>OX359245.1:64648352-65259062 GCA_947179485.1 Allacma fusca
CTTCTATCAACATTTTACACATAAAATCTAAAGCTTTTTTAATTTCATCAGAATACAAAATTATTATTTTATAAAACATAATACATGTAATGCCAATGAATACTGACGTGTTCATCGCTTCAACGTGCCCTTCCTTTCCAGCAAAATGAAACCGCAAATTCTGTAACGACTAACCGTGAACCACAAACAATATAAGACACGAAGGACTGACGGAAGATGGAAGGTAATTTGTAGCCGGGAAAGTAGAACTGTGAACCATATGTCCACATCAGTGCTCGGCACGGGTATGGGTAATACTCGGGTAAACGGGTATGGGTACGGGTATGGGTAGTACCGGGTACGGATTTTGTGTACCCGAACAATTCCGGGTACTACCCGGGTACACTTTGGTCGGCTCAAAATCTCGGGTACGGATACGGGTATGGGTACGGGTACAAGGATTTCAAAATGGGTATATACCCAGCGGGTACTGGTATAATAGTGTCATTTACCCGTACCCGCGACCATTGTACCCGAGTATTTGGATATGTTGAGATTTAAACATTTTGATGAATTTTATGAAAATAATGGAACTTCCGTTGGAAAATTCTGTCGGTAGTTTTAGTAATGCTGAATACATGTAGCTTATTGTTAATACCTTTTAACCTTACAACATGCAGTAATTGTATTTCAGACTGTTGCTAAAATATATATTTATATCTATAATATATATTTTTATGGAAACATGTTTTAGGAAGAATAATTAATAAACAGACGAGGAATAATATCAAAATAGAAGTGGAGAATAGGATTCAACGAAATTTTATACAAAACGTCTTCATAATGTAGTATTTTGTCACTAATTGCATAAATAGTCTGATTGACACGTATGCACATGATACTTCATTAGCCACAATGAATACAATTTAAAAATTAGAGTTCCGATGAGTTGGATGGCAAGATATTTTTTGTAATTGGTAGTTGATTAGGAGAAGGCGGATATTTGTAACAAGATATTAATGAGTTACATGTACACAGAGCTACTGAGATGAGAAAATTAATGTAAAAGTCCGAATAAATCAAGAAGTGAAAAATCGAGTAGCCAAGTCCCAAGCCCAAAATGCATGTACATATGGACTGGGTGCTATCAAATACTTCGCCCATCAGCCCATAAACAATCAAATGGGGATAATTTTACTTCTAATCAAAAACGCTTATAGTTTTCTACTCTTTAATAAAAATATATAATGTCAAATAACTCTCTAGCTAGTCAAAATTACCCACTCAGGTGTCATACATTATTACATATAACGTACTATGTATTACAATAAAACAAATCTGGATAAAGTACCCGGGTACGAGTACGGGTACGACACTGAGATACCCGAGTATGGGTACAATTTTCGCGTATTTTCGGGTACGGGTACAATACGGGTACAGGTACATGGATTGAGATTACATTGCGGGTACGGGTACGAAAAATTTGTACCCGGATACTCGGGTATGGGTACGGGTATAGATACCAGTTATTGAAATACCCGCACTTCGGGTACCGATACGGGTACGGGTACCGATTTTTCGTACCCGTGCCGGGCACTGGTCCACATACGTATGTATGTCGCCACTAGTAAAATAACTAAATAATTCATAAATTTCGCCGCTGTTCTTTTTTTGAGTACTTAATTTATATTGATAGAAGCTTATTGTATTGAAATGTATTTGTAATTTCCCAGTGGTCGGATTTTTGTGAGAAGAAAAAATATTTCTGGCAGAGAAAATCGCAAAAAAGAGGATTCTAATTTGTTAACAGGGAATATAAAATTCGTTGATATTGATTTTGCCAGAAATTTTCAAATTTGTTTTCATATTTCAGGGAAATTGGTTAGCAGAGCTGCGTTCAAGTTCAAGTATAACTTGAATAGTTCAAGTGCGTATCAATTTCAAGTCAAGTCAAGTGCTGACAATTTTGTAACTTGAAACTTCAACATCAAGTTCAAGTGAAATTATAATTTTAACTTGAATTTTCAAGTTCAAGTTAATAATTTTTACTTGATTGTAAAATCAAGTCAAATTCAAATACACTGAACGAAAGTACTTGAATAAAACTTGAGTATAACTTGAGTTTTTGTCACTGAACAGCAATGTAAGCTTTGCGTAATTAGTGGCATCCTTGTACCACACTAAAAATAATATTGAACACCAATCATCATAATAAACACATCTTTGTGTTTGTTTTTATTCCATCGACATTAAAGTCGCCTCCACGATGCCCAGTGGTCGAGATCGAGAATAAATTCTAGTGTCCTGTTTCCATACGTATGGTAGAACTAATCCAACTTATTATTTTATAAGGATGTTCTTGATACTCGGGGCTCTTGTTCCATTATAAAAATCAAGTTATTGTTCAGCTCACCTGTTCTGAAGCTAAAAGGATGCTTATAAACGCAATTTATTATTCCCTGTAAGAATTAGTTTTGCTAATATTAATCATGATAGCGCCTTATAAACAAACATTGGTTAAGTAAAATTAGCGACGACGAATATTCAAGATGATAACTGCTCGTTACACTCACCAGATGAGTGCAATACCAATGTGAACAGGCCAATAAAATGATTGCTAACCTTTTAATTATGGAAATTAGTAAATTATACTACAATGTTTGCAGTTATTAAATCAAGTATTTTTAACTTTTTAGCAACTTTAAAGTGAAGAATATCATCCACAAGCCGTTTAGTTTGTCCTCATTACGGCCTAAACATTATCAGCTATAATAAGTGTAGACGAAATTTCTAGCATTGTTTATTCATTTACGAAAAAAATACTTGAATAATCAAGTACAAGTTTAGGTTCACGTTCAAGTCAATTTATGTACCCAACTTGAACGTCAAGTTCTTTTCACAAGACAATTTTTTCAAGTTCAAGTCAAGTTCAAGTCAAGTTGTCTGAAATAACTTGACTTGAACGCAGCTCTGTTGGTTAGGCAAACCGGGATTTTTAGATTGCTTCACCTTATTTGACAGGGATTTGACGAAAATTATTTTTGCGAACAGTGATTTTGAAATATCTTTCAGCAGGGTTTTTAAGATCGTAAAGGACCTTCCTGCGGGGAACATTTGGTTCAGCAGAGATATTCTCTCCCAGGGAGAGTTTTCAAACATCTGAACCCTGCTAATTCCTAACTTACAAAAATTTCTGGCAGGGAAAATCTTAAAGGGAAGGGATTCTGTTTTGCCATCAATATCTCAAAATTAGTTTATCTTTTTCCGGTCGGGGTTTTCAAATTTGTTGGCGTAATAAATAATAATGCATTATAATATAATAATAATAAAAATAGGTGTTCCCGTATATCCGAACCAGTTCCGATGTACTCGGGTGTCACTTGTTCCCGTGGCGACCACTGATTCAGACAAACGTATTTAGCTTCATCCAGCAGAGGCAAATAAATTAATACACAACTGATAAGAGACAAAACGGTCTGGAAGTATTTTAAAATAAAATCAAAGGAGCTCATACCCATCGTCTCCAAAAGCAAAACGATTAACTTACTTGTATTTTTATCTGTAAATAGAGCATTATTTTTAGTAGAACTGCAAATACACCATTATTCTTTCAGCCGAAAGTACAATACAACATTGCATCTCCACCAACGGCATGCATAGCTTAATAGTTCATGTGTGTTACTCATCATTATGCAATCATGTGAGGGATGTGTCATACGTTACATGCAGTTTCATATCCAGATCCACTCTAGAGTACATGTTACACTATAACCACTTGAAGCTTACACACTTGTGCAGTGTACGTTTCTAACAGATTTTGTCATTCACCAAGGCAAACTTCATAATTTTATTTTGGAAAATCTGAGCACTCAGTATAGTAAGTGATGATCTTGTTTTGCCAGTCCGAATGGTAGATCAAAGTTCGAGCAGATGTAAAATCAAAAATAATTTCCTTCAACTTACAGATATTTAAAAGAATGATTACATATTGTAAAATTGGACGCTTTGAGCATATAACAATAATTATTACTGTATTCATGTGCCGATAAATTTATAGGAGTAGATTTTTCAAGTGCCAGACATGTGTATGTACACACATACTAACAATACACACAGGCAATGAGCATAGTAAATATACAGAAAAATGAGTTTGAATTTACTTCCACTGCCTGGCCTATTTCCAACCTTCTGCTTCCAGCAATAAAAGTTCCCTGTGTGTATCATTTTACGGAGAGAAATATACATACATACAAAGTGTAAACTGTAAAACATAATATTTAGCTGCTGGTGATGTCATTTTAATAAAATAAAAACTTTGCTACGTGTCGTCCAGATTTTATATCATTTTTGAAGGCAGAATTCGTCATTTCATTTCACATGAACTTAATTCTCAATAATTATTTGTAGTTAGTTATTTTGCACAGCGTTTACCTGAACCACTTATGATACCCCAAGTTGTAAGCCGACTGAGGGAAATACATAAAATTCCCCAAAATACATTTGTTTAAATCCCCAGAAGATTGTAACATTTAAAAGTGAAAACTGACACTTCTCTCATTTCGTGCTCACTTTTCGTTGTCAAACCATTTCGAACAGACATTGGATCAATACAGAAAAAATTGACTAATACTTGTATAGTGGCTAAAACTTGCTCAAACATGTCTGTATTCCTTCAATTCGGGGTTTTAGTCATATTTTTAGTCGCAAGTTGCCCCGGAAATGGATTGGAAATAAGCAGATTTCGAATACTTGATGATGATTTTCAAGTTGCATGGACGGCTGATCTCCGGACCAAAAACATTACTTTCACTATCACAGCTAACACACTAGGATTCGTAGGATTTGGACTTTCCCCGACGGGGGGTATGAAAGGTGCAGACATAATTATTGGTGGAATTCAGGATGGAAATCCCTATTTTGCAGTGAGTTTTTATTTGATGTTTAAGTAAAATAATGTTTCAATATTAATTTATGTCTACATATTTTTGTTCGTCTCGTTTAGGCACTAGATATGAAATACATATTACGTATTGATTAATCTTTATTTACTGTTGTTGCAGGACTATCATGCCATAGGAAATCAGGCACCTGTTGTTGACATAAGCCAGGACTGGACGTTACTATCTGCATCTGAAAATGTAACCCATACAACTTTAAAGGTCACTCGGGTATTTAATACCTGCGATAACGAGGATATTTCAATCAACGTAAGTTTCCTGTTCTGCTTTCTAGTTATGAACGGATTTTTGAAAAGAAGAAAAGTACTAGCAGGTACTCACTTCACAAGAGGAAGTTGAAATTATCACTAACAGTTTCTTTCAAAAAATAGTAGTGCGGTATGTGACCCTGGTTTCACCAGCTTTACATTCACTATTATTAGCACAAAATAAAATTCTTGAGCCCAAAAATTATATTCCTCGAGTCATTCCTGATAATCAGCATTTCGATACTTATATTTTCTGGAGGAATTTCTTGTGACAGGGACAAAATGTTTTACTTGGAATGAATAGAATAATAATTAGAAAGTAAAAAGACTTTTAGTTTCATACGTCCGTTATTATGTATATTAAATTTTTTCTATACATACACATGAACGTGCTCTACCAACAGAATGACACTACAAAAATCATATGGGCCATCGGAGACACAGATAAAATCACGCAACATCGGAAACGTGGCGCTGCTTCCGTGAATATATTGGACGCTCCTCCCACGGAATGGAATGCAACAGAGTAACTATAACATTGTGCAAATACATTTCTGCATTCAATTAAGTATTATTTTTCAACAGGGTGCCAATAAAATACATTTAATGCATATTGGCCCTCAGCAGTTCAGACAGTTGGCATATCGATGTAAAAACGAAACTGCCTTCTGAGGATACCGTCTACTGGTGTACTGCACACAAAAGCCCACCATTTGATGTCAAGAGACATGTTGTTGGGGTATATCTGTATTTATAAATGTGTTTTTATTTCATTAGTAATTACTGCTGAGTTGACACAATATTTTATGCAATATCTGTACTTTAGTTTCGGGTTAAGTTGGAGAGCGATGAGGCACGCACCCACACACACCATCTTATCCTCCATCATTGTTCTGGATCCTCGGAACAGCTTAAGCAATTTTATGAAGACATGTTAAAGTCACCAGGCGATCATTGTTATAATTTCAACGACATGTTTGAAATGAAAAGAACCTGCCATCAATATATGTATGGCTGGGCCGTTGGTGCCGAGGTCAGTACTGAAATTTTAGTCAAAATGTTAATTCTACATTGGTCTTTGCAAAACCTGAAAATGTATTAATATATTTGTTTACTAGACGTTAATTCTCCCTGAAAATATTGGCATTCCATTGAATGAGTTGGGTATCCCGGAATACGTTTTACTGGAAGTGCATTATGATAATCCCAACAAGCTATCAAATTTAACAACTACAACACAGGCATTGAGATTTACACAACAACAAATTTGCGGTAGAACGGATTTCTTTAGTATAGAGAATTCTAACGATTTTGATAAGTGTATCCTAATAAATTTAAGCCTTGTGGTTTAGCAAACAAGAGGCCGGGATAATTCGAATTGGCTATGAGACTGGAATCGGGTTGATGATTCCACCCAATACATCTAACTATATTATTGCTGGCCATTGCAGCAGCACCTGTACTGATAATCGCCTCCCCGACGAAGGAATTAAAGTTTTTACGCTAATTCTCCATTCCCATTTGGCTGGTAAAATAACTTGTATATTAACATGGTCACATGTAATAATCCTTTCTTCTAGCTTGTTTCAAGTCAAAACTTACAACTGCAGAATGCACAACCCGATGCAGTCCGTTCAATGTAGCACATACACCTAACGGAAATATTTACTGTCCCTTGTTTTTGAAACAAAAATTAAAAAACATTCCGCCAGAGTTTTTAATAATCCTCCTTACATCCTATATAAAAATAATGTTAAACCCTGACAAACCCATTGGGCAAATTTGGAGTATTCACGAAACCCAATGATATTATCTATCAAATCATTTTCTTTAATGTGAGTACAATGGATTAGGACTAATTATAGTAATTTGCAAAGAAAAACAATTACTCGCCAAACGGGTGTCCCAGCTTGAATTCCCTAATGAATTTTTAAAATACCTGAGGAGCATTAGTTAGGACAGTTACCTTCATTAGTCCCTATTTCAATGGCAAGTGATGTACGAAATGTGATTTTTAAATCTGGATTTTGCGCCCTTCATTGATGTTTCTGAGCTTGTTAGTACAAATGTATTTTATTCAATTTAGTATAGGAAAGTTGATAAAAATAAAATGTCTGAATATTTGCGTTTCAGATTCACAGGAAAATAATAAATTATAGCTTCACGTAAATACGAAGCGCCCAAGTATTTCAAACAAATATTAGTATATTACGCATGCTTGTTTTCAGACTTCTAAGATTATACATTAGATGTTTATTTTACAAATTAGAGTAATGACATAATTTTTATCTGGATCACTTGACAGGTCGCAAAATGAAGCTTCGTCAGTTTAGAAATGGATTCGAGCTTCCTTGGTGGGCTTATGACAACAACTACGACTTTGACTTTCAGCAAAATCGATTATTGCCGGTGCATCAAGAGATTCTCAAAGGAGATCATTTAACTTTGGGTACTATCTAATATGAACATTGTATTATAGTGGATCTATCGGATACATACCGACAATATGTGTGTGTATGCAGAGTGTACTGACGATTCCTCAGACCGTTCTCCGCCTGAGGCTATTCTCGGTGGTTTGAGCACAAGTCGGGAAATGTGCCTAGCATTTGTGATGTATTACCCGCGTATTTCAAGGCTTGATAACTGTGGGAGTCATTTTGGCGAAGAAAACAATTTACTGGCAAAACTCGGAATAGAGGGAATTGAAAAGCTGTATGTGATTTTAAATTTCATTATTTTCCTAAATGTTTGAATGCATTAGTGTATATGAAGACAACAACATTTTACATTCAAGTCTAATTCTTAAACAGCTCTCATCCCTGGGACAAGGTTGTCACAGCACCGCCCAAGTATGCCAACAAACTTTATTCAACAGTTTTAAGCAACGAGATACCATGGAATGACACCTTAAAGCTTGAAGTCCAGAACCTGACTCGTTTCGGAGAACATTTCGTAAATTGTGAACCTCAGGACCAGATTGCTGTGAATGAACAAGAAATAGTTACTTACCCTAAATTCCAACCGTATATCCCGAATAATGAATGCGACGAAGATTCAAACAAGGCAAGAAAATAGTTGGCTTTGTCAAGTGCTACCGTAGTCCATGTATATAAAATTCATGTAGCAAAAATATATAAGTAATAATATCCAATGTATAAAACAGTTTCGTTCGCACATTAATTCCAGAAATTAATATTGAAAGAATGTTTTCGATTTATGTGCAAAGAGTGTAAATTTTAATGAAATATGGCCGCCTGCCGCCTGAGCTGTTCATCTCATCTGTAATTATGTCTGTAATTATCTGTATCATGTAACTAGTTTATTTTCCCGGGCTTACTAGAAAACAGAATAAGGATTTATAGCTGGGGATTATTTGAACCCCAGCATTAATAGCTTAGTTCATTTACTGAATGATGCATGCAAGAGATTGTCTTATTATTAGTACAATAATTAGTCTTCCTAATGGTCCTGCAAATAGTAGAAACAAAAACATGAGACCTCTTTCCAGAAACTTAAATATTTTAAAGCGAATTTAAAAAATTCAGTGCTATTTTGAGTGCACTAATATTCAGGAAAATACTACAATTGTAACAAGTGGCTCAGTGAAAACGGTGTAATACACTTACTATTTTGCGGCAATATTTCATAGGAAATTAGAAAACTTCAGCGCTTTTCTGAGTGCACGAATAGTCAGGAAAACACGCACTAAAAACGTACACTAAAACACGCATGCACGAGTTATGCTTGTGCTATCCTCTTTTGCGACACGCCATTGAAGCGGTATTGCCATCATTTAATTGTCACAGTTTGATTTTTACGTATACTGCAGGGATTACACATGGAGTGTGTATGTCATGTCGACTACATGCATATAAATGTGCCATGATGGAGAGATTACGTTTTGGGGAATTTCGTTGGACAGTCTGTAACTGCGCACGCGAAATCTGTAAGAAATTTAACGTAAATATTGAAACTTTGGTGTCATGCTGAGTTAAAAACATACCAGGTCTCCAACGGTTAAAATTTCCGGTAATCCGTAAAAACCCCGCCCGCACGGGATTTGGTCGGGTACGGGTAACAATAATTCGTTATGACTGGATATGGGTGGGTACTGTGTTTTTATCACGGCTAAAAAATATTGTGAAAGCCAGTAAAAGTTCCCGATTAATTCCAGAAGTTGTGCATGCAGGAGCGGCGGTTGTGAATGCTATATATGTACTTGAGTACATTGAGCGAATTTCAAAAGTTTGTAATTTTACCTTTTAATTACAACACGACTTGGTGTGCGGGAGTTCCAACAAGTATTGCATTACTGCATGTCTGCCTATGCTATTTAGAAATAGTTGCATTTCACTATTCATTGTTCAGGAAATTCCACTTTGTCAAACAGATGGACCCTGGTAGTAACATGATTAATGAGAATCAGTCATTTTACGGGCCACGGGCCTAAACTATCCTATGTAGAGATGCTCTAGTCTGATTTCACGCTCATTTGAACCTTATGGTGTCCTTAAGTTGTACTAAGTTTTCACTTTGAAAGTTTAGAAAAACCTTAATTTTAAATCCATTTTTTATTGCATAGAAGGAACCATCTGTTACCTGTCGTCTCGCAAGACAAATTGTTTGTAATGAATTTTTAAATATATTTAATATAATGGTGCTCAAAATTTTAATATAAAACACCATTAAAAAATCCCTGAAAAAACTGCACCTTGGATCTCAACCACTGATACTTCATTTAAACGCAAATTATCTATTCTACAATCCTGCGTAGTGCTTACCGAAATTTCGAAATCCCAGTCGAAATTTTGGCAGAACATTCAAACTGACTAAATGTTTTATCAAAATCTCAACATTTGTTTTAGCCAAGAAGGAATCAGTTAACAAAATTGGTACGGCGCCTTATATGGATACTTACACATATGTAGATATTTGGCAAGTTCCCAATAGATATAAATTGTCATGTAAAATATCTGTTTGCGAGTATTTTTAAAGTAAGTCTTGGAATTTTATATTTATTGGTTATATTTAGAATTAGATTTTCGAAATTAGAAAAATATTGCTTACTTTACTTAATGTAAGAGTAGTTTGAAGCAAATATCGTCTCAGAAATATTGAAGAAACTATGAAAATCACTAAATTAAAAGGAAGAACATTTTTCATTTTGGAGCAAGACATTCCTTTGGTTGTCACTTTGTTTCCATTCTCCCTTAGTCGCAGGGTTTACAAGAAGGGTAATGACACGTTCTTGCTGATGACCCCATATAACAAAATCCACTTCAGCATTTATTACTGATTGTAAATGTTTTGTCGAGTAACGAAATAAATGACTTACAATTAGTGTTCCTATGAAAAATCAAGCATTGGTCTGGAGCTTTCTTACTCACATTACAAATGAGTCTACTACATTTGTTGTTGAAAGTAATATATTGTTGAAACAATTTCCCACAAGAAAGGCTTCACAATTGAGTTGTTTGATGCCAACCTATAAAGTTTCTATTCTCGACGGCAGTTACATTACAGTAGCATTATTGGGAAAGTTTTTACTTTTTTTAATCCATATAATGGATTTGAAAGTAAAAATTAGATTGTTTTGGTACCGTACATTTTAGTGCACATAAGTCATTAAAATGCAAACTTAAGATTCCAATTTTTAAACAGATGCCTTTATACCAGTGGTCGAATTTATGTGGAAAGTCGTGAAGGTTCTTCCCAGGGAAACAAATCTCTGGAAGGGGAAATCCCAAAGAGAGGGGACTATTTTTTGTGAACAGGGATTTTCACATTTTACTTGTTTCAAGTAAATTTGATGTTAAAACAGGGATTTTTAGATTTATTGATCATATTTGGCAGGGATTTGACATCTTTCAGGAAAATTATTATAGGCCCGAAACTAAAGTTCAAGGATAAAGGCCCGGCTAGCATATTTAAACAGCCCGTAGTCCGCCCGTAAATACCAGTTCAGCTTGTAAATCGTTAAAAAGCTAAAGCCAAAAAAAATCATTCAATTTTGCATGGTCTCATTCTTGTACTTTGACGTTTTTGAATGAAAACTGTAATCGTTGAGGTTGCTTCGACTGCAGAATTCTTACAATTATGTTTGGCCAGAGTTCATGTCCCTCCTTGGGCTGATTGGCCATTGTTGTAATGTTATTCGTTGACTTTAAATGTGAACTAACAATTATTTGACAATTTACCTGAATTTATTGCAATGATAAATTCTGGATTCTCATTACCAATACGTGAATTAATAGCAGGATTTATCTTTTAGGCAAAATAGAATTTTCCCCAGCAAGGAATAACTAAATGAAACTGGCACATGTGAATAACAAAGGCAAGGATTCAATAAATCAACAATTCCTAGAAATCCCACCCACTAAGTCGTGCTTTGATTTACTGTGACTTTTATTCTGTTTTTGGAAGGAGGTCTGATTATTATTTCGAATAATTTGCGGTGCCATTTGTGAGGTTAGCTTTACTAACGAAAATAAAATCTGCTTGTATGGACCATTCAGTTAATTAACTGGGCTATTGGAAAAGAACAGTTTAGGCAACCATATTTTAATAAAAATTACAGTCTTTGTGCATAATTTGAAAAACAATCTTCCAGAGCTAATTTCATCTATGATTGTTTCGTACATAAAATGTTATTGCTTACATATTTTACTACATACACATACATTTACTACATACATAAATGCATACATACGGTAGCACTTGTCAAGGCGAACTAAATTTTAAGCATGATTGAATCTTCGTCGCAATCAGCAGGAATGTTTGGTTTCAATTTTGGTTAAGTATGTAACTATTTCATCCTTATTCACGGTCGTCTGGACTTAAGGCTGACAATGCTACATGCTTAGGAATTCAGCTTAGGGACTGTGTACTAATGACGTCATACATTTAGGAGGGAGGGGGAGTAGCATAATGAGTGACTTCGGGTGACAGGAGGAGGGGAGGGGCAAGTGTTGTCTGACGTCATACAAAAATAACGATGGTTTATTGTACTACGTAAAAGCAGTAATCTTAGATATTTTAGAATTCAGTTGCAACAAATCGTTTTGATGGCTTTCACAGACATCGGAATCCAGCCACACAATATGCACAAATTATTAATATTTTACTAAATCCCGCTTTAATCAAGGATGCAGTCTTTATTGTATTAATGAATATGAATACATGAGTATTACACATGACGTCAGATGGTGGGGGTGGGGTTGACAGAATATGATTTGATGTAATTTTGGGGGAGGGGGTGTTCAAAAGTGGGCAATTTGGAGTGACGTCATTAGTACACAGTCCCTTACAAATGGAATGAATGGATTACAAAACCAGTCCTAGCAATGTGTTTAAAAATTATGAACGATTAACATCTTATTTATCTGTTTTAACTTATTTATTGGTCACCGTTAACTTTGCGATTACTAAAGACTTGCAAAAAAAATTATTGCTACTATTCCGAAACAATCCTTGGTCTGGATCTTTCTAATTTACATCAAGAATGAGTCTTTTAAATATATTATTAAAGAAATTCATTGTTGAAATACAATTTCGCGCAAAAAAAGACGTCACAGTTGAATGGTATTAAGTCAATTCATCAATTTTCTTTACACGGCGGCAGTTTCGTTGTCATTGTTACTTGCAAAGATACTGGAATGTCAGCAATGTAACAACGAAACAGAGAGATAAAACCAGAAAGAGTTAATCAGGTAGTATAATTATCGACTTATACATTAGAGCTTTTTACAAAAGAATTTCAAGTGCAGGTTCTTAAGCTTAAATTAATTAGCTTCATTCGTAGCGCAAAATGAAAACTATTTTAAGACGTATTATGAGATCAGTTCCGAATAAATATACATTTGCCAGCGTCTAGCCAGATCCTTCTCTTATTGCTTCAAGTACACAGAATTGAATATCTGAAAATGCTAATGCATTTAGGGCATTTTCAATCGAGGGCGTTTATGGTAATTTGCAGTGCTGCGCTAGAGCTACTTGTGGGAACAAAAAGTTTGATCCCATTCCCGAACCCGATCCCGAAAATCGGGTCATCAATATTTTCGGACTCAAACCCGAACCCGTTCCCGAAATACTGGGATCGGGTGCACAAAAACCCAAATATTAAATATACTTCAATCGTTGATCTCAAACCCGATCCCGATCCCGAACCCGAAATCAGATAAAATTTGCTCCCAATCCCGATCCCAAATCCCTTGAACCCGGACTCGTTCCCGGGACCAGTACAGTTAGTGTAAATCAAATTTTTTCTTCACATTTTTATTGATTTCGCAATACTTATGCATGCGTACCATGCAACAATAGATTTAGGCACTATTAAAAATGGTCATCAAACTAAACGTCTGGTCTGCGTTGCCGAAAAAGCTGCAGGAAGACTGCTTAAACGATTCCCACTATGGGTTTTGCAATGACTTTCATCTTGCAAGTTAGAGTAGGCGGAAATCACTACTATGCGATCCCAACTGACAATATGCTCAAGTCGCTCACGCAAAATTATTATCTCAACACTTTAACGTGGGATGCCGAGGGTATTTTTTTCTCCGCTAGATGGATGCGTAGTTCCCGGGAACGTGAAGCGTGTAACGGGTGTGGGAACGAAGATGTTCCCGGTTCCCGACGGGAACACAAAAACCTACATCAATCTTGAACCCGTTCCCAAACCCGGTCCCGATCCCGAAATCCCGGGTCTGCTGAGCATGTTCCTGAACCTGGTCCCAAAGTATTTGGGAACATTAATTAGACACCCGAACTCGAACCCGTTCCCAATCCCGAACCCAATTCCCGGGTGTATCCCGTTCCCAAAAGTAGCTCTATGCTGCGCACAAGTTCAAGTAGACTATGAGTATTTCAAGTCATAGTCAAGTTCGGGCCGTGGCCAAGTTTAAAAATAATTATTACTTCAGCATTCAGATCATGGTCTGGAAATGTATAATCTTGATCATGATACTTGAAGTCAAGTAAGCGTCATGGTTAGGCTGGATAATATTACCTGATTGTCAAGTCTTGTTCGTGGTCAAGTCTGGTAATGTAAAAACTTGAATGAATATTTGATGTACAAACATTCCAAATAACATTTTACTACCTCTTATAGTTTTATTTTTCTAAAATTTAAATTACTTTTAAACTCAAGTTTTAACTCATGCTAGCATGCAAACCTGGTTGCAATTTTTTTACCTAATTTAACAGCATGCGCTAATAGTATTTGCTTCAAATAAAAACATTATTTGATAAATCCTTTATACCAGGGACGGGAATTCGAATTGGAATTAGAATCGGAATTATATTCAAGAAGTTCGGGTATCGGAATCGATATTGGAATCCGAAAAATATTTACAAAGGTATTTGTGTCCAAAATCGGATTCAAATAAAAACAAGGGTATTCGATTCGGTATTCGAATATTTTTTTATGAATTCCGATTCCAATAAAGTATCGATTTCATTGGGTTTTATATTGCCGCGTGCGAGAAAAGTACATTGGAAGCATTTTTTGAAAGCCGCACACATGTAATTATAAAACCCAAAGGCGAAGGACCGAACGGTTGGTAAACGAAAAGCCCGTTTTTGCAAAAATTCCTGCAAACAGGATGAGATAGCTGAGCTGCATAGACTCGGTCTTACAGGACTATCAACCACTATTAAGTGAATCAAGTTTCTCACTACTTAAATCTTGCTCTCAAGTTCATTCTAGTTACGATATGTTATCAAACAAATCGATTTACAAATACTGTTGGAAGGAACTAATCGGAAAAATATTTAGACAGGTTAAAAAATTACTCCAATTTTTTAGAAATGTTATGGGATCACTCTTTGCTTTTCCAGTTACTCAAATTTCAGCTGAGCATGTGTTTTCTGTGCTTAAGTTTATATAATAAATGATTTGCATGGTAATTTTGCCTTGAAAACACTTAATCGCTTATATTTTTGCGATTAAATTCTTCTTTTGAATAAATTCCCATTTTTTGTAAGAATATCCGAAAAGTATTTGAATCGGAATCTATATTCAGGAAGTATTCAAATATATTGGAATCCGTATCGGAATTCAAATTTGTAAGTATTTAAAAAAATAATTGAAACTGAAATCGAAATTAGAAAGTATTCGAATCCACATTTAAATCCGTATTTTTCCGATATCCCGTCCCTGCTTTATAGATAATTATTTTTTTTCATTTTTAATTTTTAAATATTTACCTTAAATACTATTACAATTTGAGAACACGTAAAAACAAAAAATATTGAGTTATTTTAATTGTGCAGAATATTACATTTATATTGTACGTGTATAAGTTTAGATCAAGACACGTGTGGTTTTGGTTGTACCTTATCGTGTTCAAATGACGTAAAAAGTACTTGAATACTTGACCATGAAATTTCAAGTAAATACCTGAACATGAGTCGCCGTGGTTCAAGATCGCATGATAGAAATACTTGACTTTCATGGTCAAGTCAAGTTCATGGTCAAGTCTTTGAATTTATTTGACTTGAGCGCAGAACTGGTAATTTTGCCATTGTAGGCATTTATTGTAGTGAATAAGTGAATTAAGAGATTTTGGTAATCTATGAAATTTTATACAATATCATTCCTTGAAGGAAATATTTGGATTTCGGTCCCTTTGCTCTCGTGGGGCTACGTTGGTGTCTAGTTTCGCTTGTTTTGATTAAAAATTGTCGTCTCAGCCACCACATATTAAATCCTATGTTCTGTATTTGTACTACGAAACCGCATTGTTTAACATGAAAAAATAATGCTCAACTCAAATAATCCGTAAACAAATCACTCAGATATATTGTTTTGCAAATACCTCGTTGATGAAAAAATGAGAATATCAGATGGCTCTACTTTCCTTATGCTTCACTAACCTTACGTCCGTTTTGACAATAATGTTCACAATCTAAAAAGAAACTCTGTCCCAGCTTACTACTCCGACCTGGAGTTAGTAGCCCTAGGATACGTTTTCAGATGAAAAATAAATTGTTTTTCCCCAAATTATTCAAGGTTCCTTTACTAACAATTTTTACGTCCTCCTCATTCCAAATCTCTTCACCGAATGAATCCATGAGAACCATACCAACGTATTCTTTACGTACTTGCTTATTACGTGTTTACGTCGTAAACTAACATAAGTAATAACAAAATCATATCCAAAATTACCTTTCGAACGTTCCAACCCGTAGCCCATAATAATTTATAACATTACTTTATAATGTAAAAAGTTACCTATAAACATGAGGCATTTAGGGCTACGACATAACTCCCTGAAATGGCGTAGAATTTTCGACGGACTTGTACTAAGCGAAGTTCCGAAGTACGAGCACGGGTACGACACCCAAGACTAGATACTCGATTTTATGTACAATTTTCGAGTAATTCTCGGGTACGGGTACAATTCTAGTACAAGTACATGGTTTGAAATTACAATGCGGGTACGGGTATACAAAATGTGTACCCGGATCGGGTACGGGTAGTGGTATAGATACCTGTGTTTTCTTACCTGTGTTGAGCACTGAATCCGGACATTAAAAATCAAATCGTTTGACCCATGTTTTGCACAATGCATTAAACAAGGCTGTTGATAGACCTTGATAGCTGGATGTAGAATGGTTTGTTTTGAAACGGTATTCTTATTTTAGCCGATCATCAGTCGTAACTAGGGTATGTCGATTGAAAATGCCCTGCAGTATTTGCCCGCCCAGCTGAAAATGCCCAAAATGCCTGCCCACATGCCCAAAAACTGGGCATGTGGGCAGATTTTGAAAATGCCCTGATTTTGGGCAGGGCAAGTTGGGCATTTTGGGCATTTTCACGGCACTAAAAATGGATCACCAGCATATATTCAGAATATCCATCCAAATACATGAAAGAGCAGCCAAGGAAAAGTTACAAATGTGAATGTCTGGATATATATTTGCTTCTTCGCGTATATTTTAATGGCAAAAACAGTCAAATCAATTTAATTTCATTGACATGAGGTTATCACTCCTATGAAAATAAATTTCTATGTAAACAATAATCTGAAATAAATTTAAATATGCGTCACTGACGGGCGGGCAGAAGTACCATTTTCTTTTGAAGTACGAACTCCTAAAGTAAAAATCTGATGGTAACGGATCAGTCAACATTTAAATGGGTGATGTAGCTGAATTTTGTACTCATTTTATTCTACATCAATATTGTCTGCAGTTTGCAACGATCAGCCAAAAATGGCTCGAGTAGAAACCAATATACATCCTCCATACAGGTCCTCCAAATATTGTTGTTTGTAGTTTTATGGTGTATAAAACAATTACCGTATGAGTTCAAATTTTAACCGAAAAGACATTTCTGATCACAGTAATATATGTACATACATGCATAGGGGTATGTGAATATTCCCAGGATGGTGGAAGTTCATTTTACATCGTCTGCAGTTTGGAAAAATAGTTCCTGGAATATTTTAATTTATAGCCGTATCGTGTACATGAGTTTTACAAATTGTAATGTTCAATGTGACCTATGGTATCCAAACGTATTTCATCACCGGTTGAATTAACTTCGTCAAAATAATGACATACAGAATAAAATTTTCAAAATAATTAATTAATTAAATTAATTAACGCTTTTTCTCCAAAATTACAAAGAAATTTTCAAATCCATTGTCAAATTGTATATATTGTGCTAATATATTCCACGATTCTGCCCAAAATGCCCAATTTGTCCTCGATGAAAATGCCCAAAATGCCCTATTATGCCGCCCTCGCCCTGAAATGAAAATGCCCAAAATGCCAGGGCATTTTGGGCGGGCGAGTTGCCCAAAATGCCGGGCATTTTCAAATCGACATACCCTAGTCGTAACAAGACTTTGAAAACCTTTTTGGAATTTGATGACACAGACTGGGTTACCTTAATCAAACATTTATCCACGAGATTCTTAACATTACTGCCAGATGTTTTGACAGGGTTCTTTTGATTAACTTCTTCCAAACTCAGAACAAAGATAGTGTTCCAAAATTAATAGCCCGCCAATAAAAATGATTTTTTATATTGTATGAAATTCAAACGTCCTCAAATTCGGGATTTTTACCGAATTCTCCATCATCCATGCATTTGCATTGCGTCTTTCGGTGATGTGATTGAGCTACTCAATAGAAATGTACGTACGTCAGAGACGTACGTCAAGGCTTGATAACTTTGGGGAGTCATTTTGGCGAAGAAAACAATTTGCTGACTAAACTTTTAATAGCTGGAATTGAAAAGCAGTATGTGATTTTAAATGTTTTCTAAATTTTTAAATTCAATAACTCATATCTGATGACATGACAGCACTTTACATTCATGTCTGTTAAGCAGCTCTGATCCCTGGGACTGTGACCCCATAGTCACAGCACCGCCCAAGTATGACAACACACTTTATTCCGAAGTTTCAAATAACGAGATACAATGTAATGCATTTTTAAAGCTTGAAGTCCAGAACCTCACGTTTTGGAGAACATTTCGTAAATTGTGAACCTTACTCCCAGACTACAGTGAATTATCTGAATTCCAACCATAGATCCGTAGTAACGATTGCGACGAAGATGTCATCATGCCGAGAAAGTAGCTCACTGTGACAAATGCTACGGTAGTCCATGTAATTATATAAAACGCATGTTGTAAATATATACAAGTGTATGAAACAATTTCTTTCGTATAATTAAGATTTAATTCTGAGAGATAGTTCTTCAAATTATGTACAAATATTTTAAATTTCATCAAATAATCAATTTTATAAGAGAACAAAACAAGGATTTATAGCTATAGAGATCATTTCACCAATAGCTTAGTACATTAACTGAATGGCGCATACATAGGGTTCCCACGTTTTTGAAACGTCATTCCGGGACAAAATAATTTTAAATTTTGTTTACGTATACACGATTCCTAATTGTATTTTTCAGCCTTTTTGATATTTAATAAAATTTTTTTGTTTTCCGGTTTGTTCAAAAAAAACCAACTCACAACATGAAAAGGGCACATTAAGCCTGAATTGAAGCTCTGCCTTCACAAGTTTTGTTGACATAAGTTTCTCTCAGCTGTCCAAACTTTCTTTATTAGGCTGAAATAACTTTCTGCAAAATCGTTGCTAACAGGAATTAATAATAAAATAATAATAACACGAACGATACAAGCTTGAATAGTTCAGACATTGATCTATCTTAAAAACTCAGCCCACTTTGCACCGACCGATCTCACAATCACCGATCACAAAAAAAAACTCAAGTTTGACGAAGTAAGCAAAATTCATTGTACAGTTGGTCCTCGTTCGTTTAATTTAATCCGAGTGCAACGGCAATATTTAGTAAATAAGCCATGGATACTAAGAATTCCTCTGATTTCAAATTTAGCAGTTCCATTTTCAAAAAAATTTAATATCACTGAACTCAAAATGTCTGCTTAAATAGGTCTGCAGTGATTTCAAAAAAATCCAGACCTTCCTGTTCAAAGAGCTTTTGTTTTGTTGCGGGGGTAAATTTTTCAGAATTGTATTAGCGCTACTTCCGTAACATTTATCGTATCGGTTTACAGAACTTTCCAGAAGAGATTTCATTATGGCGTAAACTTCCGTAGAAGTACATAAAATCATTACACTCCAACATTAAAAGGGCGAATTCATTTATTTTACAATAATATGCACAATATATAGGTAACATTCGGTTAGGCATTCTACTTTCGCAGCAACTTCATTGCTGGTATGACATACAACCTTGCGATTAACAACAGGGTAGTCACTTTGTTATTTCAAAAGAAAATATGACTTCAAAGCTGACCTATTAGAAAGGAATCTGTCCAGTGCTGGAATTTAGAAAAGCCACATCCAGAAATTCACATAACTGTTTTAAAGAGTCTAGTCTCTGCGCAGACGAGCTAGATTCGCTAAAAACCTTTAAAACTAAGCCTTCAACGAAATCCATTGATAATTTATTGCATGTATTTTTCACAGCGTTGTGTATAATGTGATATTTGCAATTAGCAGCAACAATTGACGGATTTTCTTCCTGGAATTTCTAAAACAAAATTTTGGCGATCATAATTTACGGTCGCATTGTTCGCACTATAACACCAAATTTATTGAAGTTTTAATCATCTCCAGATTTTTTAGTTTAAAAAAATCTAAACTTTTTTAGTTTCAGTGCCTGTTTTCTCTAGGTTTTTAGGAACTTTACGTGTGAGATTTAACATACCCAAATTCTTCATACTTCACAGAGAAAGTCGCTTTACACAATAAAATCCTAGCAGGGGTCTCTGTATCTTTGCCATTTCGACGTAACAAATTTTTTGAATTGACAGCCTCTTCGCATATAGAATTGTAAAACCTAGACCTTTTTTATTATTACCTGATGCTTAAGCGATTTTGTGACGCTTGTAATCACATTTTTATGATTTTATTAGTTTTATGTAGATGGCACATGATGCTCTCGTTTGAATCGAGCTCCTCTGAAACGAAATATTTTATTTTTATCTTAAAAACTCTAATAATTTTCACAACTTTTTGAGCTCGACGTTTCCGGGACATTCACGTGTCCCGGAATACACCCTTCCGGGACACGGGACAACGACTGTCATTCCGGGACTGTCCCGGGCATTCCGGGACGTCTGGGAACCCTATGCATACACGAAGATCGTAATATTGTTAGTTAAGCAAATCTCTATTCGTAGTATTATTTATTATTGAAGCAGTTACTATTAGGCAAATATATACATAATTCATAAAACCAACTTCGAAAACAATACGAATCGAACAACATGTGTATTCGCAATTTTAAAATACATTATATATTCGATTGGTTTGTATTCGATTTGAAATTAAAGGTGTTAAGTTGTTCACGTGTTGTTGATAGGAATTCAGAAGTTAAAACTGCAATAAATTCAGGACAGTCAACACAAGTGCTTACCAAAGCGGAAATTAAACCGTTAGTTTACATTCAAAATCAACGAATTATATTACAGGAAGCAGAAGAAGTATCTCAAAGTTTGAATAACATTTAAACAGATGGTTGACAAGTTTGCCATAAATAATGCGCCGGAATATTTTTAGCCGGCAATCAGGCCAAGGACGGAAGCCAAATCTGGCCATAAATTCTTCGATAGCAGAGTTGAGTATTAGCAACTTTTAAATGCAAATGCAAGTTGAAAAAGGAACTTTGAAATATTTTCTTAATCTATTTTAAACCTTGTGATCATAAATAATGAACTAGAACGATTAGATTTTGTATAGAAAATCAATAATGAAATCTTTTTCCAGCACGCCTGGGCTTCTGGAAGGGACAAAAAATCTGGCCATAAAGAATTACAAGAATTCCGTAGCAAAAGCAACCTCAGCCATTACCAATTTCATTCAAAAAAATCGAAAAACATAAGATGACAACAGTGCGAAATTTAAAGAGCAGATTTGCAAGCTGAACTGGTATTAAGGGGCTGACTACAGGCTTTTTCTTTTTGTGGGCCGGGACTGCGCTCGTTCAACTTCATTTTCAGGTCGGGCGGAAACCGGTAAAAATTAACGGGCGACGTTCATTAAATCTCCCACGGGGAGATGCTCTAGTTTGAATCCATGGGTACCATCCAAAAATCTTTCCTTGTAAGTGCAGTGCCTCGTTGTAACTGGTATGGTGACCATGAATTAACATTTGAATATAATTGAACATTCGTTAGAAAATTTTAGACAAACAGTAAATTTTGAATGGTGTTTTTGAATGTATTAACATTTAATTTCTTCCAACTGGTGTTCAAAATTTAGAAAATAACAGATTAGCAGCACCTTAGTACTCCCAAACAATTGCAATAATCTTTGACTCAGACGCTGTAACTTCATCACCGATACTTCTTTTAAAAGCTACTTTTATGCTCAATATTGCTTGCCAAAATTTCAAAGTCCTGGCCAAAAACTTGGTGAGCTTGAACGTTCCACCAAAATTCAGACCAACATTTATGGACGTATTAAATTTATATTATAGCCAACAGGGAAACAAACAACAAAATGTGTACAGGACCGAGCATGAGTACTTACTTGGGTAATTGGCTAGTATCTATTCTTAAGTAATAAGTATATTCCTATGCAAAATATCTGTGTAATGGGGTGGATTACCGTGTCGAAAACCTGGGGAGTATTGACGCGTTACGATTAGCAACGACATCATCATCAGCATACTAGAAATAACAATATTTATTGCTTTGGTAAACGTAGATTCTGTAAATTGTTATTATTTCCTTACCACTGTATAATTTGTAGAAGATTTGTAACAGTGGACGTAACTCCTGAATCATCAAGTATATAGCTAATTGTTATACTCATTCGAACCGATATGGTGACCCTGAATCAAATTTTGAAAATAATTGAACAGGTTTCAAAATGCTAAAATTCAAGTTGATAATGATTCCGAATAGTGTTCAAATTTTCAAAAAAACTGATTACAGACATTGTGAGACACCCAAAAATCAGGGATAAACTTGCTGCATAAAAAATCAAACAGATCACTGGTGTCTGATCAGGAAATACCAAATGCGAAACTTGTACCGCAGACTTACTTCGTTTTATATCAGGCGTCTCACAAAGAAACTCACTTTCCGACCGGCCTGGAAGATATTCAAAATTTTGTTTAATGCATGTATACTGTATCATTACTGTATGTATTATCAGGATAGTATTATACGTTTCTAGTTTTACTAGCACAATCCACTCCTACCATGTCCTGATAATTAAATTTCGATTTAAAATTTTTCAGCGTTCATCGATTACCATGACAGATTCCTTTTTTTAGTTACTGCCAGCACTTGGACCCCTAATTCAGAACAACTAACTACAACCAAATTCTAGACGCGGACTCAAACGCATTAAACTCTAGTACGTTTCAGCGTGCAGCATTAATCAAACCAGAAGTCTAACATATTACATATCCACCAAATCAGTACGTCACGAGCAATGACTTAAAGCGCAATGTTTCAAACTTATCCAAATTTGTTAATAAAAGCAGAAATCTCCATTTATTCCGTAGTAGTTGAGTGATCTGTTCTGTGAATGTCATAACAGTGTAAGTGAGCATATCTATTGTCATGCAATAATTATTGCGCATTAGTATGTATTAAAAAACGAGCCCTCGGTTTCGGAAGCTTTTATATTGGAAATGTTTGTGATGCACACTCGTTACTTTAATGGCATCCAAAAATAGTTTAAGTGATGAATCCGTAAAATGAAGCAAATATCATCTTAGAAATATTGAAGTAACTAAATATACTGTAAATAGCACTATTCAAAAACCCGAATATCTTTCCTTTCGTGGCACGACACCCATTTGGTAAAATACTCTCATCTTGGCCGACATAAGTGGCAGTCAACTCCGTCATAATTACAAAACATCATTACCTTAAAAATATAAACAGTACAAGCTAATCGTATTGCCACTCTGTTTCCATTCTCCCGTTGTCGCAGGGTTTACAAGGAGGGTAATGACACATTCTTGCTGTTAAAATCATATTGAAAGAGTAGGTTATGGTTATACCATGAAATCCTAACTCCTGGATTATTTACTTATTTAATTGTCAAGAAATTGTAAAAATTGGAAATCGTGCTGATGGAAGGAATGATTATGAATAAACGATTGATTGTGATTTTCTATTAATCCGAAGACTAATCGCTTTTATTTAATAATTGAAATCGAAAGGAAAAGGAAATGAAGATTAACAACTAAAAATAGGTGTTACTGGAATGACTCTCAGTTATTCACTGGAGAGTCTATAAGAATCTTAAACTTAACAAGTGGCTACTTGAGCCTATTTTTACAATCTTAAGTCTAGACGTTACATCATAATGGATGTAACCGGACGTTGACACTCGTCGGCTTTAGCCGATGGGAAGTGCTTACTTTGCACCTTTACAATAAGTGTTGAAGTTACTTTGAACTGACTTAACTTATGGTTGTGTCTTTCACAACTTAATTATTTATTCATGTGAGACTTAACTAATTTATGTAATTTCTATATACATACCTAACATCCCGGTCGGTCGGGGGAAATTTTGTCCTCAAAATTTATGAATTTTTAACTAAAATTCATATTGTGTTAGTACAATTTGTATGTATTTGTAACAAAAGATAGGTAGAGTAAAGAAGAGATAGTGCAAAAAATTATTTTTATGTTTTTCTTTACGAGCTAGTACACATACTGAAATCATTTAAGGTGAAGGTGATAACAGGTGTAAAAATTTATATGTTATTAGTAAGTAAATATTATTGTCAATAACTGAATGTAATTAGTGAAACTAAAATACATGGGTATATGGACCAAATCAAACTTAAATTACGCTGGAGTCCGGGCAGACAGCTGGTTGGATAAATTGTTGAGGGCAACAATTGGCGGGTAGGGGTCACTATTGTGTGGGCGGGGATTATTGATGAAGTAGGCGCTGGGTAGGGCATGGGTGATTCTGGAGTTCTGACGGTTTCGTTGACGATACCGATAATAACAATATAAACCATATACAATTAAACCAAAACCAATTATGGTGGAAAGAGCAGTACTTGACAATGTAAAAATACGGAGAAGAACTTGAGAATCGCCTTCGCCAACGCCAATTTCCATCTTCGGAACCGGAATAGCGGGGAGAATGGGTTCCGGGGCCGTTTGCTTAGCATGTACGGGCGGTGAGAGAGTGGTAGTAAGAGTAACTGTCTGACCGGGCTCCTCCTTAATATTCTGTAAAGAGAGAAAAGAATTATGAATAGATTTCCATTCTTCTAACATTTGTGTTATGTTAGCATCATAATTATTAACATCTTTAAAGGGCTTAAAAGTATCATCTTTATATTCGTCAATCGTAATAGGTGTATGTAACAATAGTTGGTTGTCGAGTGGGGAGGGAGTGAGTGGAGGAGGAGGAAGAGTTTCCTGGTCAGGTTTAGGAATTTCTGGAAAGGTGTTGGAGCGAGAGGGAATAAAATCCAAGATTTTACTTATAATTGGTGGGGCTACCATAAGAGCAGCTCCGGCAGCCATAACTTTGACTGCATTATTTTTCTTGGCAGGTGCGGCCTGCATGGGAAGATCAAAATGTTTGTTACCGTTTTGAGCCATTGAAGGTAGGGATTGGATACTAACTGACCGCTGAAGTGGTACCATTTTATGCATGGAATTAGTCCGGGCCATGTTGAGTTTGGTTCCGGTGCCTGTCAGTTTGGAGAGGTTGGGGAGACTTCCCCAAATGCCGAGTGGAGCACTGTCACAGGCGAAAATAAAAAGAAAAATCATTACAATCAAGGTTGAAAAGTGGATGGGGCTTCCACGAATTCCCCTTGTTCGTTCAGTACGAGTTCCGGGTAGATTCGGTGAGGGTGGTGAAGAGGAGTGAGTTGTATTGTTTCTGTTATAGGTTGGGGTCGGAGGTCGATCACCGTCCCAGTCGTCTGAGTCCATTGCTGCTGCGGCTTGACATGCGTCGTACCAGTCATCATAAGAGTCGTTGGCGGGGGGCCTGGAGTCAGAGTTGGGAGAGGGCGAGTTTGGCAAACTGTCGTCATCACTGCCGGTGAAGTCACTTTCGGAAGTGACGGTATATGTACAACACCTTTTTGAGGTGGTTGGGCGAGAGGGTTGAGAATGGGATCCGGAGGAGAAGTTGTCATGAGTTGTTGAGGCAAAGTTAAAGTTGGGGCTTGTCGTGGGCCGTTCTTCTTGACCCAATTGGATCGGCGGGTTTGGATGGCACAAATGTTGGCTGATTCCAACCATGCCCGAGATATTTGTTCGAACCGAATTTGCGGATCGATTGAAATAACGGGCGTCGCTGAGACGTAGTTCGGTGGGGCGTCTCGTAACTGGAGGAGAAATTCGTTCCAAAGTTGAGACTGCTTCACTGTTGCTTGGAAGTATGTTGCGCTCAACTGGTCCAATAGGGAGGGTATTTGGTCCGGCAATACAATTCCCACAGCAACATGGCGGAAGGTCCTCTTGAGAATAGGAATTGAGGAGTCGTAGCAATTGAGTTCGTTCCCAGACGCGTCGGCAAATTGGTAGGGAAATATTTGAACCGTGCAAATTGATACTGGGCAACAAATTTGCGTGTCCGGTGTGCCGGGGAGATAAACTTTGATCAACTCCGTCCAAGGGTTGTCGGAGAGTCGAATCGCACCGTTGATACCCAGAGTTGTCGGGTATTGGACAATGCCTGGTACATAAGGGTACACAGGTAGGGGCTGGGGATTGTTGCTGGTCATTGTGACACGACATGGGAAAATGTTACTTTCTTTGTTTTATTTCTTAAACGTGTAGAACGTCGAAGTGTGTGAGTGTTATCAACTGGCTGGGGTGACTTGAGAATAGATTTTAACTGTGTAGGTCGAGAGCTTGGAGTGATTTGTGGAATTAGTGGAGAAGGAGAAGTTAAACGATTAACTGGACGTGGTATCACTGTGCCTTCGGAGGAAGTGGAAGGTTGTTGTTGCATTTTTCGTGAAGGACGTGTAGAAGGTTTTCGTATGGGAGACGGGAGAGAGGAATCGGTGGTTGGGGTGTCGGAAGGAAATTGTGTCAACCACGCATCAAACTCGTGCTGGTCTTCCGTGGTATATACATACTCGGGATGAATAATGCCATCCCCCAAATCAATTTTTATGAGCTTGAGTTGGGAGAGGTGACATTTAATACTAGGTCTAAGCTTAGTAGAGGGAAAGGTTAAAACTAATTCAGCATTATTATTATCAATATATGTAATGGTATAGGGTCCAACCCAACGACAAAGAAGTTTGTCAGACAAACCAATTTTGCGCTGAGGGAGATAAAATCGAACGTGGGAACCAACTTTAAACTCAAAGGGATGGTACATAGCATCAAATCTTTCTTTGGCTTGTAATTGAGCCTGCTTAATTAGTTGGGAAATACGTTGGTGCATAATTTTGACCTGAGAAGCGCTGAGTTGAGTAATTTGTAAAAGTGTATTTGGAATAGAGTTGAGTAGAGGGGCTGGAAGAGCTCTACCGAAAAATGCTTGAAAAGGGGAAACTTTTTGTAACTAAATGCTCGGAAGTATTATATGCAGTAATTACATACGGTACAAATATGTCCCAATCTAACTGATTGTCCGAGACAAATTTGCTGAGCATAATTGCGAGAGTTTGATTTAGTCGCTCGACAATTCCGTGGGAACGGGGGTGAAAGGGCATACTAACATTATGAGTAATATTAAACCGTTTTAATAATTCTTGGAGAGTTGCAGATTTGAACTCTGCAGCTCCATCAGAAATTAATATAGACATGCCTGGAAATGTTAAAATAAAAGATTCTAAGTGCATGGCTATATGAGCAGCTTCTCTGTTGGGAAGGAGGGAAGTATGTACCCATTTGGTAAATACGTCTGTGAGGACGAGTACATATTTATTGCCTCTTGGAGTTTCACGAAAGGGGCCTAATAAATCCATAGCATATGTGCTTGCTGGAATTTTTACGGGAATGTTTTTCAGACTGTCCATACGTAATTTGGTAAGGTGCTGGCGACTTTGGCACTCTGGGCAATGAGTACAGTGCTTAAATGTGTCTGAGGTAATTGATCTTCACCAATAAAATGGACGGAGACGTGCCAAAGTTCGTTGAAAATTTAAATGACCACCGAGGGGATGATTGTGGGCATTTTGCAAAACAATGGGAATCATGGCTTTAGGGATGACTAAAAGTTTAGGGTTGCGGGGATTGAATTGTATAAAATAAATACCATCATCATTGGGAATTAATTTCGAGCGCTTTTTCTGCAATAATTTATTTAAAGTATGATCAATAGCTTGAGCATGCTTTAAATCAGCAGGATTAATGAGAGGGATTGCTGGAAATGAAGGGAGTGCTGACGTTGTAGTTTGGACTGATAGACCGGGAATGGTAAGATCATCCTCAGTATCTTTTGACGTGGATAGAGCGTAGGGGCATCGTGAGACACCGTCTACGTTTCTACGTAGAGTACCTTTCTTATATCTAACGACATAGCGAAATTGTTCCAAAATCACTGCCATACGTGTGAGCCTGGCGGTGGGATTACGTTGGCATTTCAAATAACATAAAGCATGATGATCTGTAACTATTATGAAAGGTTTGAGATACAAAAATTCTCGAAGCTTTCGTGTGGCAAAAACTACTGCTAAATATTCTTTTTCTGTAACACCCCAATTTTTCTCAGCTGGAGTCAAAGCTCTGGAGATAAAATAAATTGGGTGTTCACCGTCTTCAAATTGTTGATGTAAAATGCCAGCTATGGCTAAATTACTTGCATCCGTATATAAAATACATGGGAGTGTGGGATCATAATGCCTAAGTACCGGAGCTGTTCACAGCGCATTTTTGAGAGTCAAAAATGCCTTATCACAGTCTGGGCTCCAGTGATATAGTGAATGTTTCTTCAATAATCCTTGGAGAGGAGCAGCTATTTGAGCAAAGTTCCAAATCTATCTGCGATAATAACCTATAGTGCCTAAAAATTTACGTAGAGTTTCTAAATTATTAGGTTTGGGCTGTTGCATAATTGCAGCTACTTTTGCTGATTCAGTAGATAAACCTTTTTGGGACAAAAAGAATCCAAAGACTACATGTTCTTGCATACCAAAGAAACACTTTTTGGGATTCAATCGAAAATTAACCTTGGCTAATTGTTTGAATACAAGTTCAATTGCGACTAGGTGAGAGGGAAAGTCTTTACTATAGGGTATAATGTCATCAATATAAGACACAGCGTGTGTGTATCTTAAAGTCCCGAGAGTACGAGCCTTTGAAAGTAGGCGGGGGCATTTTTCAGACCAAAACAGACACGTAGGTACATATATAGCCCGAATTCAGTAACAATAGCAGTTAGATGTTGATCATCCGGGTGGATGAGGGCTTGGTAATAACCGCTAAATAAATCTAAGGGGGAAAAATACGCAGCGTTTCGTAGTTGAAACAGCAAGTCATCAATCCTTGGGAGTGAAAAAATTTCGTCTATTGTGATTTTGTTTAATTTTTGAAAATCACAGACGAGTCGCCATTTACCTAATTTTTGGCGCACTAAAAATACAGGGGTAGAGTAATTGGAGTTTTCACAAGGAACAATTATGCCTGCTTGAATTAATTTATCAAGTTCCTGTTTTAAAATCTCACGCTCCGTGGTGCTCAAGCGATAGGGTTTAGCTTGAACTGGAGTGTCAGAATTTAATCTAATTCGCATTGGGGATAGTGTACACACTTGAAGATCCATAAGTGTCCATGCAAATAAATATGAATATTTATTGAGGAGACCAATGATCGCAGCGCGTTCAGTTGGCCTTAATTTGGGATTAATATTTAATGATTGAATTTGTTCCGGTGTGAAAGGGATTGGATTATGAGGAATTACCGGAGCTGTGTGTAAGCTTTGGGTAAAGTCATAGCGTTGAGCATGACCTAAAAGAGTACCAGCAGGAATAATCTGGGTAGAAGTGGAAATGTTTGTGGCTAGCAAAACATTCTCCGCAGGGTTGCTGGAGGAAAAATTACTTTGTATTATTTTTCTATAAGTGGATGAGGGTTGAAGAATGTCGTATGCGACGTGTGTAGTGGTGTAGTATATAGGTACGTACATTTGATGTCGAGGGGGAAGTTGGAAGTTTTGACGGGAGAGGAACAGCCACACTCGGATGAGCAAGTGGCTGAGTATGCATGCTTACGAAAGTAATGACATACATGAGAGTTGTATAGTGTGTTGGAGTTCAGATGTATATGAAAGTCAAATTGTGTGATAAACTTACAACCAAGAATGAGTGGACGAGTGAGCGTTTCAAGGACATGGGCCTGAGTTGTGTAAAAGTAGTTATCAAGTTGGAACGTTAAGGAGGCTATATGGGACGTGGGAATGCGAGCTTTATCTGCTGTGATAACAAATCTTTGTGGGCAAAGAGTGATGACTGCACTTGAGGGTATGTGATTCCTTTGAATTAAATTATGAGAGGCTCCTGTATCAATTAATGCATCAATGGATACATCATCAAAATAACACATAATATACGGGCACATTGATGAGGAGGGTGATAGGTTTATTGTGGGTAAGTTATGGAGGGATATTGAAGATTCGCAAAGTGATTCTGGGGAGTTTGATTGGTTTGGGGTGGATTGGGATTGAAAGAAATTTCCAATCTGTGGGCATTTTGATCGTTCCGGCGATTGTTGCCGTTGTTTTGTTGATTGTTGCGGAAGCCATTGTTGTTTTCGCGGAAATTGTTGTTCCGAAAGTTCGGGCGGGGACCCTGACCACGTTGGTTGGGCCCCCTCTGTTGGTTTCCCGAACGGCAGTCACGACTGATGTGACCAAACTTATTACAATTATAGCATTGCATGCCTTTGTGGGGGTTTTGAGTTTGTCCTCTGTTATTATTGTTATTATTGTTATTACCGCGGGGCTGATGGGGAACTGGTTGGGGAATGTTGCCTTGGTTACCGCGGTTATTATTATTATTATTATTATTATTATTATTATTATGGGCGTTGCCGCGGCCATTGCCACGACCTCGTCCGCGGCCGGGAACAAAAGCAAAATTAGCTTGGGCATTAGGCGCATCAGACAAGGTAAGTTTTTGGATGGTTTCTTCCAAAGACTTAACTTTAGCAGCCATATCTGAGGGGCCGGCAGTTGTATCTGCAAATTCTCGTTGTTCGCAAAAACGAACGAGAGCAGCGATGCTTGTAAACGGGAAACCTGCCGCTGCAGTTTTGTACTTGGGAAGGAGACCTTCCAATCCCCAAGCAACACGGTCATGTTGACTCATTGTTGGGTCATATCGAGTGCAAGTATTATCAACTTCATACAAAAATTTGGCACTCGTTTCATTGTCTTTTTGCTTACGGGAAATTAATTGATTGAGATAAACCTGTCGAGGTTTAGCATAACGTTCACGGAGAGCAGTGTAGAATGTGTCAATACTAATGATAGTGGGGGGTGCTATAGCGAGTTGAGTTTGCAACCATTGAAAGGGGTCACGAGCTAATAAATTGGGAGTGTGTCCTTGTAGGATAGACCAATCTCATTGGTATTGGGCCACAACACCTTGAACGTCAATTATAAAATCATGCACATCATGAGTGGCGGGATTGAATTGTTTGATCTTTTGGAAGTCAACTATAGAATGAATGGGAGCTGTATTAACAGTGACATTAACAGGGCCGGTACCTGCCATGTTTAAAACTTTAACTTTACGGGGGCGTTTTAATGGATTTTGTCTATAAAAATGTTGTTGTTTACGTGCTTTGTTTATTTGTCTTCTAAATGAGGGGACAATACGAGTGGCGGGAGTAACTAATGAAAGAGCAGGTAATGGAGGTGGTGGTGGTGGGGGGACGAAATTGGTGGTGGAGTGCAGGGCGGTGAAGAATATTGTGGACTTGGGGTTCGTGGAGGTGAACCTTGTGCTGGAGGAACTACTGGAGGTACTACTGGAGGAACGGGCAGTGGAGGCGATGTTGGAGGCGGTAACGGCGGAGGTTTGGGCTTTTTACTACTGCTAGTTGTAGCTCTTGCTTTTGCTTTGGCTTGTTGTAAGACTTTGGCTAATTCAGAAGCGTCTTTTAAATCAGGGTCAGAATTTTTACGAGTGACTCTACTTGTAGAAGGCTTAGGGTCGGGTTGTGACGTTGAGGGCTTCTTTTTATCGGACATAAATTATAATGTATGTATGTACGTACCGTGACGGTGGTTCATGGATATGAAACTTAACACTGTGTAATTACTGTATGAAACTCCTCCTGGATGAGGTGGGAACGGCACTGAGCTCCGTGGCTGTCCGTTGAGTATACCCAAGTCCTCAGGGCATCGGTCGGTGAAGCGCAGGTAAATCCGTCTGCCTTCCGTGGACAAGAAATAACAACCCCGTTTATCAATGACAACTTACGAGGGGTTCTTCGACCGGTCACAGCCAATAACTGTTGACTCCTCTGGAGGTAGTCTCGATGGTGCTGTGCGAGTTGCAACGTCAAAAATTCAGAAATGTAATCTCTGCGTAGCCAAAACTGTAAATCTCAAATATTCTCACGAAATATGACACATTATTCAAACTTGCCTTGTAATTAAATCAATTCTTAATAGTAAATCGATTGTTTCCCAAGGGGAGTGATAATTGAGAGTAATTCGGGAGCATTGCCAGGGCAATAATTAATTGTCAATGTTTTACCAAGGCCACCATGAAAGAGTAGGTTATGGTTATACCATGAAATCCTAACTCCTGGATTATTTACTTGTGTAATTGTCAAGAAATTGTAAATAATTGGAAATCGTGCTGATGGAAGGAATGATTATGAATAAACGATTGATTGTGATTTTCTATTAATCCGAAGACTAATCGCTTTTATTTAATAATTGAAATCGAAAGGAAAAGGAAATGAAGATTAACAACTAAAAATAGGTGTTACTGGAATGACTCTCAGTTATTCACTGGAGAGTCTATAAGAATCTTAAACTTAACAAGTGGCTACTTGAGCCTATTTTTACAATCTTAAGTCTAGACGTTACATCATAATGGATGTAACCGGACGTTGACACTCGTCGGCTTTAGCCGATGGGAAGTGCTTACTTTGCACCTTTACAATAAGTGTTGAAGTTACTTTGAACTGACTTAACTTATGGTTGTCTTTCACAACTTAATTATTTATTCATGTGAGACTTAACTAATTTATGTAATTTCTATATACATACCTAACAATATAACAAAATCCACTGCAGCATTGATGATCATAGCTACAGTACCGATCGTAGTCCAGACACTGATGTAATAGGATTTCCAAATTTCAGTACATATTTTGATAGGATATAAATAATTAGATACACGCCACTATCAATGTATCACCTTCTCAATTATAGGTTCCTTATTCCAAGGAGGCTGTGGACAACCACAAATGCTTGGTTTGCATCTATTTGGTAAAGGCAAAATACCTGCACAAAACGTAGAGCAACAGTCCGTCATGCGTACACAAGGTTTCCCGTCAGGCTGACGGGGAACCTTGTGGTTCCTTCTTGTTTGGATTTTTAATGAAATAAAATTCTGTTACAAGTTCTGATTTAATATAAGATTTGCCACACGCGCTTAAGAATTAAATTACAATAGCTTACAGTTGAAATAAATGGATTGAATCGAAGGGCCGAACCAAGCCACGATCTATATTCTTGACCAAACTGGGACTCCACTGAATGTGTTGACAACCACGTTATCACCAGAATGGCAGAACCAGTCCTATTGATTCAAATTACGACATGTATATAGAAGTATAATATTTATTTTTACAGTTGCTAATCTATCAACTGCAGCTAATTAGCAATGTATTTAAAAATTATGATCGATTAACCTCATTTTATTATCGCGAAGTAATTCCAATCTTGGGACCAACCGTAGTTATTCGTCACCGTTAACTTTGTGAATACTAATACTAAAATTTTTAAAATGAATTAATGCTACTATTGCGAAAGCATCCTTGATCTGGAGCTTTCTAACTTACATTACTAATAATGAGTTTATTAAATGTGTTATTGAAGGAATACATTGTTGAAATACACTTTCTCACAAGAAATACGCCGCAGTTGAATTGTTTTAAGTAAGTATTCATTTCTCTTTCATTCAATTTTCTATACATGGGGGTAGTTTTCCTCGCATTGTTACTTGGAAAGATTTTTAACAACAATTGCATTCACAAACATAGCTGATTTTAAAATGACACCAATTGAGCGTTCTTGTTGGAGCTACGTCTCGTTATCGCAAGTAACACGTCTTCCCAAACCAGTTTCTCAGATAATGTATTTAAGAGAAACATTCTGATTTTGCATCCAATGAAGATTACGCTCACCTTTTCATCATAATTATACCTGTTTCACCTCGGACACTTACATTATCGCACTCACGAGACGATCACACGCGTAAATAAATAAATACTACAGTGCTATCGCGCGTTCGGTGTATTAAGATTTGTACTGCTTTTTCCTTCGGTAAAAAGTAAAATACCTTTTGTGTACTATTGGTGTATTCAATGTCCAGCTTGCACACCTTTACAAAAATCTGGTGAATTACAACGAAAGTATAAATACGTGAGAATGAGCTAGATGCATTCATAATTCCGAACAATATTCTGAAAGCTCCATAGAAAGTTTGTTAAACAGCAGCAGGGCTGTCAGGGGCTTAAATAAAGATACGTTTTTAATTACTGAGATACGACGGAAAAATTTGACACAAAGCTAAGTATTCATGAGACAAACTTTCAATTGTAAAGAGGATTTTTTGAATACCAATTCCGATTAGAATTCGAATTATTTTTTAAAAACCCGAATTAAATCTATTGTGAGTATCGGAATTCGAAAATTCTTTTTGGATTCCGATTCTACTATCAGTGATCTATTTTTCCATGCTCACAATTGTTCTTGGAAAATGACCTGTTACAGCCTCAGAGTAGCTGTAGTGATAATGGTTTCAAATATCCTCCAACTCTGTATGTTGGTTTCAATTCTACGAAGGACCATCACTACCCGTTGCAGTGCACTTAGACGTTTCTCTATTTCCTACTTTCAACGAACTCAAGTACTAATGGTAGCCTTTGCTACCCAGTGTGAATGACTGTACAAGAGCTTTAGCAGGAAACAATCAGTATTTTTAACGTATTACAAGCTTTATTTAAATTCAATCCTTACTCATTCACACCAAAGATTGCAATGCCATTTTCTCACACTTCCTCTCTTTTCCCGTCAAACATTAACCTCCAGTACAATTTACCAATCAATTACATTCTTATAGATATAATCAAAGCTACACTAAATTTTAATACAAACAAACATTTTCCATGACAATTCTCAAAAGAGAAATACTTAGTGTCATTGACTAAAGTACAGCTCGCCTCTGCACCTCACTCTCTCATTCCTTCTGGCATAGCTCGTCTCTGCACCTCACTCTTTCTCATTCTGGCCGTCACATGACCATTTGAATACAAACCAGGGTTGGGGGGTTTTTTTTTGGTTTTTTTCAAAAAAACCAAACAATAATTAATTAAGTTAGAGTTAGCTATTAAGCAAGAGTTAATTATAAAAAATACACCGGGAATTGGGATCGGGTTCGAGTTCGGGAGTTAAATTAATGTTCCCAAATTCTTTGGGACTAATTTCAGGAACTGTTTCGTTAGAAACGGGATAACTTATGTTCCTGATAGATGAGGGACTTATGGTATGAGATGGAAAGATGGAGCAAATGTGTTGTAATAAAGTGGAGCAAACAACAATAGTTTAAACCTCAATTAGACTCAATTTAATTACTGCAAAACAAGAATAGTTACTACAAACACTAAGTTTAAAGGGTACAATATAATTACGGAGCCTTGGAAAGGAATCACTCCAATGTTAACTTGAGATGGGTCAATTATGGTAAAATACGTGGTAATGTCAAGCCGTAGAATTACACAGCGTAAAAATACGTTGTAATGTCAAGCCGTAGAATTACACAGCGTAAAAATACGTGGTAATGTCAAGCCGTAGAACTACACAGCGTAAGGAGTAGGAAATTGGAGCCAGGACACCCACTACTTGAGGTCCTTACAATCGGAAGGCTGGAGAAGAAGTGCTCTCCGAGTTGTATTCTCGGAGCCTTTTTATAGGTTGAAGTTCCTTTGTCTTTTAGAGGAAAGGTATTACAATTCAATAATTATGAATAAGGTAATTTACTATACATTGTTGTAGCGCTTAACTAGGTTAAAATACATATGAGATGAGGCATATAAAATTAGTACATACATACATACAAGAATGATTGTATATGAGGAGTTCAGCTTGACCGATGGTTAAACTCACTCAGTAGGTTGCAGGGCTGAAGGAAAAGAAATAATTAAAATAATGTCCAGATATTTTAGAAGTTAGGAAAGGGTACTGACATTGGTATCTGCGAGCAGAAGCCCCAGGTGAGCTAGTTAAAATTGACACTGTAAACAAATTGAAGCATAATCTGTACAATGAGAAATGCAAATGAGTCCAAATGGTAGGCTACTCTGTGTAAAAGGGGAACTGGACTTCAGCTGAAAAAATACAAATATAGTTTAGGCTAATGCAGCCTGAACAGGAACATTTTCAGCAGACCTGGGAATACGGGAGTGGGTTTAGGAATGGGTTCAAGTTTTATGAAGGTATTTGTGTTCCCGTCGAGAACCGGGAACATCTTCATTCCCACACCCGTTACATGCTTCACGTTTCGGGAACTACGCATACATCTAGCGGAGAATAAAATACAAAGCATGCACGGCTTGCTTCGTTAAAGTGGTGAGATAATAATTTTACGTACGCGGCTTGAGCCATTACGCATTTTTCCAGTTGGCATAACATAGTAGTGACTTCCACGTACTCTAACTTGCACGATGAAAGTCATTGCAGAACGCAATAGTGGGAATCGTTCAAGCAATCTTCCTGCAGCTTTTTCGCCAACGCAGACCAGATTCTTAGTATAATGACCATTTTTAGTAGTGCCTTCATCTATTGTTACATGGTACGCATGGTTAGTATTGTTAAATCAATTAAAATGTGAAGAAAAAAATTGGCTTACACTAACTGTACTGGTCCCGGGAACGAGTCCGGGTTAAAGGGATTCGGGATTGGGAGCAAACCTCATCTGATTCGGGATTCCGGATCGGGTTTGAGATCAACGATTTAAACATATTTTATGTCTGGTTTTTTGTGCACCCGTTACCAGTATTTCGGGAACGGGTTTGGGTGTGAGTCCGAAAATATTGATAACCCGATTTTCGGGGGTCGGGAATGGGATCAGACTTTCCGTTCCCATAAGTAGCTCCAACCCGTCATTAAACGCATGAAAAAGGTTTTTTGTAATTTCAATTTCCTCATTTTATTCTCCGGTATTATCTTTTTAGGGAAATCGTTTGATGTTTGTGTGAACATTTGAGGGCCTTCTGGGGAACCGTATAATAGGTTTTTCATTGAGAACTGTGGACATGTCCAGAAGGACACAGCAAGAAAAACGGGTTTCAACTAATTTTAGACGGATGAATACAATCATTAAACTTTTGTTGATAGTTTCTAGGGGTGCAAGGAGTAATGTAATTACCTGCATCCACAAGTCCTGTAATGACCTCATATATAGACATAATATATTAACAAATGATTGGGGTTTACCTAATGCTACCGAAGCGCATCGTTTTGGGTTCGCCCGATGCCTTGATTGAATTAATAACCTGTGTTGTTTTTTTGGATTGCTTAGGCCTCTTTTATTTCTGTGTCTTCCTATGTCAACTCACAGTCAGACTAGTTTCAACATTTCGGGATCAAATCAAAGTTTATTGTTTAGCATCCAAGTCATCCTTCTGAATTTTATTAAAAACAAAATCGAATTTCAGCAGTGGAGGTGACATTTGTCCAAATAAGTACTGGTGTCCAACAGAAATTGATCTCGTTTACAATATCCGATGTGCCCAAACAACTATTATCAGTACAGGTTATAGTCATAGCATGTAACAATAATTTCTCCATTGACCTCAAATAGCCATTCTAAGTTACACGGTGTTCAATAACTTTAGATTGGCCTTAAACATTTGTAAATAGTGCAAAGATTTTGTTGACCTTACTTAAGCCCAGAGGTTCAAAGCATAAATGATAGGCACACATGTAATTAAAACCGTGCATTTCAATAGCTCCTAATGGTTATTATGTTATTTGGGATTCATTATAAAGTGTATGCAAGGTCCTGGTTCTACTAATAACCTACCAAGGTCAAATAAAGGTCATGGGAATCCTTGTGACCTATCGAAAATGAGGTAATGAAACTTCTTAAAGGTCTGAGGTCAAATTAAATCCATGCAATTTCTTGAAGCCCACTGAGGTTAAATTAAGGTTATGAATTTTCTTGTTACACACTGAGGTCAATTTGAGGTCATTGAACTTGTTGTAACTCACTGAGGTCAAATTAAGGTCATGGAACTTCTTGTAGCCCACTGAGGTCAATTTGAGGTCATTGAACTTGTAACTCACTTAGGTCAAATTAAGGTCATGATATTTGTTGCAGCCTACTGAGGTCAAATTAAGGTCATGGATTTTCTTGTAGCCCACTGAGGTCAAATTAAGGTCATGGATTTTCTTTTAGCCCACTGAGGTCAAATTAAGGTCATGGATTTTCTTGTAGCCCACTGAGGTCAAATTAAGGTCATGGATTTTCTTTTAGCCCACTGAGGTCAAATTAAGGTCATGGATTTTCGTGTGACCCACTGAGGTCAATTTGAGATGATGGAGCTTGTTGTAACTTACTGAGGTCAATTTGATACTATGAAACTTTTTATGACTCACTGACGTCAATTTGAGGCCATGAAACTTTTTATGACTCACTGAGGTCAAATTGAGGTTATGTTACTATCTGTGACTCAATACTGTCAGATCAATTTGAAATCGAGTGGCTATTTGTGACTCACTAAGGTCAATCTGAGGTAATGTTATTTTTGGACACTTTTTAAAACTCAAAGTTTGAAAAGGTGCCCAAATTAACAAAAAAAAACCACTGTCGTGGTGGTTTGTTTGTTATAGTTTTGTTTTATCTTGTCAAAGTTTTGTTTTGTTCTAGTTTTGTTTTTTCGAAAACCGATTTTGTTTTTGTTTTACTCAAAAAACAAGAAACTAAACAAAAGAACAAACAAAACACGAACAATATTACAGCACTACCCGTACATGTTCCTGTACCCATGCCCATTTTTTCAGGAACTAAAGCAATTAACCCGTTCCTGTTCCCATAAATATGGGTACCAAATCAAAGTTCCTGGACCTGTTCCTGCAGGAACATGTTTCTGTTCCCAAAAGTACTTAAATACTTGCTGAAAAATTAAAGTACAACTTACACGTTTATGCCCAAGGTAACTAAATTTATTTAAAAAACCAAATATCGAATCGACTTCATTAAAGATAAATAACAGTACACCATCTCTAATACCTTTTACTTTAAATACTCGAATTTAAATAATTATTCAGTAACAGTCACTAAAGTAATTATCGTAGCACAAAGTACAGTACATAGTAACTAAAATTAGCTATGACAAGTAGCACCTTCATTATCCTTTTGCTGAACCAATAAGAAAAAGAGCACACTGGAATTTTCTGAGCTCTGATTTTGGGTTTAAGCTCCAAAGAATTTCATTTTTGCCACGTGGTTCGGTGCTTGTTATATAATGGCGTGCCAAAGAGTGACTTATTTGATGTTGTACTTTTAAAAGATTATATTTTGTGTGTGAGGCATTTTTATATTATAAACTTCATGTGGTTACCAGGTAATTAGGTACACGCTTTGTTCCTGTTCCCAAACCCCCTTTTGTTCCCACATTTCGGGAACAATTTCTATGTTCCCAAATGTTGCCAAAGTGTTTTGGTAACAAAATTTATGTTCCCGTACGCACCCATTCCTGTTCCTGTCCCCAAAAACATGGGTGTCTCCTGTTCCCACGTCCCTGAAGGGATAGTTAGAAGTAGCCATCAGATGTAAGGTTTTTCTTTAGGGTAAGTACCTTAAATGTTTATGAAATACAAGACAGAATTATGAATGTTGCTAAATATTTGCATGAACTTTCGTACCTCACAATCATTGTGACGACATCGATGGTCAAAACCACTTCGTTTTCAAAATTCTTGCATGATACAAATTTGATACAATTTCTAAAATTATGCATATAAATGAAGGCTCGAAATGAAGCAAGGCATTTTTTGAAGGAAGGCTGACGGAAAGAAGAATTTATTTGAAAATTAACGGAAGGCTGAGGGAAGGTAAATAATTTTAAAAGCTTCATTTGTTTATAGGAAGAAGCAAGCATTGTTTTATTATTGAAAGCTTGAAGGTACGCCATTTCATTTGGACATCTCTTCCTCAAATTATAATCCCACAGAAGTTCTAGTTCAAGGGTCTTAAAGTCTAGCTCAGCCACAGCCCACTTATTTATTTGACATATTTAACACATAACGCAACGTATTTTGTGCGTATATAGTATGTTCTGTAATAAACTGCTATACCTGTATTTGTTTCTGGCTATAGCAGATGAGCCAGGAGCATTCAAGAGAATCTCTAAACATCAACCCAGGAAAAAATAATAATTACTTTCTACTAATTATATAAAAATAATTGTCAATAATTTTTCATTCTTGTTCAAAACCTAGCTTGGGAGAAGGGGTAGAATTTTTGTAAATATACTTGGAAGATCACGTTTGCTTTTCGCTGCTGATTCTTAAGATATACTGGAGGGAAGTCATTAAAGATCAGATTTCATACGAAATATCCTTTAAGAAGACAAGTCTCTGACACAAATGGTCAGCGAGTTTCAAAACCACACTTCGTAAAGCTGAATTCCATAACATTTCAGATTTCCTCTGACATACATAAATCCTTTTCTTCTTCCTTTAGAAGAAGAATCTTTACACGCTTCCCCCTCTCTTTAGTAGTTGCAGTAATTTATACTATGCATAAAAGTATATTCTCATACTAAACATGTGTGATTTTTTTCTTTTCAGTAAAAACAAATTCATGAAGCAGTGATTCTTCGGAGGAATGGGTCCCAAGCAGGAAAGAAAATTCCAGTGTGAATACTGCTCCCCAAATATTATCTCAAAGGAGATCTTACTGCTCATACGAGAGTCCACACTAGAGAAAGACCCTACAAATGCAAAGAATGCTATTCCGCATTTACGTCAGTCCATAATAAAGTAAAGCCTCACAAATGTCTCGAGTGCTCATCGGAGTTCCGAACTAAAGGCATTCTTAAAATCCATATCAGGACCCATACAGGAGAACGGCCGTACATATGTAATATGTGTAATAAGAGTTTCAACACTACTTACAACCTTGAAAATCATATCCGTATACACACCAATGAAAAGCCCTATCAGTGCTCCATTTGTTCCAAGAGGTTTACTCAAAAAGCATATTTGCAAGCACATATGTTCATTCATTCAAGCGAAACTCCATTCAAGTGTCAACTTTGCTCAAATCAATATCGACATCTCCGAACACTGACAATACATTTGGAAACTCATTCAGGGCTACGATCTCATATCTGCAGTATGTGCAATTCCAAATTCAAGTTTAAGACCAGCTTAGCAGCTCACTACAGAAAACATACGGGAGAAAGACCATTCAAGTGTGAATTCTGTTATAAGAGGTTTATGAACTCCTCCGCATTCAAGCAGCATATACAAACTCACACAGGAGAAAAACCCTTCAGTTGTGAACTCTGCTCTTATACTTGTGCGAGTTAGTGCTGTCCATACATACATACATACATAGTGCTGTCCATGGGAACGGAAATTTGGTACCCATACCTGTTCCTGTATCTGTACCCATTTTTTCAGGAACTAGAACAATGGTCATGTTCCTGTTCCCATAAAAATGGGTAACCAATTCGAAGTTCCTGGACCTGTTCCTGCAGGAACAGTAATGTTACTGTGCCTGTTCCCAAAAGTACTTAAAGACTAGCAGAAACGCACAACCTACACATTTATGCATTTATTTAAAAAACCAAATTTCAAATCGACTTTATTAAAAATAAATAACAGCACAACATCTGCAATACCATTAGCTACTCGAATTTAAATGAAAATTCAATAACAGTCATTAAATTAATTATCGCAGCGCAAAGTACAGTAGTAACTGAAATGATCTAAGACAAGTATAACTTTCAATATAATTACTTTTGCTGAACTAATAAGGAAAAGAGCACGTTGGAGTTTTCTGAGCTACAATTTTGGGATTAAGTTCCAGAGAATTCCATTTTTGCCACGTGTTAAATAATAATTATTATTAATTTTTTTGTTAAATAATGACGTGCGAAAGAGTGACTTATGTGATATGTTGCAACGTACTTTTAAAATAATATTTTGATTGTGAGGTATTTTTATATTATAAACTTCATGTGAATACCAGGTGGGTACATGTTTTGCCCCTGTTCCCAAACCCGCTTTTGTTCCCATATTTTGAGAACATTTTCTATGTTCCCAAACGTTCCCAAAGTGTTTAGGGAACAAAATTTGTGTTCCCGTACGCACCCATTCCTGTTCCCAAAAACCTGGGTGTCTCCTGTTCCCATGGACAGCACTAGTGCGAGTAGTGGTGATTTAGCAAGACACAGGGTGATACATTCGGAGAAAGACCATTCATGTGTGAGATTTGCCAGCTCACGTTCAAACTACGTGAAAAGCTTAAATTATATTTATTAAAACACCAGTCGGAGAATCGGCACTGTTGTTGCAAGTGTAATTTCCAAACACGAAAGAAGAATCTACTGGTACATCATGAGTTGGCGCACATTCCAAACAAAATGCACAAGTGCAAGTTTTGTTCCTACTTTTGTAAATGGAAATCGATATTGTTGAAGCATAAGAGTAGGGACCATATCGGGCTTATGTAAGTCAAATACCGGATCTGTAAACAATGCCCGTACCAGTAAAGTGCTAGCGAATGATGGGAAACGTTACGTTGCCCATTTGAAATGCAATGTTTGTCCATATCGTGGAGGCACTCATAGGGAATTGTGTACGCATTACTCCTCTTGTCATAGTTTACCTGTTGTTATTCTGAAAAGGCTAATACCATGAGATGTATAAATTGATATTCTATTTTTGGTTACCAAAACACATTTTCCGTTTAAATAAACTTAACAATAATGCTCTAAATTATCGTAAGTAGGATCCCCTTGGTGGAAACTTTTGAACTGCAAGTGGTTCTTTATTAATTCTTTTGATTTCACACTTGCACCCGTTGTTTCATGATTTCAAAGTATGTTCGCTTAGATAGTTATATACAACGTTGAATACCTTACAATTAATACAATGATATGCAGGAATAACGTATAATCTTGCATTTTGCAATAGTAAATAAACTGGTGTGTATTATTTCGAGATTTACTGATTTTTTTTGTACATGAAAATTCGAGAGATGTAAGAAGGCAACTAAAGGGATGCGCCACAAATGTCTCCATCTGAAAATGTGACATATAACGATTGACTGACTGGAAGGTCATTCACTGTTATACACAACGGTGACTGAATATACATATGTATGTATGCAAAGTATCATGCCACGGGGAGCAATGTTATTTAAACTGTTAGTTTGAGGCAGTACTTATAATTAATAATATTAATGTAATTTGGCTACATTTACGTAAGAATTTGTGTACACGTGATCTGTTTAAATTTCCTCAGAACGAAAGACAACCAACCTTCTTCAAAATAGCATCTGTAGAATAGATATTTTACGTAAGAAGATTAAAAAGGTCACATAAACAAATGCTAATGCATATATCTTCGACAGGTTGCGCAGTCACCATTTAACGAACTTTGAAAAACACGTCAATTGATAAATGTGGAAACCCTTAATTTCAAATACGAGGCTACTGCTCCGTGCTGTGGTTTTAAATATGATTAATTCTTGTATTTCTATCATCTGGATAACTACCGAATCAGTGTAATCAAATATACAGACCTTTCCAGGGTAACTTGTAATCTAAACAGCCAAAAGTATTGGTCTTAAAAAAGGCCCAACTAACCTTAGAAAAATAAAGATCACATATGGATACATTTTCACAATAATGAAAGATAGTAATCGCGTCATCTATCGTGATTTAACAATTTACTTAAGCTTTCTTTAGCAGCTGTAATAAGAATTTACTGGATGTTGAAGGATATTAGTTCATGCGATTTCAGTGAATTTTCGCATTTAAAATACTTTTAAAAACAATCAGCATACTCCTTTCTGCATGTGAAGTTAAGTCCGATGACCTTTGACCTTAAGGATTTTACCCATGAATTAGTGCAAGGCACTAATGATTTTTGATTCATAGTAGACTACAAATTATTACTACTTTTATTCTGGATATTGTCGATGTCTAATAACAAAATGTTGACCGTAAGAACGAGGCCAACAAATCTGATTAATTGTTATCTCAATTAATAACAAACGATCGCAGTTTTCAATATTAAAACACTCTGTGGCATTATACTATACCCGTGTATACATACATACATACATGATGTCATATACAATCAGTCGCCATTCGTTGTGACGACGAATAGTATTCCAGTCAGTAGTCTTAAATTCCAAGATTTTTGAATGACACTATTTGTGCCACATCCCTTAACTGCATTAAGTTTTAACCGAGCCCATGGAGAATGGGGCGACGGTTACTTGTGAGATTACTGTGAATGAACCTGACGCGCTGGCGCTGTAGGGTTGGGCTTACTACAAAACAATGTATGTAAAATTGTCTCCCCCAATTGCATAAAAGTTCCGTCAAACCTACGTATTTATTATTTTGTGCCACTCTCACATTGTCTACAATCTGTGTCTGTAGTAAGCACAGTTTTTGATGTTGTACCAGCGTGCTTGGAGAAACGACAATCTGCAAATACTACCAGTAAATAATAATAAATAATAAAATTACGACGGTCGGAGCAAGCACCAATGATGGCGGAAATAGAGTGTTCCATGAGCATCGCTTATTTATGCCAATTTTGCCAAGCCAACATATATTGTATGCTAATTCTGCAAGAATGGCATAAAAAATCATTTTATGCACATGTGAATAAATGCCTTAAATGCCTGCCTAATTTACCATTTACGCCATGGCATTGAAAAATCTACAAACCATAGATATTACCAAATTATGTACTGTGTTTTAGTATTCTATATATATAATAGCCTTAAGGAATGATAAAGTTTGACCTATGTACTGAGATACCACGGCATGATTCTTACGGCAGAAACTACATTTCTTGTGTACAAATGTTATGTCAGGTTTGTGTAACCTTGCTTGTGTGCTCAATAGTACTAAGTAATATTTGGTTTGTTCCACTTGTACATTATTAAAACCATTCCCGTCACTCATAAACTGGAAATTATGAAGCTTATAAGAGTTTGTTAAAAACCTGAATATCTCCTGATGTTTTTCCGATCAATATGTACATATATAGAACATTCTTAAGTGGATATTGTCCGGTGGTTGTTCTGGGTCAAGAGAGTTGTTCCGTACCCGGAACCAATTCTTGACGGTGGAAACAACATTTTAAGTGCCGGTTCCCAGGAATATAATAAGACTACCCAAACGAGATTAATTTTAAGAGATTAACCAACAGCCTTAGTAAAGACTCTTTAATTACGCCAATATATTATAGTAATAAAAAATCCAAAAAATTACAAAACATCTTAAAATACAATTACTTGTGTATATACATTCACCGTTGCTCGGATTGTTTGAATTCCACATTGTTCGGCAGTATCAGTTACAACTACCTTGAAGTTTTCTTTAGATTTACCCCTCTAAATTACAACATGCAGTTGTCGATGTGAAAATGAATGCCTACTTTGCCAAAACTTTGTCCCTGACATTTATGTACTGTCTTTGCAAATAATACTCGAAACTGTCTTTTCTTTAATATATATGGGTAGTCACTGCTTATGTTGTTACAAATGTAGCCCGTGACAATATCCCCGCCCTTGCTACTGTATAATGCTTGCGTACCATAGATGCACACCCTCATGAGGGATGAGTGCAACGCTCACGCTCACCATCATGAGGACTACGATGTAATCACTGTATGAGGGTGAGTGCTTGCAAATTTTTGATGCTCTCATTGTAATGAGCGTGAGAGCAGTAGGTACTCAAGTTATAATCGCGAAGTGAGAGTGAGGGGGATTTATCGCATTCACGATACGGTAGAACACGTAAATAAATATATAGAATAATGCCATCTTGCGTTGTGGTTATAATTATCTCTGCAGCAAAGGTGTCCCGGCGCCTCGGTGGTATAGCGTGTATGCTCGGTTGCAGAGGAGTCGGCTTCGACTCCAGCTCACCCCGCATAACTTCCTGGGTATTTTCTGTCTCCTACTATAGCTTTCTGTGTGGAAAAGTGTTCGCGGCGATGTTGCACTCTGGATCCGGTTGGATGTGCTGATGTGGTAGTGCTGGAGTGTGCTGAGCAATGACTGAATAAAGAGCTCTTTAGCATACTTCTGACCTATCGCATCTGCATACCCTAATCTGGTGAAAGAGCGTCCGTGGCATCTGCCCTTCGCTGCCTCACTCCTACACACAGTTTCCCTCTAACCTATCTTTAAGGGGCGTGGCTCAGGGCTTGTGATATACTCGCTTGCGAGGAATGGACAATGGGTATATGTCCCACTTGCTCTGCGTCCACAATGCTAGCACGAGACGCCGGCCCGTGTACGATACCCAGTGCATAAGGAATTGCCGGCTATATAAGCTTCTCACTTGTAATTAGTTGTAAAGAAGTAATGTATGTATGTATGGGTGATATGGGCGCAGCCCGAAAAGAATCCTGAATAAAGATTTATTTATTTATTTATTGTCTCTGCAGCTGTTTGCTTCGATATAAAGTAAAATACAAGCGGAATATTATTATCAGCGTGCAATTAAATTCAGTCTACGAGTGGCATGCAGAGGAATTATCGTGTTATTTTAATAAAACATGATTTCGTGTTTGAAAATGAGTAAATCAAAGCAAAACGATAATGCAACAATTTCGCTAAAAACATCAAAACAAATCTACAGTGAAAAACCAACTCTGTTTCACTTAAAACGGTTTAAGCCCTGTTTTTAGAAGATAAACAAGTTAAATCCAAAAGTATTATGTAAAGATTCAATTTCTAGCTTGCACGTCTTTACAAAAATCAGTTCGCCTTACAGCCAGAAGATGTACGAATGAGTAATAATGGGCTAGATGTATTTGTAAATTAGGAACGTAATACTGAATGCTGCACAGAAAGTTCATTAAATAACTGGGAGTTAAATTTAAAAAATGGAGCACCCAAGAAGCGTCCATTCTTCCAACTTCCAGCCGAAATTCAAAACAATTATCAATATGAAGGATAATTTATGGTATAGTAAAAGAATAGTAAAAGAGAACCAATAATCATGCATACATAATATCGTATTTCTCAATTTTTCAATTAACGTGCACTAAAATCACCTTTTTCTGTAATAAAACTATTCGACTACAGCAACAATAATATTCAATGTATACATTTTTGTGTCGGATTTTATATGCATACGCTATAGGAAGCCTAGTATTAAAAGGTGAAATTTATAAATGTAAACGGATAATTTTAAAACAATAATAAACAATTGAACTATATAGCCAAACTGAATGTAAACGTAAATTAAATGAGCGCACTCATGAGCGCGAAGGTGAGCGCATAAATTATTTTTGGTGCGCTCATGAGCGTGAGGGCGATTACAATATGTATACAAAATTGTGAGGCAGCGTGAGAGCGAGCGGTGCTTCACGGACAATGAGCGTGAGGTGAGGGTGAGCGAAAATAAAATGTGCAAAAGTGGAGATGCTCTACACAATATGTAATGTATAAGAAATGTGATGCATAAGCAATATGTTATGTATGTTAGTATTATTGACATTATATATGTAAAAATTAGCAAGCATGAAAGGATTGAACTTCAGTTCAATCCTCAGTTCGGATTTAATAACTCTCGCTTAGGATGTGCCTGCTTATAAGAGACACGTACGAAATGATGCCATAATTCCATTTTCCACTACTGTTTTTGCTCCCAGTGCCCGGGACCATTTTAGAAAAAATCTGTTCTTGGATGGGAATAAAATCCTTGTTCATTCACCCGTTCTGGTTCCATGTCCCCGGGTTCCACCTGCTTCCGTGCCAACCACTGATTTTTGACATAAAAACTACAGTTTTTAAAAGTGTAATTTCTACGAGTGCTAAGTGAATCCATTAATTCCTGAAGGGTTACACGCCTCCTTAACTTTTTTTTCATATTAGATACAGTACACATAGTGTTGTTATATAAAATATACTTCGACTGGTAATAATAACCCTGCCAATAAATATCTGGTCAGGTAGTACTCACATGTCTGCAATTTTTTATAGTCCCAATAATTTTAAATTGAAATTGTTGCAAATTTATCGTCCGAATTAGTTTCGATATTTTGGAAAATCATAGCGAAACATTCTGTGCATCATCAAAATAAAAACGATTTCTCGATTTCTTTGTTTCCCATTTGATAAGGAATTAAATGCACAATTCCGTCTTAGAATTAGGTTTCAATTCGCGCTAATAAAATCGCAGACTTGAAGTTACAGCGCTACTTGAGTATATTGGACTTCTTTTACACTTTTAAGTGATTGGCTGAATTTACCCAGCATTCTTCTACCAGGTTAGATAATTTAATCTGCTACAATGTAACCTCGTGTTATGCTCTTTATTAGCATGATACCATGATGACTACACGATCTTGAATTGGCCGAAATTGTTTTTAATGTGCTTAAATTTTGAAAACCCCTGAAACTTAACGTGTACCATTAGAGTCAAACAGTAATAAATACTATAATTGAAAGTGAAATGTTAATCAATTTTATTTTCCTGGTGGATTAATTTAAATAAAAACATGCTATCTTTTAAAAGGAAATTATCTCCCGGAAGTGTTTGTGGGTCGAAAATTGGTAGTACTTTCTTTAAATTGCCTTCAAGTGCGGGTCGAAAATTAAGTAAGTTAATTCGAAATACAATGATTTGGGATTTCTCCTTTGCCTTTACTCTGGGGAAGAGGGCTTCGTACATTTTCAGTTGTTTCTAGCTGATCTTGACTACTGCCCCCAACAATGGAATTCGGATGATACCAAACTTGCTTCTCTAAGTCCTGCCGATATACTCCTTCCGTCACTGATTTGATTTCTTTATAATTTATTTCTAGGTCTTTTCATAAATATATTAATTCACTTGCATTCCTTCTGCCTTCACTCGACAAAAAAATAACCTGGATTTTCAAAAGAATCAGCGTAAATCCATGTTTCAGGCGGCTCAACAAATTTATAAATCCCTAATAACGAAACGTTTATTAACTTTAGAATCCACAAACCTACCTCGGCATTTCCAACTGTATTTTTATCAGAGCTGTCCAAAATACATGGTAGTTTAAATACATGTATTTCAAATACGTATTTCAAATACGTATTTCAAATACATTTTTGTATTTTGTATTTTGTAGCTTGTATTTTGTCTTACTTAAGTAAAGTAAGCAATGTATTTTGTAGTTTGTATTTTGTTCGCTATATAAGCTACTTCTGTTTTTTGTTGGCGCACTTTCTTTGGGTTAGAAAATTCCGTTTATGCCAAAAACCAATCACATCAATGAAGTAAAACGAAATTCAATCGTTTTAACATCCCAGAAAACTAAATTCCAGATTTTGGATGTTCTACGTTTCATGAATGTATTTTGTATTTTGTAGTTTGTAGTTTGTATTTTCGTCGCCTGAAGAATGTATTTAGTATTTTGTAGTTTGTATTTTCGTCGCCTGAAGAATGTATTTAGTATTTTGTAGTTTGTATTTTCTACGTTTTGAGTATGTATTTTGTAATTTGTAGTTTGTATTTTCGACGCCGGAAGAATGTATTTAGTATTTTGTAATTTGTAGTTTGTATTTTCGACGCCGGAAGAATGTATTTAGTATTTTGTAATTTGTATTTGGTGAGCATGTATTTTGGACAGCTCTGATTTTTATTAGATATTTTGTTGCATCGTCAAGGCAGTTGCCAGTAGTGGAAGTTTAATCGATATCTATATTTATTCCAACAGGACAAATCGACATTCTTTGTGGAATTTTCCAAATACCCCGTTTATAAAATCCCAAACAAATGCTAGAAATTAACGAAAAAGCAGCAACAAAGTGATATGAACTACAAAATTGTTGTTTTTAAGTGTGTTTTTGTGAAAGTCGGATAATTATTATAAATTATAGAATTGATGAAAACTTTATCCCGTTTACCTAACATAACCAATGAGACATCGGGACAATAATTGAATGGTCAATTTATCAAATTTAACCGCAGTATTTAATGCGATAACATAGCGATTTACATAATTTTGATCTAGGCATTGTGTAGGCAACCTGGAATGTACCTGAATTCCTGAATAGACTTTCGTATTAAATGCTCAAAATGAAATCAAAAATTTTAGTTTTACGTAAATTATCCTTTAGTTGCTTGCTCGTGAGTAGTGGTAATTTACCACGGACCAGCCAGATTATTATTGATTTTTTCGATCAATGGGAATCATACGTATGAATCATACGTATGATGTACGTATGAATCAGACGTTATGTATGTACGTGTGATGCATCTATGTACGTGTGATGTATCTATGTACGTACAATATACGGATGATGTACGTATGGTGTATGTATATACGTATGATGCACGTGTGAGCTTTATACGTAGGTCTGTACGTAAGTGCTAATCCTTGGAGCCCGCCGTGTTTGATTTGCCATGTGGGCTGAAAGTTTGTAAATTATTTTGTTGTCCAAACTTTTGCTAGTACATTTGTTAATTGTGTTTAAGTGACCTATAGACAATTATTAACTGTAATTAAGGTCTTGAGGAGCTATTGTGTAAAAATTGGGTAATTTTCGTGTGTTTAGACTGTGTTAAAAAAGGACTTTTGGTGGGAAACATTAGTACCTATAGTTAAGTATATGTGGAAATTGGACTTTTTCCTCGAATTTACAACACGTGTTATTCCGTTGATAACTTTTAAACCGGATTTAAATAAATTGGATCTTATTAACAGAGGTAAGGACAATATTTTCTATACGTTTAAAGTTGAGTAATGTATAATTAGTAGATTTTACAAGTGTTTTAAGTTTAGCATTGTGGGGATAGGATATGTCCGTTGAGTCACGAGTCACGTGACTGGGTAGTGTACATACCCCATCCGGCCCCTGTTAATCTTTTTTCTTTAATTAATTATTTTATTATTCCAACTGCATGTCAATATTGAGCAAGGTAAAAATTCGACATAACCATTGACCCCCCCCCCATTTTAAATCCTTAATTTTAATGTTTAATCATTAATAATATTTGAAATAATTTATACTATTTTATATATACCACATTCATAACTCGGACCCCCCGTAACCTATAGAAAATGGGAAAACCCATCAGACCCCCTGGTAATGTTTTTTTAAAAACAAATTATTTAATTATTTCAACTGCATACTAATATTGAGAAAGGTTAAAATTCCACATAACATATGCCCCCCCCAATTGTAAAATAAACAAATCATTAATAATAGGTAAAAATACTATATACCACATTCACAACCCCCCATATCCTATAGAAAATTTAAAAACCCATCAGCCCCCCTGTTAATCTTTATTTTTAAAATAAATTATTTAATTATTCCAACTGCACATCAACATTGAGCAAGGTAAAAATTCCACATAACATATGACCCCCCCCCATTGTAAAATAAAAACTCATTAATAAAGGCAAAATACTTTATACGATTTAATATATACCACTTTTATAACTACTGCTGTATCATATACAAAAATTGGTAAGAAAACCCATGTTTTTATATGACTATTGTTATTTTTTTTTGGTTTTGAAGTTTCTGTAGAGCGCTAGGATTCATGGTTACCATGGCATCGACATCAAGGAAACCCAGGGCGGCACCGAAAAGGTGAGTTATATTTAGATTAAATTTTGGTTCAGCAAATCTACTTTTTCTTTAGCTTTTGCCTTAACCTCTCTCTATCTCTTCATATATTAATTACACAAAAATACATAAATCATATATGCATATAGTCTGAAGTTCATACATACATAACTGTTTATTTAATAGTTATTTAAGTTCATATATAACTGGCTTCGATGGACAAATGAAATAGTTATTTAAGTTCATATATAGTTGGTTTCGGTCAATAAATGATATAGTTGTTTAAGTTCATATATAGTTGGTTTCGATCAACAAATGAAGTAGTTGTTTAAGTTCATATATAGTTGGTTTCGATCAACAAATGATATAGTTGTTTAAGTTCATATATAGTTGGTTGCGATCAACAAATGAAATAGTTGTTTAAGTTCATATGTGATTGGTTTCGATCAACAAATGATATAGTTGTTTAAGTTCATATATAGTTGGTTTCGATCAACAAATGATATAGTTGTTTAAGTTCATATATAGTTGGTTTCGATCAACAAATGATATAGTTGTTTAAGTTCATATATAGTTGGTTTTGATCAACAAATGAAATAGTTGTTTAAGTTCATATGTAGTTGGTTTCGATCAACAAATGATATGGTTGTTTAAGTTCATATAAAGTTGGTTTCGATCAACAAATGATATAGTTGTTTAAGTTCATATATAGTTGGTTTCGATCAACAAATGAAGTAGTTTTTTAAGTTCATATATAGTTGGTTTCGATCAACAAATGAAGTAGTTGTTTAAGTTCATATATAGTTGGTTTCGATCAACAAATGAAATAGTTGTTTAAGTTCATATAAAGTTGGTTTCGATCAACAAATGATATAGTTATTCAAGTTCATATATAGTTGGTTTCGGTCAACAAATGATATAGTTATTCAAGTTCATATATAGTAGGTTTCGATCGCCAAACAGTTATTTTATATAACCTTTCCATCACTAATAAGCTCCGAGATATTGTAATCAAGTACTACTTGAAGTTTTAGTCGACTTGTCAAAAATATATACAATCATCGTTGATACCAGCGATTCTATCATCAAACTATTTGCAATAAAAGCAGGTATTAAAAAACAATGTTTATATTTAATCTGGAATTTAAAAGGGTTTTACAATACAACTGAATCCTAGCTATATATCTACATACAATGCACATAGTTGATGAGTTTATTAGGTCCGATCTATGTATATGTACCATTCGTCAAAATGGGGTCCGCAGAAAGAAAAGTTATTTATTATACAGTTAAAACAATGGTTTACATGGATATTATACCAATTTGGGTTTGACATTCAATTCCCTGTACATCAAGTATGTACTTACATTCTGGTTGCCCATTCTTGGAGCAAACTGAGAATATTTTTCCTCGCCCATCAATCTGTTTTCCTCTTCAATTTTTTCGCCCAGGTTCTGATTGAAAAATCTATTCTGGGAAATGTTTTCATCCAAAATCATTAGATTTTCAATCTTTCTCGTTCGACTGAGGGCTATGTAGTCCATACCGGGAAACATTTGCGAGCTTCCCAAGTAAACTGCCACCGAAGGTAGGGTCTGACCTTGGATTTTATGAATGGTGGATCCATAACATAAACCAATTGGAAATTTATTCACCCAAATAAATCGATTGGTATCCCTACAATACGTGTTTGTAAACGTCTTAAAAATGGGCACTCCACCAAATGTTTCCATTTCTTGCATGTTTCCTGTATAGTTTGGGAAGTCAACCACTATACAGTATGCTACGTCTTCTTTATAGTGGACTTTCTTGATAGTTCCGCGGGCTGAATTTACAAGCCCCCATTCAATATTCAAATTCTTTTGGAGAATAACTGATGCCCCAACTGCAATCTGAAGAATTTCGTCACCGTTTTCAATGACGATAATCTCATCCGGAGCGTATGTTGATTTTAAAACTGACCTAGTAGAGAAACTAGCTTGTATTTGTTTCTTCAAAACTAAAAACTAATGTAACACTGATAAAAAACTTACAAATTGTGAGCGCGTACTTGAGAATTCGTTGGAAAAATGTGTAGACTGTTCCTGAACAACCGAATTTCATCCTCGGAAAGCTTATTCTTTATCCGTGTGGAGAGAAAATCGATATCATCTTTTTGACATCCACCTCTTTTCAATCGCTCTAGTAACTGACGATGTTTGGCAGATGAATCGTCATTTCCTCCTTGTCTATACGAATTTTTGAGAGCAAATACATTCTCAAAAGAATGGTAGAGATTGAATGCTGCCAAGTGTTGTGGAGAATCAATTAGAGGTTTAGTGTAAAGCTCAAAATCCCCCACAGGTCCTAACTGCCATATATCTCCCATCATTATAATGCTCTTGTTGGCAAAAGGCTTGTCCTTGTCTACAAAGCTGACCTTCTTTAAAATGCAGTCTACTAATTGAAGCATTCGTTTTCCAACGAATGACACCTCATCGATCAAGATGAATTTTATCAACCTCAATCTAATTGCTTTTGGACTCGTGACACTAAAGGACTGGAGAAATGCTTCCTGGTCCTCGGGCTGGAAATATAGTGGAATTCCAAACGTGGAGTGAATTGTTGTTCCCGATAATATGGACGCCGATGATCCTGTGTAGGCTGTAATGGCAAACTTGAATGATGGGTTGATTTTTCGATGTTGTTCGAGAATGTACTTTATATGGTGACCTAATAGAGTCTTGCCACTGCCTGGTAATCCTTGGATTAATATCCGTAGAGGATCTGCCATTTGAACTTTCTCGGGTCTTTTTAAATGCTGTTTTACTTGATCCAAAACGACTCTTTGTTGTAAGCTGAGATCGGAAATTGGAATAGCAGGTTCGGGTGAATCTAATGCCTTCCACCCGGCAGCCCATTTTGTGAGCATTCTCGGCTCTATGATCTCCATCGCAAGAATGAAATATTTTCTCTAAAAAAGATACGTATTCGAACTTTCGGTGATTCACTATTTTACCGGGTAGAATCGTGGGAAACTCGGTGTGATTATTTTCTCACGGTAATTATTCAAGTTGATGATGAGAAACTGTAAAGTCAGATTTTCTCAGGGTTCAGGTGTGGCGTGCCATACACACGTGTGCGGTGATTCACTTTTTTTCGGGTATATAAACGGGTGAAAATTCCAAATCAGCATTCATAACTACATCAATTCTTGTCCGAGTTTGAATCCCGTCTTTGAAATACATTCCATAATATTTTCCAAATTAAAAAAAATGGCAACCGAGAAATCTGAAACTAGAGTCATCGCCAAAGTAAAGGCGTACGATCCTAACGTTTCGACTTATCCATCTACTGGCTCAGTGATTGAGAATAGCTCATCATGGTCCTTTTTCGAGCATGAAAAAGAAAGCTACTTGGTGAGTGATTTTATTAACGAAACAATAACATTTTTGTTTTGATTTTTTGCTGAATCAATAAATTTTTGTAGATTGGTCATGATATTGTTGCACGACGGGCTGTCAACCCACACCAGCGCTGTGAATTCATCTTCTGTGGCAAGAAGAATAAGTCGGGTGGGGTGACGGTTGTGAGATTCAGTCTCTATGAGGGAACATTGCTCCGCAAGTTCATCTCTCGCATCTTGGATGAAATTGCCATTTATGCAGAGAATGGAAAGACGGAAACGATTCCGTTTTTCGAGTCGAATCCCGATCGGGTTTTAGAAACTCTCAACCAGGGGAATCGAGAAAATTTCTGGGAGATGTGTGACATTGATCTCGAGTCGGTTCGAGGACGCGTCGTCTTTAACCGAGTCCATGGGAGCTATGAACTCATCTTGAATTGTCCCGTGAATGCAGAAGTTACAAAGAAACTCAAGGGTTGGGTCGGGCCCACCCTGTACTTTTCATATGCTGGGATGAAAGACTTGGAGTCTTATTTGATAAATATTGGGATGACCGCCGCAGTGGAGAAGCAGGCAAACATTCCATGAGTATATTGTCAAATTACCTATTTGTAGTATAGTTCAAATCTTATGCAAAAAAAAACGGAATAAAAAAATTGTACATTTTGTAAAAAAACGGATTCGAGTAATTTTATTACTAAATGCATCTACATACAATGATTAAGTACATACATACTGTGGTCCAATTATTTGTTTATTGCATTACTAATTGGAATATATTCTGTGATTACAATTGTGGTACGATATGTATACATTGGCGTGGAATTTAGTTTACGAATTGTTGTAATGTGAATGCAACTACATTTAGAAAAGCATGCCGTAAAGGTTCAAAGTACTACAATGTGTGTAAAATGTGACAAACTACAATATGGAAACATTTGACAAATAATGTAATAATTAGTCAACTATAGAAACATAACATATATTAAACATAAAACCACAACAGCTAACACATGAAAAAAAAGTTGTGCATAAAACTACATTTTGTTATTATGAAAACGTTCATGTATGTGAAAATAAAAATGACATCATTGACGTCAGAAAAGCTTTCGTAGAGCATTTACCTAGCCAAGATTATCAACTAGGTCCATGTTAAAATCCCCGGGGGAAACAGGGTCCAAAACTTCAACAGATCTTGGTCTGTTGATGCGCTCGGTCTGCAGAGGAGCAGACGACCCGGGCTGATGTCTTCTTCCGTTGGAGCTGCTAGCGCCATTCCAGTTCCGTAAATCCAAATCGTAATGCAGGTCAGACCGACCCGGCTGCTCTTCCCGATCTGTAGACGGTCGTCTGTCATAGGAGTTGTTCCACTCGCTCACCTCCGAGGTCGGAGATGCCGGTTGAGTTTGAAACCGTACCACGGGCGATGTCGGCGGGTACAGTCCACCGGTTTCGGTCCACCAGTTGCTGACGGACGGACGCTTATATAGCGCCTCAAATCCTTCACGACTGTAGTCGTTGGGGAACATTTTCTCCCCATTAGTCGGAACTGCAATAAAAATAGAAATGAAAAATTATTTTCAATCCATTGACTATTGGAAATGATTTTATAAACGTATTTACTAAACACTTACTCTTTGCAAGGACAACATCATCCAGGGTGTACAATTCCTCAATGTGGGGTTCCAACTCGTAAAACCATCGGCACGTCGCAAAGCATGTGTCACAAAACACAGTAAAGTCCTTGTTTTCAAGTCGCGTTGATGAAAGAAACGACGACTCGAGGCTGATGAGGAGGCAGCTCAGGTGCCACCCATGGTCACATCCAAAGTACGAAATATCCGACAAGGGACGGTTCTTGGCAATGCTCACCCAGGAGTAATGTCTCCAAGCCCGAATCCCAGTCGTATTGAACTCGTCAATCAGGTTCCAGTACGAATAGCCTTGACCGTATAGCACATTTGATTTTAAAGGCCAGACAATGTTCCGGCAAGTTGGTGCGTTTTTCAAACTTTGAAAGCAAATTTGGCACGACCTATCCATGACTGCAGAAAACGTTTTCAATGCTTTTGAAATAATGAAATTTATATCGTGTGCACTGTATGACAATAACAATTAGACTGATTTGACAGAGAGAAAAATACTTTTACCAACAACAACAATATGCAATTATTGAATGCTTCTACCTTCGAACGTGATGTAAATATCAAGTGCATAACTAAAAGGGAAATAATTTTTTTTCTCGGACCCAGATGGTCGTTTTATTCGGTTAAAAGCAACATTTCAACATCAACACGTTTTATGCTTCAGTAAATGCTGGAAGTGGTGGCGGTGGTGGTGGAAAGTTGATATAGACTCCATCACTTCTAGGTCCACGGACAGCATCAATGATGGCTTGAGCCCTGTCCAGTTCTGCTTCCATGGACGACATACTGTCGATGGAGTTGCTACCTCCACCAAGATCTTGCATTGGGATCAGCTCTGGATCCCGCCTTTGCACCTGTCTTCTCTTCCTCATTATACAGCAATAGATGACCAGTCCGAGCACCACGAGTAACACAAGAACCCCGAACGAGCCTGCAAATGCATAAACATGACACAATTTCACGATCGTATTTTTTTACAATCTACACACCACATCAACATACACGCATTAAATGCTCATTAGTATTCAAGACATACCCTCCAAAATTGCTGAAAAAAGCGGTTCCGGAACAATCTCTTCATCGGGACACTCGTCGGGACGGGTGAACAGATCAATAATGTTCACGTCCAGTTTCCGGGGATGCGTAATGCAACAGAAAATCCTGGACTCTGTCTCAACGTAGTACTTGCCTTGGAGCAGACAAGCCCGACATCCCTCTGGCTGGAAGCAGGCTGTTGAAAAAAAATATTTTTTAAAGGTATGATCCCCGCACTGATATACTTGACACGCAATTTCTCAATCAATCACAGACAGCAGGAAAATAAAAATAAAAATGAATATCTGTATATCTTACCCAGTTCCGGCTTCATTGTCCCAGGCTAATTTGAACCGTTGAAAATCAAAATTAAAAAAATAATCCACACAAGAGACACGCAACTTTCCGATCAAGAGTAAAAAGATGAATAAAATTATTTTCATCGATCGGGTCCTACAATGAGAGTCCATGGGACACTTTTGTTTAAAGTATTAAATGACATGTTTTTAATTCCATTAATCAGTTATCTTAATCACCCCGCATCGAGATGACGATAGGAGACATTTCCTGCTCAATTCCCACGCCTGCTACGTGTCTTATATGCGGACCTTCCATGTCGGGCAAAACCCAAATGGTCCTGGATATGATAAGACAACGGCGAAAGATATTCGACCCCCCGTTAGAAAGAGTCGTATACGTTTACTCGGATTTCCAAGCCGACTTTTTTACCCTACAACAGCATGATAGTCAAGTCATATTTACAAACAAGCTGGAGGAAATTGATGAACTTGCATCTTCCAACTGTCTGCTTGTTATTGACGACTATCAAGATGAGCTCGGTAAAGGGAAATTCAATGAGCTCATAACACGATACTTTATTAAACATGCCCACCACCGAGCAATAACTGTGATTCTAATATTACAGTCTGTATACGCTCCGGGCTTTAGGCAAATAAATTTAAACACACAGTGGATGTGTATTTATGATTTTCCCCGGGACAGGTCGGTGATAATGTCTATTGCCAAACAAATATGTCCAGGTGAAACTGCCTTTCTTGTTGACGCCTACAAAAAGGCTGTCACAGATCGGGAATGGGGTAAGTTGATCATAGATCTTCACCCTAAACATAAGACATATAAATACTGGTGTCGTTCGGACATTTTCCCCACACCAGACTGTCAAGTGTATGCACCGAAATGAAAGTCCGTCTAGAAAAAGAGATTGATTTTCTACACGGGTTTGCATTGTCCAAAAGGTCAAAGAGCAAGAAAGTTGTATCAAGTTGTACTGACAACCAGTACAAGTGCATACACGAACTTTTACCGAATTTGGAAAAAATTACAAGTTTATTTCTAAAACGTCAGACTGTCAACGAGTTGAAACGTGTCTGTCATAGAAAGATCATTACAAAAAAGCAAGCACGCTTTCTTCACAAGATTGTATGTACTGTCGTGCATTCGATTTTAGAGCAGGAACTAATTCTTCTGCTAAACTACTATGAGTAATGGCTCAAGTACTAAAGGTCATTGATTCAAAACTTTACGAAAAGTTGATGCCGCTTTTACAAAAGCATGAGAAAGGCATCAATGAGCCGGACCAGTCTATAGTACCCGAAAACGAGCCTTCATTACCCGCGGTAACTGCAGAGCCTGTACCAGTTACTACGACAGATACTCCAATAGAATCTCCCAAAGACAATGACATTGTGGAGAATAAAAAAAAGGTGCAAAAGTCCAAATCTAGGCTTTGTAAATGCTGCATGTGCTGGAGGCTTAAAAATAATGCACTATTCAATCCTGATTGGAAGACGTTTGAAGAGTTGGAGAACAAGGCCGAAGAAAATGAGAAACATGCAAATTTGAATGCAGACTCTCAGCCAACTACTTTTAGCGAAAGCACTAGTAAAGTTGAACACGTGAGAAAGAAAAGAGCGAGAAAGCCCGTAATCGTGTCAGATAGGAAATTGCGTGCTCCACGACGACAGGTTGGGGGTAAAGGAAGCAGGAAGAAGAAGGTCGTCAAATATGGACGAAACAAGAAAAACATACGTTAATCATCGCCTGGCAGGAGCTTACTCTGGTCTATCAGGATTCCTCCGGAACAGACCAGAGTTCAAGGACAAGGACGTTGTTGCAAAAAGCTTGCGGGCGCTGGAAGCTTTTTCTCTACATAAACCTGTTCGGAAACGGTTTCCCCGGAGAAAAGTGATGGTCAACTTTATAAACGAAATTTTTGTGAGTGATTTAAAGGACATTCAAAATGTTTCCTGGCACAACCGAGGATTCAAGTACATACTGGTTGTTGTGGACGCTCTTTCGAAGAAGGCATATTGTCGGCTTTTAAAGGACAAGAGTTCAGAGTCAATAATTCCAGCATTCACAAGTGTGTTTCAGGAGGCTGGGGTAGCCCCTGTTTACTTGTTTACAGACAGGGGAACTGAATTCACCTCTGCTCCATTTGGAAAATTCCTCAAGGAGCGGGATGTTCAATTATATCATGTGAGCTCGACAATGAAAGCTTCCATTGCCGAAAGATTTATACGAACCCTGTATTCAAAAATACAACGGTATCTAACGTATAACAAGACGAAACGTCTAGAAGACGTCCTTCAAGATTTTGTGTCCAGCTATAATAATACAACACACAGGACCATCGGGCGTACCCCTAACCAAGTCAACAAGAGAAATGCACATACGGTGTGGGAATATATGTACAAAGACTTTTTAAAGAACGTCAACACGCCTCGTGCAGATCCCAAATTTAAAGTTGGAGATATAGTACGTATATCAAAAGCAAAGCTATTGTTTGCTAAAGGATATAGTGAAAACTGGTCCAAAGAAATGTTTAAGGTCGTGAAAGTGGTAAACACGTTGCCATACACATTCAAGCTCGTTGATTTGGAAGACGAGGCGATAAATTCGTCCTTTTACGAACAAGAACTCAATCTTGTTGTAAGCACCGAGTAAAGGAGGATTTATACGCAACACTCGGACTCTAGTGATTCATTTTAAACATTGTCTGCAAAAGATCAACATGTATAGAAGAAGGAATGCCAGGTTTGCACATTATGAACACGAAACCGACCACTACGTCTGCATTTCAAATGCAGGCCAGCCTGGCCAGACTGGGATACATTATCAGTTATCTTCCCCACTAACTTGCCCTCGTGGTCGATATGAGTGCGGATTATTATCTTTGAGGTATACTCCCTCGAAATCAATGGTGCCGGGACTGGCGGAAGCAAGGAGTGAAGAGCAGTCTCGCCAACTCAGATCGACCCGTCAACGAAAACGTGTGCTTAGACGTGCTATACCCATACATGCAACCGCTACACCTATACCACCTCTATATCCGGGATATATTCCTCCAGAGGTGTCTAGTTTTGAAATGTCAAAAACAGCCGACATGAAGACCGTTGGTCAAGTTGTCACAAAGTATAACAGCCTTATCGGACCAAGAACAAATTCGTTATTAATGATGCGATATGTGACTGATGATGCAGTAGCTTACACTTTGCAAATATCCAAACTCCCTGCCCCACACTCTGTAATTGTAATGTCAAATGAAATGGCAGCTTTTCTCGGTTTTGGTAATCGAATGTTTGTGAATGGACGTTGGAGTGCGGAAAGGAGTGTGAAAAACCAAGAATGGAAAGACGTTCCGTTAAACACAAAGTTTAAAATGGACGTTATGCATTTTAAATACTTTAAAAACATTATTAGTGTTCGGAAGCAGAATACCGAACTTTTTACAATTTCACGTGACGAAGATAAAGACTTTAAAATATTCTTTATGAGAATAAGGGCCATGTTCTTACCCGAGGGGATAGAAGTCGGATTTGTCTGGGACACTGAAAATAAATGCACGCTGTTGCTTACAACGAATAGACAGTCCCCCGCCGATCATATTACATTTCCGGCCAAAATATGCAAAATATTGGGGTTTACACAAGATACATTTTTCTCTGATCAAATCTACGTATCCACACAACCAATCAACATTGAAGAATTTAATAAGCTTGATGAAAACGAAGTACTCTTTTTCAGAGTTCGAAGTCTCTGGGATAATTTTATTTCAATGGCAGAGCCAGAGTCAATGACTCTACCTGTTGTTTTGGCTGAATTAAACATGACATTTTCAAAGTATCTACCACAAATTGTCCCCATTCAATTCTCGTACAACCAGGGGGAAATTGGTGTCGGACAGCTTTCGTCTGACGTTGAAATTCGGCTTCCGGATCTTTTATGCACGTACTTTGGAATACCAAACACTTCAGTTTTTAAAAGTGAAAGCAAGTTTCCAGCAAGAAGAGAATTGGTTGAAGAGGAAGAGGAGATTGAATATGAGGACTTGAAGCCACCAGTGCCCCGCCCGTTACCCGGTATGGCTAATCGAATGCTGATTTTAGCACCCAACCTCGTTCAAACCCAAACTTATGAAAATCAATGTGTTCCTCTTTTGATGGAGACCAAGCTCAGTCATGATTATAATAATGAAGTTGAGCACATCTTCAATCCAGTACGATATGTACCGCTCGAGGGAGAGGAGGTCAATTCGATTGGTATCAAGTTTACAGACGAATCTCTATCAGAATTGAGTTTTGGAAATTCGTCTGTTGGGGTAAACCTACACTTTCGACCCAAGCAATGAGACAAGTAAAGTGTGATGATAATGGATGCACACTAGAGTCCAGTTCTCAGAACCAAACTGGAAGTGGACCGAGAAACATCAGTTCAATGGATTCAGGTGGTCTCAATCCTGAAGCATCTTCCTACCTCATTCCTTTAAAATCTGTGAATAACAAGAGAAAGGAGCAGAGTGGTGGTGGTGGTAGAGTAAGAAGGAAACGAAAATCTAGAAAGTCTGTACAAGTTGGTGGAGCAAGGAGACGTGGTGGTAAGCGTAAGACAGGAAAAAAGTTGAAGAGAATAGGACGCGTGCAAGTAGGCGGAAGAAAGCGAAAGGGTAGAAAAGGCGGACGTCGTTGTGCAAAATAGTAGCCATGGACATTAATAATGTGTTTGAGAATGACCCGACCGTGTATGAAGGATCGCAGCAAACAGTCCGCAGTCAGGTGGCATTGTTTGATTTACCACCAACTGACGTAACTACTCAGCTCAGTAGCGACTACATTCAATGCTATCCAGTTGTATCAGTGAGGGAGGGATTCAACCCTCTTGAATTTCAAATTGTAACCGATACAAGCGGATACCTTGATCCTTCCGACTGCTTCCTTGCACTTACATGCAGAATTCTACAGCAGGACGGAAGTGTGTGCATTGCAGCGGACAAGGTCGCTCCATGCAATTTATTTTTTCAGTGCATGTGGTCCAATTTGGAGCTATACATTAATGGTCAGCTGGTTCAAGATACGTCAAACTTTTACCCATGGATGTCATATATGCAACGTTTACTCAGTTCAAGTCCTATAGAAAAGGACGGCAAGTTGAAGAATGAATTATGGTATCCAGAGCGGGTTCATGGTGTGTTTAAAGAAACGGATGCTGGATGGAAGCAGAGATATGACATGAGTAAAGAGTCGACCCCGTTCTCGATGATTGGGCAAGTTTTGGGTAGTATTTTTACACAGCCCAAATACCTGCCCTCGGGAACAGAGATACGGATTGTGTTGCGTCGGAACAACCCTGAAAACTGTCTAACAAGCGAGTCGGATACAAAGGCTGGGTTCAATGGATGTCCCTATAAGGTGGAAATTACCGATGCTGTGTTTTATGCTGGTAAAAAGGTGATTTCAAAACCCATCATTGAAATGCATAAACAAGGTCTTGCGGCTGGAAAGACGTTCAAGTACCCTATAACCGAAATGGAAATAAAGACATTTTCGGTAGCAAAGGGACTAGCTCAGGCTACGAGCGAGTCTGTCATGATTGGGAAGATTCCGCGAATCATGGTGCTTGGTTTTGTTGAAAGTGATGCTTTCAATGGGAAACTAAGCAAGTCGGCCTACAACTTTACGGATCAAAACCTGTCAGAGCTGGCCATTTCATGGAACGGAGACAGCGTCGAATACCGTCAGATTCCATTTAGTTTCAAGCAAAAGACAAGTACTGCGGGAAAATTTACCGGGTCAGACTCGTTTTTGCTGGGGTTGAGGACACTTGAACGAACTGCTGCAAATACCTTACTAGGCAATGGAATTCACAGGGACAACTATTCAAATGGTAAGATCAAAATTTTTAAAAACGTTTTCAACTGTTATTTTTAAAAATTTTGGTCTTGCAGGAAATGTTTTGACGGCAATTGAACTTTTGCCAAATTCGGGCAATTCACTGAGTGTCAATAGACGTGGTCAGATCAAGATATCCATGCGGTTCAAGGAAGCACTTGCTGCGAATATCAACGTTGTGATTTTCTGCCTCCAACAGTCGATACTTGAGGTGACTAAAGAAAGGGGTGTGATTTTGGATCACTGAGTATGGACACTTGGTCCATCCACGAAGCCCTGACAGTTCTTCTTGGAAATATACCCTACTACATTTGCTCTGCTGATAATTGGAAAGATGTTGTGGGGGAGCTCACGACATATCCCTATGTAGTTATCCAGAATACGGATAAAAGTAGTGGGCCTGGATGGCATTGGATTGCCTGGTACATTCTCGACAAGTATCGAGCAGAATACTTTGACAGTTATGGGATACCAGTGCAATTGTATGAATATGTACATCCACCCCAGCAAGTAGTTATCGGGGAAAATTGTCGAGCGTTGCAAAGCTCAATGTCGAGTGTATGCGGACAATATTGTATATATTTTGTATACTGTCGTTCTATAGGTATAAGCTATAGAGATATGCTTGATAAGTTTGGTCCTAATCTTAAGAGTAATGATAGACTGGTTAAACGTTTTCTTAATAATGTGCATAAATGTAATTCTCATAGTATTCGTAGTCAGAAAATACAAACATGTGTAGTTAGATCAAATTATAAGGTTTATAAATATTTAATGCAATAAAAAAATATTGGACTGTATTATGCGTGTACGTGATTATATGGCGAATAAGAACATGATCACATTTGTTTATACAATATTTACATGTTTTTTTTTATTTGACATTTTATTTATTGCATATACATACTTAAACGGTGGTGTCCTAGGGGAAGGGAAAAGTTTATATCTGTGGGGATGGGATAAACTCTGTATATATCCACACAGTGAAATCCCACTTTTGCAACTGTTAAATTGTACACCTTGTGCTTAAAGCTACGAATCATATTTACATTAAAAGTCTGCTGTCTTTTATCCAGAATAATTTTCTTGTACTGCTCATGGCTAAACGTTTTCAAATTTGAGGATGGGACGCCTTTTGATTTTTTCTCCTCGACCATATTAAAGTATAGTATGGAGTACTGCTTGGATTTTATCGTAACAAGCTCGGCAATGTCCATGCTCTCGATTTTCCATAGACCGGATACACCCTTGTTTTCATTCCGTAGGTTTGGAATATGTTTATATTTTTTGAAAATGCCGTGTGTGGTGGGAATTTTTGAAAAGTCAAAATACTGACGGCTAGCAACTAGATCGTTCCAAAATGTGTTGTGTGGGTCTCTGATAATACTCAGAGATGAGTCGGTGTCGACATAGAGGTTTGTGATCCGATCGCCAAAAATAGGCTTAAGACGCTGATAGTAGTTTGTATAGAAAATGACTTTGGCCAAGTCCAGTACAGTCATTCCTGTTATGGTAGGCTTGTCCAGTTTAACCGTGAGTGGTGTGAGCATAACCATACTCAGTGTTTCCGTGATGGGAACAAAGTCTGCACATCTATTCATGGAAATTAATTTCCGAGCCTGCTGAGAGGAAGAGCAAAATTTAACAATTAAATTGTTCTTGTTTGCCTGCAGACTCTTCCCATAAATCCCATTATTCATGAGCTTCAGCAGTGACCTCTGGGATTCACTCTTTGCAACCTTTCTCTGATCGATATTAAATTGAATATAATCCCGAAAATATGGCTTTTCGCAAAATTTAAAACCACAAGTAATTTGTTTTAAAGTCATGCCCATTTGCAGGTAGTAGCGAAGGGCTTTGTAGTGCAACACATAGTCTTTCCGCTCCCCACAGTGCAGTAAAAGTCGTGGTGCCCCTGTAAAACTTTTCCCCATTTTCATATTTCGTATGTCTTGTTGCTGTTCTCGAGAAAGTTCCGTAACTTTCACCACCACCTTCTCTGGCGCGAGAGGTAGGTCTACAGTAGCATCCTGCAGGGTCTCAGGATACCCTAAATCTACCTTAAGTATGTAACCCGTCTCGTCTGCCCCATCATAGGTAATCCAATCAATATTTTCCAATTCTTGGTTTTCCACCCATTCGTAATCGCCCTGCGGAAACTTGTCCAACATTGCTGTAGCATAGAGACTCACTACGTCCAAGTATAGTAAATGAGTCCTCTCTTTCATAGGATCAAAGCCCTGTGGACTATTCTCATTGTTGGCGGTATTGATTTTCTGTGTGCAAAACGAAGTTCCTCCTCGTACTCCCTCTTTAATAAGATTTAACATTTTTTTATCCCGAACATAGTCAATTTTGGCTTTGGTAAAATGTAAAAAGCACTGCCATGCGAATCCACTTGTTGTACACATGTAAGCTGGTTCTAATCCGTAGGTGCTTTTACATTGCATTCTAAAATTTTCAAATACCATTGAGAGGAGTATAGTGTCAACCATTGTATAGACACGAGTAAACTCTCGAAAGTCCTTTATACCAAATTCGGTAATAACCCTTTGAACAGTTTCCCAATCCCCGTCTGTGGGAGCTTCACGTTTTAGTTCATTGTAAAACATTTCCCTGGGTGGGATTGGATATCCATCTTCGAGAACATGTGATTTGGACAAGTAAGAGTAAGGGTAGGCCAATTTTTCGGTTAGGAGGTGTATGGATTCATAGTTTTGTTGATTTGGGAATATATACGGAAATCCTTGATAAATCATTTGGTTACTAGTCGATTTCTCATTCTTGAGCGCAGTTGCCAACTCATCCAGGCTGTTAGGCAGGAATTGACAGCTGTCGATGAACCGAACTTTTACTTTACGATTCCCGCAAAATCGTTTGGATTCGTTTTTGTTGTATGTCCGACGTATTGATGGTATCAACATATCCTTGGCAGTAATTTCCACTTGCACGATTTTTTCACTTCCTTTTGTAATTACGTTTACTTGACTAGTATCGAATAAATCGGATTCCAGGTGCTGGAGGAGAAAATGTGAATCGAACCCGCTAAAATTATGGGCAACGCATACCAGTTCATTCTTGTATTTAATTTTCAAGTTGCATGACTGACACAGTGCGTGTAGGTATTTGCCCGATTGGTGATTGTGATGAAAGCATTTAATCACATTTTTCATCCCATCCCCATTTCTTTCTTCCGTAGTAAACTTAAGACCACAAAATTCGCAATGCGATGCTTTTTCATGTCTCTCAAGTTCCTCTCTCGTGGGCTGGATAAAGTTGTTGGTGCTTCTAATCTCTGAGAGTACATTTTGAGCGTGGAAAAACACGCGTTGGAAAAAATGGTCTACTGGCTTGGCCCCGTCATAGTATTCAAAAGCTTTGACGACTGATTTCACTCCATCGTGATAGACAAGACAAAGAGAGTAGCTACAAGGTTGGTATTCCGAGTTTATTCTTGTTGACTCACCCTTATGGATATCGGAAGTTGATGAATAGCATTCAAAGTCCCAGTACAAAATGTAAGGATAGCTTATTGTCAGCTCCATTCTTTTAAATTCAATCCGTTCATGATCCTTGGGCAGTTTCTCCTTGATGGTTTTGTTTCCACAGGTTTGTTGATGTTCAACTCTTGTTTTTACCGTCATGAAGCTATCGAAACATATGTCACAGTGATACCTGTGGTATGTCATATTGTTGCGTAGAAACATGTCAAGGTTTGTAACCAATACATAATGAAACTTTGTTGATCCGACCCCATCTTTTTTCTCAATTAGAAAAAGTGTGACTCGTTGAAGAAATTTACTCGAGGCTTTTCTGAGCACACTCTTTTTGTCCGGCTGTATGCGTCAGAACATTAATTCCAATTGCATTGTTTTCCTCAAATTTACAAAGGTCCGTTCCCACTTCAACCGGACAATTAACATTGGTCATATCAAAGCGATGGAAATATTTTTCCCATCGCTTGAATGATTCCCTTGATGTTGTTGGTTCTTCATGTTTAAAGAGAGCAGCGGCAACACAATACAGAAAACACATGTCATTAGTGTTTTTAAAGTTGATGTACCCCTGCTTACCTAGTAGTGGCATAGGCAAATATCCTCCCCCTGCTTGGTGTAAAACTCTAATTTCACCCATTTTGATCTCAAATGACTTGATTGATTTAATTTTCCAACCCGATCCATTGCTGATAAAGGTGTTCTTTTTTTCGGTTATATCCGATGCGGTAGCCAATAGGATTTCTGGTATTTTAGATTGCTGCAAAAGTTCGTAATGGTTGGACTTGAAGTAAATAATGGCTGATGTTTTCGCAACATTTCCATCATTGTCATTTATTTCCTTTTCCATTTCTATTCCCATCGATACTTCTAATTTTAAATGTCCGTGAATGGCAAATAGTTGCTCCAGAAACGTTGTCACAATAGTATCAACTTCTGTGAACACTGCCTCAATGTCTAGAGTAGAGATTGATTTATTATACTTGTACATTAGCACAGTTCCCCCATGGCTACGAGATAGTTCATGAAAGTTACTCAAATCCAGGTTGGAATTTGCGTCCACGTGACCCAATCTTGCACCTGGCATCCTACAGGTGTGGTTTCCTCTACTATTAAAGTAAAGCCCGCAGTCCATACAGTAGTGGGCAAGCTCAATGTGAGATTGAAAATATTCATGTCTCCGACAATAGTATGGACATTGGTATTGAGGGCATCTAAAAACCTAGAGTAAATATATTATATCTTCAGCGCGTCATAATTAGAAAGCATTCAGAATGCAAACAGTAATTTAAGTGTAAAATATAAACTTACGGTATTTTTATTGCCTGTTTTTAAAGCAGATGGTTTGATGGTAGAATCTCCGTTATCCATGTTGATGGGATGGAGTTTCGTCGAGTTGTGCTCGACGAACTTGTCGGAGCTTGAAGTAGTTCTTGAATACAAAATCCATTAGCTTGACTATAGCAATGATGGTGAGGCATATGCAGATTGCTATGATAAACAGAATGTGGTCACGCACCTAGAATGACTCATGAGAAAGTATTTATTTAAACTCACCCTTCCATTCCTCACCCTGTGAAGTTGATGAATCACTGTTTGTCTCTTTATTACCAGTCATTTTTTTAAGCAAAACCCGAATAATACTTATTACAAATTCTGCTGCATTTGAATCCTCCAAAAGTTTGGATTCAAACCTCCCACCGATCAATGTTTCGTTTTGTACATCCATGGCTTTCGACTTGTTTTTTCCTTCTGCTTCTTTTACACTTTGCATTTTGGGTTTTATACTTTTTTATCTCTAAACATTTTTTTTTCTCCAGATATAGCATCCACGACTTTTGGCTCGCGGTGTTTAAGGACGATGAAGCTGGATGGACGTGGGAAGAGGTTGCAAACCAACCTTTGCACACCATCATCATCCCATCCATAGGGAAAGATGATCTTTCCATCCATTCAACCTCATCCATCAGGAGTCCCAAGATTCCCACTCCTCCAGGATTATCCGCGGGCTTTGATCAAGTTCTCCGCCTAGCTTTTAATAAGCTTCGCAATTCGGAAACAGATTTTGAGTCACCTGCTGTGGTTATTGACTTGAATTCTTTTGGATTCGATTCACGTAGGCATATCCCGAATTCAGAATTTAAGGATATCAGGCAGTACAATTGGAAGAGCTTTTCCATCCGTGGCAAGGACGTCGACGATCCCGAGCTTGTTCTGTACTATGATACCGGAGCTCGTAATCAAGCTGAAGAAACAAATGGTTATTTACCTCCCATGAGATACAATCTACTATGGTTATCATGTTGACGTATGAACAACCTTTTTAAATAAATGGTTTCAGTGTTTTCCATCGATGATGATATCATAAATCCAAACAGGAAGGATTTTGATCTTAAACTTGGAAGAAAGAAGATTGGTGATCTGGAGACCATACTGCATGCCTGGAGGAAAGGATCCAAGACATCGGCGCCCGTGCATGCTGCCATCAACTCCCCATTCCATGACCCGGGTTACATACCCGAATTCAACCCGGACTACCTCAAGAATCCCATCAAGTATATGGGTGGCCATGGGAAGCTAGGAGTGACAACTCCTTGTGTTGTTACTCTTGGCGCGCAAATGGTTTCACCCTTTGGGTTCAATGAACAAAGTGAGTCTAAACCTTGTAAAGTACTTGAGACATTGTTTTTCTTATCGCCTGTTTTTGTTTAGAGCTCGGCGAGCTGGACATTGTTACCAACAACGATGACATCCGCCATGCTGACTGGATTCAGAAGATTGTAGTAGTGGTACCGCAATCAGCTGTGGATGTCCTCAATCAATCCTGGATCCTTGACCGAATCAACCAGTTTGAGGAAGAATATCTTGGAGCAGAGAACACGGGACCATGCGAGAACTATCTGGACTGCCATCAATTCCTTTTCACCCTGAAGACCCTTTACTCATTGCGGATCGGGTTCTTCATCGCTTTGTTGAAGATTGGTGATGCCATTGTCATTAGACCGGGTTGTGCAAGAATGACATTCTCTTGCACATACAACCAGAGCATTGGGATGTGCTACTATTCCAAGGTAAGGGGTCTCATGCGTACATTACAACGTTTTACAATTGGTACATATGATATCAAATTGATTTTTCTTCAGGACTATGACCAAATTTTTTCACAAATGAGTCCATGTACTCACCATGTGAAACCTAAAGGTTTCCGTCGTCATGGTGTGAAAAAGTTTCTCTTCGAATCAGCGGACTTTACAAAAGCTATAGACCGGCAGAGTGATGTGGTGCGTCACCGAGGAAATCGAGCTGTCAGCGAGTCTGAATATGAAATACCAACATCCTCTGGGAATGACTCTGAATCGGATAGCGATGAGGGATCTGAAGATCGTGAGAGTGAAGCTGCTGCTACTGCCGATCATGACAGCTCGGATGATAGACGGGATGATGCTAGTGCCCATTGTGCTGATGAGGTTATAGATGTGGATCAGGCTTCTGGTAGAACTTCTCCTATTGTAGAGGAACCGCCTTCGTCGGAAGAAGACATCTCCAAGGATACACATTTTCCAAGATCTTCCAACCCATCCGTCGTGGCAGTTTCTAGGACAACTATAGATGTTATTGGGATCCATTACAGCAATGGCACTCAGGACATTACACAATGCGTGGGACCCACCTCTGTTCGGACTACCGATGATTGTGACATTGCAAACAAACTAGCCAAAAAAGAGCGGAAGAAGATGGAACGCAAGAAAAACAAGTGGAGCAAAATCTCCCGGTCAGCCATATTACCTCCACAGAGCAGCATGGGTTCATCTTCCCAGCCAGGACCGCATAATGCTGTGCAAGCATTTCACAGACCACGAAGCACTGTGCCCGTGTTCAACCCTATGACATTGCCCCGAGATTTTGGAACCCAATGGACACTTCCTAACATGAGATTTTGGAATCCAAACCTTATGTCTCCTTGGACATTGCAATACCAGGTAAGCTTATTTTGCTCGAGATTTTTTTCATATATGATATATAAATTATCAGACGTTGAAATTAAAATGTTTAGCAGCAGAAGCAGATGAATCAGCAAGGTGGAGGATTCCCGCTCGGATTTCTCAGCGCGGTGAGAAGCATTATGCCTTCTCAAAGCGAAAATCCGATGGAGAGACAAATGCGCAATCCCTTTGGGAACTAGGGTAAGCTGGAGATAGCTTATTGTTTGGTAGTTTCGTTTTTTTTCTTATTATTCACTCTACATGATTTCTTATATTTTCTTACAGCATGGACATCCTTATTTCATGCTTTCAATCAGCGGGATTTATTTTTAAAACATTATACTTTTATACATTATTCTAAAGTTCTTTTATTTGCACACATGACATACCACCCACCAACAATATCAATGCTCAATTTAAAATAATTTTTAATACATGAAATTTTTGTAACCATTGACTATAAAACAACTTCAATATTTTATACATAAACCTTTTATAACTACTAAATATAATACTGATATAATATCGTGGACTGATTTTAAATGATATTTTATACAAAAAAAACGCTTGTAACCACTAAATGTAATATCAATCAATATAAATGCTCAATTTTGGAATGTTTTATAAACAAAACGTTTATAGCCACTGAATATAATACCAATTCAATATGAATTCATAATTTTAAGTGACGAATGATGCTTTTACATGAAACGTAAAAACAAAACTTTTATGACCACTGAATATACTATAAAATTGAATGTACATCTAATATGCGACTAAAGATATTTTATTAAACTTTTATAACAAATGGAATATAATAATGAAAAGTAGACTAATATGATGAACTTTTTTTGTAATTAAATTCAAATGTTGCTGCAAAAATTTGATGCAAACATGATTTTTATATTGCATTTTGTTTTTGCGAAATTCTATAACAAATATACTTAGTTGGTAATATGTATGTTGTAACCACCCATGATGTTGGTATAAAAGAAATGTGTTAGCTGAAAGGTGGTGTACGCGATGCGCCCCCCATTAGCCTGTAACCCATACCAACATCATGGGTGGTTACACGCTATATCTACCGTTAGTTGGCCGGACGGGGGTTTAAGTATTGCGTAACATAAGGACCCACTACCTTTACGCATTAATAACCATTTCTGTGTAATAGCGCTTGAAGGTGAAAAGATGTTGTTAAAATGTGTTCGCACAAAATTATTGATGCAGTAATCGTTCATAAAATATTGTATATTGATAAAACAGTAATCAACATGAATGTTGAATAAGGAAACTAACCATTCACATAATCATAGGGTTGCCCGGGTAACCCGTACCATAACTATAGAATTATCAACGGTCCGTAGTATCCCACCTGTCCACTAATTTATGTATTTTCGCGATCGTATCAGTGTGGGAAAATAGGGAAACCGAATTTCCCAACCAGTGTGAGTCATATGCAATTTACAACGGAAAACAGTATGGGTATAAATACAGAGAAACTTTTACTCGAGTCCATCACTGTTCATTACCAGTAATATGGGTAAAGGACTATCCTTATTTGCAGCAACCAGAATGGAAACTACAAAGTCTGAGGAGGGGGTTACAACCGATAGAAACTCAAGAGGATCGAGGAACTTTGACCGCAATCAAGCTTGGTTCAATCTCAGCAGTAGGAGGATGCGAGACCGTGTTTCCTACAATATTCAAGTGGACGAGTAAGTTTATATCACTTTCCCACCATCCAACGCGTAAACAAATCTGAATATTTTTTTACAGTGGGATTGCTCCTCCAGAGGAACTCAGAAGGTATGAGTACCATCGACTCGAATCTTTTTTCAAGAGAGACAAATTTGGAAACTTTCCATGGACGAGTCATTTTGTTTCACCCTTGGATCTTGCCAAGAGTGGATTCTACTACACTGGAATGGGTGACGCGGTAACATGTTACTGGTGTAGAGTGACGATAATTGATTGGATACCTACTGATGATCCGATTCACCAACATAAACTATATGGTGGGGAAGAGTGTCCATTTATCTGGAAGTATACACCCAACTGGAAGCCAAATGTGCCTATTCAAGTGCCACCGGAAAGTGAAGGTAATCTTATAACATAATGGCAAGTCTTAATTATTTATTAATTATAATTATGCCAAAGTGTCCACAGAACCTGTTCCATCTACAAGCAAGGCGGAAACTACACATACCACAACGAACGCTGATCAGATCTCCACCAAGATGGGAGATGTGGTGGATTCTTTCCAGGCGTTAAGTTTTGCTTCAAAGTGGAAAGTTGTTCAGTTCAACACCGAGCAGCATAAGTAAGTACAAGAAGTTGTTATTACAATAAATTGTAAAACTAACAACTTATACCTGATCTAAAATATATTTTAGCGACTTTGCTCCTCGGATGGAATTGAGAAGATATGAGTACCACCGACTCAAATCATTCTTCAACCGGGATCAATATGGCAACTTACCGTGGGCGAGCCATTTCGTCTCACCCATGGAACTTGCAAAGCTCGGGTTCTTCTATACCGGTAGGAATGACTCCGTTTCTTGTCACTGGTGTAACATCACACTACGTGACTGGATTCCCGGTGATGACCCAGAGGTAGAACACAAGGGATATGCAGACAGATGCCCCCTTATGTCAGGTCGACCTAACTGCAATTCGAACGTGCCCATCCCAATACCCATTGTTGACGAGGAGTATAAGTTTAAAACACTAATGTAGGTTATGACTTTATTTTTGTATTTAATTATTACACTAAGAATATCCCACATTTTTAAACCATTAAAAAGCATTTATGTATGTCAATAAATATATGTAATGATTATAAAAATTATTCATTAAAACTATCCTCACTATTACTCGCCCCATCAAAGCTGTCCCCGGGTTACGACCCTGGGTTACCATAGGATTAGACATACATATGATTCATTCCCCATGCGCATGACTCATCCCACATTGTTCGAAAAAATCAATAATAATCTGGCTGGTCCGTGGTAAATTACCACTACTCTCGTGCCAAAACTTACAACCCAAATAAAAATGCAAATGATTACGCGAATTAAACCTTCTTTTTATGTTTTAACTCTGAGAAATATATCATTCGCGGATTGAATCAAACATACATTTGCAATGGAAGCTAAAGCCAGGGTAAAGGCAATATCTGAAATAATCCAAAAATGCTACCATCTTGGAATTTTCCCATTTAAATGGGATGCGGCAGAATCGTCAGTTCAAATAACAAGCTCTAGGGGGAAAATATTTCAGTGGGTATTGAATTTGGTTTTGTTTGGCTTCTACGTAAGTTTCCAAATCGCCCGGTACATTTGGACTGCTTATGACAATCGCAATTCTGAAAAGGGTCAATCTGACTTTCAATCTTTAATCTCTGGGATTTTAGTGTGTCTCTTCTTTTACATAGAGACGATTAGAAACTTGCGATATTTCCCAACGGTTGCAAATAAGCTCATTATGTTGAGCAGCGCTTTTACTCAAGGTAATAGATTTTAGCTAAATTTTTTATTACAGTGCTGAAATACTGTATACTTCTATAATATCAGAGGTACTATTGCAAAACAAATTTTTAATTCTCCCAGAAGCGCGCTTTACTGGCGACGTGTACTCTGCTGTGTCAAAAATCTCCACAAGAGGCATCCGAAGAATCAAGAATTGCTCAAGATTAGTACATGGAATGATCGTGGTTTACACACTTCGTTTGATTGCTCACCCGGATAAACCCTTTCATATAACGTCCGTTTTCTTGGGATCTGATTACCTGAAATGGTGGAAGGTCGTGTGTATACTTTTCCAAGCATACATGTGGGTACTTCAGTTCTTGCCACTAGTACTTTTCAGCACCATGCATTTCCACCACACGACCACAATGCAGGAATACTTAAGGTAGCTTAAATTAGACGATACTTGTATAGGTTCTTATAGTGAGTTATACCTCTAAAATTGTAAATTAATCCACCTTTTTAGTACTTTAGATCGTGATCCTGGTGCTTCGGATGACCTGTTATATTTCACAAAATGCTACCCAACGTTAAGAGTTGCACAGATACAATGGAATCATTATCTCGGACGCTACTACACTTATTACATCGTCATCGTTGTAACCACAATGATTTTGAATGTGTATGAAGCTGTGACAGCTCACACACCCAAAGCCCTATTTGCAGTAGTAGTTATTGGATATTGTCTTTCGTTGATAATGCTTTCACTTGCAGAGCATTTGGAAATGTCAGAAAAGGTTCTTCGCTCTTGGAAATACCAGCATGAGCCAAAATGGTTTCCAATGTTTCATAAATACTGTCGGCCACTTTATACTCAAAATGGTGGGTTTGGCTTTATTGATAGAAGAATTTGTTTCACCCTGCTGGAAATCATTGTGAGCAATTCAACGAGTTTAATTATACGTAGTCGAAATAGGTAATATACTTAACATGTACAATTTATGTGCTGTAGTCACGTGAAGTTGAAATTATACGTGGACATGATTTATTTGAATTTGAAATAAGTTTATAATGATAGCCAAAAATTAGCTGACAAAAATTTTGTACAAGGTATACACAACATCCGAATTGCACGACGAAGAGAATATTTCAGCTAAGGTTATCCGATTTTTCCCAGCTCGAAATTAATGTTTATGTGGTGTAGGGCTAACAAAGCATGCTTTTGTTAGCATGTATATCTAGTATACATACTAGTCTATCTAAGCACTCCGTGAAATAGTTAGATTTATAACAATTAGATGGCATTCTTTTTATATTCGCATAGTTACATTTTGTCTATGACTTACTGTGTACTGCATTGTAGAAAGCTGCAGTTCCAGCTCAATATATTGACATGTATGTTGCCAGTTGCCATACCTTGGGAAACATACAGATAAGACAGCGTTTACAAGGATTCATGCGAGCATTACTTGTTTAATTTTTTTGAACTGTAAAAAATTATCATTTGACCGGCATTCTTTAAAAGAAGAAGACTAAATTTGGAGAGCTTTTTTGAACATTCACCAATTAATTTACATATGTATACTCAAGCATATTCTAGCGTGTATGTAACAGCAACCCAAACCTATGTGAGCCAAACCTGAGTGATTACACCAGCTGAGCATGGCTTTCTACTAGTAACCAATAAAAATGAGCTAAGTGTGAGCTAATTTAAGCTCTCCTTTGACAAATCCTTCAGAAGAAATTATTCTGCCGACATACTATTCATCAATACATTTATTACCGCTGGGTCGTAAAGTATTTGTAATGGCAAATGTAAAAATTGCTCCTTCGGGTTTGTATATAGGTCAATCCAGAGATGCGCAGCGGTCGAAGGCTAGCCTTCCCAGAAGGCTTCCTTGAAGGCGGAAAGGGAACTTTCTTAACGTTGCAGAAGAAATGGAAGGATGTGGATACTTTTTTCTGAAGGCTGAAGGAAGCCTTCACAAAAACTAGCAGTGAAGGATTATAAAGGAAGGGTTCCTAAATATTAGCCCTCTAAGGCCGTGAAGGCTTCCAGGTACACGAAATATCTATAACGTGAAAGTATAGCATATGCAACGAGCTTAGCTGCCAGCGCAACAATACAGCCAATTTGTGAACTCACAGCTGACAATGTGTGCTCGCTCTCTTCACTGCACTGAATCCTGCTGGGGCAAAACGTTTTTAAGCGGGTTGTAGTTTCAAATTGAAGGAAGGCTATTTTTAGAAGAAGGCTGAAGGCAAACACGAGTGTATGTATTTTGGAAGGAAGGGTGAAGAAAGGCAGATTTTTTAGAGGGCTTCATTCTACGACATGTTGAAGGGGAAATTTTTACTGAATTTTTGCCTTCGAAGGCTTGAAGGAAGGCTATTTCCTTTGCGCATCTCTGGGTCAATCCTTTGGAATCACCGTAAAGTACATACTGGAATTAGTCCATTGAAACGTGCAAAACTCACACTGGCGAAAACCCTTCAATTGTAAACTCTTCTCTTATGATTGTGTCAGTAGGGATGATTTAGGAAAACACTTGATGAAACACTTGAGCACAGATCTTTCAAGTGTGTACATGCTGTTATTTAAACTCATTAAATTAATTCAATTGCAATATATGTATAGTATTCGCGTGCAATTTAGCATCTTCCAAAAATAATTAAACTGGTGAGTGTGATTTCGAGATTTGGTGGTGTTTTTATGTACATATAAAATGCGAATGTATGAATTGGTAAAAACATATTGAATTAAGCATTTAAAAAGATTAATTTTATTCATTTGTGCTTATTAAAAAATGGGAAGTATAAGAATTACTAAAGAGATGTGACACATGACATCATTCAAAAATGTAGCATATTACGACTGACTCGAAAGACATTCACTGTTACATACTAGGGAGACGGACTGTATATGACGTCATTTACATATTTATACAGGATTACGGGGAGGGTATCCTGCCCTGGGGAGTAGTATGACTCAAAAATGTTTGTTTGAGCCAATTAATTTAATTTACTTACAAATAACTAATTTAAGTTGAGGTGTTCAATAGTTTGATCCCGTAGAAGCAGGTGTCGAATAATACAGACAATTTCGTAATACCGGTTCGCTTTATAAATATGTATTTTTTTGTCTTTCATACACACACACACAATAATAAACACATTAATATACAGGACATTTTTAATTTAATCTCAAATTTCCTGGCCAAATTAAAGTTTTTGTTGATATGTAATTACTGAAATGTTACTACATAAAAATATCACTGGTGTATAAATCCAAAATTTCGTAGAACGGGTTGACACACTTGCAGGACCCAGCAGAACCATATAAACGCTCGAATGTAAGTACGCACAAGCACAGTATTCTCGTATTCTGTAATAACACTACTAAAACTGGGGATCATCAAATTAAATCCGGACATTATAACGGTCCAATGATACGCAACCCCCAATTAACTCCATGAAGTTATTGATGTATTGTGCAATCCCTTCCTTCAATATTCAGACTGACTACAGGTAATTTATGGCAAAAGGAGTAGTGCATGCAGAGCTCTTTCTCCGACAATAAAGCGTAATTGCACTCCTTACAAATAAAAATTTCAAAGCATGCTTGACTGAAGGATTCGTTAATTTCCTGGTCATCCGACGAGTCGAGTTGAGTATCCTGACAACAAAATTCTTCATCACCTTCAACTAAATCTTGCAAGTGATTTGGTATTCGATTGCTTTGTTTCCTTGATAAACCCAGATCAGTAATTTTCGCATATTTCTCTGAGATCGCAGTCGTTGTTTCAGGAGGGATCTTACAATTGAGTGACTTTCTTCCAGACTGCAATCGTTTTTGAGAGGCCACGGAGCTTCGTAGCTTTACGAGGTGTTCGAGTTTGCTCAGGTCTCTTCGTATATGAATTTGTTGATGGACTCTTACATTGAACCTTTGTGTGGAAGAGTAATTGCAATGCTGGCATTTGAACGGTCCTTCTCCGGAATGTTTTCTTTCGTGGGTTATTAATTGCGAATTTCGAATAGCAACATAAGGGCAGTGTTGACACTTAAAAGGCTTATCCTCAGTATGGACTCCTTCGTGGCGTTGCAAACTAGATTTGTAAGCTGAGTTGTAAGAGCAGTATCGACACTTAAACCGCTTCTCTCCAGTATGCATCCTTTCGTGAATTTTCAAAAAACATTTTTGAACGGCAGCGAAAGGGCAGAGTGGGCACTTATAAGGCCTCTCACCTGTATGCCATTGTTCGTGTGCTTTCAAATTAGACTTTCGAACTGTTTTAAAAGGACAATGCCGACACTCAAATGGTTCATCTCCTGTGTGAAGCTGCTCGTGAAGTTTCAATTGAGATTTATAAGCTGTTTTGAAAGAGCAATGCCGACAATTAAATGGTTTCTCGCCGGTATGAACTCTGGCATGGATTTTCAAACCATAGTTATTTCTTGCAGAGAAGGGGCATTGTTGGCATTTGTGACGTTTATCTCCTCTACGGATTCGGTCGGGTCTTTTTAAATTATTGTTTTTTGTTGAGGAGCCAGTGGAAAGTTGATTTTTGGATTGCTTCCCCATTGTGTGGGTTGATTAGTGTATTCTGACTGGGTAATTGTAATAATATTAGAGTTGCTTTAAATTTTGAACTATTGTTTACTGACAAAGCTATATTTATTGCTTGCGTCAATTTGTAATGCTAAAACGCTTTTGAAATTTTTTTAAAAGAAAGTACATATGTACATGCTCCAAAATTTAAATAACTTAGTATGTTTACATGATAAGTATTCCAAAACAAAGCACTGGGTAAATTGGAACCGTTAATATAAATTAGTCATACTGCGAAAGATGTAACAATTGTGAAAACAAAAATCGCATTAAAAAATGACATTCGGAAATGAACTAAACATTTTGATTTTAGCGATAAATCAGCTCCACAGCTTACACCAAAAAATAAATCTTTTATATATTAACGAGCATTGAAACTTGATCACACTTCACACGTCGACTATTTTAATATAAAACCACCATTTCAGCATTGGTAGTAGTGCAGCTGAACAATCAGGAAGAACAACAAGCGAGTGTTCACACCCTTGTTATTTTCCCATAAAACACGTGTAAGTCAGTAATAATTACGTAAATGGGTAAAAATTCAGTGGAATCCTGTCTACGTATCAAGTTCAACTTAAAAACTACAACAGAAACTATACACAACAACAATGATAACCAACCACTCCTTCAGGCACACATTGTAATTCTGACAATTGTAATCACAACGAAGGAAAGTCAAGAAACTAGTGGATTCGTAACGACTGTCTGTGAGTGAGTAAGCAACAGTTTAAAAACTTTCAAACAATTTTGTGCATTTCCATGTACAACGTATAGAAAAAGGAAAGCCTCCAAGTAGCTATAAATAGTAAGTGAACCTGTGAAAGGGTTTGTTTAAATTGGTTGTGTCTTGTGTCCTGTAGGATAATTATAACAAACCAAATTATCCGATGTTTTACCTTCAGGTCCCAGTGGTTACAGAATACATAGCCAATACATACATATGTACTTGTTTGTAGTGTTGAATTTATTAAGGCCGACTTCCACTTGAACGGCCTCCAATTTATATGGAATTTTGCCCTCTTTCCCCTTCAAGTGTAATGTCAGTACGAAGGTAAGAGCTTTCAGAAAAGCCATGTTGTGAATGTCCAGAATGATCTGAAACACTGACCCTTTCCTACAACCAATAAAGAAATGACATTGGAGCCACGCATTAAATCACCCCCCCCCCCCAATTTTAACCAAATTCTTCTCTCGATTTTATAAAATTTATTGCGTTAACAATTACGTCATATATAGGTCAATTTTATGAACGTAATTCATCAATTAGTTCGTGTTCGTGATGTATTTTTGAGTACAGTTTTTTTTTCTTCGCTGAAGAGACAAGATGGTCCTCATGTGCATGCTTTTGTGTGCAGCACTTACAATTAGACCATTTTGCCTCTTCATTGACGATGTAGAAATTAGAAAGTTCTGAGTTGCAGCATAAGAGAAGAGCGACATCATCGAAAGTAAGGCTTAATACCTGTATGTACATATATGGATTCCTTCGCCGATAGTCTTCCTTTTTTTATATAATTTATAATAATTGGAAGGTTCTTGACATTTGAACGGCCCTTCTCTCGTTTGTATTCTCTCCTGCTTTTTTACGATTCCTACAATAAGCTTTGTTGGCATAAATTTTTTTGCTTTGAAACTATTTCAAAAATTCTATAATTAAGGTCAAGAAGGAACTGAAGATAAATCTACATTCTTGTGAGTGGGTTTTCACGAGAATATTTGCTGGATTCCATTCTGTAATGACAGGTTGTGGGTACAATAATGATTAAAATAAAAATGTTCTAGCTACTTAATATTATCCAGGCTAAAGTAATTTTTTCACGTGTAATACAAGTGTTCATATAGTCAGAAAATAATTTCATATTTTTATCATCGCTGCCTACACTTAAAAATCAAAATGTTCAAAATACCCGGAATTTTGAATTGTGGTAATAGGTCAAACATTTCGTTACGTTCATTTTTGACGCTTTCAAGGCATTTTGGGCTTGGCAGTCTCTATGGCCAGGGAATTCTCAAAATTACAGCATTACTTGTAGTACCTAAGGTAATTACTATGCAATAAAAAATAAGCTTGAATTTGTTTCATGCGGATAACGATGGAGTATCAAATTGTAAGTAGGTATGTACTTAGACTGTGGAATTATCCCCATGCTTCCAATGGAATCTAGAAGACTCGCTACTTGCAAGTATACATGTAATTAGTAATGGATAATTTTAAATTATCGTTGAAATTTCCAGAGTATGAATACCCTAAAAAAATAAAATCTTGGTAACCCCTATTGCTTTGGCTCTTATTTTTTAAGGTACCTCTATATTGTTGTGTTCTTTTATCTGCACTTGTACTAGTCAGAATTTCCGTTTTATGTTTTTCGTACTTTTTTGTAGACGAACAACATGATATTACCACCAGAGATGTCCAAATAAAATGGCTTTCCTTCAAGCCCTCAAAGGTCAATTAATAAAAAAAATTCTTCCTAAGAACAAATGAAGCTTTTAAAATTATTTACCTTCCCTCAGTCTTCCTTTAATTTTCAAATTAAATCTGAGTATGTTTTTTTGAGAGCGATTTTCCCATAGTGAATAGTTTTTTGCACATATATGCGCATGGAATGAGCTGAGCATATATGCATTTGAACTTTTCATCTCAGGAAACTTTAAATTGCTTGATGCCAACCAATCCCATAATATTTAATTTAATATTTGGGACTAGTTGACGTGAGGGACTAGTCTCATGACAGCGGAGTCTTACGGCTCTGTATTTACTTGTTAGGCGCTGCTACAATGTGTCGTACCAGCTCCCTCGCCTACACAGCAAGCAAGTATTTCAACGTGGCGGGTCTGATCATACTTTATGCACATTGTGCGGTTGCGGGCGGGTTTGGGCTGGATCAAAATATTTGCGTAGCCCGCAAGCAGCCCGCAAAGTGTTTAAATTTCAATCAACCATGTTTAGGATTTTTCCAGTAGAATTATTGCTTCCATTTGTACTTGCTCACATGAATGTGGATTTGTAAGTGTTGGTTGTTTCTATTCCTGTTTCAACTTTTTCTCGCTAATCATGGTGTGACTTGTCATAACGTTTTAAAGTTACTGCTCTCAACCTAGAAATGTGTATTAATTAATTTTATTAATTGAATTATTATCTTTTATTATTAAAATGTCTTACATTAGGTGTCTTAAGTTTTACTTTATGAGTTTGAAAATGAAAATCCGAAGTTTTGATATACGTTACCACCATGGATACCTAAGATGGCTTCCGCAACAAATGACGTTATGATGGAGGGGGCGGGTTATGAGCAAATTTGATTGTATGTGATTAAGGAGGAGGAGGGGGGGGTCGCAAATCTTCAAAATTTGAATGGTGTAATTTATGAACGCTCCCTAAGAAGATAAGGCAGCATAAAGCAACAGACTATAAGCCATAAGTGGATTTACATTTTGTTTGGTCCTAATTGGCCAGTACAAACGGCAGTTATCGTGATGTAACCATGCTAACCTAAGCCGGTTATCTTGTTACCCAAATGGGCCCCAAAAAATATTTTTTAGATCCTGGTATGATGTTGAACACGTTTGCCTCATCCGTTTTGCCTGAAACACAGTAGTTTGGAAATAACCTAAGGGGACACTTTTTTACCCCATCACGGGACGTCACTTATGGGAATTCTACACGATGTCACACATGCCTGCAGCCCATACCTGGGCGCACTCGCACTCATTGAGTGCATGCCTCGCACTCAGCCTCGCACTCAACGCACTCAAATTGAGTGCGAGTGCGAGTTCCGATTTGAAATTTCTGCGCTCACAGTAATGAGGTAGAGTGATCATTCAAATTATGTGCACTCAAGAGGCAGAGGCTGAGTGCAGTGTTTTGCACTCACAACTAGGGTATACGAAATAGGAAACACACTAGAAAGTATAGTACTTACAAAATGTCAAATGCAAAATACCTTAAAAAAATTTACGACTTGAAAAATACTAAACACAAAATACGGAATGCATTTCAAGTACTATTTCAAATACAACATCTCAAAATATTCCACATCCCTGGACTTTAGTTAATTTTTTCAGAGGTATCAGCGTCCCGACTTCTAAATTGTAATTTGAGGAAAAAATTGAGCCCCATCAAATACAGCTGCTTTGACTAATTTGTCAAGGAATCATTTGAGAAATATTAAAAAATTCCCACAAAATGAAGTATATATACATATTTAGTATTATCTTGTATTAGCTAAAACGGGGGAACATGATGAAACACCAAGTTCATTGAGAGGGGTGAGATCTATCACAAGTAACCACAAAACTAATTGTGAGACATTGTTTTCGAAAAAAAAACGTTGTTGGTAAAGGAGATCCGGGTATTCAATCCAGCCATTAATTATAACACCCACTCGATGGTGCGAGAGGGCTATGAGGGCACTCAAGATATGAGTGCGAGTACAAAAATTTTGGGAGAGTACTTTGAGGCAGGAGTTTGAGTACAGCGGGGCACAACTCATGAGTGCGAGCGCGAGGGGAGTTTAAAGATCCACCATTGTAATTGAGTGCGAGGTGAGTGCGAGTGCAAACGAAACGCCCAGGTGTGCTGCAGCCTACGCATGATCCCATTCTCACAACTGTTGTTCCCGGGCTCATGTGGGTGGCCATGAGTTTCGCCATTTCCTAAATCCACACTCAAAACGTCAAAACTTTTCTTATAAGACTTGGCATTACTTTATTGAAATAGCCAATTAAATGACCATTTTCCATTCGTACTCCATTCCTGTAATTTCTGCACACAGCATAAAACTAACGCTAGAAATGATGTTTCAGTATAATTTCGGTATTTTCTCCGTTCAATTGAAATAGCTGAATTCATTTTTTTTAAATTTTACTGTAAAAAATTAACGAAATAATTTATTAATCATGATAGTTTGTTTTAATTATTCTAATATTTCAAGTCTAGAATCTCAGTATACTGAAGTATATTCTAGCGTTTATGTAACATTAACCCAAAACTATGAGTAGTTACACCTGCTGACCAAGGCTTTCTACTAGTAACTGAGTGTGAGCGACCGCTGCGCGCAGTGCGCGGAAGAAAATTAAATGAACTGAACTTGAATAATTGAACTTTCCCCGAAAGTTGCATGCATGGTTCAATAGCGCCCTAGCGTCTAGCTCAGCCTCAGCCACTACATCTACATAGCGTGAGTATCGGTTATACGTTACGTAACACGAATATTTTCATTAAAATATTGTGTGCACAAATAGTACATGTTCTTTAATAAACTGCTAACTACTGTTTTTGTTTCTGGCTAGCGGATGAGCCAGGAACAATCAAGAAAATAGACAATCTAAATATCAACCCAGGAAAAAATAATAATTACTTTGTACTAATTATACAAAAATAATTGTCAATAATTTTTCATTCTTGTTCGAAACCCAACTTGAGACTAGGGTTGGAATTTTTGTAAATATACTTGGAAGATCGTTTTTGATTTTCCCTGCTGAATCTTAAGACAGACTGGAGGGATGTCGTTACAGATCAGATGTCCACACAATTGTATACAACAAGACAAATCTCTGCTACACAAACGGTCAGCAAATTAAAAAAACCCTCTTCGTAAAGCAATCTTTGCATGTGTTCCCTGTCTTTAGCAGTTGCATAGTGATTTATACATTGCATAAAAGTATATTCTCATACCAAAATTATGTGATTTTTTTCTTTTCAGTAAAAACAAATCGATGAAGCAGTGATTCTTCGGAGGAATGGGTCCCAAGCGGGAAAGAAAATTCCAGTGTGAATACTGCTCCTCAACATATTATCGCAAAGTACACCTTGCTGTTCATACCAGAGTCCACACTGGCGAAAGGCCCTACAAATGCAAAGAATGGTGTCCGTCAAGTTAGCCGGAGTTAGCATACATACCATTGAAATACATACATATGAGCCGGAGTTAGCGTACATACCATTGAAATACATACATATGAGCCGGAGTAACCATAATCAGCAGACTTTGACTGACTGAGAAGTACGATTTTATATAAAGATTGATAATGACTGACGGCATATAAATAAACACGGCGTCTCTCCCTAAGACCCGAACCTCTTAAACACTGTCCGTTGTAAGCACATTGTTACTTTCATAGTACGTATGGCACACGACACATGTTTTCAACTCAATCTTTACTACAAGTAGTAAGCCCTGTATGCAATGTACGTGTACCAAAAAGGAACCAAAAAAATTGTCCATGCGTACAGGTACCTGTCAATACATACCTGAAACTGAATCCGGATCCTTGTTTTGATATTATAAGAATTTGTTGTAACTAATAATCCAAATAGCCAGAAAATTAATCGCAATCATGTTAAGATGATAGTCACAGATACTGTAAGCTTTGTACAAATAAGTTGAGTAAAATATGTGGTTCCCTAATGTTGTAGCAAATTATGTTCCATTTTTAGGGCGGCGCCAGAACCCTTATAAAATAGTGTTGTCCATGGGTCCGTCTGTCCTCCTGGTTTCCTTCGAACCTACTTGACGAATTTCATTCAAAATTGTTGTGAACATTTGTATGGAGACTTCCTCCAGCAGCCAGCATGCAAACATTGCTTGTTCACTGTAGTGAACAAGGAGAGGAGATTACTGCCATCGTAATACACGGGCAGCGCCTTTGCTGTAAACAGAAAGCCCTATCACGATCCACTCCTTGGGACCGTGCCGCTGCTCAACTAGTCCCAAATTCTTTTTTTAATCATTTGGGATTGGTTGGTTATAACTCGATAGTATTTGGTGTCAATATTACCCACACTATTTAAAATGTATTTATGTACATTGTATGCGAATATTCCAAAAAAACATTTTCACTACGGGAATGGCTGTTTTGAAAAAAATTAACCCGACGGTAATTTCATAAATGAGTCCAACATACTACAATAGTTACGTAAGAAGAGATGGCCGACTTGGCGCCGCCTTGCGCGACACCCTTGCATAATCGTAATTTTTTGTAGTGTAGTATTTGCAATTCATTACGCTGATGATTTTTGACATATGAATTCACAATAGGACTCCCTCCTAAATGAAGTTACTATAGTTTCGTCCAGGGTTGCTGATTTTTTTGATTTTTTTGAAAAAAATCAAATAAATCAGATTTATTTGATTTAAATCGGATGTTTTTGATTTAAATCAATATTTTATGATTTAAATTCAAAATTTTATAGTACGATAGAATTTCCATACAAATTTTTGGATTTTAATTTTCCTAATAATATTGTGCACTGTTGACACCAATGAAACTTGAACAATCAATCAAATGTGTTGAGAGAAAATTACAAAGGCAAGTCAGCTACCTAATATGAAATAAAAAGCTGGTTAAATGCCAATTCCAAAGATCAACAGTATTTTTTATATGGTAACAATTCGGAATTAAGTTGTCTTTGAAGCCAAACGCTGTGTAGGACAGATACCAGCTGTCTCATTTGGATTTTTATTGATTTATGTACACATAAATATATTTATATGTAATTATATAAAATGTGCAGTGTGTGCATATACAGTGTTTCGGGATGGGATGGTAGAGTATGTTGGGACAGAAAAATTATTTGCAAATTGGGAATATACCGTTTAAACAAGTGTGAATATCTCTCCGTACAAGAGTAACATTTAAAAAATGCAAAATTCAGTCAAATCTTGCCACTTTAAACGGTACTCTTTTAGAAAGATTGGATATTGGGATGTTTTTGTAGTTACTGAGTTTCTGTTAGGGACGAGACATTTTCGGGATGTAAATATTGTCTCCGTGTTATTTCAGGACGGGATTGGGATACTCATTTTTGTCCCTGGATTTTGAAACGAGGCGGAATCTTCTGTGGGGCATAATTGTCCCCAGCAGAAGCTCTAGTATTATACAATACTTCAAAACTCACTCATATCCAAATTTTATGGCACTTTGACAGCTTGACAGATAATCAATATGTCAACGTGCCCAAATTATCCTGAAAATTATCAAAATCCAAAATGGTTTTACACCAAAAATTTGTAAAAACAAAAAAATGCACGTTTTACAACGTTTGGAGACGTAAAATTAAATTTTAACTAACCGCAAAAGTTGAAGAGTCAATTTTGATTTAAATCAATGATTTATTTGAAAAAAATCAAGTGATTTAAATCTTGATTTAAATCAAGATTTAAATCAACGTGATTTAAATCAAGCCACCCTGGTTTCGTCCTGTACTTCATACTTCATTACTGTAATGTTCCCATTACATCAGTTGTTTGTCAAGTTAATTAGCTCAATTTCATTTAGAACAAAAGCATAAACATACCTACGAAAACAAAAGATAACAAACAAGCCATGGACAATATGAAATAAAGGCAGGCTGTACGCGTGAAAAAAGTGTCACAAGAAATGATAAATGTGTAGGGCGCTTTCTTGATTTCCCTAGTGAATCATATGTCCGTCCAGAGAGGTCCACAAAGGTACAAACTATCCTTAATGGAAAAAACGGCCAGTGATTTTCAATATCCCTGTTCGCAAAAATAATTTACTTACAAGACTTCAAATCCCCGCCAAATAAGGTCATGCAATCAAAACATCCCTGTTTACTAAACAAATTTTCCCTGAAACTGGCCAAAAAATTTGAAATTTTCTGCCAGAAAAGGACAAGGAATTTTTAAATCCCTGTTCGTAAAAAATCCTATCCGTTTGATATATCCCTGCCAAAAATATTTTTCCTCGACAAGATTCCTATCTTCCAACGAAATTCCGCCCCTGATTTGAGGTACTTGGAGATCGGGGTAAGGTATTTCATACACTCGTACCGGTACATGATGCAATCGCTTCCAATAGGTATTCTTGCTTACACGTTCTGACATCCAAGCTTGTATCCAACTTTGTGGGTAGAAATTGTGTGTTACCACAAAGCACAAAACAAATTTGGATTTGTGTGTACCCACAAAGTACCGAATAAATTCAGATTCAAAATTTATGCACCCACTTTGTACCTGAATTAATATTCATGGGGGCGCTAGCTCGTCTAAAAAACCAATGTTCGTAGTAACACAAATCAGACTGCCATAAGTGTCTAAATCCCTAGGTTCGTCATTTTGTGGAAGCTTCTATAACTGACCGGATGCATGAAAGATACAAATAAACATATGATAATATAATAAACAATAATTCCGCGTATTCACCACGTGCTATGTTTATTAACGTCATTTATTTCCACGGTAAGTTCCACTAACTCTGTGGAAATTGCGAATATGTGTTTGATTCACATGCCGATCTTTCTCCTTTTTTCCCGCTACTGACTTGCGCTTTCGCTGTACACCCAACTTCCTTCTTTCCTTCCTAGTCAAGGTGTTTGAATCAGTTGGTTCTTCCTACAATAATCGAAAAAAGTTATTTTCAATGAAGTTATTTTGTTAAACAAGAACCAAAATCATTGCATTCGAATACATGTACAAGTAGTTGGTTTTGTAATTAGGTGCAAAATTTTTACTATTTCATTCAAACAAAAGGTTTATTAATAAGTTATTCTAACCTGCACAATTTGGTGGTCTTCATCATCTGGTTCCATATCTCCAGAATTTGTAGTTTTAGCGACACCAACACTGCGTCTCCCCTCTTCCAGATCTATTTGCCAGGGCCTCAACGGCGTAGGTCGAGCAATACTGAAATCCCAGTCAGCTGCGTGCTTCCCCCATAAAACCTCGTTATGTAGTTCCCCATCGTACTGTGGCTACAACAAATAGCAAATTTAATTAATTTAATTATTTGTGCTATATATATTATTGAGACAGAATGGATATTATGATATATGCGCTTACAACTTTATATATGTCCAAAAAATGTGAACACTGAATTGCTCCTACACGTATTGTTTTACAAAGGGTACAAACAGTCTTCGGATCCATACTACAAACACTGTCATTAGCAAAAACAATTAATTATTGTACTGAACATAAATTTAGTTTCATATAGGTGCAATAAATCAGCTGTAGGGATTTGATTAAGCTGTCTACAATTCAGCTAGTTATTCCGTGCGGAACTCGGTGACTTTAATACTGAAGTTTAGCAAAAATGATTTAGCAAAGTTTTGAGTGATGAAATGACAACTACCTAATGAGCAAATAAGCAAATTACAGCTCTAAAGTAAGCGGACGCAGCAAAGCTTTCGTTTCAGCAGCAGTCAAAGGGTATTTTAATTTACGGTCAAAATAAATAACTGCAAGAAAGCAGAAATGAAAAACTATAATTTTGGATTGGAGTGTGAGGTTTGGAAGTCTTCACGAGAAAGACAGAAGTGAAGATTGTGTTTTAGAAATTGGAACAATTAAGCAGGTAAGCAAAGATTTATCTTACGATGAATGAACTCTTATCAATTGTATAAGAGCTTCATTCTGGAACAGGAGCAAAGGGAAAGGTCCAGAGTTTTGGAAACAAGCAAACACAAAATAATCATATTAATTTCATGAACTCCAACATCAGTCATGGCATCTAGATACATAAATACAATCGTGTACATATCAATCTTGCAGCAAAGAATTATATAAACAACAGCAAGTACCCAATTTATCACCAGCAAACGACTGTAAACATATTAAAAGAAACTACATTGTTGGTATAACGTACATACTAAAGTTAAGCGATACTAAAAAACAATTCAACTGTCATCTACACTACTAAAAGCTTTATTAACACACGCTGCTCTACAACCACGATCAGAAATATGCATGATCGTTTATATAAGCCAAACATATATTGTGAAACAGCGGTTATACATTGGTTATGCTAAACGTACCGTCGGAACTACCAAGTATCATTTTAGAAACTACAGTAAGGTATAAAATCAAAATAAAATTTCAAACCCAAATACACAAAATATCCATTTCCAGCAAACAAATCAATTCAATAATCATTGAACAATATCAGTTTTAAATATTCACTACTCAACAAACTAACAAATTCAGCATTCAAAACAAAACATTAAAACATCCCAATATTATGCAAAAATCAGCTAGCATATTTCTCTAACATTCACGATTTAATGTGTACCAGCATGTACTTACAGCCACATAATCTTGAAATCGACCGGGCAAATACCTCATTGGCTGTTCCATGCCGTCATACCTTACAGGTTGTGCATTGTGTAATATTTGCAGTACGAAATGCCCCCCCTACGTTTAGCGTATAACCTACAAGTGAATAAACACTTTGAAATAAATTAATTCTGAGTGGAATATCAGCAATCCGCTTTCTATGTGTATCCTCGGAGACCATAGTGCCATGAGTCAACTCAAAAAACAATACTGGGGATGGAATTTCCGGCTGTTTATAGTTTACAGTCTTGTCTTTGTGACAACTTCGACAGACAGAACCTAGAAAAGTAGTTGTTTCGTTTAATCTGTGTAGAATAAGTTCAATGCTGGAACCACATAAGGCTGTTATAGGAAAACTGCAAATCAAATACATTTAATTCGACATTTGTTCTAGTAGTCGATGTAGTCACCTTATGTTACAATTATTATTTATGCTAAAAATGTATTAATAATGTATACACCTTCTGAATGTCTCGTAGACACAGGTACTACAAGAAGTAACTTGCAAATAGTCTTCAAATAGACCATGGAGAGCAGCGAGTCCGTATTCCTCCTCACCATTCCACATGCCATTCACAGCAGGTTTACTTTGTAATTCACGATCAGTCAGAGATAGCCATTTCTGTTTTGCAAGATTTTGAAATCCCTCTCTCACACACTGAAGGGCATCAACAACTAAAATCCTGCTTTCTGAACCGTTTGAAAGAAACTTGTGAAACAATGGGTCAGTCTCGTACAGAAACAGCGTCATCGTCATGATATTATCGAAAGAACAAGTGTTTACAAAAAGAAATGCACCATCATCTCGAGCTCTGGAACCCCAACTGTAACAAATGCAACTAGTGAAACTCCAAACTACGTAAGAATACAAATAATATTAACTCACGGAATAAATGGCAATGTGTCGAAAATCGATGCCACTAATTTAACTTTAGGTAAATGTTTTCCTTTCTTCTTCCAGGTTTCTGTGAGAACACATGAGCTTTCCTGTAAGGGAAGAAATGATACGTTCGCAGGATTTTCACAAGTCTTGTATGTGGACACTGTTGGGGTTACATTCTTCCTACGTCTTCCAGGTTTTCGTTGCTTATTTATTCCCTCGAGTTGTCCTAAGTAACGAATGTAATCCGCTAGGAACCTTGTGCAACGACCTATACACAAATATACATTTGCTTCTTGTTGAACGCATTTGAGACAACCAATAATGCGATATTACAGAAAATACAATACATAGTAACACATGATACCTTCAATAACATTTCTGGCTTCATGAACGTATCTGGCTAATGTCAGTTTACCATCCTTACACTGTTCGTGTCGTTTCACAACCTTGTTCCAGTTTTCGACAGGTTCTTGTGTGTCGTTATGGCGGTGATCTCCACGCAATTCGAACATAATATGAGTAAGCATTGGTGTATACGGCAGCATGTGCGTGCACAAGTACGTGACAAAGCTCTCATTGTAAAACCTGTTTGGCGATACAGTACACTCGGCTTGGTCTTGTGCCAGTGAGCTATCAACGAGAGTCCGCAAATCGTGATAGAATCGTCCAAACGATGTTCCACGACATAACGTAGTGTCAGACAGATGATTCACCAGATAGTTTTGATGCACTATTTTGTATTCTGCAAAACATTAGTAGTTTTTAACAGAAAAATGATTTTGGGTTGCATTTGCAATACGAATTATCATGTTACCAAGTTGTAGCAATTTTGGCGGAGCGGATTGAAGAGTCGATAGCACCTGTGTAACACTGGGACCTTCGGTCGGTGACAGACATAGAACAAATATCTTCCGAACGTAGTAGTTAGCCGTGTGGATATCGTAAGAATGCTGATATCGATTGAACAACTTTTTTATGATTCTCACACGCTCGTCTTCCTTGTGTACATAACATTCTTCCAATTTGGCGACAATAGCTTGGATTATGTGCATACGGCAAACGTGGTGATTTATTTCCGAGGGTTTACTGATTTTGAAAAGTTCTTCCCAACATAGGTTGAGATATGAGGATGTACTGTGACCATTCCAGAAAGTGTGAATAACTGCTGCTATGGTGGCTAAACTAAAATCTGATTCTATGCGTTTCATCCACCCAGATGGTCCAGTTTTGAAGTACGTGTCGACACTGCAAGTGACCCGTGAGAAGTTAATAACAAAGATAAACAACATCAGTTATAAATTTTTACACTCTTACGTAGTACGAAATACGGCCAAACCCTGGCCGATGGAGTCAGTATTCTGAGAATTACTTAGGAATTCACAAACTGCCAGCGAATTCGAATTGTCTGCTGGGTTGGCAATGACCAGGGCGTACAGCAAGATTTGACTGCCCCCCAAATTCTCATGAAGATGTCGAACCACTCCTCCTGTTGCGTCCACATGAATGACGGTATGTTGTTTTCGCTGCTTGAAAGTCTTCAAAACATCCAATTGTTTTGTAGACATCATCACAACATGCAAGGGTTTTACGCTATACCCAATGACAAACTCAGCTAAAATTCTGTCCGTATAAATCCGTCGATGCAGGTCAACAGTGGGCAGACTATCAGTATCTCGTTCCTTAAGCATCTGAAAGCAAATGCATATTTAGTTACTTATTCGAAATCGTAAAATGCATGTACGCGTTACCTCATGCCTCGCTTGTCGCAGTACTTGTCCGCGCGGAATTTCTGTTAAATTGCCACATCTTTGAGCCAAATCGTCAGCTTTATTTGCAATTTCGGTTGCCAATGCATCTGCGTGTCTATAACGCAAATGTTCCTTAACTGTTGCTCGATTCTCAGCTTGCAATTTATTGCTGCAAACTCTTAGCGGATGATGGTTAATAGTGCCCGTACATCTACAAATATATCAACTCAATTCCTAGTTACCTTCAACTTTCTTTATAACTTCAAATTTGCTGATATACTTACACGACTTTAAAGAGTACTTTTGATTTGTCAGCATTAAAATTCCCCGTGATCCTAATAGTATCCCAGCAGTGTGGTTTATGTGTACAGTATCCATCTAAAACGTACAAGTTGCCTCTTTTCCCCGTGGAAACATCCTGTCGTTTGCAGTTAGGAACACAGCATGGATTGACCTTGTTAAACTTGTTCCTTAATATCACATCCAGCCAACCTGGACGCATAGCAAATGTTGTTTTTCCATGGCGATTCCTTGTCTCAACATAACTGTCCCAAACCTTTCTCTTGACAGTAAAATGGAACGTTTTCGGGATGAGTACTGTTGTGTTGCTAGTCTCGACTTGTACTGAGTCACCGTGGTCTATAAAACAGTCAGCAGTTATTTGGCAAAAGGTTATCAATTAAAAGAAACCCAGAATCATTACCTGTATATTTGGTTCCAAAAGCATCAAAACAGTTCTCGTCTTCAACAGCTTGTGCAATACCCATTTCGTCATGATCTATTTGAATTTCCTGTATGTGTCTGTTAGGTGTAGTAGACGGTTTTTCACATATGGATTCTAAACCCAAATCTACAAAACGTCGAACTGATGCATTTTCGTCAAGCGAACCCAAGTCTTTGTGCGAAGAAGCAAGTTTGTCGACGCTTTTGACATTTTCGGGCGTCGTATTTGCCAGGACAGCCTGCAAACCCTTATCTGTAAACAGGAACATTTATGTGGAATTGATTTCCAAAACATATGGAAGTCGCGAGTTACATGATGTTGACCTTTCAGTGGTCTGCGGCTCAGATTAAAGTCTCCCGCAGAAGTCCAGAAACTTGAATTTATTGTCCGCTTGTTGTCTGCATGTGTTACATCTGAGACTGGAGACGGAATATTTGCAGCCATCTTGTTATTCCCTAAATCAAGAGCAATGTCGGTGCGTGTCATTCGTTGTTGGCCATCGTCGGATAGTATCGAATGATTGTGTTCATCGTGGTCCATTGTAATTGAACTGATATTAGCCGTATCACCTACACAACCATTAAAACGCAACACGGTTCACTTATTGATACCAATCTCAATATACGTTGTGAAACTCGTCGAAACTTACCATGAAATGTTTTAAACAATATCGAGGGATACCGGATCCAAGAATTTTCTTTACACCTTGGGCATTCGTAGTTGTTGTCGTTGGCAATTGTCTTCCTATTCACTCGAATGCACAAACAATGGTACCATTCCTTACTCTTTCCACATTCAACCATCTCACCAGAAGAAGATCCTTGACAAATGCAGTAAATCGACCTGCTAGCGTTAGGCGTAGAACATGCTGGAGGTGGATCCAAGCGCACTACAGAAGAACAGCGTAAACCAAAAAACGCAGCCTGCAAAGTAACCATAAATACTGTATCTCACGTTTCCAGGAAGCGAAATAACTCAATTACTCACTTTTAAAGCGGAATTTTTCCTAAAATACCAAGTCGACAAAAACTTTCGATCCCTCTCCAGCTGCTTTTGGTAAAATACAGCAACCACGTGTCCCCATAGATCTGATTTTCGATAGTAACCCGCGGATTTCCAACCATCGGCGTTATCACAAATGTTGTACATAGCAGAGGCAATTTCAGCTGCAGTAAATCTGCTCCATCTGGCCCCTTTACGACTGCATTTCCCACGTTTCCCGAGACATAAACTAGTGTCACCAATCTTGTCACTGTTTGCCATCTACAACACTCAAACAAATCTGATGAAGGTAGAAGAAATCGACCTTGGGGAATCCGATTAGGAAGTCAGAATTAAGTTCGGCCAGTCCGTTTAGAAATAAAAATGGGGGTGCCCTCATTTACCCCCTTTTTTAAGAATTTCAAAAATTTTTCAAAAATTCAGATTCGTCCAAATTGAAACAAAATTGATGAAGGTAGAAAAAATCGACCTCTGGAAATCCGATTCTGAAGTCAGAATTAGGTTCGGCCAGTCCTTTTAGAAATAAAAACGGGGGTGCCCTCATTTACCGCTGTGATTCAGAATTTCAAAGTTTTTTCAAAAATTTAGATTCGTCCAAATTGAAACAAAATTGATGAACGTAGAAGTAATCAAGTTTGGGGAATCCGATTCTGAAGTCATAACTAAGTTTGGCCAGTCAGTTTAGAAATAAAAACGGGGGTGCCCTCATTTACCACCGTGTTTCAGAATTTCAAAGTTTTTTCAAAAAATCAGATTCGTCCAAATTGAAACGAAATTCATGAAGGTAGAAAAACTCGACCTTGGGTAACCCGATTCTGAAGTCAGAATTAAGGTTGGCCAGTCCGTTCAGAAATAAAAATGGGGGTGCCCTCATTTACCATGATGTTTCAGAATTTCAATGTTTTTTCAAAAATTCAGATTCGTCGAAACTGAAACGAAATTTAGGAAGGTAGAAGTAATCGACCTTGGGGAATCCGATTGTGCAGTCAGAATTAGGTTCGGCCAGTCTGTTTAGAAATAAAAATGGGGGTGCCCTCATTTACCCCCTTTTTAAGAATTTCAAAGTGTTTTCAAAAATTCAGATTCGTCCAAATTGAAACGAAATTGATGAAGGTAGAAAAAATCGACCTCAAGGAATCCGATTCTGAAGTCAGAAATAAGTTCGGCCAGTCTGTTTAGAAATAAAAATGGGGGTGCCCTCATTTACCACCGTGATTCAGAATTTCAATGTTTTTTCAAAAAATCAGATTCGTCCAAACTGAAACGAAATTAAAGAAGGTAGAAGTAATCGACCTTGTAGAATCCGATTGTGCAGTCAGAATTAGGTTCGGCCAGTCCGTTTAGAAATAAAAATGGGGGTGCCCTCATTTACCCGCTTTTTTAAGAATTTCAAAGTTTTTTCAAAAATTCATATTCGTCCAAATTGAAACGAAATTGATGAAGGTAGAAGAAATCGACCTCGGGAAATCCGATTCTGAAGTCAGAATTAAGTTCGGCCAGTCTGTTTAGACATAAAAACGGGGGTGCCCTCATTTACCACCGTGTTTCAGAATTTCAAAGTTTTTTCAAAAAATCAGATTCGTCGAAATTGAAACGAAATTCATGAAGGTAGAAAAAATCGACCTCAGGAAATCCGATTCTGAAGTCAGAATTAGGTTCGGCCAGTCCGTTTAGAAATAAAAATGGGGGTGCCCTCATTTACCATGATGTTTCAGAATTTCAATGTTTTTTTCAAAAATTCAGATTCGTCCAAACTGAAACGAAATTGAGGAAGGTAGAAGTAATCGACCTTGGGGAATCCGATTGTGCAGTCAGAATTAGGTTCGGCCAGTCAGTTTAGAAATAAAAATGGGGGTGCCCTCATTTATCCCTTTTTTAGGAATTTAAAAGTTTTTTAAAAAATTCAGATTCGTCCAAATTGAAACGAAATTGATGAAGGTAGAAAAAATCGACCTCATGAAATCCGATTCTGAAGTCAGAATTAAGTTCGGCCAGTCCGTTTATAAATAAAAATGGGGGTGCCCTCATTTACCCCCTTTTTTAAGAATTTCAAAGTTTTTTCAAAAATTCAGATTCGTCCAAATTGAAACGAAATTGATGAAGGTAGAAGTAATCGACCTTGGGGAATCCGATTGTGCAGCCAGAATTAGGTTGGGCCAGTCCGTTTAGAAATAAAAATGGGGGTGCCCTCATTTACCACCGTGATTCAGAATTTCAAAGTTTTTTCAAAAATTCAGATTCGTCCAAATTGAAACGAAATTCATGAAGGTAGAAAAAATCGACCTTGCGTAACCCGATTCTGATGTCAGAATTAAGGTTGGCCAGTCCGTTCAGAAATAAAAATGGGGGTGCCCTCATTTACCACCGTGTTTCAGAATTTCAAAGTTTTTTCAAAAAATCATATTCGTCCAAATTGAAACGAAATTGATGAAGGTAGAAGTAATCGACCTCGGGAAATCCGATTCTGAAGTCAGAATTAAGTTCGGCCAGTCTGTTTAGAAATAAAAATGGGGGTGCCCTCATTTACCACCGTGATTCAGAATTTCAAAGTTTTTTCAAAAATGTAGATTCGTCCAAATTGAAACGAAATTCATGAAGGTAGAAAAAATCGACCTTGGGTAACCCGATTCTGATGTCAGAATTAAGGTTGGCCAGTCCGTTCAGAAATAAAAATGGGGGTGCCCTCATTTACCACCGTGTTTCAGAATTTCAACGTTTTTTCAAAAAATCATATTCGTCCAAATTGAAACGAAATTGATGAAGGTAGAAGTAATCGACTTCGGGAAATCCGATTCTGAAGTCAGAATTAAGGTTGGACAGTCCGTTCAGAAATAAAAATGGGGGTGCCCTCATTTACCACCGTGTTTCAGAATTTCAAAGTTTTTTCAAAAATTCAGATTCGTCCAAATTGAAACGAAATTGATGAAGGTAGAAGAAATCAACCTTGGGGAATCCGATTCTGAAGTCAGAATTAAGTTCGGCCAGTCTGTTTAGAAATAAAAACGGGGGTGCCCTCATTTACCACCGTGATTCAGAACTTCAAAGTTTTTTCAAAAATTCAGATTTGTCCAAATTGAAACGAAATTGATGAAGGTAGAAAACATCGACCTCGGGAAATCCGATTCTGAAGTCAGAAATAAGTTCGGCCAGTCCGTTTAGAAATAAAAATGGGGGTGCCCTCATTTACCACCGTGTTTCAGAATTTCAAAGTTTTTTCAAAAATTCAGATTCGTCCAAATTGAAACGAAATTGATGAAGGTAGAGCAAATCGACCTCGGGAAATCCGATTCTGAAGTCAGAATTAAGTTCGGCCAGTCTGTTTAGAAATAAAAATGGGGGTGCCCTCATTTACCACCGTGATTCAGAATTTCAAAGTTTTTTCAAAAATTTAGATTCGTCCAAATTGAAACGAAATTGATGAGGGTAGAAGTAATCAACCTTGGGGAATCCGATTCTGAAGTCAGAATTAAGTTCGGCCAGTCTGTTTAGAAATAAAAATGGGGGTGCCCTCATTTACCCCCTTTTTTAAGAATTTCAAAGTTTTTTCAAAAATTCAGATTCGTCCAAATTGAAACGAAATTGATGAAGGTAGAAGTAATCGACCTTGGGGAATCCGATTGTGCAGTCAGAATTAGGTTGGGCCAGTCCGTTTAGAAATAAAAACGGGGGTGCCCCTATTTACCACCGTGATTCAGAATTTCAAAGTTTTTTTAAAAATTCAGATTCGTCCAAATTGAAACGAAATTTATGAAGGTAGAAAAAATAGACCTTGGGTAACCCGATTCTGATGTCAGAATTAAGTTTGGCCAGTCCGTTCAGAAATAAAAGCGGGGGTGCCCTCATTTACCACCGTGTTTCAGAATTTGAAAGGTTTTTTAAAAATTCAGATTCGTCTAAATTGAAACAAAATTGATGAATGTAGAAGAAATCAACCTTAGGGAATCCGATTCTGAAGTCAGAATTAAGTTCGGCCAGTCCGTTTAGAAATAAAAACGGGGGTGCCCTCATTTACCACCGTGTTTCAGAATTTCAAAGTTTTTTCAAAAATTCAGATTCGTCTAAATTGAAATTAAATTGATGAAGGCAGAAGTATTTAACCTTGGGGAATCCGATTCTGAAGTCAGAATTAAGTTCGGTTGATTGGTTGAGAACTAAAAACGGGGCTCTCTCATGTACCCCCGGGTATCAGAATTTCCTAGATTTTTTTGAAAGCTGAAATTTAACTAAGTGCAAACTATATTGATGATGGCACAAAGAGTTGACCATGTTATGAGGGTAGTTAAAAGCAAAATATTTGTATACAGAAGTTATTGCAATTAGGAATGCTTTTTGAATCGTTGCGTAGTTGCCCATGACTGGAAATATATTTGTCAAGACCTAGTTGAAAATGTGTGGTTGCCCATGACATGTGATTACGCCCTTGACTAGAAAATAATTTGACGTGACCTTCGTATGCACGTAGTGCAAATTGTGTCTAAAGCCGCTCCTAACATCTTTTTCAAGACGTGGAGACACATCATTAAAATTAGTTTGAACATTAAACTAAACTCACATCGTAGGAAATCCTGATTTGTAATCGACAACAAAGTTAGTTCTAGTTGAGAGTTGAGTTCAAAGTATTAATAATTACGTAAATAAAAAAAGTGAACACAAGGATACAAGTCGGAACGGCTAAAGGATTACTTTGTTCAAATCTTCGAGGGGTTTGCCAAGCTACTCTTTACGCGTGTTTTAGTGTATAGGGGAACTCATGGGTATGTATTACAATGATGTATATGAATAACTCCGGCTGAAATTTAACTCGGGCTAACTTGATTGACGGCAAAGAATGCTCTTCCGCTTTTAGGTCTAGTTCGACTCTTTCGAGTCACTGTAAATTAGTCCACATTGAAGACAGACCATTTCTATGCGACCAGTGCCCCTCCAGGTTCAAAGCTAAAAGTATCCTTAACAGTCACTGCGCTAGAGTTCACGCTCAGGAAAAACTATACAAATGCAAAGAGTGCTCATCGGAGTTCCCGACAAAAAATCAGTTGGGAATTCACGCTACAGTCCACGTTACAACAAGATTATACGAATGCGAAGAGTGCTCTTTCAGGTTCAAGTCCAAAGAACACCTTAGGGATCACCGTAAACTACATACTGAAGAAAGATCCTACGAATGCGAAGCATGCCCCTTAAAGTTCAAGACAATTTCCTACCTCAAAGCTCACCGTGCAGTCCACTCTGAAGACAAGCCGTATAAATGTGAGAAATGCCCATTAAAATTCAAGAGAAGGTATGAACTTAACAAACATAGTTCAGTCCATTCAAAAGTCAAGCCCCACAAATGCCACATGTGCTCATCGGAGTTCAAAACTAAAAGTTATCTTAGAGACCATCTCAGGACCCATACAGGGGAAAGACCCTACATATGTAATATGTGTAAAAAGGGTTTCACCAGAGCTTCCATCCTTGGAAATCATATCCGTGTGCACACTACTGAAAAGCCCTATGAGTGCTCAATATGTCAGAAGAGGTTTGCACAGAAAGGCTGCCTCAATCAACATATTGGAATCCATTCAAGCGAAAGACCTTTCAAATGTCAAATTTGCTCGAAGCCATACCGAAGTATCAGAACATTGACAGCACATTTGAGAACACATTCAGACGTTAGGCCCTATGTTTGCAGTATGTGCAATTCCGGATTCAAAAGTAACAGTGCTCTATTAAATCACTGTAGAAAACACACACGGGAAAAACCATACAAGTGTGAATTTTGTTGCCGGATATTTAGGTCATCAACCGCACTCCAGTATCATATAAATACTCACACTGGCGAAAAACCCTTCGGTTGTAAACTCTGCTCTTATGCTGGTGTGAGCAGGGGTCAATTGGCAAAACACATGTTGAAACACTCGGAGCACGGAGCTTTCAAGTGTGAAATTTGCAATTTGTCATTCAATTTCCGCGGATGGCTTAAACGCCATTTATTAACCCATAAGATTGTCATGCCTTATAAGTGTTCAGAGTGCAATTTCCAAACATGTACAAAGTCTTATTTTGTAAGTCATGAGCTGGCACACAATGCAAACAAAATTTACAAATGCTGGATTTGTTCCTACTCTCAGGATCGGAAAGAAAGGTTATCTTTACATCTGAAGAGGCATCATTCCGGAATTAATTTAAATCCATGTGAACCAAACAGGGCAAATGTCTTTCAAAAGTCAATTAATTCGAAAACTGACACTGCACTTTTGAAATGCAAAAGTTGTGCATACCATGGACCCACTCACACTGAATTGTGTATACATTACTCTGCTTGTCATAACTTACCCGTTGTTTTTTTGAAAAGGTTAGTAACGCGAGGTGTGTAAATTATTGTTGCTAGGTTTGGCTACCAATCAAAGTATGTTCGCTTAGATAGTTATATATAGCGTTCAATACTCTAAAATTAATTCAATTGTATGCAGGACTGACTGACATATAATCTTGCATCTTGCAAAAGTAAATAAACTAGTGGAAGTTATTTCGAGATTTACTGATTTTTTAATATATTAAAATGTGAATGTATGAAATGGTAAAAATAAGAACCCATGGTTTTATGCATTTAAAAAGTTTAATAAAAGCCATCCATTAAAAGTGTCATCCGATCCCATGGAGGAGAATGGGGCGACGGTACTTACGAGATTACTGTGAAAGAAGCTGGCGCTGTGGGGTTGGGCTTGCTACAGAACAATGTTTGCAACATTTTCGCCCCCAATTGTATATGTAAACGTTCCGGTAAAAGAAGACAAAATCCTGAGAGCCTGTGGCATTCCTACCTGGCAAAACACATGCTGTGAGATGCACATGCACCAACATAGGAATGCTTGTTCCAGTGTTGGGCATCTGCACTGTGCACCACAACCCGTAAATAGTGATTTGTCAGCCTCTAAATCTAAATGTCAATCGAATTAAGAATTAAATTCTGTACTCAGCACGTGCTGTGGTTTTGCTGAATTATAAGGATTTCAGAATTGGTAGATTTCAACCAAATCGGCCCGAATCCATCTTACTAAAAGCTTCATCGTAGTAGTGATGGTTGTCTTCCCTATGTTCATGCCATGTTGAAGGATAGTGGCTCATTTAAACTTGCTTTTCTTTTTAATTTTTTTGTTAACTTGGAAAATCTTAAGTTATATTAACCAAGTGTTCAACTTAATTCTGTCCGAGTTACCAAAACATAATGCCATTTCAGAATACGAGACATCAAAAAAGTAATAAAAAAAAGAGAACAAAATATGCCGCAATGCTAAACAAGCTACCAACAATCTGCTTTGTAGCATCTTAGAATTAGGATACTTATTTCGACTAAACTACCACTTGCTTATTATGTAGTTTTTGAATATTTATTACAGTGTGGCTAATAGGACCCTGGTCGTTATCAAATTGCCAGATCCAAAACCTTGGGCTGACTCACAATCAGTACTGTTTATTTATGAGGTGAGGTTCACATGCCCAACACTGGCACAAGCCGTCCTATGTTGGTACATGTGCATCTCACAGCATGTGTTTTGCCAGGTTGGAGTGCCACGGATTCCAATGCGTAATGTATTTATTATTTTGTGCCACTCACATTGTCTAATTATAAGTCTGTTGTAAACACAGTTTTTGGTTTGGAACGTCGTGCTTGGAGAAACGACCATCTCTAAATACTGACCTAATACTAAAGTTATAATTACTTTGTAATAATAATACTAAAATAATTTTCAATATTTTTTCACAATTATTGTCCGAAACCCGACTTTGGACCTGAGGTAATTTTTTATTTACATCTTTATATGATCATTTTGGAGTTTCTTTCTGAAACTTTTTCCCTACAAAAAGAGATTCCTGCTACGGTCAACAATTTATAAAATCCATTCTAAAACTAACGAATTTAAAACTCCCTGGTCACAAAGAAATCTCTTTCCTTTTTATTTTCCTTTTTATTCTTCTTTCTTTCGAAGAAGAATGTATTGAATTTGTTTGCTTTGTATGTGTTCCCTCTATTTAGCAGTTATACTCATTTATACTATGCTTAAAATTATATCACCGCTTTAAAGAGGCAAAATGATATCAGTAGAAAAAAAAATGCGCCAGACCATTTTGACTTTTCAGCGACGATTTGCTCCTATACGATATATGTATGTAAAACAAGTGTTTTTTTTTATTTCAGCAAAGAGAAACTGATGAAGGAGTGATTCTGTGGGAGAATGGGTCCCAAGGGGGAAAGACAATTCCAGTGTGTATACTGTTCGTCAAAATATTATTATAAAACAGGCCTTACTATTCATATGAGAGTTCATACTGGAGAAAGACCCTATAAATGTAAAGAATGTTCCTCCACTTTCATGTCAAACTATGTCCTTTCGAATCACCGGAAAGTCCACATTGAAGACCGACCATTCAAATGCGACCAGTGCTCATCAAGATTCAAAGATCAATATTCCCTCACCTCTCACCGCACTCGAGTTCACCCTGAGGAAAAACTATATCAATGCAAAGAGTGCTTCTCCAAGTTCAAGACAAAAAATCACCTGGAAATTCACGCTGAAGTCCACGTTACAGACAGACCCTACGAATGCGAAAAGTGCTCTTCCAGGTTCAAGTCCAAACGACACCTGAACGATCACCGTAAACTACACACTGAAGAAAGACCATACGAATGCGAAGCATGCCCCTTAAAGTTCAAGACAAATTTCGGCCTCAACGCTCACCGAGCAGTCCATTCTGAAGAAAGGCCGTACAAATGTGAAAAATGCCCCTTAAAATTCAAGAGAAAGTATGAACTTAACAGACACAGCTCAGTCCATACTAAAGTCAAGCCCCATAAATGCCACGAGTGCTCATCGGAGTTCCGAATTAAAAGTAGTCTTAATGTCCATCTCAGGACCCATACACAGGAACGACCGTTTAAATGTAATATGTGTAATAAGAGTTTCGCCAAGGCTTACAGCCTTGAGAGTCATATCCGTATACACACTACTGAAAAACCCTACGAATGCTCTATATGCCAGAAGAGGTTTGCAGAGAAAGACTACCTCAATCTACATATTCGAATTCATTCAAACGAAAGACCTTTCCGATGCCAAATTTGCTCGAAGCAATATCGATGTATGATAACACTGAAATCACATTTGAGGAGTCATTCAAGTGTAAGAACCCAGGTGTGCAAAATGTGCAATTCCAAGTTCAAGTCTAAACAACACTTAGCAGATCACTATAGAAAACATACGGGAGAAAAACCCTTCAGGTGTGAACTTTGCCCTTATACTTGTGCGAGTGCAAGTAATTTAAAAAAACACGGGGTGAGACATTCTAAGCAAAGACAATTCAAGTGTGGCATTTGCCAGCACACGTTCAAGCTTCGCAGAAGGCTTAAATTGCATGTACTAACTCACACGAACAAGGCAAACAAAGCGTACATGTCCAAGTTTTGTTCCAACCCCTGTAATTCGAAGACAAGATTATCAAAGCATGAGAGTATGGGCAATGTCGGGCTTAAATCAACTACCCGATCTGTAAACAGTATCCGTACCACGAACGTGTTAGCGAACGATGGGAAAAATAACGATGCCCATTTGAAATGCAATATTTGTTCATATCTTGGAGGCACTCTTAGGGAACTGTGTATGCATTACTCGTCGTGTCATGGTTTACCTGTTGTTATTCTGAAAAGGCTTATAATACGAGGTGTATAAATTGTTATTCTTTGGTTACCAATAAAACATTTTACGTTGAATCAAAGTTAACATATAACGGTCTAAATTTTTGGAAACAGTATCTGCGTAATAACATGTTACCTTTCGACTGTGACGCTTCCAATATTTTTTTAATGATCGCATGAGCTAAAAATATGTCATGGCTATACCTAATACATGTGAAACGAAATTGCAACAGAACTTGTAATCACCATTTCTTTTGAGTGGAAATGTCATTTTGCGCTTATTTGTGCTAACCATTTTAGGTAATTAAGTTGTTCTTTGAGGAATCCTTCAGAAGAAATTATTCTGCCGTTATACTATGCATCAATACATTTATTACCGTTGGATCGTAAAGTATTTTTATGACAATTGCAAAGAATGTTCCTTCGGGGTTGTATATAGGTCAATTCGGGTTTTTTTTTGAAAAGGATAGTAGCACAAGAGGTGCAAACTATTATTGCTAATTTTGGTAACCAGACGCTAAAATAATTTATTTTATGCACATTTTCCTGTAAATTTCAAACATGAAAAGTTGTTTATTAGAGTTATTGTTTTTAAAACAGTCACAAAGCCCATGCAACTGACCCATGCAGACATATATTTTTCAGGTATATTGGGCGTAAAAAAAATATTTAAAGCCATTATCATTTTCAAATATAAGAGTTGTAATTCTCTAGTTGGCATGTGTTCCTACATTTCATTCATTCTACAAGTGCCTTATTGTTTTTGTATTTACTAGTTCCTTAAAAATACAATCCATTCATAAAAACACCAGTAATATTCAATATTAGGACAACTGAAAACAGCATTAACGAAATAGTACTCAGGTGGAGCCCTTATCTCAAATTATCAAGATTCGCCGACATCCTGAATGAAAATTCATGCTCGATTTTAACATGAGATAATTAAAACATGGTACACTTGGAAAATCTTTTACCGACAAATTGAAATAAAAATTTTATTCCGGGCCATAGATACTGTACCCAAAACTCACATTAAGGTTCATTTGATACCATGGAGAATGGGGCGACGGTTACTTTTTATATTACTCTGAATCAAGCTGACGCTGTGGGGTTGGGCTTTCTACAGAACGATGTGTGTAAGATTTTCTCCCCCAATTGCATGAAGAAGAAAAAAGATCATGATCATATATGTACTCTGGCTGTACCTCTTTCGTTCACATTATCTCTATTGGTCCTCTCATGTTCATGAAGGCTTCTAAAATCAACGTGTATAGAGAGAGGACGAGATATCCCTCAGTTCCTCATGAGGATGTCCATTTATGGTTCTAGCTTCTAGGGTCGTAGCGTCTAGTTCACAATCAGTCACAGCCCCTCCCAAGCATAGCGTGAGCATCCGTGACAAGTAACACGTTTCAATTTATTATTTTGTGCTACTCACGTTGCCCTTTAAAGTCTGCTCAGTAACCTTTAATTTCTCTTTTTGTTTTTGGAGTTATGTTATGGAGTCAGCAACTTTCAAGAGAATAGAGAATCTCTAAATACCAGTCTAGGAAAAAATTAATAATAATAATTATACTTTGTACTAATTTTACAAAATTTTTTGTCAAAAACTTTGTCTGCCATTCTTGTTCGAATCCCAACTTGGGAGCAGAGGTGGGGTATTTTAATTTGTAAATATCCACGAAAAATCATTTTTAGACTTTCCCTCAGAAACTTTTTCTCTATACACAGGACTGGAAATCCGTGAGAGAAACGATCAACGAATATCGAATTGTCTGTTCACAAAACAAATTTCCCTGAAGACGGGGAATATTTTGAAAATCCCTTCCACGGAAAGGTCAACGAATTTAAAAATCACTGGTAAGAAAGAATATTTTTTCCCTGACAAAATTTTGGTGTTCCTTTATTTCGAAGAAGAATCCTTGTATACGTTCCCTCTCTTTAGCAGTTGCAGTCATTTACGCTATGCATTAAATGATTAAATTATGTACGTATCCTTCTAAGATGTATGAATGTCTTTAAACATTTAGCTTTTCTTGATTTTTTCTTTTCAGCACAAACAAATCTATGAAGCAGTGAATCTTCGGAGGAATGGGTCCCAAGAGGGAAAGAACATTTAAGTGTGGAAACTGTTCGTCAAAATATTATTATAAAGGAGGCCTTTTATATTCATATGAGAACCCACACTGGAGAAGGGCCCTTCAAATGAGAAGAATGCTTCTCCACGGTTGCGTGTAGCTTCTGTCCTTTTGCGTCACCGTACAGTCCACAATGAAGTAAGACCATTCAAACTAGGGGTGTGGTCCTTTAGTTTCAAACATCAACTGATTACTCCCCGGAGAGTTCATACAGGTGAAAGACCATACAAATGCAATTTAATGAATCATAGCCGAATTAATGAAAATCATAGCCGTATACACAGTAATGAAAAGCCCTATGAGTGCTCTATATGCCAGAAGATATTTGTACAGAAAAACAACCTGAATCATCGTTTTCAAACCCATTTAAAAGGAAGATCTTTCAAATGTCAAATTTACTCGAAGCAACATCAGCATATGGGAACATTGACAGCACAATTGAGAACACATTCAGACGTCAGTCCTTACGTTTGCATCTTCGTTCAACTTCGGATTCAACACTAATGGTGCTCTATTAGCTCACTGTAGAAAATATACAGGTGAAAAACCATACAAGTGTGAATTTTGTTGCCGGGGATTTAGTTCATCAACCGCACTCAAAAAGGAGCCATTCCAGTGAGGGAAGTGTGCAAATCCGGCGTTACTGGAACCGCCCAATCGACGGCTTAAAGTCGAAACCGGACTAGTTAATGACAACTAACGCCAAACCATTAGATGTACATATCATGGAGGAAATGAGAATAGACTATTCAGATTACGAGTTGAACTGTAGCACCCGCAGTTATTACATGAAAATCAGCACCTCCAGTTGAGTAATTATATTTTAAATGTATTTTATGCACACACCAACTTAGTTTAAAAAGCAGTAATTATGTTGAATGTCTTGGTTATGTATAATTCATATTATAATGTAATTATGCGTTGTCATAACCATTTTAGTAGATTTGGAACAGCGTAATGCGGTTTGTCTTGATCTACTAATCGGTTTACGATGTCTGATACGATTTTCACCTTGTAGTACTTGTAATCTAAAGGTTTATATTTAATTCCGGCGTCTTGAGTAGCGGTCGGACTAGTTCAGTTCAGAGATGTCCAAATGAAATTGCCTTCCTTCAAACCTTCGAAGGCAATTTTTTGAAAAAACGCATTCCTTCATCCTTCTATTAAAGTAAGCCTTCAAAATATTTTGCCTTCCTGCAGCCCTATTTTACTTATTAATTAAATGCAACCAGTCTTCAGCCTTCAAAAAAATTCAGCCTTCCTTCCTATTCAGCCTTCATAACACGAAATACCATAGCATTGCATTTAAACAACCCTTTCGCAGGTAAAACACCTGAAATCAGCGATACAATTTACTCAATTGAGTTCGTTTATTAAAATCAGAAGCAATGAAATAAGTCTCATTGTGCATATAACTGCATTTGCAGTAGAAGATTTTACGTTGTGGTCCGCGTACAATGCGCAGATTTTTACATACGCTGAACTCAACGTACGAGCGCAGTCACTGCAGTACTCTACGCGAGAAACCGCGTACATAGTTAGAATTTACCTTTACGCGGGGGCAGCGCATAAGTGCAGAGTCTGGTTCACTGCTAGGGATGATGAAGTATAAAACGTTTTGCATTGCTCTATCAACTTTTTTAATCTTTTCATTATAATTTTTACTATACTGCATATAAAGTTAGACGAATACTTCAATTAGGTTTCAAAATTAAATTAATCAACGCTTTAACAATACTCCCATGAAAACATCTGTAAGTCATCCACATCGTCAATTTTTTTCATGTAGTGTAGTTTCAGTTGTGGAGGAAAACCTTTCAAGTTTGTAAAATATTTTTGCTTCAGGTCTTCATGTGAAAGTTTTCCAACATCGTAAATTTCAATACAAAATAATACAAATTCAGAAATTGCTGCCTCGAAAGTACTTGCCAGAGACCTCGTCGAAATAGAGCAAAGAAGTAATATTATTTTGGAGTAATTAATTGTTTAGTTTCTTTGGCAAAACCCCATTTTGCAATTATTTAATAATTTTCATTCAAGCCATTGCAACTTGAACGGTAATTTTACATGTGATCCATTTGCTCATTCTATTACCAAATATATAATTGTTATGATAAATTGTCCTAACCTTTTGTAAATATTAATATTTCATTTCTGTTGAAAACTATTATTGACACAGTTGAATCGTAAAGATTAACATTATGTATAAATTTACATTTCATTTTTCTCGGTATAATAATTTTGACTGGCATATATAAATAGCCTAACCCTGCTGCAGTTTTAGTATGCAATAATACATTACCACATGCCACATTGCACTCGAACCCCACGGTGAAATTAAAATATGCGCGGTGGGCTTGTTCAGTTTTTCACGTGTTTTTTTTAATGAAATAAAATTCACTGTCGGAAGTAACATTGTACTGCCGCCACGTTTTAAAAACTAGGAAATAAATTATGTGTAAATACATACTGTACGCTGTAACTTGCGTACGAAACTCATTGGAGCACGTTGAGTATAGCGTACAGTCGGTACAGATGTTATTACGCTGAACACGGCGTAGAGTACTGCAGTGACTGCGCTCGTACGCTGAGTTCAGCGTGTGTAAATCTGCGCATTGTACTCAGGCCACAACGTAAAACTTCTACTGATTTGTGCATTTGTAGTGTTTTTAGTACACTCTCATTATTGTATTTGTAACTATCCATTGTAGCTCATTGTGGCCAGAAATTACAAATTACCCGACAATCCTACTAGAATAGAATTTAGTGCAGATAGGTGGCATGAATATTTGACGTTGCGCAGAGTTCAGTCATTGATTTCACGTATGTATATTCATGATAAATAATAGTTCATTGTATCTAATACGTACACATGCTTAAGCATTTCGAAACGTTCCCTTCCGCGATCCTTCCCGAAAACTTCGGGACGGGACGTCCCGGTTATAATCCAAGTCTCATGAAATGCTCCAAATTCCTTTATTTCTACAAGAATACCTCAAATAATAGCAATATAAAAGAATTTTATACAGAAGAACAAATTTTAAACGTAACGATTCCCATACATATTCATTTTTACAACAGCAATAGCATACTGTACAGGTATATTTTTCTGTCCCGATCTATTGTTCCGTCCCGTCCCGAAATCTTCGGGACAAAAACATCGTCCCGATTCAGTCCCGAAATAACATGGGGTTAAAAATTTTGTCCTGAAACTGTCCCGATCCCGGTCCCGTCCCGAAAACCTCGGGACGTCCCTTCCCGAACAGAAGTCCTAATTGTTACTAAAAAGCCGGGTTTTCACCGGGTTTTAAAACAATTTAATGATCGGGTTTTTAGCGGGTTCGGGTTGTAAAACATTTTGGAGACCGGGTTTTAAACGGGTTCGGGCTTCAAAAAATTTAAGGTGCATAAAACGGGCCGGATTGAATATCAAATATTTAGCCCGTTGGTGGGCCGGGTCGGGCTAAAAGAGTATTTGTTCGGGTTTCTTCCGCAGTCGGGCCTGAAGTCAAGCCCGAATCCCACCTCTAGTTTAGACTCATTCAGTAATTTTTGTTCGCACATGAAAACTACAAAAACACCATCCTTGGGTGGACCTGTGAGGACTACGTATATATATGTACATTGATTTTTATTCGTGTCGTTTTCCCAGGAAGCAAGGTCGATTATATTGTTATTCTGCATATCAATCATGCTATTCTGGAGTTGCAAACTGCAGACAATTTCGGTGTACTATAAACTGAGCATACAGCTCAGCTTCACCCAATAAAAATTTCATGTCTCATGTGATTCAACTAATATGTATATAATTAAGGAATTAAAATTAAATCGACTATAGAAACTTCCACATTGAGGTTTAAAGAATCATCTTTCTAAAGAGCCAGAAAACGTTTTCTTCGAACGAATTTTCATTACTTCGCAAAGCAATTTTAAATTTCTAAAATACCATGGTATTTACTCTTAGTTTTAAACAATATTTTAATTTAACGATTGCGTATTTTTAAGCACTGATGGCGACGCCTTTGTGAGTTTGTCGGGGTAAATTAATTAATGAAGTTGATTAGTGGGAAAGGAAAAATTTATTATTTATATATCGTAATCGTATCACAGCAATTTCATTAGCTCATTATTTCAGATAAGGAATTAGTAAGGTAATACAATATTCTGTTGGGTATTGACAATTGCTAGTTATACATTTTTCACAATTTGTATGGTGCCCTAAATTCTCAGCAGGGCGATGGTAATAATTTGGAAGGTAACTACGTCAGACGGGGTTGTGTAGTAACAAATACAACAAAGGATCAGAATAGCTGCAAGACATTTGAAGAAGGTAATTTTCCTAAATATTTTTTGAAGCTACTACAATGCTTAAATCAGAAAATCATTCACACATGTAATGCAAAATGACAGAATTATCCTCAATTATATTACTGCATGTGGGTCAGAGCTGCTTTCAAGTAGCAAAAAATCAAGATCCGCACCTGAACCCGACCTGAAATATACCTGAAATATCAGGTTATTTTTTTTGGTCAACCCGAACTTGGTCCTCACGATCCGAGTTAATATCCGCACCTGTCAGGTATTTTTGGATCAGGCATTGGTTGGCTACACGCACCTAAAAATACCTGAGGTGCGGATCTTAAAACAAACCCGACCCGAACTTAAACCCGAACCCAAACCCGACTTGCACGTATTTTGTCAGAGCCAACTTATTATCACAAGTTCTATCCGAATACTTAATCAAAGCAAATATCACTTACCCACAAATGACGTTAAATCACAAATGCGTAAATTTGTATTAACTTTATGTGACAAGCATCACAAAAAGAATGAAAGCAGCCAATTTAAGCTTCCTAAAACCTTCTCTGAGCGATAGCTTTAGCACGAGACCGCAGATCATCACACTTCAAATTGTAACCAAGCCGTCAGGCTCAGGTATACACAAAATTGATTCAAATTTGATTACGTGTGCTATATATATGCTTATATGATAATGTTAAGGCTTTATCATTAAATTAATTAGAAAAATTTTGAAGTTTGTTAATTTAATTGATATGACAGCTCTCATACATCACTAATTACCACGTGTTCTTCAGGTATGTGAAGCTATGTACATTAACGTTCATTCACGAGAACTTGAAGTTAAATTATTGCGGTAAAAAAGTACCTGCTAAATACCTGAAAATGCAAGTTCGGATTTAGGTATTTTGAATTCGTCGTACCGAGCTTGTACTTCACATTGAGCTCAGGTATATTTTTAAACCCGAACTTGACCCGACCCGACGGGTACTTTTCAGGTACTACCTGATACCTGCAAGCAGCTCTGATGCGGGTTTGAAGGGTCTGTTTGTAATTGCAACATTGAACTCCTCAACAATCGTACGGAACCACCCGATGATGATAGCACGGCTAAGTTTGAAGTTTCTTTTTGTCTTTTTCGGATTTGTTCAACCGGCAGTTAAAATTGATTTGCATCTGAGGAACGAGTTTTAAATATTTTACAGTAATTATATAACTAGTGTACGAGATATGCAATGCCTATTTAATTACACTATTTTGCTTACCCGTGGATGCCTTAAAATGAATTTCCTACATGCCAGATACATGAATTTACATATATATATATATATATATATATATATATGCATAATACTAACGGGCGTTCAGAGATTTTTTCTGTTGAAAGTTGTGCCCTTGGATTAATTTTTCATCAGTCAATCAGAGAACGTTTCCGTTAGTGTACCCTTGCTCATTTGGATAATTATATGGGAGCATTGAATGATTAAGCTGAAAATCATTTTCACCCTTATAATTAAATGTTTTATGTTTTTTACTTTTCATGAAAACATGACAAAGAGTCAATTCCGGTCGAGTGTAAAAATGTGTATAGAATTTTAAACGAGAATGACAATCTGTTTGAATTATTTGATTATATGTAATGTATGGATTTTGATGGACGAACATTGCATATTTGTATCATTTTAATCTCAAAATGTTAATAGATTTGTATCTTAATAAATATTAGGAAACATTGGTTCGAAAATATTTTAGAAAAGAAATAGTTTATTCTTAAACTGCCATGACGATTGCATTCATCATACCATTGACTAGTCCCTTGACTAATCACAACATTATTCTATATTCTAACAAACTTCATGGCATTCAGTACTTCTGCTAGTTTAATGTTTTTGCAATCGAATTCTCAACTTTGTAACAAATAATTCGATATGTATTTATTTAATGTATAATATTTTATTGAAAGTATTTATTATCAGTATTAACCAATCAAATTAAATTATGTGCGACGACGCCTCCTTATAAAGTAGCTGAGTCCATATGGCAGGGTCCTTTGGTTGGAAGTCGGGTTGACCTTCTTGAACTCTTGTTCTAGCAGACATACTAGTTGTTACTTTGCGTTCTTGGTATTCAGAATCCTTTTCCAGCTAATTGAGGCATTTTTCGAACTCTAGCCAATGTGGCAGGTTGCGTACAGTGATACGGTCCGTGATGTCGTTCTGTTAACTGTTTCATTTCATTGAACGAACCACACATATCTAATTTCGTCCTGTATATGCCACGGAAGTGTATTCACGCGCTGGACTGCCTTAGAGGTTTATGCAGTCCTTCCGCAGATATCAACTAGGCATGTATATCTTAGTGGAAATGAAGCATGCCGTACATCGTTGTGGTAGTTGTCAAACGTATCGAAAAACATGTCGCATACAAGGGGATAGTTGCTTCGGAATAATTCAAGAACATTTATTGCATATGCAGTACAACGTATATCACACCATCTCTTAAATCGTTTGAGCCTGAACTTGTAGGTTCCGACGTCAGAATGCTTAAGTCGCAATTCTTCGGAAGATGTTTTTACGGCAGCCAAGTTAAGTAATGGGCTCGCTTTGTCACTGTTGAAACAACACTATGAATCTAAGGAATTCCAATATGGAAATTCTGACCATGTCGTCTTTGCCTGATAAATCTGAATTAAAAACACTAATGTTAAATACTTTAGAAAAGATTAAAATGGTAAAACAAAATGCTATCGGGTATAACATGTGCCGGGTCAGGATTAGCCCAAAAATATTTGCGAGTTTCCTCCGGTATGTCTAACAATTCATACATGTGTCTTGGAACGTCCAGGTGGAAGTATTGATCATCGAAAACAAATCCAACGCACCTGTTATATCGTACGTTAATTTTAAAAACATATAACCAATAACGAAAATCATTAGCGTTATGATATAAAACGTTATAGAAAAAGGTTATAGCAGTGCTTATAATCGGTATAGAACCTTCACGAATGTCATCTGGGGTAAAATATTATTGCAAATCGTTTAAGATCGACTGGCCTAAATATATCCCACCACTGTTCTTTAATGGCTTGGCTTTTAGAAAAATAAGGTGTAACTCTCCCTCTTCATGAAATACAATTCAAATAGTGTGAATCGTATCTTCGTGTGTTGTGCGTTTATTATAGTTATTAGAATAACAACTACCGTCATAATTATACTCATAGCAAAATAAGTGTTCAATAGTAGCGTGTCCAGAACTTGTTTCTCTCGGGCTTTAAAACGACGTAGAAACATTCAACGATTTTTATCACAAAAGTATGATTAATACCTCCAGAAATAAGATTTTTACATGAATCCACAGCTACACGGTTTGGGAAGGATGAACATAGGTTTCCTTCACTGAAACTTTGATGTGCATTTCGTGCAAGCACTAGACCAGCTTAAACAGTAGATTCGCCAAGCGGCACCAAAAATTCCACCACGTATACCGCTGATGCCAAGTACTTTGGAGGAGATGCCTGCAAACGACTACACATCTCCGGGCCGTATCCTCAGTAAACGCACTGCACTCGCCATGTTCAGAAACATTGCTAAAATAATAAAAAATTGCTCAATTACCCAACAACGACAACTGACATTTGCTTTTACGCATCTTAAAATGAAATACTATGCATGAGAAGAACTATTTGAGGTATCCGGATATTTCGACATTATGACCTTCCACGGGTTTTTTACTTTTTACAAAACGGTGAAATACTCAAAATCTAACAATTACATTTGCACTTAGGCATCATAAAATCAAATATTATGCACGAGAAGATCTATTTGAGGAAACCGGGTAGTTCGACATTATGACCTTACCCTGGATTTTTACTTTTTACAAAACGGAGGAATTATCTCAAAATCTAACACTGACAATTTTTTAAATTTTTATTCAATTTGTGTATTTTGCCTCACATTCAACAAATGGGGTTTTAACCAGTCAGGAGTATTTCAATCAGTTAAATGTCACTATCAACATCATCACTGTATGAATACTGTCGTACAACGTATTCAATAGTATAATCGATTTGACCTGATTAAGACGCTAAATGAATTTCATGAATTCCTAACATTCAATGGCGAATTAATGTGGAATTACTTGAACGACCCCTTAGCAATGAAACCAATACTGACATTTTCCTTTATGCAGCTTAAAATCAAATACTGTGCACACACGCTCTTCTTTCCAATGGTGATTCGGAATAATAGTGAAATATATTACGAAAACATTAAATGACATTTTGAGAAGGATTAATTTGGGAATAAAATCATTGATTTATTCTAATGAATGCACTCATGATTATAATATTTTAAGTAAAATTTCACATTCAACTTAAGATCACGCCATGGTGTGATTCTCGTTCAATAGGTCAGGATTATAGCCGGCTTCCAGGAGACGGGAACTGAAAACGGACTTGGCGCCTACACCGAAGTACCCGTTAGAACTTCCGTACCGCTCACCAAACTTCAGGATCCTAAATTTGACATATTCTTCAATTGTTCTAGTTACAAAAAATTTTTTCTTGAAGTTTTGTAGTATTACCTCCACACACAGGTGTCATTGCAAAATATAGATTTCAGTTGTGACTTACATTTGATCTGAAGGAACACAAGTAAGCAATAAGCCTGGCTTGCCCAATTTCCTCTCAAGGTTATGTACACGCGGTGTTTTATGTAGAATAATGGAGATGATCCTATACAGGTAGGCCAGGATGTAGTATACAGGGATCCCGTTGTTTATAGTGGTGTATGTTCCATCAGCAATGGTGATTTGTGGCAGGAAAGATCCATCAAGCACACGTACGTCACACTGAAAAATGAAACGAAGCTTCCCAAATTGGGTATAATCGGCCTGCATGAATCTTACGATTTGGGCTGCAGCATACATGACTTCTATCATGTTGGCTCTTAATCCCTCTTCAGGTTGTGAGGAGACCGGTAGAATAGCAAATTCCGCTCCGGTCATGAGGCTCCTGTAGGGTGGGAAGCATCGTTGATAATTCATATCGCCATGATGAGCCAATTCGAACAGTTTGCTTCTTCGTCACTTGAATGGAACAATATCCGGCGGGATTTCCCTACCCTGATTTGCCATCTTTTGACAGAACGGGCACATATTGATCGTGCTACACATTTGCAGAAACGGGGCATGTATGTCTTCGGGGAAAATACATAATAAATTTTATTGGGGGCAATAATTTTAAAATGGACAATAAGCCCGTCTGGAAGACATGCTCATTCATTGCAAACAAATTTTAGATTAAATTAGAATATACAAAATTAGGCTTACAATTCGTTCACACTAAAAGATGCTGTCAAGAACTTTATTGGAGGATTTTCGAAATGGAAGTCTCCTCGAAAATCACTAACGCAACTACCATCCATGGAGTATTTTTACTCTTCCTTAACGGAGAAAGCAATTACTGAGGAAAATTATGCACATGCAACAAACGCCTGGAATGCATTTAATATTTTGTCAATGGGGGAATTTCATAATCTTTATGTACTTTCAGATGTTGCATTGTTATACGACGTTTTTGAGCAATTGAGACGGATAACCATCCAAGCTTTTACTGTAGACCCAGCACATTACGTAAGCTTGCCGGGTATGAGTAAAGATGCAAGTATTTTAATGAGAAACTTAATTCGATCTGTTCCAAGATTCTGCACAATATCTTTTTCTGGACAAATCTATTCGAGGAGGAATAACCCAAACATGCTTAAAAATGGCTGAAGTCAATGACCCGTATATGGGTAGTCAGTGTTGTCCAAATAAGCCGCATAGTTACTTCCAATATTGGGACATGACTAATCTTTATGGGTGTGTCATGTCCCTATCATTACAATACGGGGGGTACGAATGGGTTAGACAGTCTAATTGGAGGGTAAGACAATTCCTGAAATTAATGATTGGGCAGTGTCAATGGGAGACGATGATACAAGAGGATATTTTTTGAGATTGATTTCGTAATACCTCCTGAATTGCACGACTATTTTAATGAATTCCCCCCGGACGAGAAAAGCAACAAATTGATTTTGAACATGTTTCATCTCACTCCCAAGAACAGTTTCGGAAACTTGGATTCGGTGGTAATCAATTAAAATCGGAATAATTAATTTGTTCTTTGAAACCGAAGACCAAATATGTTTTGCACTACAGAATATTGAAGGTGTACTTAAGTTAGGTATACAAATAACAAAAGTACATAGGATACTGTCTTTCATGCAAAATAAATTGATGAAGCCATTTGTTCAATATTGTGCATTACGACGCTCGCAGTCAAGCTCTGCATATGTAAAAGTATTAATGAAATTTAGTCACAATGTGTGCAACGGACGCATGTGTATGGATAAACAAAAGCAAAAGAATAGTCGATTTTGAAGAAATGCCAAAGCGTGTATGAAGTGGGCAAATAAGCCTACATTAGAAAGCATGGAAATATTTTTCAATGTGGATATGGTTATTTTTTACATGCAAAAATTGTCAATTCTCATGGATTCCATGGTAGCGGCTGGTAGTGCTGTGCTTGACATTTCGAAAGCACACATGTACCAATTTCATTATGAGTTTGAAACAAATACTATCCAGGCTACAAATCACAAATATGTATGATGGACACCGATTCATTTGTGTATTTAATTATATTTCGGGAATTATATGAGGATTTGCAAAAAATACTACTATGAATTCAATGACAAAAGGTTTGATTTCAGTGTGTATGTAGACTGTAAGGACAAAAGGAAAGAATTATTATACACTAAGGAACAGAAATGCATACTAGGCTTAATGAAAGATCAAATGCCTAATAGTATTTTGGTTAAAGGTATATTCTTAGTGCCTAAATTATACTGTCTACTTAGACTAGACGATTTACAACATGAGCATGTCCCTTATATTAGAGCTAAAGGTATAGTTAAGACAGCAATTAAGAACAGATTGAAATATGAAATGTTTGCAAAGTCTTTAGACGAGGGTGTGACTTGGAACATACCCATGACATCTATCCGAAGTCTTAAACATGCGTTATACACAATTACACTAAATAAAAAGGCATTAAGTGGCTTTGATTCTATAGAGTATTGGATTAGTAAGTATAACAGTTTGGCTCTTGGGCATAAAGATTCAGTAATTTATGAATAGATGTAATGCTAGTATATCTTATAACAAGTTTTAAAATAAGTTATACATTCAGTTCTGTTGAGTACTTCAATGGAATATCTAAAAATGATGATGCAGTTGTTGTTGTTGTCGTTGTTGATTTTAACTTGAATGAATAAATTGAAGAAATACAATACACCGTGTTTAACCTGCATCAATGATTTCAAATTGCACTTTAGAGCTTGAGTTGGGAATCAGCATGTCCTTTGAAAATAAAATAGGTGTAATAATAATGCATATAATAATGATAATGAACGAATGATAATAAACAAATGTCTAGTGGGGATGATTTTGACTACTAATTAGGGGTTCCTGGTAATTTAATTATTGCGGGTCCAAGTCAATGAGGAAAATCAGTCCTTGTGAGTGAAATTATAAAACTACGACGACATTTTTGAACCTAAGTTAGAGAATAATTTACTGTTTTTCTGAAAACCAACCGACTTTATTCGCGGATATGCAGAAATATGGAAACAACAATTGTGGTAAAATATTGAGCCTTATAATATCCGAATAAAACTCGTGACATGATTACTTTACTCGATAAACGTTTTTACTAACGTTACTTGCTCCTTACTGTTCTCAGCTTGCAGAAATAATTTGAATAAGGAATGATTAAAGAAATAGTGTAGCCTCATTGAGAAGTAAAACAATTCTGGTCATTTTTGCTTCTGCGTTGCGTCGCATCCCCCCTCCAGGAGCTGGGCTGGATAAAGGGAAGGAGGAGAGGGTAGGAAGAGAAGGGTTCAGCCAAGCTCTTTTCCTTTCCTCCACTTTACCCCTAATCCTTCCGTATTATGATAAGAATCTTACCCTCAGATTTGTATATGCTACTATGTACTATTGATGAAGTCAGTAATTAAAAATGTATGCATTGGTTGAGAATTAAAATTGCCGAGTCATTAAATTGAATGAATGTACATATGCACGCAATATAATTATTATATAGTCTTTAGTATTATTGAAGAATTTTCCGGTGAACTTTTTTTAAAATCAAATATTATATTCTGGATGGAATTCATGAAAATTGAACAATATAAACACACTCGGAAAAATCAAATATCAAGTTCTGATTCATCGATTTCGCTTGCAACATTGGTGTACATGTTATAACAATTTTCAATCGCCTGACCCATTGCCTGCATAATATCACCTTTAAGGCTGTAATAATAAGCTAACCTTTGAATCAACCACGAAATTCTACTAATGTTCATGTTGACAGTCTTCACCATTCTCTTGATGTAGACAAATGCTAACTAATTTCCCTCTTAAGGCAGGGTGCGATAATAGCATGACACGATCTTCTGGTTAGCAGCATTTACAACTGGTTTCACAGAATCGATAATATATTTGGGAGCAGGATCGGATGAATCATCAGCAATATCCGCAGCCGCAGCAGCATCATAAGGACGTCTTCGATCTACACCAAAACCATCGCCCTCTTCAATTACTTGTTGATGAGTGGATGAGCCCAAAATATTTGACTCTTCCCCTACAGTATCGGAAACGGATAAATCAATAGCGACACAATCCCCGTTGCGAAACCCTCCCAATGATGATGATGATTCGACAATAGGAGATGGCCTAATTCTTCGCCCCTCGACAATTTCTGGATCCTCCAAATTAGAAATGGGTTTACCCATCATATCAGTGCTGCTTACTTGACGTCGATAGGAGTGGTTCAAAGCTCCATCTCCAGATTTCGAACCTATAAGTAGAAACGCCAGTTTTATGTAATAACTTTCAAGCAATACGTTTCACACCAATCATGTCAATGTACAAATACGTTTAACTAAAAAGTAACTACTGAAACAGACGAATCTACTTACCGGATACTTGATTTTTTCGCCTCATATCAAATCGAGAATTCACAATCTCCATTACAGGTTTACGAAAGTTTGAATTGCTGTCCATTTTGAAATTGAGAGAAGATTTAAATTAAAAAAGAAATTAACTTGAAGGAATGAGAGAGAGAGAGAGAGTTATTGTTGACGTTGCTGATTATAGCTGCAGTAATTTTCCAACTGACTTATACCCTCGGAAATAGATTAGATCGTGTCCAGAGGAATCGCAACTCCAACGTAGGGGCTGTTACTATCGGGGATATCCCCCGTTACCTTTGACTTTCTGTTTCGGATATTTAAATGCGTCTTTCCGAAACCTTCAAAGTCTCCTCCCACATATAAAACCCAATCATTTTCCAAATCAATTCTTGGATATATGTTGTCGTTGATGGGCGTGCTTTGAATACGTTAATGAAGAGGCACGGAAGGAGTAATCGACTCAAAACTAACCGTTGATTTTTTTCTCTTCATTTGTTTTGGCTCCCTGATAGTAGGTGAAGAAGGGCGTTGTAGCGATAATTGTTTGACACAATTAGACTTTTCTTGTTTTAAAGACGGCTTTGAACTCTTGGCTGAACCTTTTAGGCTCATATCAACTTGCGCTTGCGCCATGCCAGAGTTACATACAATACAATTACACTTATATAAAACTGATTCGCAAATGCCTGGCGTGGAGTTTGAACAAAGAGTTTTGCGAAATTGTTCAAAAATATCTACAAAATATGAAAACAGACACATTATACCTCAAAAGGTAAATTACAAATGACTAACGTTTTGCAGTTCTTGGGCGTAATAGCACCCATTCACGGGGACTTTATCAGACGTCTCTAAATAAAATGTCCACGGCTGAGTGCTGGCAATCCTAGTAACAGTTAAAATATTTTTTTCCCAGGAACCAAGATACCCCTTATAAAAAAGCTTGCGTGATTCGACATGTAAAACTTTGTCATCAACTTTCAATTTTGGTCTTGGTTTTGATTTTGTCTGTCCACGATCCCCTCACAACTTACGATATACATCAACCTCGTTTTCTTTTGTAACCTCAGCGGATGCCATGCCTATACTGGAGTGTTTTCATGTATTATAATAATGCACAGCTTGAGGCAAAATCTTTAGATATTTTTTGGTTTTCATACGCGTTAGATATCTTGAGATCCTATCGAAAATTCTACAGTGTAATGTGTTAAGCAGGTACTATAATGTTTAATTCCGTGCCTTTGAAAATAACTTTGAGTTTGCTTCGATGTAAACTCCAATCCTGCTTCACTCTTAATTTTTTAGGATATACTTTAGAAGTTTGAAAAACTATTTCAAGTCCGTTTATAACAGTCTCTGGCGTCTTGTTTTGGCAGTGGCACAAAGAAGGAATACTTTGAAAATCCATCAATGCAAGATAATAAATAGTCAATCACATATTGATAATTCATGCACGGAATGTAAACTTGTCTCCGCGGAAATTTTCTTTTGATAGGTTTGTGATAAGTGTAGGACTTTAAAGCACAAAGGCTTTTTTCTACTTCCTTTCTGTTAAAGTTTTTACTTGACTTGTTATTTGACCATAGGAAATGGTTAATGTAGCTGAAACTTCCATTCTTGTCTACATTTAAATACTGCTCTTCAACAGTCGGTTGTTCCATCTTATGCAGCCTAAATTATAATGACATGAGCATCACACCGTCAGATTACTTTAATTGACGAAACTGATAACATCAAAAGTAGTATATTATCATCAACATGATTCCAAGAATAAAAAAGCATAGGAATTTTTTGCAGTACATTGCTAATTGTGGGAAGCAACAACGAGTTAAGTGTATCAAAAATGCCGAAAAATCAGAAATAAAGGCATTGTGCGAATGCATACTAAACGTTTATAAGGGAAACGTCATTATCCCAAAACAAACATTGCAAAAACTAGTTCCATTCAAGAATGTTTTAAACAGAATTGCATCTAAAAATATTTAAAAAAATCCAAGAAAGAAAGTGCTATTATTGTTCAGAGAGGGGGAGGTGCATTCATACCGGTAATCATTGCCTCTGTTTTGCCTTCACTCATCTCAAAGTTAGTGAGCAACTAATATACATAATGGCCAGAAAAATTAAGTCAATTTTAGAGTCAGACTATGAACTATTAATGAACATGAAACGAGCAAAGATGAAGAATGGGTCCGTCAACTTGGAAGAACATAAAATGAAAGTATTATCTGAACATGAGAAAATTCCCGATAATATACGAACTATATTTTATAACGATGCAGCCAGGAGACTTTCAAAACAACGTGCACTTGAAGCTTCAAAGTCAATATTAGTTTCGTCAGTTCCATCAAGACGAGATATTTATGTTAGTAATAGTGAACCGTCTGAAGATAGTTCTCTTTGAATTTAAATACTGTCACAGCATTGCCAATGATGAGGAAGAATAATACAACTCACTCGATTGACAATAGGACTACAGATCATACAGAGAAACACAAGCATGGAAAACATGAGATGGCAGTTAAATCCCCTTTAGCATGAGAAACAAATAAAAAGAGCTATAAGCCGGTGAAAAAGCCTATTGAAAAAACAGTCCATGCAATTATGAAATCATTCGATGTGTCAAATATTTCTTCCAATAAAAATATCGAGATTAATGCTGACGGTAAACATGTTCCATTTTCTAATATTAATGTATTGGAAAACGCCTTGGCATCGGGGCGTAATTTGGAATCCACAACTGGCTAAGCTGAGATTGTCCCACTTCTAGTAACAAACAATGTGCCATACAAGGTCATTTCAAAAAATGTTCAAGATTCGTGGAAATACAAATGACACCCCAAAAATATCCGCCGCCGGAAAAAGAATTAACCGTGGAATCAACAAACGATGGGAACAATATTAGCTTAAAATGATTCATTTTTACATTTTGAATGGTGTACAACATTGCACTGAATAGTTTGTAGTAATTTGACGTCTGGCCGTAGTAGGCAATAAAATTTGTTTCCCGAAACTTTGAATTTGTTGGTCATTTTTTATAGGATCATTGAAAAATGATGATACATACTAAGAAGACAACATCCGCGGTACATTTTCATTAAAAAAATATATTGCATATAATCCACAAACATTAGAATTTAGAGACTGCAGGCATTTGATGTTTTCAATGACTTCACACTGAAGTCAGTTGGAAAAATCCTCAGCATAAGATTTTATTCCAAATACTGTAGCTACAAAATAAATACAATGGTCCATATTTTTTTGGTACATACACGGATACCTAATGGTTTTCTGGGTATGTTTGAGGTTCATCATTCACTACCAATGCTATTGGGTAGTGCATCTGGTTCACATTTTTAAGGCATCACAGGTTATTACGCCATAATTAACTTTTTGGGGTTAAAACTCTTGTTGAGCATTTGTCGTATTTGATTAGTATCCATAGTCACTTATAAAATATTATTAAAATCTTTAAAAAAAAAGTTCTTGTAACGATCAATGTGAAGAATTGCAGGAAATTCCAAATAGCATACACATGTGAGTGCTCTTGGTGTGGGAGAGTTGAATTTCAATTCCAGCTTAACGTTGCCGTGCTTAGGCGGCACAAACCCTTCCTTGACTTGCGCAATATTGTACACATATAAAGCAAAGCTTGACTTAAACTGCTCGAAAGTGATATCCAATCCCACGTCCTCGGTTCGTATATCCAACCCTTTAAATAAGTTGTCATAAGCTTCAAGGTGAAGGTCCTGGTTGTAATCCAACTCCAGTGGAGTGCTAATGATTTCTCCGTTGGCTGTTAGATTGATATAATTGAGGTCGAGATTGTGAAACACAAATGGGTTAGATTAATCGTATCCAGTAAATGATTTACTGTCAACTAAACCAAAGATGACACGGTAAGGGAACAGTCCGGATAATAAGTTCTCATTTGTTATTTAATGACCACCTGGTGAAATTGTGAATTGGCATACTTCAACACGTCTCATGGGCATATATACATTATTACCCTTTTCCAAATCTCGTACGTGTTCCAATGCCAAAGATGGCATGTGAGTAACTTTCTCAACTAATAGTATAGCCTCTGGAACTGCAATCTTATATTTCACATCAGTATTAGTAAAGAGACAAAATTCATCCGGAGATCTCGTGAAGACAAATCGTATGTCAACACCAGGTAACAAATACCTTGTTTGTGAACAAATTTCCATAAACGGGCGTCGTATTAATTCGAATACCTTACTGTTGATGCATTTCTTGTATCTTTTAGTGTAATCATCATGAATAGCTGTGTCAATAACTGCTGGGTCATTCTCACATGTAAACATTGCGCATGACAGTTGAGATTTCTTATACTCCTTCCCGTATCCCAACATTGTCTCCAAATAACTCTTGCAGGGATATAAGTTGCTCTGAGGTGTAATTAATACCTCATTAAGATAGCACGAAGCTTGCGAAAATAAATTTTGCAAGCAGTTATTAACGGGAGCTACGATGTCGTCACTTTTTATAGCAACATTATTAGGCTCGAGTATCCTACATTTCAATTTTAGCTTTGTTGATAAAAGGTCCACATACTGTGTATCATTTGACGTGACAAAAAACTGATTCGGTGCAAGTCTATCTTGAATGCTCGTGACTGGAAAACCTATTTGAATATGAGTGTCCAATCTTGTGACATCGTACCCAGGATCAGAGAATAAGGAGTACTCACCTCTTACATATGTAAGTGTTTGGGAATTATTTTTGTGTTTTACTGTTTGCCGCTGCCATAATTTCCTACTTATCTGAATTTAATGGAATATTGTTGGGTGGACAGGGGATTTTTTAACACGTTTTCTCCTCCGTTGACGTCCTACTACAGAATTTCTTTTCTTTTGTGTTTTTGATCTCTTTTTGGGATTCTTGCGATGTTTATTTCCTTTACCTACTTTATGCTTTCGGGTAACCTTCCTCTTCTTACGACGTCCTGAACCAGTCTGGTCCAAGTATTCTCGTCCCATAGCTTTTAGTGACTGTACAGTATTTATCCTCAATGCATCCTTTAAATCTCTTCCATTTCTTACATCGGCTACAGTATTTTGTATAGCACTTAACGCGTGCGGAAGTAAATTTTTTTTCGAAAGGTAAAATTGATTTTGCAATAGTGCCAAATATTTCACTAATTCCCGCACCTCTTTGCCTCCGTGCGCCCGCAAAGTAGAACTGACCGTCAGGCATCATTGCGCCTCCAATTTGATGCTGCAGCCGACGATAAAACAACTCGAAGTCGTCATTACAATTAAAAGGTCTAGTATTCATTTTAAAATTCTCTTTTCCCGAAATTTTATTGTCACAGAAAAAAAAGTCCAAGTTTACGGGTTCACCTGTCTCCGTGAGTACCCAAACGTGAATAATGTCAAAATCGGAAACGGTTAGGGTTAAAAGGTGAGGAGGAGCGATGGAATTATGGGTGATTTCACCATATGTTCCTTTATATCGTATAATCCTTAAGCATGGAGCTTGTACATCTGCGAGATACTGTGGCTGAATTATATTAAAATATAAAAACAGATTAGTATTCCCCGCATTAACATATACGGGCTGAGTTCCCTAAATTATTACCGGAGTGGTATCTTTTCTGTAATTTTCTATGGCACTTGCAACATTTTCCCTTAATTCCTTTGGAGCAATTGTTTTTTTCATGTCTTACCTCGGAGCTATAATGTTTTGATTCAGCACGCTAACATCTTGTTTTCTGACTGATATTTTATAGAAGTTATCATGTTGCTCCAAGCCGATATACAGCATTTTATTATCCGCTCCAGGATTATACGTCAATTTAGGAAATGCGTCGCCAATTAATCCCGTATTATAATCATCCGTTCCTAATATTGCGCTTAATTTGGGGCTAAAACATATCTTGTGCAAAGATTTGGTCTCTTGATAAATTTCACAGCGAATATACGGCCCTCAATAACTATATTCGTAATTGAACATATCTCTAGAAACATCTCCAATAATTCGCGCAAAGTTCTTATGTCCGCTGTAGATAGGAAATCAAACTCAAAAACATGAGCTTCCCCACTTTCTTTATGAAACCACAAAAACTGTACGCTCCCGAGTTTTTTATCCTTCTTTATAATAACATGGCCATAAATGTATGAACAGTCTACTAGAGCAGCTTCCCATTGGTCTGAATTTAATCGCATTACTCCACTTAGCTTGTTTTTAAAATTTACAACCGTGTTTTCAGTGAAAATATTTAAACTCGCATTGGACTGAAGAGACAAAAACTCAGACATTTTTCTGCTTAAATTGCCAAATCTGTACTAAATTCACCAAAAATTAACGACCCCTTTTTATTCTTTCACTAATATTAAATCAATCATGTCTGCATATGATTACTAATCCTTTGACGTATTATTTTTGTGTCTACAGATATTTGATTACTTACCTTCCGAAACGTACACGTTGCTCTGTCGTTACTGCTAATTGGGAAGCCTGTTATTGATTTTCTTTTGTAAGCAAATGTATACGCATAAGTTTTTAATTCTGAATAATTTTATTTACACATTATGTATACACCTAATCGTTAATTACGAAAGTTTACACTGTTACACACTTCGTATTTATGTCGTTACAAAACGTTCATGGAATGTTCAGCATGAGTAAATTATATGCATGAAATATGGTGAGTGGAGTGTGTTGGCTGGGGATACGGCCCGGAGATGTGTCGTCTAATACGAGCATCTCCGCCCGCATAGATAACATTATGTTATAGAATTTTTGTTTGAGTAAGACGCTGACAGTTGCACGGCAATTCGCCCGTGTGGCTCTAGCATATGCACGTATGCTTGCACATGGTATACTGTGAGCATGTCGGATGGTAAGGGATCATTCTTTTATTACGTCATCAAAAATTTGCCATATTTTTACACCCCCCCCCCTCCCCCCTTGTCCAGAACATCATCATGTTCATCATCGACTGTTTACACCCCCCTCCCCCCTCCTTTTTATTACGTCTTCAGTAACCACAGATACACCCGTGGCACATGTTTTGCCGGTGACAATATCACGTGGAACAGTTTTGATTTGTATTAATATGAAGGAGTCTAAACACGCGAATCCAGTACGTTTCACTCATACAATTAATAGTACTGTGAATAGACTGTAGTCTACGCAGATCACTTTCAGCTTTTTTCAGCTTTAGCTTTTAGTTTTTTAGTAATAAGCTCAGTAAAAATTTGATTTTCCCGCAGATGATGTTACTGTCGTCATTTCTACTAAACCCTCCCCCCTACCTTCATCATCGTCATTTCTTCTCGTCCCCCCCCTCCCCCCTTTGGTGATGACGTAATAAAAGAATGAACCCTAATGCGAGAGGGAGATAGATGACGTCATAGACGAGCATCTCCCTCCGTAAGATAACATCAGCATCTACCCCCGTTTAATTAACATGCAACATGTATTCCCATGTAATTTTGGTCAGCATCTACCCCCGTTTAATTAACATGGGCAACTATAACATCAGCACCTCCACCACGATATCTACTAGTATATAATATAAGTTAAAATTATTAGACATTTTTCTGATTTCATTAACTGATACCAATGTCTAAAAACATATCAAACACAATTTTTGACATCATCAACGGAATCTTCCATTGACGGTCATCACATTATGTCCCATTCCCTATTACCTGGAACGAGTGAATCCGATTTACAATATTCATTTATGTCTGGATTGGATTCTGTCACATTAAGGTTTTATCATTAGATACTTCCAGAACTGATTGCGTTTTTTCTAATTCATTTCTGACTAAAGTAAATACACAATAATAGGAAATATACAGACGTTTCGTCCCTCAAAATAACAAAGCATTAGTAAAACTTTATTTGAAATTAACTGAAGTTTTATTTGGTACAATGTTTCAAGTTCTACTACTTGAGCTTTCTCCGCAAGTTAATTTTCCTACTTCAGTTCCCCGCCTCTTTGTTAAATCCATAGGTGAGACAGTTCTGCCTGTATCAGTAACTACGTTCTTTCCATTGAGTCTAAATCTTTAAACACGAAAATAATTATTTTACAGGGTACAATGAACACAACATGTTTATCACACGGTACGTTTCATTTTTAACTGCGAGGAACATCGTATAGATGTTCCAGTGAACAGTCCTAAATTGTAGGTAAGTGTTGCCAATTTATTTCGGTTTGTTAATTTATAATAATATCAACCTATCAAACTTAAACCCATCAATTCGGCACACCATTAAAATGTCGCAAAATTAAATCGCCGGTGGTGTAGCGTGTCTGTACGGTTTCAGAGGAGTCGGTTTCGACTCCCGGTTACCCCGCATAACTTCCTGGGTATTTTCTATATCTCTATACACTAGGGTTGATGTAAACCGACGAGGTTTGGTATCCCCCCTCTACATTTCAACTTTTCCTGCAATAACATTTTGCCAAATAAAAAGAAGTAAAATTCAAATTGGACTTAAGAAATTTACAGTTAAGAATGTTAAATTCTCAATCATCTTAGACTGGGGTATACTGTACATCCCACTGTGTCAACGTAAAAGTATAAGACCTACTGAGCAAGCTCGAATTTATTTTTCATCCAATTTCGCTAACACATTCTTGCGGTTATTGTCTTCGGGCACGTGTTTGGGCACTTAAAATACAATAAACAATCAGTTCAGTTTTACGTTGGAACCGCACCATTCAGTTTAGTTTGTGTCAAACTGAATCAAAATTTATATGAGCCGAGCTGAAATGAAATTTTTAGTTTTAAACTAAACTAGTCCGACCACCTGTCTTGAGTTGCGTGTTGCAAAACGTTTTGAGTAATTCGATCGTTCGTGAAATTTTGTAAGAAAGAATAATTGTAATTATTGCATATCTATTATTTCCTAATATTTGCCATTATTTATATGTGTCCTGCCCACATTCATTTAAAGTATTTTGGTCATAATGTTAAGTTTAGTGCACTGCGGGTCCTATTTAAAAAGAAAAGGAAACTATCAAATGTTTTACAAAGTAAGACCATTTTTCTATGAACCTTTGACTTAAGCCAAAATACTTACGAATGCAATATTCCATTTGGACAAAAATATGTTTGTTACTGTTTACCACGATCACTTTATTTAACTACAAATGATAATTGTGCTATTTCAATTTCAATTGTAAGTGCTGAAGCATGGTTTTAATTGCTTTAAAGCGTAATTATTTAATTAGTTATGACCATAACAAACCTAAATGCACTAAGAAATAATGCAACATATTTAAAATGCAATCAACATTATTTCAAGAATCGTACTAAATCTCTATGCTTTTGAATAATATCTACGGTCAATTTTACAAAGTGTCTACGGGTGTTAGTCAAGTGGTAACTAGTATTAGTACGGGCTTTCTATATTTAAGTATAAGCTACTGTCTGAATAATGTGCACTCATATGTAATCTACATGTACATATTACTTACGTATACTAACCACTATGTAAACGGTTGAGTTGACTAAAATTTACAGCCCAATTGGGAACACATTCAGACGCGAGGCCCTACGTTTGCAGTACGTTTAACTTTGGATTCAAGGCTAATGGTGCGCTATTAGCTCACGCTAGAAAACATACAGGTGAAAGAGCATACAAATGTGAATTTTGTTACCGGAGATTTAGTTTATCAACCGCACTCCAGTATCATATAAATACACGGGCGAAAAACCCTTCGGTTGTAAACTCTGCTCTTATGCTTGTCTGAGTAGTAGTCATTTGGCAAATCACATTGTGAAACATTCGGACCACAGAGCTTTCAAGTGCGAAGTTTGTTCAAAGACGTTCAAACTCCGCGGATGTCTTAAACGACATTTATTAACCCGCACGCGTGACATGCCTTATAAATGTTCAGAGTGTGATTTCCAAACATACTGAAGGTCTTATTTTGTAATTCACGAGCTGGCACACAGTGCAAACAAAATGTACAAATGTAGGATTTGTTCCTACTCTCAAGATCGGAAACAAAGTTTGGCTTTACATCAGAACAGGTATCATTCTGGAATTAAATCAAATCCCGGTGTACCAAACAAGACAAATATCACTAAAATGTCAAAAGATTGGAAAAGGAACACTGAGCTTTTGAAATGCAAAAGTTGTCTGTATCGTGGATCCACTCATAAGGAAATGTGTATGCATTACTCAGCTTGTCACAGTTTACCCGTTGTTTTTTTGAAAAGGTTAGCTACGCGAGGTGTGTAAATTATAATTGCTAATTTGGATTATTAAAGTATGTTCGTTTAGATACATATAGCATTTCAACGCCCTAAAATTAATTCAATTGTATGCTTGACTGACGTGTAGCTTTGCATCTTGTAAAAGTAATTAAACTAGAGGACTTGTTTTCGAGATGTACTGGTTTGTTTTTGTATATTAAAATGCGAATCTATGAATTGGCAAAACACCATGGATTTATGCACTTAAAAAGATTAAGTCTAATCATGTGGGCTCATTGGAAAACGGGACCACACGGGACGTATAAAGACAACTAAAGGGGTGTGACACAAACGGCGACATCCGAAAACCTGACATATTACTACTGACTGATTGACTGGAAGGTCGTTCACTTTTATTCACAAGGGTAACTGACTGTATATGACGTCATACACATATTATTTCAGCAGCATGGACACAGTATCATGACACGGGGTTCAATATAACTTATATATAATAGCACCCATTATTAACGAGAACTACTTGTCCGTTTATTTAAAGCGCTACTCTTAATATAAGCGCACCCGATTTAGGCATACAAGTCTCTGGCACTGTGCTTCGTTTGGGATTTAATTTCTACAATCACACTACCACCTCTTCAAGTACATAATTGTCCTAGTGAAGCACAGGGTTTTTACTAGTTCAATTGCTTATCCTTATTATTAAACGGCACTTGCTGTTCGTTTAATTAAAGTTTCGTTGCGCTCATAGTTCAATGGCCTCACACAACGCCCAAAAGGTGGCATGCCAAGCACTCCTTATTATTAACGAGAACCACCTGTCCGTGTATTTATTTATTTACACAGCAAGTCTGGGATGTGCCACAAATGACGTCATGCATTTAGTCAGTCAGTCATATTTTCTCTGAATGAGTTAACATGACGTACTCAGTCAGTCCCTTTTCCAAAACATGACGTCATTTCTCCGCACCTATTTAACCCAGATCCTTTGTTACTCCAACATAAAATCCCGTGCGAATTCGTAAGTTTAAATATCGACTTCATCATCCAAAATCATTAGTACAACAATGACATGACAACATCAATAATTCACAAAGTCACAACAAAGAGTTATATCAATAAGTAATACGCGGGACAGAGTAACTGATGTTAGTTTTTTAAAGCGGACAATTCCAACATAATTTAAGTAACGGTGAATTAAAATTGCGCTATAACAATTTTAATTTAAAAATGTGTGCGGATTTATTGACGTATCTTGGAAACTAAAAGTTATACAAGAAACATCGACTGCGTCACCTGTCCGAGAAGTATGTATACGCATTTGCGTGCATATGTCCTGTTTAAATTTAATCACATCATACGACTGAACCGATCTTCCAACAAATACCGTCTGTTGAATAGATTTTCTTTCTTAGGTCACCAAAATGGTTACATATAAACACCTGCTAATACCTGCACCATCGACAGGTGACACAGTCAACATTTTCCAAACTGTGCATAACTGTAATGGTTCTTAGTGCATACCTATATTATCAAATAGTAGCCCACTAAATCAGGTTATAGTTTCAAATATCATTAATTCCTTCTTGTCTATAATCAGAATAATAATAATTACCGAATGAGCGTCACTAGATAATTCGACATTTCCACGTGGACATGTTATCTGATATGTCAGAAGTATTGATTTTAAAGGATGTAGTGTCATCTATCTAGCCTTTGAAAAGTATATGTCCCATATAAACGCACATTTGTTACACATTCTTACAGTAGTGTAAGGTAATAATCTCGCCATCTATTGTGACTTCATAATTTTTTAAGCTTTCTTTTGCAGCTGTAATAATTAGCAGCATTGACCGGATGTTGCCAAAAGCTATTTCGTGGGATTTGAGTAAATTTTCTAATTAAAAATGCTTCTAAGTAAAATCTACGTATACGCCCATTCGCCTGTCAAGTTTCCTTTTCTGTCCCACATATTTTACCACAATACCCCACTTCAGCTCTTTGTGATTTTGTTTATATGAAGTGTTAAGGCACAAACAGGAGTAAGTTGATTTTCAAAATTTTACAGGTGAAATTGTTTTTCTGCTGTAAAATGTGTTTGTTACATTATTATAAAATTATTGACCGAATCAGCGACCCACTTCAAATTACCTTTGACCTACATGATTTTACCCGTGAATTAGTACAAGAACCTGTTGATTTTTGTTTCTGTCTTGTTCACAGTAGAAGTCATTGTTAATTTTATAATTTTATTGTGGTTATTACCGATGGCTAATAACAAAAGCTCGGCGATAAAAACGAGGTAAACAAAGGCGAGTAATTGCTGATAGTTAATATTTAGTTTGCAAACGAACGCAGTTTTAAATATTAAAGCAGCACATGGCATTATATTATACCCATATATACATACACATAGGACGTCATATACAGTCAGTCAGCCTTCGATGTGACGACGAATGATCATCCAGTCAGTCAGTCGTAATTTGTAAGATTTTTAGATGACGTCATTTGTGGCACATCCCTCTCCACGACAGGGCTGATTTGTAAGCCGTTTATCTTTTAATTTCTACTCTCGCACTACCACCTCTTCAAGTATAGTTGTCCCTGTGAAGCAGGGCTTTATTACTAGTGGCATTAAGAAACACCAAAGTTCCAGATTATGGCTCACAATCAGCCCCTTTAAAGCGTAGCGTTAGCGTGCGTAACACCTATGTATTTATTATTTGGTGCCACTCACATTCCTCATATTTTGTAGTAACCACAGCTTTTGGTTTTGGACCGTGGTGCATTCAGAAATGACTGTCACTAAATACTTGACCCCAGACTAAAGGTGTACGTAATTCTTTTGGACTAATAATAATAGCAAAATAATTTTGAATATTTTTTATAACGGTCCGAAACCCGTCTTGAGAGCAGGGACCAACCAGTTTTAATAAATATCAGTTTTGTTCTTCCCTGTTAAAACTCTTTCCCTACAAAACGAGAAATTACGGCTGTAGACGGTCATTGAATTTAAAAATTCTTGTTCAGAAAACAATCTCTTTCCCGTCAAATGTTCCCGGACAGACATTTTTTTATTATTTCTTTCGAAAAAGAAACTTTGCATACGTTCCCTCTCTTCAGCAGTTGCACTCATTTATATGTAATTACTATGAATAAAATGATATCGCCTTTGAAGAGCAAAATGGTCTCAGTCTCTCAGTGATGTACAAAATCATACGAACGTAGACCATTTTGACTTTTCAGCGACGATTTGCTTGTACAGGGTATTTGTAAACGTGTAAATCTTTTCTTTTCAGTAAACAAATCGATGAAGCAGTGATTCTTCGGAAGAATGGGGACCATCAAACGAGTACGAAAATTCCGGTGTGAGCATTGTTCCACAAAATATTATCGTAAAGGAGCCCTTATTACTATTCATATGAGAGCCCACACTGGAGATGGGCCCTATAAATGCAAAGAGTGCTCATCGGAGTTTGCGTCTAGTTCTGCCCTTTCGAGCCACCGCAAGTCCACAGTTAAGACCGATCATTTAAATGTGACCAGTGCCCCTCCAGTTTCAAAGATAGAAATGCCCTTCAAAGTCACATCACCAAAGTTCACCCTGAGGAAAAACGATACGAATGCCAAGAGTGCTTCTTCAAATTCAAAACCAAAAATCACCTGGAAAGTCACGCTACAGTCCACGTTACAAAAAGCCTTTACAAATGTAAAGAGTGCTCTTCCAGGTTCAAGTCCAAACGATACTTGAAGGTTCACCTTAAACTACACACGGAGGAAAGACCATACGAATGCGAAGCTTGTCCCTTAAAGTTCTGGACAAAATTTTTCCCTCGCCGCTCACAGTAGAGTCCACTCTGAAGACAGGCCTTACAAATGTGAAAAATGTCCCGTAAAATTCAAGAGAAAGTATGAACTTAACAGACACAGCTCAGTCCATACTAAAGTCAAGCCCCACAAATGCAGCGAGTGCTCATCGGAGTTCCGAACTAAAAGTAATCTTAAAATCCATCTCAGGACCCATACAGGAGAACGATATGATGTAATATGTGTAACAAGAGTTTCACCAATACTTACAACCTTGAAAATCATATCCGTGTACACACCAATGAAAATCCCCATCAATACTCCATTTTTGTCCGAAGAGGTTTACCCAAAAACCTATTTGCAAGAACATAATATGTTCAGTCATTCAAGGAAAACATCATTCAAATGTCAACTTTACTCAAAGCAATATCGACACCTTCGAACATTGACATCACATTTGGGGAGTCATTCAGGCATAACATCCCATGTTTGCAAAATGTGCAATTCCAAATTCAAGTCTAAACACAACTTAGAAACTCACTATAGAAAACATACGGGAGAAAAACCCTTCAGTTGTCAACTTTGCCCTTATACTTGTACGAGTAATAGTAATTTAGCAAGACACAGGCTGGTACATTCGGAGAAAAGACCCTTCACGTGTGAAATTTGTGGGTTCAGCTTCAAAATCGGCCGAAGCCTGGCATGAGAGAAGGGACCATATCGGACTTAAGTCAAATACCGGATCTCTAAACAATACCCGTATCAAGAACGTGCTAGCGAACGATGGGAGACGCAACGTTGTCCATTTGAAATGCAATGTTTGTCCATATTGTGGAGTCACTCATAGGGAATTGTGTACGCATTACTCCTCGTGTCATGGTTTACCCGTTGTTATTCTGAAAAGGCTTATAATGCGAGGTGTATAAATTGTTATTCTTTGGTTACAAATAAAACATTTTACGTTGAATCAAATTTAACATAACGCTCTAAATTATTGGAAATAGGATCTGCGTAATAAAATGTTACCTTTCGACTGTGACACTTCCAATATTTATTTAATAATCGTATGAGTTAAAACTATTTCAAGACTACGCCATCACCATTTCTTTTAGGTGGAAATAACTCTGGAAAATACTATAAAAATGTCAAACGATTCGATAACTAACGTTCAACTTTTGAAATGCAAAAGTTGGTTTACAACATTTCCCCTTGGTCTTTTTGAAAAGGATAGTAGCGCAAGGTGTGTAAATTATTATTGTTAATTTTAGTAACCAGGGCCCTATTTCATAAATAATACAACCCGACAATGACAATTTTACAAGTACAATTGTATTATTGACAATTTACAAGCACAGGCGTTTCATAAACAATTCTCAAACCAACCGTAATTAGTGGTGCATATTTACAAGTTGTCATGGAGGAGTAATATCCAAGACCCGGGAATTGTCATACAGTAAGCCAATTCAAGTACTCAGTTTGATCAACCGTGCTGACGCCCAATCCCATGGTACTATGACCCGTTTCTAAACCATGTTATTGCAGTCAAGACAGAGATGTTCAAATGATTTTCCCTTCCTTCAATCCTTCGAATGCAAAAAAATAGATTCATTTCCTTCCTTCAATCCTCTTCAGATTGAAGGCTTGGAAACAAAATTCCTTCCTTCACCCTTCCTTCGAAGTTGTTTTATTGAGATCCTTCCTTAAGCCTTCAGTAATATTCTTCCCTCACCAAATTCCGTCTTCCGTAATATTTTATTTTCATATATGAGAACAAAGTCAAGATACAAAAAATTACTGTACCCGCCAGAAACCATCTTTCCATCGTATTATATGTATCCTGGTACGTTACATGTGAATGAAAGCGCTTATTGACTGCATTAGAGTTAATTGTCATGAAAGGTACATTCGGCGCGCGAAGGGTGATTGGGAAGCACCCTTCCGTCAACTTCAATTTTTTTATTAATGCGCTGAAGCCTTACTTCTTCCTTCGTAATTTTTTTCACCCTTCCTTCCCTTCCCTTCATTTCTTTCGAAAGAAGCGCATCCTTCCCTGAAGGAAGGCTTCTTTGAAGGGTACCCGTCGACGGGTGAACATCTCTGAATTAAGAGCTGTTGCTCGGGTGTTATTGCAAAATTGTAAGAAGGTTTATGCAAAAGCTTTCCACTAATTTTACCCACACTATATTTAAATGTGCATTTGGATGTTCTGAATTGTTCGATAAAGTAGAATGAATTGTGATTTTCAAAACTGATTCGGGGTAGTGCATCGCATGGGTTCAGGTCGCACCCGGGTATTTGGGTTCAGGTCCAGGTTCAGGTTCAGTATGGGTACATTTATTTTGGACCCAATAATTTTGGGTCCTTTCTGGGTACAATATTTTATACCCGTAAAATTGGGTACAGGTTCAGGTTCAGGACCAGGTACAGAGAAAAACCCGGTTTGATTTTACCTGTCAGGACCAGGTGCAACACATAAAAGACCTGAACCTGATCGCAAAAGACCTGAAATGTTTGGGTTCATTGATTGAAAGTTAAAGGCCGGAGAATTCAAGCTTCCCAAATGATTTCCATCGCAAAAGCAATGGCAGGGTGTCCCAGGAACCAGTGAACTTTCATTCTTATGCCTTTTAAATATATTTTGTACTACAAATACCCAATTGTACTTTTAATACAAGATAAAATTTAAAAAAGTTTGGATTCTCAAGTACCCAAACATATTCAGGTCCGGTCCAAAAATACCCGGGTTCAGGTCGTCTTTTGGGTACTTTTTCGGGTTCAGGTACTAATCAGGTGCGGGTACTACAAAAACGCAATTGGGTCAGGTTCAGGATCGAAAAATTTGAACCTGTGAAATGGGTACATTTTCAGGTACAGGTTCACGCTTTTGAGGTACCCAAAGTTTGGGTCCAGGTTCAGGTACAGGTTCGACTGTTTTGAACCCATGCGATGCACTAATTCGGGGTTTAAATTTTCTCCTTGCTCTTTCACAAAAAATTTGATCATTTTCGTCACTTCACTAATTGTATCGAGTAAAAAATTCATAGTTTACTGTTTAAATAAATATTATTTATACACAATATATGTTTATATCTATATCAAAACAATTTTATAAACTCTATTTACAATTTGACAGCGGTTTAAGGGACTGTCACTTTTGAGCGACAATTGTAAGTCACTTGTAATTACGCTGGTATATCAAACGCAATAATTGTAAATCATTTACAATTTCCTGTCATTGTCAGTCAATTTTCCCTGTCACTGGTCATTGTCAAACTACGGTTTATGAAATCATATTTCAATTGACAACTGACAATGTGTCATTTTTCACTTGTAATTGTCGGATTGTAATGTTTATGAAATAGGGCCCAGGACGTTAAACGCCTTAACTTAATTCAATTGTAATATATAGTATCCGTTTGTGACCTTGCATCTTCCAAAAATAATTAAACCGGTGAGTATGATTTCGAGATTCGCTGATTTTGTTTATGTATAAAATGCGAATGTATGAATTGGTAAAAAACCATGGTTTTATGGATTTAAAGAGTTTAATTTTAATAATTTGGGCTCATTAAAAAACGGGGCGTATGAAGATAATTAAAGCGATGTGGCATACATGACAACTTCCAAAAATGTGGCATATTACGACTGACTGACTGGAAAGTCATTCCCTGTTTTATACAAGGGTGACTGACTGTATTTGACATATTTATACAGGATTATCTGCAGGGTAGCATTTGATTCAGTACTTACAATTAATATTAATGACACTTGGCTATATTTTCCTCGCGTTAAATGTTGGGATTACTCTTCTTCTATCAGTATCCAGTAAAAGCGGAATAAGAATTAGTTCCATTTGATTTCATTTGAGGCCAACCGGATAACCCGAACTTCTTAAAAACTAATGTGCTTCTCATTGATAAGGTAACAAGTGATCTTCACTCAAAACTCCAGTATTTTCTTGTTTATTAACAATAATAATTGTTGCACTAATATAATAAAAAGAAATGAATTTGACGCAATTGAGTGGAATGCATTTGTTGATACCTGTAGAGAAAAAATACAAATAATCCTTGTGAATGTCAAAGTAATATTTTTAAGGATTAATCTGATACATATTAAAACTTTTACAAATATTTTCTGAATTAGTCCCAACAGTAGTGTCGCTTCTCTCCGAAGAAGAGAGAAAATAGATGTTCCATTTTTGTTTACAGGGAACAGGAACAGATGTCTTAATTTTGTTTCCGTTCCCATCAGGAGTGATTGCAGCCTACGCATGATCTCATTCCCACACCTGTTGTTCCCAAGCTCATGTGGGCCATTTCCTAAACACACATTCAAAACGACAAAAATGATCTTATAAGACTTGAAACTACTTTATTGAAATAGTCAATTAAATGACCACTTTCCATTCGTACTTCATTCCTGTAATTTCTGCACACAGCATAAAAATAACAACGCTAGAAATAATGTTTCAGTACAAAGTGCGGTATTTTCTCTGTTAAATTTAAATAGTTTAATTCATTTTCTAAAAATTTTACTATAAAAAATTAATCAAATAATTTATTTTATGCACATTTTCCTGTAACATTCAAACTTGAAAAATTGTTTAATAGAGTTATTGTTTTTAAAACAGTGCTTACAAAGCGGAACTGACCCATGCGGTTATATACTTTTCAGGTAGATATATAGATACATATATTGTGTGTGAAAAAAATAATTATCCAACGTCATAATCATTTTCAAATATCAGCGTTGTAGCCCTCTAGTTGGCAATTTATTCCTACATTTCATTAATTGTACAAGTGTCTTATTGTTAGTCTGTACTAGTACTTTGAAAATACGATCCTTTCGTAAAAACACCAGTAATATTCAATATTAGGACACCTGAAAACAGCATTAACAAAACAGTAAACTCGGGTAGAGTCCTTATCTCAATTTATTAAGTTTCGCCAACATCCTGAATGAAATTGTATGCCTGATTTTAACATGAGATAGTTAAAACATGGCAAACAGGAAAATTTATTACCGGCAAATTGAAATACTTTGCGTTTATGCGCCGGTCCATAGACCCTGTACCCAAAACTCACATGAAGGTTCATTTGATCCCATGGAGAATGGGGCGACGGTTACTTTTTAGATTACTCGAATCAAGCTGGCGCTGTGGGGTTGGGCTTGCTACAGAACGATGTGTGAAAGATTTTCTCCCCCTTATTGCATGAAGATTGGAAGAAGAAAAAATATCATGATCATATGTGTACTCTACCTTTTCCTCTTTCGTTCACATTATCGTCATTGGTCCTCTCTCTCTCATGTTCATGAGGGCTCATAAAATCAACGTGTAGAGAGAGGACGAGGCATCCCTCAGTTCCTCATGAGGATGTCCATTTATGGTTCTGGCTTCTAGGGTCGTAGTTTCTATCTCACAATCAGCCACCGCCCCTGCAAAGCATTGCGTGAGCATCCGTAACAAGTAACACGTTTCTATCTATTATTTTATGCTACTCACGTTGCCCTTACAGTCTGTTCTGTAACTTTTGACTTCTGTTTTTGGCTAGCGTGGAGTCAACAACATTCAAGAGAATATAGAATCTCTAAATACCAGCCCCGGGAAAAATTTGTAATAATAATTATTATACTTTTTACTAATCATACAAAAATTATTGTCAAAAACTTTCTCTGTCATTCTAGTTCGAATCCCAACTTGGGAGCAGAGGTGGAGTATTTTAATTTGTAAATATCCACGAAAAATCATTTTTAGACTTTCACTCAGAAACGTTTTCTCTATACACAGGACTGGAAATCCCTGCGAGAAACGATCAACGAATATCGAATTGTCTGTTCGCAAAACAAATTTCCCTGAAGACGTCGAATATTTTGAAAATCCCTTCCACGGAAAGGTCAACGAATTTAAAAATCACTGGTAAGAAAGAATATTCTTTCCCTGACAAAATTTTGGTGTTTCTTTATTTCGACGAAGAATCTTTGTATGCGTTTCCGCTCTTTAGCAATTCCAGTTATTTACACTATGCATTAAATGATTAAATTATATGTATAATTTTAAGATGTGTATGTATATGTCATTAAACAATTAGTTTTTCTTGATTTTTTTCTTTTCAGCACAAACAAATTGATGAAGCAGTGATTCTTCGGAGGAATGGATCCCAACAGGGAAAGAAAATTCCAGTGTGGATACTGTTCGTCAAAATACTATTAATTATAAAGGATGACTCACAATTCATATGAGAACCCACACTGGAGAAGGGCCCTTCAAATGCAAAGAATGTTCTCCACGTTTGCGTGTTGTCCTGTCCTTTTGCGTCACCGTAGAGTCCACAATGAAGTAAGACCTTTCAAATGTGGGGTGTGGTCCTTTAGCTTCAAACATCAACTGATTACTCACCGGAGAGTTCATACAGGTGAAATACCATACAAATGCAATTTCTGTAGTAAGAATTTTAAACCGAATTCCGCACTTAAAAATCGTATGCGTATACACACTAATGGAAAGCCCTATGAGTGCTCTATATGCCAGTTTGCTCAACTTCGGATTCAACACTAATGGTGCTCTATTCACTGTAGAAAACATGGAGGCGAAAAACCATACAAGTGTGAATTTTGTTGCCGGGGATTTAGTTCATCAACCACACTCAAAAAGGAGTCATTCCAATGAATGAATTGTGCAAATCTGGCGTTACTGGAACCGCCCAAACATCGCCGGCTTAAAGTCGGAACAGGACTAGTTAATGACAACTAACGCCAAACCATTAGATGTACACATCATGGAGGAAATGATAATAGACTATTGAGATTACGAGTTGAACTGTAAGATCCGCAGTTATTACATGAAAATCAGCACCTCCAGTTGAGTAATTATATTTTAAGTGTAATTTTTGGGCAAACCAATTTAGTTTAAAAAGTAGTAATAATGTTGAATGACTTGGTTATGTATAATTCATTATAAGCAGTATAATAAGCGTTGTCATCATACTTGCAGTCGTTCAGTTCATAAAGTGGTGAACTGAACTGAACTAGCCCATTATTTTCATTGTTTTTGAATGAACTTGAACGAACTAGCTAGATGCAAAATTTTGATTGAATGAATTTGAATTAAACTCAGCAGAACGTATTATGAATGTGAACGAACGTTCATGGTACGTTCAAGTAACACAAACTGAACAGAATTGAACTTAAGAGTCCAGGTTTGAATATAAACTTTTATATTCGTGAACACAACACGAATATGCTCTATCTGTAAATTGCATGACCAGGCGCGTAGCCAAGGGGGGGGGGCAAAGGGGCAATTGCCCCCCCCCTATTCGAAATAAAATACTCTCAAATCACTCAAAAAGTTAAAAATAAATCAGTCCATAACGAGACATGCAAACCTTTTTGGTGATTTGACAGTACATTTTTTTTATTTGTAAAAAAAATCACTTCGAAACTCAACATATGCAGTATTCCATGTAAATATCTGTGTATAAACAGCATAACTCTAGAATCACCCATGAAGTTTGCATGTTTCGTGTGAATGATTTATTACCCACGGCTCCTCCCGTCATTAACTGACCCATCCATACGCGCGAAAATCGTATCGCAATGTTGTCCATTGCGAGAGCAAAGGATTTCTAGATCAATAAATTTCTATCGAAATGGAAAAGCATTTCGATACGATTTTCGCGAGTATGGGTGGGTCAACTTTGGGCCGTGGGTAATAAACCATTCAATAAAGAGACGTTTTGGGTGATTCTAGAGTATATTTTTATTGTGTTCATCCTTGCTTAGCAGGTGATTTGAATGCATTGCGAAATCCCGATTTCGCTTTGACCTTTGCCTCGTCGATTTGACTTCAACCTTCAACGGCAACAAAAGTATGAAAACAGCGGCTTTAAATATTTTCATATTAAAAGCTTTTAGCTTCTGTAACTTACACGCATCGCTTCGAGGGAATTTTTAAGCTGGGTAGAATTATTAAATTAGTGAATTGTATTTAATTCTTCATTATGAAAAGGTCAAGCACGCCTGATATCCGCAGTTTCTTTTCGAAGCAAAGACGTGTGTCACAGGAACAGTAGGTTAAGCACCAGCTGAAACGATAGAAGCGAACCCAGGCCTCAAAATTCTCCGAAATCGGATCAAGCCCAATTAAAAATCTGGTCCAAAATTATTCAAATTTGATGGAATCGTAAAACGTGGAGAATTTTAAAATCTGAAATTCAGTTTGCAAAATTTGATGAGTTTTACATTCGTGAATTGGATTTCCCATAGAATGTGCCAGTTTACATATGTACGTTCTAATTAATGTTGCCCCCCCCCTTGGCCAATTCCTGGCTACGCGCCTGTGCATGACCATAAATTTTATAGTTGTAATCTCAAAAACTTGCACGCTGGGTTTTGACTATTCATTTCAATGACATGATATTACAAATCAAAGAAATAGTTATTTAAAACCATAACGTATATTTGGCACATTTTGGACCAAATCGTATGAAATAAAACGCGCAATAATTGTAAGCATATTTATATGATTTAATAACTTGAAATAGCTTGGTTTTCTTAGATTGATCGTTTACAGAAAGCTCAAAGTCAATACTGCTTTCAAAACACCGGAGATTTGAAAGCATTTATCTAATCAGTCATTTAGCAAAAAATCGTGCTTTAGTCAAATTTCAAAGTCAGCTATGAAAATATAACTAAATGCCACTTAAATATACCATAAATAATTTGAACTAATTGGCTCGCTAATGACAGATAAAGCGAATTGAACTTTGAAAAAATACTGCAACGGTGAACTGAACTGAACGTAACGACTGGAAAGTATGCAGTGAGTTGAACTGAACTACGACGTGCTTTGGATAAGGAGAACTGAACTTAACTGAACGGCAAGAAAATTTTGGGGATGTGAATGGAACTGAATTTGAACTTTGGACCAAAACTGCAAGTACAGTTGTCATAATCATTAGTAGATTTGGAACATCGTACTGTTGTTTGTCTTGAGCTACTAATCGGTTTACGATGTCTGATACGGTTTTCACCTTATCACCTTGTAATTCTTGTAATCTAAAGGTTTCTATCTAATTCCAGCGTCTTGATAGTGGTCGGACTAGTTCAGTTTGGTTCGCAAATTCCAATTTAGTTTGATTCGCAAATTCCAATTTAGTTTGGTTCGCAAATTCCAATTTAGTTTGGTTCGCAAATTCCAATTTAGTTTGGTTCACAAATTGAATTGAACCGAAAATCAAAATTTCAGTTCAGTTCAGTTTACTCTACGAACTGAAAACTCAACTCAGCTAAACTGATTAAAAAATTTAACGGGTTAAAACTATAACGCAAACAAATGTGTCTCAGACTTTCAACTGTACTGTATAGGTCCACGCCACTGATCAGTCGATCAGTGTTATCTATTGCTCTCACTGGTGCCCTGACTAGTCTAGTCTATTCTAATCTTTTGTAGGGTTGTCCTTGCCTAATCAATTCTAGTCTATTCTTCTACGAATTTGTTCGCGCTAGTCTTGTCTAGTCCTATTCACAAGTTTCCTAAAACTCCTAGACCATTCCTATTCAAGACTAAAACTAAAAAATTTCCATGAATTGCTCAAATTTAATGAGCGAGGGTATGCCCTGATCTTGGTCTTGGACTCAGAAGTCCGTGCATAAAATGAAGGAGGTCAGGATGAGGAGATAAAATGCGGAATCTACCAGATAGCTGAATGAGGCGATATAATCAGGGACGGGAAGACGGTATATGCTCGCAGTTAATCATTACAATTTGTAACAAAAAATATCCCTTAATATTTAGTGAGCCAAACTAACTACAAATCCTCATAAGTTAAAAATTAGATTTCTTCAGTACTGCTAGGTATACTCCATAAATCAGTGCGAACCAAAGATATGTGTGCGAGTATCATGTCAAGCACTCATGAACTAAAAACGATTGCGAGTTCATGCATTGCACTCCTTCCAAAGAAAGTTCGCATTATTATTTTTAAAACAAAAATTAATGACTAATTGTCAAAAATTAAACATTTCAATTTTCTTCAACATTGCTGTCACTCTCCGGTTGAGTGTACTCAATTGTGCGGCCTAAAAATGAGTACTAGTGAAACCTCAAGTACTCATGAACTAAAACAACTATGAAAACTGAAATTAATAGCTTAAGTTTACTGCAGTATGTCCAGTTTTTAATAAGTTGGCATACAAGCAATAATTCAGTAGTAGATTCAAAGTGTTTTTTCAGCAAACTTCCAGTTGCCGGTATAAGAGAGCAGAAAATGTCAGTTCCGTCAGCACGCCTACACTTTTTTAGCCATTTTCTATGAAAACAAATTGTCTTTGGGTGAACCTGTGAGAACTACGTGTATATACATATGTACATTGATTTTTATTCGTACCGTTTTCCCAGGTAGTAGGGTGGATTATATTGTTATTCGGCATATCAATCATGCTATTCTGGAGTTGCTAACTGCAGACAATTTCGGTGTACAATAAACTAAGCATACAGCTCAGCTTCACCACCCAAAAAAAATTTGGTGTCTCATGTGGTTCAACTAGTATGTAATTAAGTAATAAAAATTAAATTCATTATCATATAAACTTCCACATTGAGGTTTAAAGAGAATCAACTTTTGTAAAGTCAGTAAACGCCATCTCTGAATAAATTTTATTACTTCCCAACGCAGTTTTAAATTGAAATACCATGTTATTTACTCTTAGTTTTAAACAATATTTTAATTTAGCGATTGCATATTTGTACGCACAGAATGCGACGCCTTTGTGATTTGGTCAGGATAACGTAATTAACGAACATCCTCATGTTTTCATGCCCGGTTAAAAGGGTTTCATGACCAGTAATAAAACTTTTATAAATATATAAAATTTTATTTATAATATATAAATATGGATCCAAATGATTCGGTTGCACTTTCACAGTGCGTCCGAGCGCAGCTGGCAGCAACTACTTGTGCCACATGCGGAAACAGATTTCTGATACACAATGCATTTCCTGTAAGCTAGAGCGCCATAATAATTTGTTTCTTCTGAGCGATCAAGCCTAATCGGGAAACCAGGAGGTCCCATTGAGGTATAAATATGGGTTACAAAATTCTTATATTCAGCCCTCATAGAGTCCAACGGAATCGACGGGTGAAGGCACACGACCCGTTGACTCCTAAATAAAACCTCTTCAACCTGGACGGGGCAAATCGTTTCCTCGTTTGGTTTTTTCTGCAAACGAAAAATAATTTTGAATATAACCATCTCGTTTCTGATGTCTGGAGGTCATTTAAGAATCGAGAGCACCAATGTGTGACGACGCTACCTTGTAAAGTAGATGAGTCCATGTGGCAAGGTGCTTCGGTTGGAAGTCTGGTTGGCCCTCTTGAGCTCTTGTTCTAGCAGACCTACTAGTTGTTACTTTGCGTTCCTGGTACTCAGATTCCTTTCCCAGCTCCTTGAGGCATTTTTCGAAGTCTGGCCAACGTGGCAGGTTGCGTACAGTGCTACGGTTCATGCTGTCGTTCTGCAAACTGTGTTTCATTTCAGTCAATGAACTACACAGCTCTGTAATGTCTTCCTGTATATGTTACGGCAATGTATTCACGCGCTGGACTGAGGTTTCTGCAATCCTTACGTAGATATCAGCTAGGTATGTGCCGTAGCGGAAACGAAATATGCAGTACATCGTTGTTGATGATAATCAACGTATTGGAGAAACTCCATAGTTGCTTCGGAATGGTTCAAGAACATTTACTTCATAAGCAGTAAAACGTGTATCACACAATCTCTTAAACCTTTTGAGTCTGAACTAGTATTTGCCGTCGGCTAAAGTCGCAATTCTTCGAAAGACGTTTTTACTGCAACCAAGTTCCCCCAAGTTAAGTCATTGGCTCTCTTTGTTAATGTTGAAACAATACTACGAATCCAAGTAATTCCAATATGGAAACCCTCACGATATTGCCCCGCGAATCTTGGTATGCTAATTCTGAATTAAAAACACTAATGTAAATACTTTATACAAGACAAAAATATTAAAAATGAATGCTTTTAGGTACCTGTAACATGTGCCAGGTCATAATTAGCCGGCACATATTTGCGAGTATCCTCCAGTATGTGTAACAATTCAACAGTGTGTCTTGGAACGTCCAGGTACAAATATTGACCATCAAAAGCAAATCCAGCGCACATTACACATCCAGCGCGTTAATTTTTAAAATAGTCTAACCAACCACTAAAATTATTAGCATTTAGGTACAAAACGTACCGCTCAAGAATGTCATCTGGGGTAAAATATTCTTCCAAAGCGTTTAAGATAGACTGGGTTAAATATTTCCTATCACTGTTCTTCAATGGCTCGGCTTTCGGAAAAATAGGGCGTAACTCTCCCTCTTCGTGAAATACAGTTCCAACAGTGTGAATCGTATCTCCGTTTGTTGTGCACTTATCATAGTTATTATTAAAACAACTACCATCATAATTATACTTACAGTGAGCACAGTATATTTATCCTCCCCTGTGTGACTCAATCTTTAACATTGAATAACTTTCGACCTATGAGCCAGGGAACAGCGACAATTACCTTAAATTGTAGGTAATAATGGTACCAATTGATTTCTATATTATAATTTATTATAATATGGTCCCTGCGAAATAATCCACCAAAGCGTCGCACCATATAAAAATGACGCCAAAATAGTTTATCCGCCCCTGGTGTCGTGACCCCCTGGTGACCTGGGAAAATTATTTTTGAAGTTTCTGGCAAGCATATAGATTCCAGAAGCTAAGTGAAGTAAAACAATTTTGATTTGGGATATTAAAAATTAAAAATATCAGTGTGATCCAGGCCCATTAACAGGTAACATTCTATAAAAACGTTAAATTTAGTTGTTTGACCTAAAAACGGTCGAAACAAAATTTACGTTCATGCTTTTTCAGCTACGCTGTTTGGGAAGGGTGAATATGGTTTTCCTTCACTGTAACTTTGATATGCATTTCGTGCCAGCACTGGACCAGCTTGAATAGTAGATTCGTCAAGCGTCACCGGAAATTGCTTTGGTGTTTCTTGATTTGATACATTTTTGTGTTTAGATGGCGCGAAATGGTCACGAATTTTCTGTTTTAAGTTTTGAAAAGGTTTTGGTAGTGTCTAATTTTCCAAGTTTATTGCTTGAATCTTAAACAAATTATTCCTTTTTGATTTAGCGATTTGGCCATAAATGCATTCTACGTTGTCTACTGCTCAAATGTCCCCATGGTTTGAATGCAAGAGGCTTTCCAGCGTATCAAATCTTCCGGTGGTAATTGAAATCTTGGATGTGGCATAGTTGATTTGCTTCCTCTGCGAAATCTACATTTATGTTTTCGATGGTATGCTTACGTTTTGATTTAAAGAGAGATTCATGGCCTTGTGCGCCGGTAGCTCTGCGATCGGCGGTTTGCATTTGGTGAACCAATTGTTTCTGTATTTCCGTTCGAACTTTCGCACGATGCTCGTTCAAACTATTTGCTGGATTTGTTCCATTCGAATTGGTTTTATACTGCAGTAAATAAGATATTACACAGTTTCACCCTGAAATGGTTTCGTTTATTGGACGTAATCATTACAAAATACATTTTGTAATCTATAATTTACCATGGGTTTGTGCAAATAATGTCGGAAGACATATAACTTCTAAATTGGCGTTGTATTAACGGGCAAGTGCTGTTGCCAAAACCTCAATACCAGCGCGCATGTTGTCATAGTAGTACGGCATTCTGTCAATGGTCCAAAGTTATTTTATTCACCCTAAAAAATAAATCTTTTAACACAACTGCTTATAAATGTAGTAGTACATATTATGTGTTGTTGTCTAACTCCATCAGATAAATAACTGAGGAAATGTTCTCCATTCGACAACACGTCAAAGTTTCGATTACATTCCGGATTTAAACAGGGAAAGTAGTAATAGTACCAGACGTTCTCCTGTTTTGAAAAAATGTCTTCCTTTACAAAGGATATATTGAGTGTCCTGGCTTCAATATTGTATAGCTTATAGGGTTGTGAGCTAATATGGTAGTTTTTTGCTATGGTGTATATTGCATTGTACCTCCTCTACATTTCAACTTTTCCTGCAATGATAACATTTTTCCAAATAAAAACAAGTAAAATTCAAATTGGACTAAGAAATATAAAGCTAAAAATTTTAAATTCTCAACGAACTTAGACTCGGGTATACTGTTCATCCCACTTTGTCAATGTAAAAGTATAAGACCTACTAAGCAAGTTTAAATTTATTCTTCATCCAATTTCGCAAATACATTCTAGCGGTTATTGTCTCCGGACATATATGTTGGCACTTAAAATACAACAAACAATCAGCTCAAACGATACCGTTAAGTTTTACGTTGGAACCGCACCGTTCAGTTTAGTTTGAGCACAAAACTGAACCAAAATTTGCATTAACCGAGCTGAACTTAAATTTTCAGTTTTAAACTAAACTAGTCCGGCCAACTGCCTTGATTTGCGAGTTGGGAAATTTTTTGATTAATTCGGTCGTTTGTGAAATTTTGTAAGCTATAATAGTTGTGATTACTGCATACCTTTTATTTCCTAGTATTTACCAGGGATGTCGACGATTAATAATCACGATTAAAGATTAACGATTAATGATTACTAATTATTAATCATCAATCGTTAATTTGGTAAGCTTGGATTTTTTGAAATAATCATTAATTGTAATCATCAATTAACCATTTTCAAATATCAATCATCAATAGCAATAATCAATTAACCATTTTCAAAAATCAATCATCAATAGCAATAATCAATTAACCATTTTCAAAAATCAATCATCAATTGTAATCATCAATTAACCGTTTTCAAAAATCAATCATCAATTTGAATCATCAATTTGAATCATCAATTATTAAATTATAAACCATTAATCGTTAATTGTAAATGAAATTCAAAATTTAGCAAGAAGTAATTTGTAATCGGAAGTGTAGATTTAACAAGTAGGTTGTAAAAATTGTAATCGTAACTGAAATTTTAGTAAAAACTATTTTGTAATAAATTGTAAACTCACCTAACTTTAGTAAAAATTAATTTGTAATTGTAATCGTAACTGATATTTTAGCAGAAAGTATTTTGTAATCGCAATCATCAATCACTTTTTTCATAAAGTAGTCATTAATCTTAATATATAATAGGGAATTCGAAATGGGACAGTTTTTCAATAATTTGTCTCGCCTGATGATATCAGACACGTCAAGCCCGAAAACTTGCGCATTATAAACTTGTAAAAAAATAAATTAATTTAAAAAGATACTGGTAACCATATAAAATAATTATTTTTGTTTCTGTATCATATGTAGTTAGTAACCACTAGTTACTATACCTACTACAAGTTCGTAGCAATGATCTGATATTTCTTATTTTGTTTAATCACACTAAGTCTCACAAATTAAAGCTAAGTTTTATTTTAAGACTACCAAAATATAATCTATATTATATGTAAAACGCAGGTGACATCTGTCCGTTCTGAAAGATAATTTTACTTATCATTAATAATGTAATAGGCAAATAAATGTTTAAAACAATAAGCATTAATAATTGTAATCGACAATTAAATATTTTGTTAAAAGATAATCGTTAATTGCAATCCTCAATTAATTAATTTTCGAAAATAATCGTTAATTGCAATCTTCAATTAATTTATTTTCGAAAATAATCGTTAATTGTAATCATCAGTGAATAATATTTCTAAAGTAATCGTTAACTGTAATCATCGATAAGAATTATTTTTAAAGTAGTCGTTAACTGTAATCATCGATAAAAATTATTTTTAAAGTAGTCGTTAACTGTAATCATCGATAAAAATTAGTTTTAAAGTAATCTTTAATTGAAATTATTAGTTAGTTATTATAACCCCATTAATCATTAATTGTAATTATTAGATAATAGTTATAAGCCCATTAATCATTAATTGTATTTATAAATTCATTTTGTTTTCGAAGTAATCGTTAATTGTAATTTGTAATCACAAAATTGGAAATTGACATCCCTGGTATTTACCATTATTTATATGTGCCCTGCATACATTCCTTTGTAGTACTTTGGTCATAATGTTAATTTTAGCGCACTGCTGGTCCTATTTAGAAAGAAAAGGAAACTATCAAGTGTTTTACAAAGTTAAACCATTCTTCTATGAACCTTTGACTAAAGGCAAAATACTTGGGAACATGTGAATAGTTTTGTTACTGTTTACCACGGTCTTTTTATTTGACTAATAATGATAATTATGCTATTTCAATTTCAACTGTATGTGCTGACGTTTGAATTTAACTATTTTACTGCGTACTTATTTAATTAATTATGGCCATAACAAACCTACATGTACTAAGAAATAATGCAATATATTTAGAATGCAATCAACATTATTTCAAGAATCGTACTAAATTTCGAAGAATATCTATGGTCAATATTATAAAGCGTCTGGGTAATTAGTATTAGTACGGGTTTTCTATATTTAAGTATACTGCCTGAATAATGTGTACTCATATGTAATCTACATGTATACTGACCACTATGCAAACGGTTGAGTTAAGCAGTTAGTCAGAGATAGCACAAATATTCTATATAAACAAACTCCAGTGCATCGTTTTGTAGTATATAAAAATAGTCAATCAAGTCTTCAGCAGACTCAGGTTATGCGTCACATGTATGATGTGTAAGAATTAAAGGATTAAAAAATTCGCTGCATTCCTGTTTTCACAATTTACCTTTTTTACACTTTGCATCAGCAATGTTTTGATTTACAGAGACCGGCACAGTAATAAAATGAGGGTTTTGCGGAACTGGCGGGCTGAGCCATTAAAGTGCGTATTTGGCGGAACTTGCGGGCTGAGTCAATAAACTTTCGGTTTGGAGGGCTGAGCCCGAAGATGATGAAGTGTAAATCAGCATTAAATATTTTTATTATATCCATTAGTACTGAATAGCTGCTTTTATTTAAATGTGAGTATACTCCTTGTGCTATACCCGATCAAATTAAAATGTGAGGAAATTGTACTTTCAACGATGGATTACAAAAAAGGCATCTAAAAGTACTTTAGCAACGCAGAATCTGCTAAAATCTTGTAAAACATTTTTACTACAAAACTTCACGAACTACCGCTGACACTGAGAGCGTATTTGCTATACTCAATAAATTGTGGACGCTGGAGAAAACAAAAATGTCCGTGGAACTTCTGGAAGTAATGACAGCTGCTAAAGTTATTCTGGAATTGAATTGTGTATCATTCTATGACATGCTACTTGGTGACACAAATTTGCTGAAACAAATTCATTCCTCTGACAAGTATTAGTTAATTACTAATATTAAGTTACAGCAGAAGTACTTGCTAATAAGCTATATGCCGTAGTTATTTTCAGCGAATGGTTCTTAAATCGCTTTAAGAAAATCCTAACTTTAGAATAGATTAATTGATTTAATACTATGGAATAATCGTTGACATAAAATTAAAAAACCTACTATTTTACATTTTACTAATTTAGATCTGGCAGCTTTAGAAATAGGGACAATACATTCAAGTAGAACACAAAACTATTCTTATGCATGCAAATATAATTCTTTGAGAGTGAAGTAGTAATATAGAAAAATAGGCAAAACAGTCGATAACATTTCTGCGTAAATTATTTCGTAGTTTCTGTTAGGGGACCCTAATTGTAAGTGGAAGCAACTTGAGGTATACGGATAATGCAAACCAAACTATAGGGGGTGGGGCCGCGAGGATCTAAATTTCGATTTTAAAATTTCACACGCAAACACATATAGATTTTCGGATTTTAGTTTTCTAGTTTCCATAAATTTCATACAAAATAAAATATAATCAACGGATATCATGCTGTGTCCTGCGGATGCAAAGTTGTATCTTTATTTATTTAGCGTCCAAGTATTATTTAATGCCTTTCGAGCTGTGCCCGAGGGATGGAGAAAGAGTTCAAATGCGTGTAGGAAGTCGACGACAACAAGTGACTTTCAAAATCATGTACTTCTATGGGGTGTTGAGAGTATGTCTCAGCTTCTATTACTTGATTTTAAAAATTTTCAAGTATGAAGATGTAACTTTTGAGAGTTGTTTAATGGCCTGTTAGAATCGGTAGGTATTTGGAATATAGTACTGGGACATACTTGGAATTGTTGATGTGCTTATCAAATCCGTTTGATTTTCACGTGCCTAATTTATTCCCTTGAATAAAAAATCACACTCAAATATTACGCTTCTTAGTGGATACAATATCATGTACAAACACTTTGTTTTAAATATGTACAGCATTGTTAATCATGTTTAACCAACATTTCTCACGTCCTTTTGGTGAAGAGCGCGTTGGGTCGTGATGTTGAGTAGTCCCCAGGAAACTATGGACGGTCTCGTAGATTCAGTCCAATCTGAAGTATGTAGTTTTTATTACACCAACCCTTTACATTTCATTTTTCAAGCCTCACAAATTCCAGATCTCTTAATGCCCCGACGGGTAATTTCCGTCTCCTTGCATGAATTTTTCGTCTGCGTACTCACGAATTTATTTTGCATAATTTTCGAAAGGAAATTCCTCTCAGGATATTACAATACCCTTTCACTATAAAGATATTTCAAAGCAAAGTTGACGTATAACGTTACATAATTCTGTGAGCCGAGCAATAATTATTAGCACTATTAAATTCCAAATTGGTCTCACAAATCTTAAATCCTTAAAGACAAGCTCCTTCGAATCCTTAGCTCCTTCGAAGCGCCTTATAGTGAAAGTGTACGGTATATGCATTCGTTCACAGAAAGCTTACATTGCATGTATTCTACTAACTCAAACACCTGCGGCAAACAAAGTTTACATGTCCAAGTTTTGTTCCAACCCCTGTAATTCGAAGACAAGATTTATGAAAGCATGAGAGTTTGAACAATTTCGGGCTTAAGTCAAGTATACGATCTGTAAACAATACCCGTACCACGAACGTTTTGGCGAACGCTGGGAACCGTTACGTTGCCCATTTGAAATGCAATGTTTGTCCATATCGTGCAGCTATATACATACTCATAGGGAATTGTGTATGTATCTGAGATGTTCAAATGATTTTTTCTTCCTTCAATCCTTCGAATGCAAAAAAAATAGATTCATTTCCATCCTTCAGACCTCTTCAGGTTGAAGGCTTGAAAACAAAGTTCCTTCCTTCAGCCTTCCTTCGAAGTAGTTTTGTTGAGTTCCTTCCTTAAGCCTTCAGTAATAATTATTATCTTTCCTCCACCGAATTCCGTCTTTCGTATAATTATTTTATTTTTATATGAAATAACAAAGTTAAGAGTCACTTACTATTCAATGCTTAAAAGACAGGCGTTTAGACATTGTATGTAGTATTCATCGTTTCAATTTTAAAAAAAGCATTCAATATTCCCGAATCCCAAGGATGGTATTCCAGCTGGTTTACTAGATCAGAATTCCTGGGTGTGGTTCGTCTGAACATATTTGTACCCATCATTTGTGCATCCAAAGTCCCGAACTTTAATTCATGCATGATTTCAGACATGTGTTGCTATATACCAGAGCGGTGCTCAAGTTCAAGTAGTACTTGACAAGTATCAAGTCGGGTCAAGTTAGGAGCAAGTTCGGGTTCATGAGGGTTTCTAATTGGTTGAATCGGGTCAAGTTCAAGTATTTGCTGGATCCGATCTTGGAACTTCAAGTAGGTTCTGGTCCAAGTGCAAGCCCACAGAATTGACTTGAACTAAGGATCAAGTTCAAGTTCGGGTCTGGGCATGGATTTGACTTGAACCCGAACTTGCACTTTCAAGTACCGATTCAAGTGGCCTACTTCAACCAGAGCTTCTGCCGGGGACAGGGACGTCCCGTCGGGACACTGGACGGACCGGGACGGGACGTCCCCGGGGACAAAATAATTGTCCCCATGTCGTATTCGGGACGGGGACAAAAAAATGTCCCCATTATATTCGGGACGGGATGGGGACAAAAAAAACTGTCCCCGCTATATTCGGGACGAGAGATGCCTTTTGGTCCTGTATATAACGGGACGGGACGAGCAAGCATAGCAGAACAAGGATAACGTTTCAGATTTAATGCTCATGAGTAAACTATTCTGTGAACACTATTTCACCGAATGTAAGACATTCGATTTTAGGTTGTAGAAAACTGAAGCTTGTTGCTCAAAAAGTTAAGGAAGAATCTTGGAGCCACGATTCTATAAATGTGTTTTTTGTCTTTAGTACAAATATTTTTTGTACAAAATTTTCCTCTTGTTCCGATTTTTGGTATGACTGTTTTTAGTAATTATCGGGACGGTACAGGAATTTTATTCACATGTCCCAATTTTCGGGACTGGGGACAACGTTTTTTAAAAATTTTGGGGACGGGACGGGGACATGGTTTTTGTCACCGTGTCCCGACTGTCGGGACGGGACTGGGGACAAAGGTTTTTAAAAAATATCCGGACGGGACGGGACGGGGACGGCACAAGAATTTTGTCCCCGACAGAAGCTCTGCTTCCAACGTCTGTTTGTTGGCCATTGGCATCCCTACTAGAAACCATCCCTGCAGAGATATGTACAGAAGCTGGAGCACACTTCATTTGGAGTGTCTGTTAATTGTGTATTCTGTAAATCGTCGTGCTTGAAACTATTCTTCTAATTTTTCATCATTTTTGAAAAACTGTTGAAGTAAATTGTCCGGTGAGACTGTAACACAAGGAAAAAACCATGAGCGAACCCGAATCTGAATTTAATAAAGACGACGGAAATTGAAATTCTTACAATTAGCTCCACCCCTTGGAGTGTTTTTGCGACTTACTACATACTACAAAAGTTGTAAGGTTCAAGTACTTGAAATCCAAGTTCGGGTTCAAGTCAATTCCAAGTTCGGTTCGCAAGATTTATGGACCCGACATTCAAGTATCAGATCAAGTTCGGGTTTAGGAAAGATTACTTGCAAGATATGAATTGGTATGACAAGTAATTCCTGGGACCCGAAACGCCAAGTTCGGGTACTTATAAATATATACTTGAAAGTTCAAGTGCAGGTCAAGTTCAAGTTCGGATCCTCAAAATACTTGACCCGAACGCAGGTCTGCTATATACCATAACATATCGTTGGGCACATTTTGTAAAGTACCATTTTCGTTGGAGAACCCATTTAAAAAGTTATGAAATGAAAATTAAGCTTAAAAATTTTCCCAACGATATATCCTTGTGAAGGAAGACAGCCCTGGAGGAAACCAGGGATCTGTGCTTCAAATATTATAGTTCACCAGAAGTTCAAGCTTGTACAGCTTACAATCAGCCACTTTGGTGTGAGTATGCATAGAACGTACGCATTTATTATTTTGTGACACCCACACTGTCCATAGTCTGTTGCAACCATAGTTCTTGGTTTTGGGCCGGCGAGCAGGATGCAGAATTGACCATCACTAAATACTGGCCCCAGACTAAAGGTAATAAATGTTTTTTTCCTAACTGTGCCAGTTTTTATATACGCCAATTTTGAGTTTCCCTGCTGAAACTTTTTCCCAACAAAAAAAGAAAAACTCATTTATACTATATGCATAAAATTGTATTGCCACTGGAAAGAAAAAAAGGTCTCAGCGAGGTACAAGCTCGTGCGAACGTAGACCATTTTGCCTCTTCAGCGACGATTTGCTCTTTCACTATATTTGTACATAAACATGTGAATCTTTTCTTTTCAGTAAAAACAAATCAATGAAGCCCGCGGATTCTGTGGGAGAATGGAGCCCAAGCGGGAAAGAAAATTCCAGTGTGGATACTGTTCGTCAAAATATTATTATAAAACAAACCTTACAATTCACGTGAGAGCCCATACTGGAGAAAGGCCCTATAAATGCAAAGACTGCTCATCTGAGTTTACATCTAGTTCAAACCTTTTGAGACACCGCAAAGTCCACACTGAAGATCGACCATTCAAATGCGACCAATGCCCCTCCATTTTCAAAGCTAAAAATGCCCTTCAAAATCACCGCACCAGAGTTCACCCTGAGGAAAAACGATACAAATGCCAAGAGTGCTTCTTAAAATTTAAGACTAAAAATCACCTGGAAATTCACGCTACAGTCCACGTTACAAAACGACTATACGAATGCAAAGAGTGCTCTTCCAGGTTCAAGTCACAACAACACCTCAAGGCTCATAGTAAACTGCATACTGAAGAAAGACCATACGAATGCGAAGCTTGCTCCTTAAAGTTCAAGACAAAATTCTACTTAAAAAGTCACCGTGTTGTCCACTTTGAAGAGAGACCGTACAAATGTGAAATATGCTCTCTAAATTTCAAGAGAAAGTATGAACTTCACAGTCACAGATCAGTCCATACTAAAGTAAAGCCTCACAAATGCAGCGAGTGCTCATCCCGGTTCCGAACTACAAGTAATCTTAAAACACATTTCAGGACCCATACAGGTGAAAGACAGCACAGATGTAATATGTGTAGTAAGAATTTCACCAAAGCTTTCAGCCTTGAAAATCATATCCGTCTACACACAAATGAAAAGCCCTATGAGTGCTCCATTTGTCCGAAGAGGTTTACCAAAAAAACCCATTTGCAAGATCATATGTTCATTCATACAAGCGAGACTCCATTCAAATGTCAACTTTGCTCAAAGCAATATCAAAACATCCGATCATTGACAGCACATTTGGGGACTCATTCAGACGTAAACTCCCATGCCTGCAGAATGTGCAATTCAAAATTCAAGTCTAAAGACAGCTTAGCAGATCACTATAGAAAACATACGGGAGAGAAACCCTTCCGTTGTGAGCTTTGCCCTTATACTTGTGCGAGTAAAAAATATTTGAGAAAACACGGATTGAGACATTCGGAGCAAAGCCCATTCAAGTGTGACATTTGCCAGCTCACGTTCAAACTCCACAGAAGGCTTGAATTGCATTTACTAACTCACACAACTGAGACAAACAAAGTGTACAAGTCCAAGTTTGGTTGTTCCAATCCCTGTAATTCGAAGACAAGATTGTCAAAGCATGAGAGTAAGGACCATGTCGGGCTCAAGTCAAATACCGGATCTCTAAACAATATCTGTACCAGAAACGTGTTAGCGAACGACGCGAAACCCAATGTTGTGAATTTGAAATGCAATGTTTGTTCATATCGTGGAGCCAGTCATCAGGAATTGTATATACATTACTCCTCTTGTCATGGCTTACCCGTTGTTATTTTGGAAAGGCTGGTAATGCTAGATGTATAAATTCTCTCGGTGTTTTTTGGTTACCAATAAAAACCTTTTACGTTTAAATAAACTTAACAAATAACGCTATAATTTAATATTGTAAATAGGATCCTCAGGATCGCCACTTATGGACTGCATTTGATGTGATGCTTTATTGGTTTTTTTGATTTTGATATCACACATGCATCCGTTGTTTCATGATTTCCAAGTTTTCACCTTTAGTCACAGCAGAAGTGAAATTATTAGGAGGAATTGAGTATCACTTAAAGCATGCTGGCTTAAACTATTGCTTATAATAGTAATTAAACTATACAACCTATGAAAGTCGGTAATTGCAATGAACCAGCGCACTCAAAGATTCAAATTATGCAAAACTTGATAGTTAGAGATCATCAACGGACATTTGGACACTACATGAGCTGGAATTCCACCAAAATGAAAAGTGGTACAGGAGAACTCGTTGCATGAAAAAACAGCACGATAATGGATACATAAATTAAAATCAATGGTTCAATAACATTTTGCCATTTGATAGTGACGTTTAACACATTAATTTACCAACCGCATTAGCTAAAAATGTTGCATGACTCCCCAATACATGTCATACATCTGAATCTGAATATTTGGCAATGTGAGACAAATGATGTCGAAATGAAAATGAAAGCACAGCCCTTGTAATTACCATTTCTTTGGGATAAAAATATCCTTTGCGCTTATTTGTGCTTTTAGCCGCAGTTAATTAAGCTTTCCATTTGCAGATCCTTCAGAAAAAATTATTTTGCGGAAATACTATGCATCAATACATTTATTACCGTTGGACCGTAAGGTATCTTTTAGGACAATTGCAAAGAATGTTCCTTCGGGGTTGTATACTGGTCAATCCTTTGGAAGCACCGTAAAGTAGTTGTACATACTGGAGTACATATGTCCAAAAATTTGGAATATGACGACTGACTGACTGGAAAGTCATTCACTGTTATGTACAAAGGTGACTGACTGTATTTGACGTCATTCACATATTTATACAGGATTATGTGCAGGGTATCGTTAAAGCCAGTACTTACAATTAATATTAATTCCACGCGGCTATCTTTTCCTCGCGTTAAATGTTAGGATTTTCTACCTCTTCTTCTATCAGTATCCAGTAAAAGCGGAATAAGGATTCGTTTCCTTTGATTTCATTTGAGGCCAACAGGATAACCCGAACTTCTTAAAATCTAATGTGCTTTTCATTGATAAGGTAATGAGTGATCTTCACTTAAAACTCCATTATTTTCTTGTTTAGTGACAATTATTGTTGACCTAATAATAAGAGGAAAAGAATTTGACAAAATTTCAGCAATTCAGTGGGATGCATTTGTTGCTATACCTGTACAGACACAGACGAAATACAAATAACCCTTGTGAATGTAAAAGTACCACATTTTAAACCCTAATCAACATTACGTTTTATTAGTGGAAGGGTAACATACTGGATTGTACATATGGATTTTTTCCTTGTCTGTCTAGTTCAAATATACTGTGTAGTAACATTCCAGAGGATCTGTCAACAAATTTGAACCAAGGAAGATGTCCAGATGATTTAGGGAGTGTGCACATATTACGTTTCATTTTTTCCCGATTTTTGGACCCTACCCCCCCCTATCGTCATCCTAAAGTCATTTTTCCTGGACCCCCCTCCCCTGTAAACGTCATCAAAGCAAAAACTCAGACAAAAACTACTTGACCGATTTCGTTCAAAATTTTTTTTATCATTGTTTGTGTTAAAACTGGTAGTTAGTTATTGATTGAAATCGGTCAGCGTGTTCATGCGAAAAAAATAAATTTTGGAGGAAGAAAAAGAGAAATAATAAAAAACACCAACAAATGATTACAGGTGGGAAAACTTGAGTTCGCGGCCATATTATTTTGGTTTCCCCTTCGCGGACAAACGCAAAATAGCAATTGCTGTTTTTGCAAAGAGCCTATTATAATTTTGTTTAATGAACTTTTAACGTCAGTAATATGGGCAAATTCGCTCTGATTCCAGTCAACCACATTTCCAATTCCTTCCACCGGTGAGTCCGACGAATACTCCGCTACACATGCTGTCTAAGTCTGCATTTGATAACTTTGATTAACATATTCAAGATGCATACAAGATTAATTTTCTATATATTTTCTAACGAACTTCTATGAGCAGCTGTTTTGTGGGATTCATATGCAATTTTACTAACAAAATAGTGATTAAAAATATGGTAGGTTTGGCTTTCCAGGTTGTCTTGAATGCTCTGGTAGTAGTAGACATAGAGGATAGTTTTCAGACATTTAGCTTCACAAACCGCCAAAAAAGGCAGATGAATCAATGGTTAAAAATTAGAATTCCAGAAACATCCTGCTTAAAGAGCACGGGAGCCGGGAGAAAGTTCAGTAGAAGTTCCTCGCTAGGGACTCCAGCTACTGGGAGGACAACAAATTATTTGCAAAACATACTGAGATGTTGTACTTTGTACTTTAGGCACACAAAATTTATTTTGGCCAACAGTTTGTCTAAAATATATTTTGGCGCCATTCTTGACTAATTTTTTGAGGATTTCCTGGATCACAAGTTTGGTATGACTAGCGTAAACAGCCATCGGCTTCGCCAATGGAAACTACATACATATATATTTCATATGCATAAGCCGTTTAGCAATTTTGTAGTGTGTACTTGCGAATCTATAAAGCGCGCTTAGAAGAGAGAGCGAAGATTTAAAAAACTCTTATGGCACGGCCAAATTATAGTATTTAGTGATTGTGGTGCTTACAGGAATAATAATTCTAAAACACATGACACATGCTGGCTGGCTTCTTTTATTTCAACACTTCCTGTAATGTTACCAGCATATTCATAGTTGACACTGTCAGCGCTTGTAGATTGTTAGGACCAAGGGCGACGTAACTGGGATCGTGAGAACGAATTATTTTCAAACCATATTAAGATTGGCAGACATGATTTTGTAACTATTCCTGCGTAAGCCAAGAGTTTTCGAGATGCTCATGGGTGTCAGAGATTTGAACTAATTTATGACTTACGTATGTTTATAAAATGTATCAGTGGTCTTTCAACAATAAAAGTTTGCTACGAAAAGCATTGAGTCTAACAATTATCCCTGTTCATTCCTTACATTTTTGTGAGAATAGGTGAAACATCATCAGCAAGGTTACCCCCACCCCCCCTGGTATACACAAAATCATCAGCTTCAAGACCCCCTCCCTCCCCCAAAACTGAAACGTAATATGTGCACACTCCCTTACTGGATCAGAAGCTCAGGCTGGGGTTCCTCTGAAGGACAAAACCGTTTGGACCAATCATTTGTGGCGGTGAATTTTTGAAGATAATTTTCTACTAACAATTTCTTTTACCTGGTCCCTCCTTGTAAGTCCACACATTGTTGGGCGCACGCTGTACCTCATTAAAACAAAATTGCATCTAACGTCACAAACTTTAGTTCATGCATGATTTCAGATATACATACGTTGCTATATACCATAACGGTAATAACGGAGAGGTAATATCAACCATGTTGAAATAATTGGAATACGTGGATATTGCTTAGAATCAATTTATTTGCCAAGCTTTCGAACTCAAACAGTGTTCATCTTCAGGGCTTAATTATGACTAACTATTTTATCCTTGTTTGATGTAGTATTTATACAATTTTTACATTATTCTAATTTAAAAAATTATTGAGTTGTGAATATTTTGCAAAAAACTAAATTATTTTGTTTCAACAATTTAAATTAAAAACAAGATCAATCTATTAAATTCGGGATTATTGGCTTCCATGCGTTGCTTAAAATAAAACCTTGGTTGACGTTCATCAATGACTGTTTTGATTGTTGGATAACTAAACCTTCCTTTATTTGTCGTAGGAAATGATTATGTTCGGGAACAACAATCTTTGCATCGTCCCATGCAATTTGATGACTTCTGTTTCTTATTATGTGTCTTGCAATAGCTGCTTTTTATATTCTTTTCTTCTGACATTATCTTTATGTTCTTGTACTGTTGTGTTTAGGTGCCTATAGGTTTCCCCAACGTATATTGAATTGCAAGTATTACAAGGTATGATGTATACTCCAGCATTCTCAGAATTTTCTCCATCTTTTAAACTTTTCATTAAGTTTTGGATTTTTATACCGGGTAAGAAAGTAGGTTTCCATTTCAAGACTCTTCGCAAGTATCCTGCGATCCTATTAGAAATATTGCCTATGTATGGAATTGGAATCCATGGTTCAATCTTGTTTTCTGTTTCTATGATTGATGAGAGCAAAATTGATGTGTCTGGTGCAGATACAGGTGTTGTATGATTTTTTATCATTGTTGCTTGTGCGATTATGGTTCTCCTCGGATGTAACTTGTTTCTCATTCTGTTTTTTCATTCATTTTTCATTCTGAGAGGTACATATCGTTGGGTATACTATATTCATTGTAGAACCCATTTAAAAAGCAGAGATTATGAAATGAAAATGACACTTTAACAAATTTAGTCAACGATATATCCTTGTAAAAATACCTTGTAAAAAAACCAGTAACCAGTAAGACCATTGAATTTCTCTTTAGAACCACATCCGGAAAATTTATGCTGGAGTTTAACATATAGTTTCAAGTAAACAGGAAAACCTTTTACCGACGAATGGAAATTAAATCTTTGCGTGTATGTGCCGGGCCATAGACCCTGTACCCAAAACTCACATAAAATGCCATCTGATCCCATCCAGAATGGGGCGAGCGGGTACTTGTTAGATTTCTGTGAATCCAGCTGGCACTGTGGGGTTGGGCTTGCTACAGAAAGCTGTGTGTAGGATTTTCTCTCTCAATTGCACGCAAATTTGCAAAGCATGCAAAAAATGAAGAAGAAGAAAGGTCAGGCTTATATCAGCAATTAATTATGTGTGCTCTGCCTGTCTCTCTTTCGTTCACATCATCCCCATTGGTTCTCTCTCTCTCTCTCTCTGAAGTGCGTGAGAGCACCTACAATCAACGTGTACTCACCATCACCTTCGCAGTTTGTGAGAGTGAGGATGAGAGGCATCTCTCATTCCCTCGTGAGAGTGCTCATTTATGATTCTGGATTCTGGGGTCGTAGCGTCTAGCACTATCACAATCTGCCACAAAGCATAGGGTTAGCATCTGTAACAAGTAACACATTCCTATTTATTATTTTGTGCTTCTCACGTTGCCCGTACAGTCTGTTCCGTAACCTCTATCCACTGTTTTTATTAGAAAAGTTTATAATAATATATTTTGTAATTACTAATTATATACAAAAATTATTATCAATAACTTCGTCTGTCATTCTTGTTCGAAGCCTAACTTGGGAGCAGGGGTCGGGTATTTTTAAATATTTTCGTGAAAAATAATTTTTACATTTTTTCTGTAAAACTTTTTCCCTACAGGATTGGAAATCCCTGCTAGAAACGGTCAAGGAATATCGAATTATTTGTTCACAAAACAAATTTCCCTGAAGACAGAATATTTTGAAAATACCTTGCACAGAAATGTCTTTCAATTTAAAAATCCCTGGTCAGAAAGAATATTCCCTTTCAAATTTTCCCTTGTTTTTGATTGAAGTGATTGTGATTTTTGTTTGAAGAAGATTCTTTGTATGCGTTCCCTCTCTTTAGCAGTTGCAGTTTGCAGTGGTTTACACTATGGATTAAATGATTAAATTATATGTATCCTTCTAAATGTAAGGTGCTTATATGTGTGTCATTAAATACTTGTTAGTTTTACTTGATTTTTTATTTTCAGATCAAACAAATCGATGATGCAGTGATTCTTCGAGGAATGGGTCCCAAGAGGGAAAGAAAATTCCAGTGTGGATACTGTTCTTAAAAATATTATTATAAAGGAGGCCTAACAATTCATATGAGAGTCCACACTGGAGAAAGGCCCTTTAAATGCAAAGAATGCTCCTCCACATTTGCGTGTAGTTCTAGCCTCTTGAGTCACCACCGTAGAGTCCACAATGAAGTAAGAACATTCAAATGTGAGAAGTGCCCCTCCGAATTCAAAACTAAATATGAATTTAAATCTCACCGTGTTGTCCACACTGGAGAAAGACCATACAAGTGCAAAGAATGCCCCTCCACGTTTGCATTTAGTTCAATCCTTTACCACCACCGTAAAGTACATACTGGATTTAGGCCATTCAAATGTGGGGAATGCTCCTTTAGTTTCTAGACAAAACATCAACTGATTACTCACCGCAGAGTTCATACACGTGAAAGGTCATACAAATGTAATTTCTGTAGTAAGAATTTTGAAGCGAATTCCGCACTTCAAAATCATATCCGTATACACACTAATGAAAGGCCTTATGAGTGCTCTATCTATATTCCAGAAGAGTTTTGCACGGAAAGAAAACCTGAATCAACATATTCAAACCCATTCAAGCGGAAGCCCTTTCAAATGTCAAATTTGCTCGAAACAATGTCAACATATGGGGAAATTGACAGCCCAATTGGAAACACATTCAGATGCGTTGCCCTACGTTTGCAGTACGTTCAACTTGTGATTCAACACTCATGGTGCTCTATTAGCTCACGCTAGAAAACATAAAGGTGAAAGAGCATACAAGTGTGAATTTTGTTACCGGAGATTTAGTTCATCAACCACACTCCAGTATCATGTAAATACTCACACTGGCGAAAAACCCTTCGGTTGTAAACTCTGCTCTTATGCTTGTCTGAGTAGTGGTCATTTGGCCAATTACATTGCGAAACACTCGGACCACAGAGCTTTCAAGTGCGAAGTTTGTTCACAGACGTTCAAACTCCGTGGATGTCTTAAAAGACATTTATTAACCTAACACGCGCGACATGCATTATAAATGTTCAGAGTCAGGCACTCCGGAATAAGGGGGGACAGGAGGGACATTGTCCCTCCCAAAAAACGTCAGGGAGGGACAGGCTATACTGCTGTCCCCCCCACTTTTAAGGATCAAATTAACCTTTTCTTAACTTTTTGATGTCAAAACTCCTATGAAGCTTCATTTTTTTAAAAAATCCTCCACAAACTGCTGTTAGTTGCATTTAAAAAACTCGCAACAAACTATCTCTTTAAACAAAAATGTTTACCTAAATGATAAATATCTTTTCCATCCTGGTCTATGCATACATGTGAAGATCGGTTCATCTAGGTAACTACCAAAATTGAGTAGTGGAAGTAGTGGGTCATACTGCAGTTCGAATTAGATTTTTTAAAGCTACCGTTTTCATCCTTGCTAATGATTTTGAACTTATTCAAACGATTTTATGCCAGTATTGCAATACTTTCAGGGTTGAAATTGTGTGAATATTCAAATAGTAACTTAGATATTCAACGCAACGCTGCCCATCAACAAATTAGAGGATGTTTTTCTATTCAACATTCTTTACTATTGCTAAATTTGGAATATTATTTCCCGCTACGTATGCTGAACATATTGACCTCCCCTCGCCAGATTGATCAATTGATCCAGGCCAAAATCTTGACCTGGATCAAAAGTTTGAACATTTTGAAACTTTTGCTTTGAATTTCGTTCCAAATTCATGCCAGACCAATAAATATGTTCCAAAATGTCGGACCAGACAGATAATACCATTCCTGTATTACGAGCTTAACGGAAAATTTGCTAGTAGCAATTTATAAACTCAATTGGTTTTAGCGCGCCAATATTATTGAAAAGAATACAACTGAGTATTAAAACGACACCCAAGGAGATTATTTTAGGATATTAATAATTAACACGAAATATTGTTGTTTGGTTAAAAATTTACATAAAAAAATTCACCGACACAAAATTTGGTCTGTTCCAACGGATGGAAAAGGCCATGCACTGCTAAACCAGTAAATCTACTGGAGAATGTTCCTTGGACGAAAATTGTGGAACAGATCTAGAGGAATGGTTCTACACTTAGACCATGCCAGACCAAAAATGAAAGAACAGATTGAACCATTCCCGGAAATAGATCGCCAATCAGTTCAATGATTCTTTGATACCTCTATTTGAAATCAGTAAAATTTTGGTAGTATCTAGTGTGTGTAAGAAAATGCTTCTAATATATTAGATATAGTTGGTGTCTTCTACGAAAACTTGTTCTTTTAAAAACAAATTGGAACAAAATTTAAAAGTTTTATATTTTGCATGCTTATATGAGCTAACTAACGAAAAACAATGTGAAACCCTATACATATGTACATACATATGTTTGTATTTGGCCAATAGCAAAGTAACGAAAACTAATTTTAAAATGTTGTCCCCCCCCCACTTTTTTGGACGTTCCGGAGTGCCTGTTCAGAGTGTGATTTCCAAACATACAGACGGTCTTATTTTGTAATTCATGAGCTGGCACACAGTGCAAACAAAATGTACAAATGTAGGATTTGTTCCTACTCTCAAGATCGGAAACAAAGTTTGGCTTTACATCAGAACAGGTACCATTCTGGAATTAAATCAAATCCCGGGGTACCAAACAAGACAAATATCACCAAAATGTCAAAAGATTGGAAAAGGAACACTGAGCTTTTGAAATGCAAAATTTGTCTGTATCGTGGATCCACTCATAGAGAAATATGTATGCACTACTCAGCTTGTCATAGTTTACCCGTTGTTTTTTTGAACAGGTTAGCAACGCGAGGTGTGTAAATTATAATTTGGATTATTAAAGTATGTTCGTGTAGATACATATAACATTTCATCGCCCTAAAATTAATTCGAATGTATGCTTGACTGATGTGTAAAGCTTTCCATCTTGTAAAAGTAATTAAACTGGAGGACGTGATTTGGATGTTTTTTTGTATATTAAAATGCGAATCTATGAATTGGCAAAACACCATGAATTTATGCACTTAAAAAGATTAAGTCTAATCATATGGGCTCATTGAAAAACGGGACCACACGGGACGTAAAAAGACAATTAAAGGGGTGTGACACAAATGGCGTCATCCGAAAACCTGGCCTATGACGACTGACTGGTTGACTGGAAGGTCGTTCACTTTTATACACAAGGGTAACTGACTATATATTATGACGTCATACACATATTATGCAGCAACATGGACACAGTATCACGGGGTTCAATATAACTTGACTTAATTCCCGAAAATGCCACATCCAGTTGAGTATGTGAAAAAACAGGTTTCGGTAAACAAATACAAACTTTATCAAAACTTTCCCTTGAGATGTGTTAATCGTCATAGCAAAGGTTAAGTCAAATTATAGTATCCTTATTTTTAAACGGCACTTTCTGTCCGTTTATTTAAAGTTCCGTGCATTCATAGTTCAATGGCCTCAAACAACACCCAAAAGGTGGCATGCCAAGCAGTCATTTCCTTATTATTAACAAAAACTACCTGTCCGTGTGTAAGGATGTTAAAATATAATGTTAATTTTAAGAAAAGCCTTCCTAAGGAAGAACTCTCCACATCATCATTTGAATATCTATATCTCTTCAAAATGTAAATAGATTAGAGATGAGAGGATGGATGGGTGTAGAGAGGACATTCTGGATTGAATCGCGTTAGGGAAAGGAACTAGTCTCGCTAGTTAGAAAGATTTACAGTGTGTAATTTTAGAGACTGAACCTAACTAATATTTATTCCTTGGGAAGTATCTTCGGAAATTATATTTTGGTGAATAAATATAGTATTGTTAATTAAACCAACATCACACATAAGTTAACCCCAAATTATTACACTCAACATACACTCGTGTCACTTAGACTGTATCACTCATTTAGTGCTCTTTAGGAGAGATTGTGAAAGGGTTCTCCGCATCTCTGGACTACATCCCTCATAAAGGTTCAGGATGTTCAGGATTAGGTGTACATTTATTTAATTTAATAAAACAATTAATCACCCCAAAATCCTACCTTTCACCTCCATTTATTTATTTACACAACAAGTCTTCACGACAGGGCTTGATTTGTAAGCCGTTTATCTTTTAATTTCTACTCTCACACTATACCATTTCTATAAGTGTAGTTGTCCCTGTTAAGTAGGGCTTTATTACTAGTAGCAATAAGAAAGACCAAAGTTCCAGTGTTCCAGATTATGGCTCACAATCAGCCCCTTGAAAGCGTAGTGTTAGCGTGCGTAAGTAACACCTACATACGTATTAATTATTTGGTGCCAATCACATTCTTCATACTTTGTAGTTTAACCACAGCTTTTGGTTTTGGACCGTGGTGCATTCAGAAATGACAGTCACTAAATACTTGAACCCAGACTAAAGGTGTACATAATTCTTTTATTCTAATAATAGCAAAATATTTTTGAATATTTTTTTATAACTGTCCGAAACCGGTCTTGAGAGCAGGGACCAACCAGTCTTTCTAAATATCAGTTTTGTTCTTTCCTGTTAAAACTATTTCCCTACAAAACGAGAAATTCCGGCTCTAGACGGTCATTGAATTTAAAAATCCTTGTTCAGAAAACAATCTCTTTCCCGTCAAATTTTCCTTAAAATACAGACATTTTTTTCTTACTTTCGAAGAATCTTTGCATACGTTCCCTCTCTTCAGCAGTTGCAATCATTTATATATGTACTATGAATAAAATGATATCGCCTTTGAAGAGCAAAATGGTCTCAGTCTCTCAGTGATGTACACAATCGTACGAACGTAGACCATTTTGCCTCTTCAGCGACGATTTGCTTGTACCGATATATCTGTAAAAATGTGAATCTTTTCTTTTCAGTAAACAAATCGATGAAGCAGTGATTGTTCGGAAGAATGGGGACCATCAAACGAGTACGAAAATTCCGGTGTGAACATTGTTCCACAAAATATTATCGTAAAGGAGACCTTACTATTCATATGAGAGCCCACACTGGACAGATGCCCTATAAATGCAAAGAGTGCTCCTCGGGCTTTGCGTCTAGTTCTGCCCTGTCGAGGCACCGGAGAGTCCACAATGAAGATCGGCCATTCAAATGTGACCAGTGCCCCTCCAGTTTCAAAGATAGAAATGCCCTTCAAATTCACATCACCAAAGTTCACCCTGAGGAAAAACGATACGAATGCAAAGAGTGCTTCTTCAAATTCAAAACCAAAAATCACCTGGAAAGTCACGCTACAGTCCACGTTACAGAAAGTCTTTACAAATGTAAAGAGTGCTCTTCCAAATTCAAGTCTAAGCGATACCTGAAGGCTCACCTTAAACTACACACGGAAGAAAGACCATACGAATGCGAAACTTGCTCCTTAAAGTTCAAGACAAAATTCTACCTCTACAATCACCGTGTACTCCACTCTGAGGATAGACCGTACAAATGTGAAAAATGCCCCTTAAAATTCAAGAGAAAGTATGACCTTGAAATACACAGATCAGTCCATACTAAAGTCAAGCCCCACAAATGCAGCGAGTGCTCATCGGAGTTTCGAACTAAAAGTAATCTTAAAACCCACCTCAGGACCCATACAGGAGAACGACCGTACATATGTAATATGTGTAACAGGAGTTTCACCAATACTTCCAACCTTGAAAATCATATCCGTATACACACCAAAGAAAAGCCCTATCAATGCTCCATTTGTCCAAAGAGGTTTGCCCAAAAAACCTATTTGCAAGAACATATTTTTAGTCATTTATGCAAAACGCCATTCAAATGTCAGCTTTGCTCAAAGCAATATCGACACCTTCGAACATTGACATCACATTTGGGGACTCATTCAGACATAATATCCCATGTTTGCAAAATGTGCAATTCCAAATTCAAGTCTAAACGCTACTTAGAAACTCACTATAGAAAACATACGGGAGAAAAACCCTTCAGTTGTGAACTTTGCCCTTATACTTGTACGAGTAATAATAATTTAGCAAGACACAGGTTGGTACATTCGGAGAAAAGACCATTCACGTGTGAAATTTGTAGGTTCAGCTTCAAAGTCCGCCGAAGCCTTAAATCCCATTTATTAATTCACCAGTCGGAGAAGCAGCACAGTTGTTGCAAGTGTAGTTTCCAAACACGACAGAAGTATCTACTGGTACGTCATGAGTTGGCGCATATTGCAAACAAATTGTACAAGTGCAAGATTTGTATCTACTCCTGTAACTCCAAGACGACATTATTCAAGCATGAGAGAAGGGACCATATCGGGCTTAAGTCAAATACCGGATCTCTAAACAATACCTGTATCCGGAATGTTCTGGCGAACGATGGGAAACGTAACGTTGCCCATTTGAAATGCAATGTTTGTCCATATCGTGGAGGCACTCATAGGGAATTGTGTACGCATTACTCCACTTGTCATAGTTTACCAGTTGTTATTCTGAAAAGGGTAGTACCGCTACATGTATGAATGTTTACAATTCTTTTGGTTGCCAATAAAATCTTTTACGTTTGCAAATAGTATCCTCAGGATTGCAACTTGTGGACTGAATTTGATGATGTATGGATTCTTTTGATTTTGATTTCACACTTATTACAGGGGAAGATACGTCCCTTATCCCTGGAAGAGGGGGTCCTCAACGATTTCAAAAATCCCATCCCTACTGAAAAAAAGGTCAACGATTTTCCGAATCCCTGTTGGGAAAAAAAATCCCTGTTTGTTTAACAAAATTCCCTGAAACATGTCAACAAATTTGAAAATCCCTGCCAAAAAAGGTCAACGATTTTAAAAATCAATGTTCGTAAACATAAATCCCTTCCCTTTGAGATTTTACCTGCCAGAAATATTTCCTACAAAAATCCGACCCCTGACTTATTACATCCGTTGTTTTATGATTTCAAACTTTTCACCTTTAGTCACAGCAGGAGTAAAATTATTAGGAGAAATTGAGTATGAATAAAGTATGTTGACTATTACTATTACTTATACTAATATTTACATATAACTCATGAAAATCGATAACTGCAATGGACCAGCACACTCAAAAAAATCAAATTGTGCAAAACTTGATGGTTACAGACCACCAACGGACATTTGGATACTACATTAGCTGGAGTTCAACTAAAATGAAAAGTGCTATAGAGGAGAACTCGTTAAATGAAAAACGAAAAAACAGCACGATAATGGAAGCATAACTTAAAATCAATGGTTAAATAACATTTTGCCATTTGATATTGACGTTTAACACATTTATTTAGCAATCGCATTAGCTAAAAAGATTGCATGACTCCCCATAATACATGTAATACATGTGAATCTGAATATTTGGCAGGCCTCAATGTGAGACAAATGATGTCAAAAGGAAAATGCAAGCACAGACCTTGTAATTACCATTTCTTTGGGATGGAAATATCCTTTTGCGCTTATTTGTGCTAATAGTCGCAGGTAATTAAGGTCTCCTTTGACAAATCCTTCGGAAAAAATTATTCTGCAAAAGTGCTATGCATCAACAGAATTATTACCGTTGGATGTTAATTGATTTTTTATGACAGTTTACTGTGTACCCTCTATATAACAGACTCCCCCTTTAAAACATTTCCTTTGCAAAAGTTAATCCATTTGCAAACTTTTGTTTTTATTCCCTGCTATGCCTCTATAATAATTCAGGTTTTATTAGAGCAGGTCTTGAATACAGAGAGTGCACTGTTTCACCTCATACCCAATGCACCCTGCCTGGAAATGAATGTGCCTTGACCTGGACTATGCAAATAACAAGGTTTCCATTGGGGTATTAAATAATCCATAAATGAACAATTTTCCTTTGCAATTCAGTCATCTCCAATAATGGCGTTTAGAACGGATCAAATATTTCCTTATTCATTGATTCTCACTATTTTTGTGGCCACTTGCTCTTTGGAATTAATTCCACAAAATGAAGGTACTGAAGCCTCAGGTCTGTTTTCGGCAATTTATTATCATTAAATAAATTACGTAATTAATTATTAGCAAAAACATTTTTTTTCGCCAAAAAATAAAACATAATTTTCATTGCATATTTTATCCAGCGTGTCAAGCCCCAGAGAATTTCCCGCGAGACCTGGAATTGTACAAAGGAGAGTTTCATAATTGGGCGGAAGATTTGATCGTGAAGGGACTTTGGAATGCCGTTCCAAGAACTCCAACAGAAGTACTGAAGCTAGTGAATTGGGCTTACCAGCATAATTACACTATCAGACCCTCGGGTTACATGCATACTTGGGCCCCTACGACGGTCGTTAAAAACACCACAGAATGCCAGCACGAGAGAGTGATCGTAATGAAAACTAACGAGTCTCTGACTCAGATGAAGATGACCAGGAACTATCCCTTTCCGACAGTTTGGGCCCAGTCCGGAGCAAATATGGGGAATATTATGAGCTTCCTGGAGGAAAATGGCTACGGTTTTAACGCCTCACCCGCCCCTGGCCCTATAACCTTAGGCGGGGTTGTAGCAATAGCCGGACATGGTACTGGCATCCCTGCCGTGGGTGAAATCCCAACTCCAGGAAAATCTTTCGGATCAATTAGCAATCTAGTTGTGGACTTCACAGCTGTTGTTTGGGACCCGAAAGAAGATGCCTACGTCCTCAAAACATTTCAACGCTCTGACCCTGAAGCAAAAGCGTTCTTAACGAGCATGGGCCGAGTCTTTATATTAGATATGACGCTGCGCGTCATGTCGAATTACAACCTCCGATGCGAAAGTCGCATCGACATCCCCGCAACAGAATTATTTGCAGATCCAAAAACTGTTAAACCAGAAACAAGAACCATTTCGAAAATTATAGACTCTTCGGGTCGGATGGAAACCATTTTGTTCCCCTTCACTGCTCGGCCGTGGCTTAAAATTTGGACAGTGAGTCCAATTCGGCCATTTTTTTCTCGAGCTACGAGGCAACCTTACAATTACCCTTTTTCAGATAACATCCCACAGCCTGTTGCAGCAATGGCCTCTAATATCTCAAATGGGGCGTGGGAACTTACGCCGGCTTTTGGAGAACTTGAGTACGATATGGTTGTTTCAGGACTCGCGACATCGTTCTCATCGGATTTATGGGGACCTTCCAAGAATCTTTTGTTGTACATTCAGGCAACGACACTTCGATTGACTGAGAATGGGGCGGCTATTTTAACGTCCAGGAAGAATATTCAACGAGTAATTCATGAGTCGTTTGCTTTTTTCACTAAATTAGTGCAAGAGTACCAGGCCAAGTCTAAGTTTCCGATTAATGGACCCCTTGAAATTCGGGTGAGTGGGATCGATAACCCTGGTGACGTGGGTATCCCTGGGGCGGAAGCCCCAGCTATATCCCCACTGTACCCCGTCAATGCAAATATTTTCTTCAGTGAGTACGATGTTTGCATTTGGTTCAATATCCTGACATTCCCGTCTACCCCACATGCTATTGAGTTCCTCCAGAGGATGGAGACTTTCTTTTATGAGACGTACAATGGGGACTATGCTCTGATCAGGCCGGAGTGGTCCAAGGGGTGGGCATATAAGAATAACACTTCTTGGAGTAACGATGAGATGTTGCAAGAGACCATCCCTAAATCCTTACCTCATTGGAGCTACAGCGTGGCGACGTATGACAAGTACGACCCTCATAGGGTTTTCAGCAACGAGTTTCTGGATATTCTCTTTAGTGCTTAATTTTTGCGATCAACTGAAGTATGTGACGTATAAGAAATGCATTAAAAATAAAACGCCTATTTCAAACCTCATTTAGTCTAAAGGCTCATACAAATTGCTTTCATAAAAACTGGAATTCTGCGAAATTTCTCTCATGTCACTCGTATTTAATATAAGCACTAACTGTATAAGGGTCTGTAATTTAAGCAAATGTGATGCGAAACACGTGTGCTTAATTACTTGCATAAATATTTAATTTGAATGTCATCCCACTAGCAGTAATTAGAAACTGAACTTAAAAATATTCGTTAAGATGGCGTTGAGCAAACGCTGATTATTCGCACCCATGCATTTCTTTTGAAATTAATTTTATTTTCTGGAATTTATATCTTCAGAATAGTTCTGTATTACCAACCAATAAAGGCCTTGATAAAAAAATCAATCATGGACTTATTTCTGCAGTTACAATTCAATCTGGTTTCAAGGGATTATTTAAAATAATAGCTGCAAATATTTTTGCAAATATATTGGTGCAAAATATTTGGGCGCAATTTTATTAGAAGTTCTGACTGATACCAGCATTTAGCATCATAAGAGAATTAATTGATGCTAAAAACTGTTAAGCCTAAATTAACTGTTATGTTGTTCAATGCTCAACATATCAGAGACCTAACATGCAAACTCTCACAGAGCCCAACAATTTGCAAAATTACAAATGAAACCAGAATATAGGTAACACACGGAAACGATCGAATACGAATTGGTGAAGCAACAAGGGAAGTATTTATTTACAAATAATTTACTTACAGTAGGAAAACGATATAGGAAATTATAAAAATGCAAAAGAACCATTGAAGTAGGCCTACGAGCATGTCAAATCGTTGGGAAGACTCGTGGGACTGAGAATATGTGAGTCAATAGAAAGTATAATAGCATCTGCGAATATCATAATCAGGCATAATCTGAATACAATAAGCAATTACCCACAATTGTCTTTGCACAGCTCCATCCGATCATTACGTTTCTTTGATTCCGCAATCTCGGAAAAAAAAGCCAAGACAATGAGCTATTACGAAACCCCGAATTTGACATCCGTGGTTCCAATCATTTCAGAGCGCAATGACACTTCATCAAAGCCGAACTATAAAACGAGCATCATTCCGCAAAAACGTAAACACAGCTCGAGAGTAACAAAGCCATTCCCACCTCTCCATCTGTTTATGCTCAAACGTTCCAGTTCCGCAATGGATTCCAAATTTCTGTACCTTCTCATGGTTCTTGCGCTTGCCTTTCAGGTATTGTTTCCAAAATTTTGCTGTTATTAAAACATCGATAGCATCAAATCAATCTACCAATACACTCGATGTTTATTTGATTCTAATTTTTATGTAGGCTCAAGCTGCACCTGGCAAAACACTAAAGGACGAGAAGATCCGAGATGCCCGTCAGTCCGTAGACCAAGCTAATACCCGGTTGCAACAAAATTTGATATCCACCCTTGCCAGTTTGGCCAATGTCACCGCCGAAGCCAACGCAAATGTCAGTCGTTCTGCCAACGTTTTGATGAGGGAATTAGTTACCAATTGGGCAGCTTTGGCCGGAGTTTTCGCCTACATGCCCCGTTTGATCCTCATGGACGGACCTACCCAATTCGTTGAAACTTTGAAGCTTATTCGGAGCAACCAAATCCGCTTCCCTAATGATGTCGACAGCGCCATTGACACTCTCATTGCTTTTGCTAACCAACAGAGGGACAGTGGAATCGGGAGCAACTTCACACCACTAGTCACCTTCCTCCCTAATCTGTTCACCGGATTTGAGAAATATCTCACTACGTTTATTGACAGCGTCTTCAACGTTATTGCCAATTAAATATTTGTTTATGTTATTAATTACTGATACATGTTAACAAATGAATAAATAAAATTGAAATCGGCTCAAGCAAATTTGTTGTAAGATATTTGTTAGTTAGTGTTTATTTAAGCGCACTGCTGTTATATGTGAAGGATTGCTATCATTAGCATTACCATCATTTAATATTCATATTCAAATGGAAATGATAATCCTTCCAGGGTTTGATTGAATGATATGAACACAACGGTCCGTCAGTATGTAAGCACACTCTTCCAATACATCAGTCCTCCAAAGATGTTCTCCTATGCTTCGATAAAATTATATTCAAGGAACAGCCGTATTAACAAAACATTTTCCTCCAGCTTGCATGGGTGTCAATTTTCAAATGTCAGTATAAAGGCTGGCCCTTGAATATAATTTTTAAAATAGCATGGAGGATAGTGCCCCTCATGGGTACAAAAATCCTGTACCTGGATCTGGTCCTGGACCCATATAATTTAAATTGTTTACCTTTAATCGTACCCATATTAACAGCTCCAAATATTTTGTACTTATACCTCACCTCAATTTAAACCATTGTACCTATACCTGAAATGTACATGTATCCAAAAAGAACCCAAATACTGGACCCGTGGGTACAGGTACCTCGTTGTACCTCGGCCTGTACCCAAGTCCTTCTTTTAAAATTCCCAGACTTTGTTGTGACTAATAATCCACATTGTAAGAAAATTAATCAGTGATTTTAAATTAATTAGTGATTCTCGGCAATTTTTAGTTCGTATACTACTTTCTCTTAAACAAAGTTACTTTGGATTCGTGATCTACTCAATATTCCCCTCACATCAAGTCTATTGTTGAAAAAATATTGTGGAGTAGTTTGTCAAGTAAATTTGTTGAAATTCCTGTAAATCAAAAGAATAACATATCTAGGAGAACGAGAAGTCTGTGACCCATAGGGTATAAAAGATGGCTGCGCGCATGACAAAAATTATTCAAGTGGGGTTCATGAAATAATAAATTTGTGTTAGGCTCAACTCGGCACATGTTGTAGAGTTTTCCACAATCTTGATTTTGCCTTTTCATAAAAGGTACAAAGAGTACCAAAAAGAAAAAGTACAAAAAGTACCAAAAAGAAAATGTACAAAAAGTACCAAAAAGAAAAAGTACAAAAAGTACCAAAAAGAAAATGTACAAAAAGTACCAAAAAGAAAAAGTACAAAAAGTACCAAAAAGAAAATGTACAAAAAGTACCAAAAAGAAAAAGTACAAAAAGTACCAAAAAGAAAAAGTACAAAAAGTACCAAAAAGAAAAAGTACAAAAAGTACCAAAAAGAAAAAGTACAAAAAGTACCAAAAAGAAAAAGTACAAAAAGTACCAAAAAGAAAAAGTACAAAAAGTACCAAAAAGAAAAAGTACAAAAAGTACCAAAAAGAAAAAGTACAAAAAGTACCAAAAAGAAAAAGTACAAAAAGTACCAAAAAGAAAAAGTACAAAAAGTACCAAAAAGAAAAAGTACAAAAAGTACCAAAAAGAAAAAGTACAAAAAGTACCAAAAAGAAAAAGTACAAAAAGTACCAAAAAGAAAAAGTACAAAAAGTACCAAAAAGAAAAAGTACAAAAAGTACAAAAGTACCTAAAATATTTTGGTACAGCATTTATGTACCTATTATGTATCTGCACCTGGACCTGAACATTTCCCAAATACTCGGGTACTACCTGTACCCAGGACTGGCACTAATGGGAGATCATCTGTGGTGGATTGCAGTATTGGAAGAGCAATTAAGAGCATGCAAACATACTGATGAATCGTTGTGTTTACTTAATCTGCACAAGTGAATGAATTTGCGTTCGTCTGATTTCATTTGTGTCATTAATCAAACCCAGCAAGGATTGTCATTTCCTTTAGAATATGAATATTAAATGATGGTAAAAGTAATTAATGATAATAAAGTTAGCCACGCATTCTTGGAGAAAGTATTCATAGAAATAGAAAATGCTTTCTAAAATGCTTCAGTTCAGCAGGAGACGTTCTGGGTAAGCAGACATTTATAAATAGCAGCAGCTCTTTTATATAAACAGTAATATTTATTACCAAATATCGAGTTTTCTTGAGCCGATTTAAAATTTATTTCATCACTTGTTTAAATGTAACTGATAACATAAAGAAATAATTAAGTGCCAATGACTTTGAAGACACTGTCAATAAAAGTGGTGAGATATTTCTCAAATCCGGTGAGCAGGTTTGGCCAGAAGGTTACCAAAGGTGTGAAGTTGCTCCCGATACCACTGTCCCTTTGTTGGTTAGCAAAAGCAATGAGAGTGTCAATGGCGCTGTCGACACTGTTAGGGAAGCGGACTTGGTTGCTCCGAATAAGCTTCAAAGTTTCAACAAATTGAGTAGGTCCGTCCATGAGGATCAAACGGGGCATGTAAGCAAAAACTCCGGCCAATGCAGCCCAATTGGTAATTAATTCCCTCGTCAAAACGTGGGCAGCACGACTGACATTAGTATTGGCTTCGGCAGTGACATTGGCCAAACTGGCCAGGGTGGATATCAAATTTTGCTGCAACCGGGTATTAGCTTGGTCTACGGATTGACGGGCATCCCGGATCCTTTCGTCCTTTAGTGTTTTGTCAGGTGCAGCTTGAGCCTATGTACATAAAAAGTAAAATCAAATCAACATCGATAGTACTGGTTGGTTGTTTTGAATTTTTTTGTATTGATTTTTTACTAACATAAAAATTTTGGGTATAATAATTACCTGAAAGGCAAGTGCAAGAACCATGAAAAGGTACAGAAATTTGGAATCCATTGCGGAGCTGGAACGTTTGAGAATAGACAGATGGAGAGGTGGAAATTGTTTTATTACTCACGAACTGTATTTACGTTTGAGCGGAATGTTGTTCGTTTTATAGTTTGACTTGGATGAAGAGATGACTAGAATGACTTGGTAAACAAGTTTCATATATTTGCTGTTTTTCGAAATCAGCCCCATTAATATTATTATTACAATTATTATTACATAATTCCTGCAAAAATAAAAGCTACAGTTTTGAAATATCTGCATTAAATCTGATCCTTCTGTTCATCGTTTGCACAACCAATGTGTGTAAAAGTGGGATGCAAGTATTGTAATTCCATTGTATTACATACGGTGTTGCTTTTGTAAGCAATTAAATCTGTCAAAACCCTATTATCATAAGTTTTGTAAGATTCAGCTAAAAACAAGCAGGTGCGTTACACCCTAAACTGATTTTAGACTTAATTATTACATCATTCAATAAATTACTCACGCAATGCTCCACTCAATTAAGATGCATAATGTTTGCGTAAAATGAGACGTACAAAACTTTCCTCTGCAAAAATTGTCGTCAAACCTCAGAGAGAGAGACTTGGTGTCAGTCCAGGAGATAGATCCGTTATCAGTTAACTTCAGGCATCAAAATAACATAAGCAATTATGAGCAAATGATTGAAATAACGAAGTGTACATTTCGTATTAAAAAGACAATACTGTTCAGAATATTTGCGCATATAAAAAGTAGAAATTTGCAGCGAGGAAACAGTTCGCCCTAGTTGTGGAAATTATATAACAAGCTTTATTTATTTTTGAGCTTTCGTCCGCAATCAGACTGTCATCGTAAGGATTTAAACAGGAAGTGAAAGATAGTCTTGTAAACATAACTTTACATAACCTGTTTACTTACGTTTTACACATTATGCATTAATTTTTGATTGATTTGTTTTTTCGAATTTAATTTTTTTTTGTGATTGGTTTGCGAATATTATCTAATCAAAAAACGTTGTTAATGTTTACAAGTAATTTGTGCAGATGTTAATTTTATTATGAGCCATTCTTTAATTTTCCCTAAAAAAGATCTGGATTCTTTTGCAACTGCCACTAAATATATTGCTCTCTTTTACAGTTTTCAAAAACTATATACATGCATATTCACAATGGTGAATGTCCCACCCTCACACTATCACATCATCAATTACATGTTTGGACTGCAATATTTGATTAAGGAGCGGGTGACGCAGGTACGTCCGTCCATATGCTATATTTTGGTTTGGTTACATATTTGAAGAAGGATAACTCTTTTGATCATTATTCGGACGTTGTCTTGAAATATCTGCATAAAATCTCATCTCTCCGTTCATATAATTTGCACAACGAGTGTGTATAAACATGTATTGCAAGTATTGCAATTCCATTGGACTACATACAGTGTGTTGCGTTCGCAAGCAATTAAATCTGACAAAACCCATATTATTGTAGGTAAAAATATGCAGGTGCGTTGCAGCATAAACTAATTCTAGACATATTGATTATTTCATTAAAGAAATTACTCACGCAATGCTCCAGTCAATTGAGAAACATAATGTATGCGTAAAATGAGACGCAAAAAAACTTCCCTCTGCAAAAATTTACCTCAAGCCTCAGAGAGAGACTTGATGACATTCCAGGAGATAGATCCGTTGTCAATGAACTTCAGGCATCTAAATACAATAAGCAATTAAGAGCAAGTGATTGGAATAGCTAATATGAGAAAGCGTACAATTCGCATTAAAAAGACCCAGAAAAACTGGCTAACAATGCTCCATTACCGGTCACCACGCATGGTGTCAAAATGTAGGAAATGATATTGAGCTGGTCGGAATATTTGCGGATATAAAAGATTGGAATTTGCAACGAGGAAACAGTTCATCCAAACTTAGCTTGGAAAAAGTGCAGAAATTTTGAAGGCTACTCCAAATAATTTCCAGTTTCAAAATGGACTCCAAATACATTGCTCTTTTGGTTATCCTTGGATTTGCTTGCCAGGTACGGTACATCCCACTATATGAGTTAATTATCTAAGAGCTCCATATTTCCTCTTTGGCAGGAATTGAGATTGCAAATAAAAATGTCTTAAAAATATTTACCCCAATGTGTATACACAATGCTATTTTGGTAAAATTTTATCAGAATGGATTTACCACAGAAGGAAAATATTTACAGCCTTTAAATATTTTCCAGCCTGTAAATATAATTTACAATTTCCTAAAAAATTCAAATTGTACAATAATTATTTGTATGCACATTTTACAGGCATTTGCCGCCCCTAGCAATACATTGGAAGAAGACAAACTCCGGGATGCCCGTCAATCCGTAACTGATGCCGAAAAAGGGCTCCAGCAAAATCTGATCACTGCCCTTACCAACTTGTCCAATGCTACTTCTCAAGCAAGTGCGAATGTAAGCCGTGCTGCCAACACTTTAATGAAAGGTTTGGTTACCAACTCATTCTCTTTGGCTGGAGTTTTTGCCTACATGCCCCGTTTAATCCTCATGGATGGACCCACCCAATTCGTCGAAACTTTGAGACTCATCCGAAGCAATCAAATCCGTTTCCCTAATGATGTTGACAGTGCCATTGACACTCTCATCGCATTCACCAACCAACAACGGGACAGTGGGATCGGAAATAATTTCACACCTTTGGTAACATTCCTCCCAAACTTGTTCACAGGCTTTGAGAATTACCTCACCACTTTTATTGACAGCGTATTTTCTGTTATTACCAATTAAAATGCAAAATTGGCTTGTTACAGTTTTATAATTACTGCAAATTGAATAAATAATCTGTTGATTATATACGAAAGAAATGCATCTTTTGATTCCATTTTTGTTACACGCTTTTGCCATAACCAATGATCCCAAAATTGACTTGGAATGTTCAAATTTTGGATGAGATTCGTTCGGATTAATAATGCATGAAATTCTTGGCGCGTAATAAATAAAGGCATATGTAGGAAAAAATTGATTGCAAATTAATCAAATGCTCCCTTAAATAATTAAAAAGCATTTAAAATCATAGGGCAAAAATATTTTATATAACCACAATTTAATCAAATTAGCTACAGATATCTAGCAATACTACAACGAAAAAAGAAATTAACCCTTTTTTACAGCACACAGCGACTACCAATACAATACAAAGTTTCTACAATAAAACAGAATGTACATCCTAGAAGACCCCACAGAAAAGCATATAAAGCCAATACCAAGGAGCTTTCCATTGAAAGTGCTCTGACACTACTGCCATGAGAAACCCTACTTCGGTAATCCGAATGACACTCAGGAAATCTTATCTGACCCCATTTCTCCCACATCAAATACAATCCAGAGCTGAGCATAATTTGTGCACGTTTTGCAACATGGTGATGCTCCTCATCAAAATATGATGCAACATAGATAGAAGTGGCCTGATCCCAATAATATTCGAATTCAATGGATGGCAGTACCAAAGCCGTTCTGGGAAATGTAAGGTTCGTCGCAATTATTGAACGCAAATCCTCTTCACAAAAAGGGTGGAATTGATTCGGAACAATAGTTTTTGAACTATGCTCATTAATTTCCATCTGCTCCTTATGGTTCGAGCACTTGAAGTAGACCTCAAATAATCCAATACTAGACATGAGGGTACATTCCCTCAAGCAATTCTTACTAGTTTTATTGCAGGTATAGCAGGTTGTCCAAAAGATGTCTCCACCAGGCAAAGTGTAAGCCGTCCCTGTTGGAAAAAAGAGCGTAAAATTCTGAAGTTCCTCCAATTTCTTCCATTTTGTTCGAAACTCGCTCCCAGTAATTATGGCCGTTTTCATAAAGCCCTTGTACCCATTTGAAAGAACTATTCCTGAAATTAGCCAGGCTGTCAAAATTATACTTCTGGATTTTGACTGGATAAAGTCAGATATTTTTGCCCCCCTTTTTGGAATAGTCATTCCTTGGTCGATGAGACTTTCCATAGCAGATAGCAGAACCCATGGAAATTTTTTTACAAAGTGGTTGTGTCCAGGTGAAAAAAATTTTGAGGATAGTACCAATGCTATCAGAACTATAACACTGGCTATGCCGATCCAGCACTTCGTATCAAAAGGGGAGGTGTAAATTTTAAATTCAAGTGTGACCGCGTTTATGTTGTCACTCGTGATGAAAATTTTAGGAATGGTAACCGAAACTGGATATTCTTGGAGATACCCAACTTTAAACTTTCCGTCAAAATGAGCCAAATCCATGACAATGATGGGATTCATTTCGCCGTCAAAAACATCATATGTCAAATTTGAGTAGAAATCCAAACAAAAGAATGCATACGTTGTGTTAATCAGATTCGAAGGGTTTTTCCGTTGAAATGGACTGCCCGAATTTAAACCAGATTTCTCTTGAAGGTCGTCCGGTGGCATTATGAATTCCCAGGCAACGTTTTTCCCATGATGGGTTGCAATCTCAAATGTTGAGATCATTGTCTTATGGCATTCTGAAACTTTGCAGTCAAAACCGTATGTTACGGGCGGTATTCCGTAAAAATAAAAGTAGCCAGAGAAACAGTCGACAGCGTTTGAAATTTGTGAGTCGTTAGAGATACTGTGATGATTAGAAAAGGCGTTTTCAGTGGTAACATTTTTAGGAAAAATGACAAAACTAAGTGCTCCACGTAAATATAAGGAGGTAGTTTCAATCAAACGGGCTAGAAATTCACTGGAGGTTGAATCTTGGCGGAAAATAATGATCAGTTCGAATCGTTCACGGATGTGAAAATTATCTGAAGTGACCCAGAAAAGAGCTTGTTCCTGTGCTTTCCTCTGTCTTTCTCTTCTCATTTTACAATATGATCGATTAACGTAGACAGATGTTGGTGAACAATAAGGATACGGGACTGACGACCTTGGCTCAGCAAATATGAAGGATGCGTAGCAACGAAGAGAGTTTCCTTTGAAAGTCCAAGTTCGTAAAAATTTTGATTGAACTTTTTTTCCCGCTAATGTGTGTAATATAAATGGGGTAATTATTTTGCTGTAGTCAATCGGCTGGGACAATTGAAACAAATGAAGTACGCAGGACTTTATTTGAGAAGCAATTTGGTCAACGTTCTTGCCTTCAATAACTGCTTCCGACAAAATCTCGGGGCAAAACACAGTCAAGGTAAATAGAAGAATTTACAATTTCATCGTTCTAAAATATATTTTAAATAATTAAATTCAACCCATGTTAGAGTTTTTCTTGCTTGATAGAGATTTTGGATAATTATTGCAAATGACGTTTTATAATTTCAAAATTAGTATGCAGAAGCGCTTCTTACAGTCATTGTGTAGACAAGGGTACGGAGCTGCAAGCGTTTTAAAACGATGTTTTCAATTCCAGGCTCGGAAGTTGTTTTCAGCGGTTCTGCATAATGATTAAACAGCTACAATGGAGTTGCTGACACTTGTATTTAATAATCATAAGTAATTTAAGTGTTGTGGATACAATTGAATTATATGAGTCCTTATTAAATAGAAGTGATGGAATAGGAATCTCGTAATTTTCAAACTTATCTTTGTAGCTTTAATGGACACCTAAATTAATTGAGCTTTTAATGAAATTTAAATTAGGGAATAACGAAACACTTATTTAAAATTAAGGTCTGAAAGACTTAAAAGTGCACTTCGAAAGTAAAATATATAGTATTCAATTCAATTTAGAAGGAATAGTTTTGTGAGATTTTTTTATCATTACAGTATTCACAAAAGATTTTTTGAAAGAAAGTTTCCAACGACATTCAATTATTTAGTAGGGGTTTTAAAGACGAGAGTTCAATTCACAGAAACTCTAATATTGCACATGCAAATTAAGAAAGTTTCCCAACATAAAAATGTATTTGGGTCATGGTTATGTAAGAATCAAGAAGTTGTAAAGATGTAGTTATTTAAATATGGAAAATCTACTATACAGTACAGGCCTTACCAAAAATCCATCTATATGCTATTGACATGTAATTACTTATACGTGAAATACTACATACCACATGACTCCAACATTAATACACAGTTTGGGATTGTACTTACTACAGGGTAATCAATAACTTGTCACCCCTTGGTTCTCTCAAACCTAGTCGTATTACACAATTGTGGAAGGTAATTTCTCGTGCCGAATTGTATAATTAATTACTTAGGATCTAACGATACGTTTTTGAAGAAATCGGTTCATAAACAGAAGTAATTAGTGAGTTTCTAAACATATTCACAAATAACAGCAGTAACTTAAGACAAACTACTTCTGTCGCCGTGAAACCCCGAAGGCAAAACCCAACTACCGATTGTATATAATTATTACGCGTACGAATTTAGAAGGGAATTGTGATCTTCTAGTCTATACGTATTTAATTAAATCTTAAATACATGAGATACGAAGGACAGAATAAGACGTCATGCTCCTATAATATGGAACTGAGTAAAACATACAAATATCGTATATTGTCAATGCGAAACTGACCTTTTCGATTTCCCATGGACTTTCCCAAATTTCAACCGAAGGAATTTTACTGGAAAGAATGCAACAAATAATTGTTTGTGGAATAACATCTGCAGACAGGGTTGGCAAGTGGCAAGAAATGGCCTGGTCAATATTGGTTAAAATCCGGTTCTAACCGGCTTGGTCCTTTTGTATGCGTTCGTATAAAATGGTCATAATTAATATTATCCAAATAACACCGCTTTCCAATGAAAACGGGTTTTAACCAAAATGTACCACCGGCTTGGTTAAAATTAGGCATGCATGAACACAGGGTTGTCAAAAGCCCAGAAATGGCCTGGTCTTTATTGGTTAAAATCGGTTCTAACCGGCCTGGACCTGTTGTATAGGTTGGTACAAAATGGCCAAAATTAATATTATCCAAATAAATCCACTATCCAATAAAAACCGGTTGTTGCCATTTCTTGCCCCTGGCTTGGCCTTTATTAATAAAATCCGGTTTTTTGCCAACCCTGTCTGCAGACCTGTCGGTGTGCATCTTCACAAAACAATCATCTAAATGTCAGACAGTTTTGTCTTTACGATATCTAGGAAACTCTACGGGTTTTAACTTTTAGTAAATAGTACATATAGGTTGAGGTACCTTCAGAATAGGTACTAACAATTAGTTTTTAACAATATCTGTTCATATTCCGGAATTAAATCCCCCTAAAAATTAAATTGTCCCTGTTTTTTTCTTACACTTTTGTGAGATTAGGTGAAATATCATCATCAAGGTTACCCCCACCACCTTCGTATACACAAAATCTTCAGCTTCAAGACCCCCTCCCTCCCCCAAAAATGAAACATGTGAATACTCTCTAACCGTGATTTGTTACAGTCATTGGTTGGACTTGTGAGGTCCAGTGAGATTGTATGTTTTCTGTCAAGACCACCAACTACAGCAAGAAACGCAATGAAAAACCGCAGCCAGCAGGGTAATGACTGAAAACACAAATAAACATGCATTTTGTACATATGGTAGAGCAACGTCAATGAAAATTCATAATCCCGGAAAGTAGTTAGGTTTGGATACCTTTTTTTAGGACGTGTCGGTGGATGGGATTTTTTACCCGTGAGTCGGATAGGAATTTTTGGCGTGGTCCTATCCTTTAACACACCGGTCCTATCCTTTAACATTGGTGTGTTAAATGATAGTAAGAGGATACTCTCCCAATGCTTAGGTATTGTAGTGTTAAAGTATTATGACCAAATTTAGGGAGCTTTAGATAATAATTATTAAGTATTATTTTAATAACTATCAGAATAGAATACAAAACATTATGATTAATATGCATATCTATGGAACGAATATACATGGGCATTAGAAAATAGTATGAACGTATGTTACAAACTAATACATCATTGAAAATGTACCTAAAATATTAAAAGTATAAATATGGCACGCAAATAAATGAAATGAAAACAAATCTAAATAGGAAGTATAAAGGAATAACATTTAGGCGGGTTTGATGATGTTGTTAATCGCTGGTTGGGAGATCTGCAAGAATAAGAAAAACAATATATATTTATTATACATATATAATTAGGCGTAGTATTTTACGCTGAAAATCAAACAATGAGAACGAAAGTTTTTCTCACAGAAATCTCAACCCCCATAACGGATGTAAGCACTTGCCCAGTGCCAGTTTTTGGTAGCTTATCAAATGCTTCTTGCGCATTTGCAAGCGAATCGAAGTACACCCTGCAACTCCTTCTAAGCAGGGTGATCTTTGATTCATGCCCAAACAGAGAGCGGAGCTGTGCCATCACAGCATCAGTTGCTTGCATATATTGTTCCAGTGGTTTGGGGGAACAAAATATATAGAACATGCCGACTCTGGGCTGAAACCCAATCGGTAACTGTAAATATTGATATAATGTCGTAATTGAGGGATATTTGTGCATATTTTATAACATAAACGAGAGACATATCGAGCTTACATTGTTAATGAAATGCGTGGGTCGAGTGGAACGCGGAAACGGAGTCATCCGTGCACACGGTTGGTGGGACGGGTTCTGGAAATGCGGACCTACCCACGGAGTAGGAGGGTGGGAGGGGGCATAATAGTTGTAGTTGACCACCCCTGACGAAGAAGTCTAGATAAAACAAGTTTAATTGAAGTAATACGAAGCATTGCAGCTCAAGTTGTTTAAATAAATCAAGTTAACAAAAGGATGATAGTAGGACTAAAAACAACTAATTAACTACCTCAAAGTTCCGGGCGCGAGTTTGCGCATCAACAAGTTGAGCCCTGAGAAGAGTAAGTTCATCTTCTTTGACCCGGATAGCCTCGTCTTTGACCCGGATCACTTCTTCCTTAATCAGGATAACCTCATCCCTGGCAAGGATTTTATCTTCCTTCTCTCGAACCTCCTGCTCTTTGCCGGCAAGTTTGGTCTTGAGTTCACCGTAATTCGCCCGTCCCCGGTTGTTGCTTTCTTGTAATTTTAAAACTTCGGCAGTAAGTCTGATGTTATCGTCAGTTCGTTCTTTCAAGTAATTTTTCAGTTCTCCGACCTTCATTTGCAAGTGAAGGACAGAATTGAGTTCCTACGGATATATTGAAAGTAAATAAATGGCTTAATAGTAACAATTACAATAAAGTCATTGTTGCAGTTATGAGTGTATCTCGAATTAGAAAAATAACAAAACAGATTCTAATTACATTGTTTGAAGCGTAGCAATGTACTGCCTCACGAGTTACAGAGCTGTCGGTTGTATCAGGATGTATCTCACTTTCTTCATCGCTGTAGTCTCGGATTGGGATACAACGTTTCTTCCTCAGGGTAATATCTTCGTGAATTACAACTCTGTTGAGAGTTATAGTAGGTTTCCCCCTACCGAGTAGCTCACTCCAAGCTTCTTCTCCAAGTGAAAGTGAAACAGAGTTCTGCAATAAATTAACATATAACCCGTGTAAAAGTGAATATAAAACCAGTTTGAAAACAACCACCATGAAGTTAATACTACTATCTGTATATCTGGTTTGTGCCTTTTTTGCACAGACTGCAAGCGCATTTAATTCGTCACAGTTATTAGATAATATTGAGGCGAAGTTAAAGCAAAGCAATATGGAGCAAAACGATTTTGCAAGCGGAAGTAGCGAAATTATTGCAAGCGGGTTAGAACTAGTTATAAAAAGACTTTTATCTGTACAGAAGAATAACGGAAGCCTCGAATTGGATAAAGGATTTGCCAGCAAACCAGCGCAAACGGAGAACTGGATAAGTAAGTAGCTATAATAGCAAGGATTCTTTATGCTCGGAAAAATGCTACAACATGGTTTCCTTACAGTTCTAATGCTCATCCTGGGTTTGTACGTTTTTTCAAAACTTGTAAAAGTTGGGCGTGCTCTGTATATTGAATGGAAAGTAAGCAGAAAGAATTTTAGTCAAAAGGAAGAAGAGGAAGCCTTGGAGTAACATCCAGTTTGCTTTTGAACTTGTAACATAACACGGTCTTCAAGTGTTCTAAGAAGATGTCAACGATGCATCCTCAGCCGATAAGGAGTGGAGGGAATAATACGGTAAATTTTAGAATTTTTAAATCAAGTAAATTACGATTGTAGTATCACAAGTATTGACGAATTTACTAACGACTTGCTTTATCTAGGTTTTAAGATGTCCTATGATAAATTGTCCGTTTTATTGTCGGACGTATCATAATTATGAGGGGCACATAGAAAACAGGCATTTCTGTCTGGACTGCGGTGGTTACGAAGCCAATATCGATTTACACCGGTGTGAGAGGACAGGTGAAGGGTTGGGCTACGTTGATGCCGGAGCACAACTGGATCTTACCGACTTTTATGAATTTAGTCGAAGCCATGGTGGCAGCATGATTAGCTATAAATATAAGCATAGCTTAAATACACCTGACATCGAACTCACATTTTCAGAAGTTGAATCTTCAGTAAATAAATTGCTTAGAGAACTGTACGAAATACACACACTTTCTAAGGTCGAAATAAGTGTCGGGGTGCAAATGGAAAAAGAAGTTCAAGAAGAGAATGGTAAAATAGGTTACAAACAATCGATGATATACTTCAAGTCATCCCATTATGAGCTACAAAGCCCCGCTTCTATACGGGTCATATTACTACAATGTGCCTCGGATATTATCGAAAAAAAAGAATAGTTTTCTGGAATACGGGTCCGGATGGCGAATATTAAAAGTGGAAACATTCGAAATAAAACTGGGTGAAATCAGGCTCTTTATGAACGCGAGTGCTAGCGGGCATTTAGAAATGCCATTCAAGTCTAGACAGGGATTTATGAACTTTAAAAACAAAGATGAACATTGCTTTAAATATTGTATTGCCGCTGGAATATATTGGGATGAGCAAGTACAGAAACATTCTTCCTCAGGGGCTTCTTATAAAAATCTAGCTTGCTACAAAACGTGGAAAACATATTTTGTTCGTATAGATTTTTGTAATATAAAATCAACTATAAATATTTACAGCGACCTTCCCCAATTTGAAGAAAATAATGGTGTATTTCAATTAGAAATTCCAGCACGGGATGTGCTAGTGCCAACATTAAATTATAAATACAACAAGGGACATTCCAATCAGAAGGGTTGGCAAGGAAATCGAAAGGTGAAAGTTCGTTTTATTGATTCGTGCCAATTTCGTCCTTCTAAACTAAGCACTTTAGCTGAGGCTCTAAAGAAAGAGAATGCCAAAACACTCGATCTGGTGAATCTAAGTATCCCGTTTATATTAGAGAACGATATGGATAACCGACAAATCAAAAAAAATCGGCAAGATATTTCCGAAAAATCTATAAGTTTGCTGTTTGAAAAACTCCCGTTTCCGTATAGATATTTGACCTCACCGGATGTCCTGAATGGTGGCATTCCTGATAGGGAATATTTTAATAACGACTTAGCAAATGAAATGTGCACAGATTCGGAATGGCAACTCGTGCAAGACGTTTGCTCGGCTTTTAATATATCAACGTTTCGCCAATTCACCAGGCTTTACACAATAGTTGATACACTATTACTTGCAGTAATTTGGGAAAATTTCAGAATGAATGGAATGAGTATGTACGGGCTTGACCCTACATACATGTGTACAGGTAGTGGGTACTCATTCCAATGTTTCTTATATCATACAGGATCCGAAATTGAGTACATTCGGGATTTCAAAATGATAGAACTACTTTCCAAAGCAATACGGGGCGGGTTTTCCTTCTGCACTAGGAAAATTCAGACCGCAAATAATGAAAGAAGTACCTTTGGTTATGATCCAACGAAGACTAGAACTCATTTGATTTACAATGATAAAGTAAGCCTGTATGCAACAGCGTTGCTAGATAAATATCCTCATTCGGATTACAGATGGGAAAGTGTTAATGATCTTGAACGTATAGATTGGAAATCATACGAAAGCAAAGATGGGAAAGGGTACTTTCTACAAGTAACACTAGGATATCCACCCGAAGTTCAAGACAAGACAGTTGATTTGCCATTAGCACCAGAGCGCCGTGTTATAAAATTTGAAGTGTTGGGAGAAAAACAGCAACACAATTTATCCAAACATAGTAAGGCATCTCAATCCTCGTTCACTACACAACCACGTTTACTGCTACATTGCTATGATAGGGAAAATTATGTCTTGCATTATAAGGCTCTTAAATATTATTTGGAAATGGGTATGACTTTGAAAAAAATACACACAGGAATCTCTTTCACTGAAAAAACTTATTTCCGCAAGTACATACAACACAACATTGACATGAGAAAAGAGGCAAAAAGTGAATCCATGAGACAGTTTCTAAAAAATCAGAATAACCAGATTTTCGGAAAATGCCTCGAATCGAATAGAAACCACATGAAAATAAAATTTTGTAGTTCACGAGCACAATCAAGGCATTTATTGTCACTGCCGGAATGTAAAGATTTTCTTCCCATCTCTGAGAAAGTAAGCATTGTAATGCTTAGCCCTAAAAATGTAGTTTTAAATAAACCTATTCAGGCAGGTGTGACAGTACTTGATTTGGCAAAAGTCAATTTCTATTATGGCTATTACCAGCAACTAAAAATGGTCTTCGGTAACCGGATATATAACCTATACTGCGATACCGATAGCTCAATCAGCATAATTACAGATCCCGAGAATAGGTTCTGGAAAGACCTGGTTTCTTATAAGGAATTTTTCGATTTTTCAAAAATACACTCAGGTCATGAATTTTTTAAAGCCCACCCAGAGATGGAAAGTTTTAAGAATGTAAATGCAGGAGTATCTGGCAAATGGAAAATTGAAAGTTTTGATATCTCCCAAGTAGTCACACTAAAATCAAAACAGTACTCTATATTGTATAATGATAGAAAAGAAGAAATGAAGTCCAAGGGCATACCATTCCCTTCACAGAAAACTTTCTCTCATGAACAGTATGCGGACGTAGTTCAAAACAATAAAGTTGTAAAACTAGACGTTAAATACATACGTAGTATTAAGCATAACTTATACTGTATAACCGTGAACAAAGTGGCTTTCCATAATTTAGATGTATATAGGGTATACTGTGACCCCAACGATATTAATTTTAGCCTTTCACTGGGGCATTATAAGCTAGACCAAAATAGCCACAACTGTTTTCAATAAAAAGCAATGCATTTTTAATAACATGTCATTCGCTGTTATCATGTTATTCATACACCATGGATTTCATTGATTTCCAAATTGCTCACCCCTGTACTGCAACTGTACAGGGGCCAACAGGAAGTGGCAAGACTGTATTAACACTAGAGATCATAAGAAGAAGAAAAGAAATTTTTGACACCCCAATAGACAAAGTCATATATGTGTACTCAGATTATCAACAAAACTTTCGTAAGCTACAGGACGAAGACCCGGGCATCTATTTTACATCAAATGTAAAAGACATCGAGGACTTAGCCTCGGATCCCTGTTTAATTATTCTGGATGACCAGCAAAGTGAAATTGGCCAAGGCGAAAATAATACCCTAGTCACAAACTTTTTTACTAAACATTCTCACCACCGGGGTGCATCTATATTTCTAATTTTACAGAATAGCTATGCGAAGGGTATGCGCGACATTAACGTAAATACTCAGTGCCTGTTTGATATTCCTAGAGACAGATCGACTATTTCTACTCTGGCAAAACAAATTTGCCCCGGGAAGACTTCATTCCTAACCGAAGCGTATTAAAAGGCAGTGACTGCCAGGGAATATGGTTACTTGATCCTGGACTTTCACCCAAAACATAAGCAGTTCAAGTACTGGGTTAGATCAAACCTTTTCCCCACTGAAGATTGCTTAGTGTTTACTCCAAAGTGAGTCAGTATCTCACAATGAGTCCCAGAGTCAACACTCCGAAAGCAACCCGGCTCGAGGGGAATATTGAATTCATTCGCAAGCTATCACTTGCCACGAACAGACAGTTCTCAAAGTTTGTCAAGGAAGCCACTGAAGAACAACTGAAAGCCACTTGCGAGTGCTTTGCTAATCTCCGAATCTTTTTTCTTCGAACCATAACCCGAGTGAGAGCTTTTAAGCCCAATTTGTTCAAGCAGCAAGTGTTGCTAAACCCAAAACTAAATAAGGCAGTATTAGCCGACATTCTACTTCAAATCGAAACTGGGGAAATTTTGCGAGTGATTTGCAATGGCAAAGGTAATGAGGGTAATTGATCCTAAACTTTATTCCGAGTTAATGAAAATACTTAACAGTGGTGAAGTGATTACAAATGATAGAAAAAACGAACTTGAAAAGCAAATACAGAATCAAGATATAAAGGACAAGGAGCCCATAGATGCGGCTATAACCGAAAATTCTGACATTGAAAATTCTACAGATTCTATTAAGTCAGCAACGAAAAGGTATAAACCCTTGGATATTTGTTGCTGCAAATTTAAAACCGGACATTTCAAGTTAGAACCAGAGTGGAAAGTGTTTGAAGATTTGGACAATCCGACTTCATCCGAAAATAAACAATCAACCCTGCCTAACCATCAACAAATGATCTTATCCCAGATAAACCACAAGAATTGCCCAGGAGAAACTTAAGACCCCGCAAAATTCAGAAAGGCAAAGGGAGAAAGAAAGTTAAACGTGTGGGCAAGAGTTCTTATAATAAGAATGTGTGAATCGAGTGAGTGGAAAACGAAGGTGGAAATGAACAATTATTGCAATTACTGTTGAGCATGGTAAACTCCTGGTAAATATTGTGAGAACAGGGAATATATAAAAACGCCGTGTCAGTGTGATGAGTGAAATTGTTGAGAGTTATCTAAACCAACGACTGGCCGGCGCGTTTTCCGGGTTATCCGGTTTCCTTAAAAACCACCCAGAATTTCAGGACAAGGAAGCCGTACAACGGGAGCTTCGAAAATTAGAGGGATATTCATTACACAGGCAAATCAGACGGAAATACAAACGTCGGCGAATTATGGTGAACTTTATCAATGAAATTTGGAGCACTGATTTGAAAGACATTGAAAATATTGCTCCATATAATGAGTGCAATTATTTTGTGCTCGTGGTGGTAGATAGCTTTAGCAAAAAAGCTTATACCCGGCTTCTTAAAAACAAGAACTCTGAATCTATGATTTCGGCATTTACATCTATATTTAAAGAAGCACGGGCAAAGCCAATGTACTTATTTAGCGATCGAGGGAAAGAGTTTACCTCTTCTGCTTTTAAAACATTTTTGGATAAATATGAAATAATACCCTATCATATCCATTCAATTGTCAAAGCTTCTATTGCCGAGCGTTTCATTAGAACTCTTTTCACAAAACTTCAGAGATTTATGACTCAGAAAAACACAAAGAACATCAGCAAAGTACTGCAAACCTTTACAGACACGTATAATAATTCGTTTCACAGTTCTATCGGTCGTGCTCCTAATACAATTACCATCAAAAACTCATTTGAGACGTGGAGGCACTTGTATAGACAGCACATAGCAGAGGCCCAGGCTCCAAGATCTCCACCAAAATTTTCGATTGGAGATTCTGTTCGCATCTCCAGAGCAAAGCTTCTGTTTGAAAAGGGCTACTCAGAGAACTATAGTCGCGAAATATTTAGTGTGTCAAAAGTTGTAAATACGTATCCTTACACGTATAAACTAGTAGATAAATCAAATGAAGAAGTTCAAGGCCAGTTTTATGATTACGATTTAAATCTAGTTAGTATTAGCCCAGGAAATTTGTTTAGGATGTAATGTGAAAACAAAAAATTGAAAACAAATAAAAGCTTGTATATAATTGTACGCTGGAGGATTTACATCTTCATTTGCAGCCCGGTTTCATTAAAGTCAGCATGATTCATAACAGTCTTAAACAATTCGTTCCGTTTAGTGATAACGAACATTTTGTTTATCTGAAAAATACGGGTAACTTACCAGCGTTTAAAAATACTAGTGACATTGTTCAGCAGTTACCAACAGACTTTGCATATAACAAACATCATTACAACGTTGGGCTGCTGAATTTAAGATACACATCTAAACAACCCAAATCACTCGAATCAAACCCGACGAGAAAAGGTAGGGAAAGGAGATTCAAGCGATCACGGAAAACATTCACCCCACTACATCATGCGGCTATTCCGGTTGGGCCCCTGTTTCCAGACTACAAAAACCCTATTATTGCAGAATATCCAATTCGGAAACAGAGCAAAGAAACCCTTTATGAATTTACCGAGAAATTTAATAACGGTGTTGGCAAACTAATTAACGTCTTGATAGCTCAAACATATGTTGATGCAGACGGGAAAAAGTTTGTACCAACATTGTATGTTAAAAATCAAGACACTGCTAGTTGGGTTCTATTTTCAAACGCTTTTGCATCTTTATTCGGCTTCAATCGGAGAAGCTTCTTTGAGGGTGCTTATGTGGGAAGTACTGTAATCGATCAATCAATGTTCGATCGATATACAAACGATACAGACTTTTCTGTTAGAACGTTCAAAAAAAATGGAGAATACAATAGGAACTTTATTATGATAGATCAGCAATTTAGCTCTCTTTTTGCGTTTCATAAAAACCTTAACGAACAATTCAAACCCTTCTTCACTCGACTCACAGACTCACATCTGTGCTAGGTAAACGAGGGCTGAATGTAATGTTTTCCTTCGACACGGAAAACAAATGTACAATGATTGTTAGCCTTCCCACATCTAACCCCCTGAATTACATAATACTCCCTCAGGAGTTACTGGACAGCCTCGGTTTCAATAATGACCGATTTTATTTTGGCACTAAATACACCTCGGACACTCCGTTTAACAGTACCGCTTTCGATAACATTATCCCACTTAAGAATCGTTTCATTAATGCTCGGTACCTTTCACTGCAATTTTTGGCCATGAAAGAACCTAAATCGCAAAGCATTGGCGATGTATTTACGGAATTGAATAACACATTAATTGATCAGCACCACGATCAGTTCCCTATCCAATTCTCATACGATGATGGAGAAATAATTCTCAATGAAATACCGCCTGACGTCACAATCCAGCTGCCAGCCGACTTACGAAACTACTTTGGGCTTCCCATTGAAGCAGAATTTAAGAGAAATAGTAGGTTTCCCGCTCGGAAAATGATTGTGGAGCAGGAAGAAGAAATTGAATGGGAAGAAGAGCATGAAGGAGATGCGGACATTCTTGGGAGTAAGAAAAGGTTTCTGGTGCTGTCAAATATAATTGAAAATCAGACATATGAAGGACAAAAAGTTCCCATTCTACGAGAACTGAATTTCAACGAGGACTATAATAATTAAACTGAGGGTAATTTTAACCCAGTCATATATTTACCCCTAAGGAATAAACAAGTCACGGAGGCTCGCATAAATTTTGTCGACGAGAATCTAAAACCTATTGATTTTGGAGACGCTGAAACGGCAGTAACTCTCCATTTCAAACCAAAATATGCGTAAGGTTCTCTGTGACGAAAAGGCTTGTGTCCTTGAACCAGGGCATCAGACACAAACAGGAAGTGGAGGCGAGAACACCTTTACATATATGGCTTCTCAAGGTTTAAACCCTGAAGCATCATCTTATCTAATTCCGCTTAAAAGTGCTGGAACATCAGCAGCAACAAAAAAGCGAACTCGTTCACAGACAGGCGGGGGATTTAAACGAACGTCAAAAAACGTCCAAGCCGGTGCCGGAAAAAGGCGACGCCGGAAGCATAGAGTTTCGTCTAAGAGAAGTGGGAGAAAACGTATTCAAATTGGGTTTGGGAGGAAAACAGGAAAGAGGCGCTGCGTCAGACGCAAATCTGGTTAAAATATGTATGTAAACTCTGTCTTTGAGGAAAAACCCACGGTATACGAGGGATCCCAACAGAGTGCACGAAGTGAGGTGCAGCTATTTGATTTGCCTCCTACTGATCTAACTACACAACTGAGTTCAGATTACACTCAAGCGTATCCCCTTGTTTCTATAAAGGAAAACTACAACCCGTTAGAATTTTCTATACAACTTGATACCTCAGGGTACTACGACCCATCTGACTCATTTCTAGCATTAACATGCCGAATTGTTAAGCAGGACGGAACACTATGTGACGATAATGATATCGTCGCACCGTCAAATCTTTTTTTCCATACAATGTTTTCTAATCTGGAAATTTATTTGAACGGGCAACTGGTCTCCGACTCGGGAAACTATTATTCCCAAATTGCTTATTTGCAACGATTACTTGCTTCTAGCCCAAATGAGAAACAAGGTAAACTTCTGAATGAATTTTATTACCCTGACGAAAAGCCTGAGGCATACTCTGCTTCAGACCCGGGATTTGCCAAGAGATATGAGAAGACAAAAAAGTCGCAATCATTCACAATGATAGGGCAACTTGTTGCCAACATATTCAACCAACCGAGATTTCTTCCAGCAGGAACAGAAATCCGGATTTTATTGCGCAGGAATTTGCCCGAGCTTTGCCTAACCGCAGCCTATGATACCAAAACTGGTTTCAACGGCTGTCCTTATTCCTATCAGATAACTAATGCTACGTTCTTCGCCTCTAAAAAGGTCATTTCAAAACCTATTGTTGATGCCCACAGACACCAACTTTCACCTGGGAGAACTTTTAAATATCCTACTACGGAGGTCGAGCTAAAGACGTTCACCATTGCTCAGGGCCTTACAAGCATAACTACAGATTCTGTTGTTATTGGCAAAATTCCTCGCATACTTGTCGTCGGACTTGTTTCCAGCACATCCTTTCTCGGGAAACTATCTAAATCCCCATTTAACTACGTGGATAAAAACATTTGTGAGCCCGGATTCACCTGGAACGGTGAAACAGTGGAGCACAGAGTGTTCCCCTTCAACTTTAGAAAAAGCTCAACTGCAAAAGTGAATGGCAAGGATGTCATAGTGTGGAGTGGAGTCGACGACTACTTACTAGCTGTACGTAGCCTTGAAAAAACGGCAAGTAATCCTTCTTTAGGGAACGGGATTAATAGAGATAATTATAGATTAGGTAACGTTCTAACAGCTGTTGAGCTTCTCCCTAATAGTGGAAACGCATTAAGTGTCAACCGAAGAGGACAAATTAAGGTGCAGCTAAAGTTTCGAGAACCTTTGGACGAGCCAATTAACGTAGTAATTTATGCTCAATATCAGTCCATCATAGAAATCGACTCAAACAAACAAATTATTTTCGACCATTAAAATGAATACTCATTCTCTGATGGAGGGACTTCGGTTGTTATTATTTACACGTAACACCAAAGTTCAATACTTTGTTGTACCCGCTGATCGACTACATGATCAGAAAATTAAAACGTATCCTTGTGTAGCAATAGTGAATACTGATCTAGCTCAAGATAGAGGCACTCACTGGATTGCTTACTTCATTACATCGGAGACTTCCTACGAATACTTTGATTCATTTGGGAAGCCCAGAAAAAGCTACAAGAACCTACAACGGCCTTCTGGGAAACTTCTGAAGGAAAATTGCTTGCCACTGCAAGGCCCATATACTGATGTGTGTGGACATTTCTGTCTTTACTTCTCCTACCTGAGATCTACAGGAATTTCGTACGAAAAATTTTTACGCCTAATCGTAACCCCTCTTGCAATATGGGAATTCGCTTGACGGGGCTGAATTAAAGAGAGGTGAGTCACCTATAGGCCCAATTTGAAAAATGTCTCCAAGAAGACAGACGGATCTTCCGGCAAAGGGCTTCTCACTGTTTGAAGGATCATACTTTTTCAACAGTTGGTCAATGGTGTATAAACATCTGGACCCCTCATTTGAAAATTCGTCAATTAATATAAACTTAATTTTCCCGAGTTCCTTTGCTCTCCTAGAGCGTATATCTACTGCACGAATGAAAGCTTCTAAATCTTCCTCCTTGCAGTTAATTGGCAAGCCTATTGCAGAATGAAGAGTTCGTCCTTCTAAGATAAATGCCGACACACCTGTGTATGCACAAACAATAAATGAAAATTGTTTGTTCCTGACTGCACATTTTTCTAGCATATACTTTAGGTAATGGCACAAAACACTTTTGCCAGTGTTACAGCCGCCAGTAATTAGAAGTCTTAAAGGATTATGAAACTGCTCAATGACCGACTGTTGGGCATGCGTTTCAACAAGGTCAACAACTTGTCTTTGTTGAAGTGTTAAATCTTCAAAAGGAATGCTAGGTGGGGTGGTACAGGTGGGAATCCATCCCAACTTCCACATATCAAAAATATTTTTATTGAGCACAAAGTTACTCATTTTGGTTCACTGAGATATTTTCACACACTGCTCCGTATTGAAGGAGGGAGGGAAAGGAGAAAAGAAAATAATTTATTCGTACAAATATCGCATACTGATTTTCTTGTTTTACCTCGGACGAATTTCTACATGTGGTGAATATCTCTCATACGGAAAATCCTGAGGACAAGCTGAACCGAGAAAGCTGGTGACTCATTCGGGTGGTATATAAACTCGAAACAATATACGGAAGTCCACACTTTCTCAAACTATTTGCTCTTATTCACCTTACAAGTGAAATATTTTCAATATGAAAAGGTTTAATCTTTCTCAGCGTTTTACAAAAAGTGAAAGTGGGCAAGCATCTAGTGAGGCAGAGGTTTCGCCCAAACCTGAAACCATTTGACGTCTCAAAGTTTTTTAAGCCGGAGCAAGTACCGGCTAGTCATGAGTCGCCATTCACCTGGGATTTTTTTGAGAAAAGCAAAGAGTCATACTTTATTGATTCTGAAATTCTAGCGCGTATGGCTTTTAACTCCCGCCATCGCTGCAACTTTATTCACCTTGGACGAAACAATAAAACGGGAAGTGTCACTACCATCAACTTTAGCGAACACGAGGGACGGCAGCTGCTTACATTCCTCGGCCCCATTCTTGACCAGTTGAATCGGCATCCCCTGCCTGGGCAAAATTTTGAGGACCTCATCCCTTTTTTTGAGAAAAGGCCATCCCGTGCACTAGATCACCCGGACTTACTAAAGCACAGTTTTTGGCATGAGCCAGACTTTGTGAGCTCGTCTGTTCGTGCCAGGCTGATTTACAACCGCATAAGAGGAGCATATGAACTACTCCTCAATCGGGGCATAAGTGATGCTTTGGCAGTCAAGTACAAGACCTGGCTAGGCCCCACCTTGACATTCAACTTGCAGGCCATGCGAAACCTCGAATCATTCGTGTTCGAGTTTGCTGCTGCAGATGATACCGAAGATGAGGAGAAAGAGCTGATGATTGACTATTAGCTAGTCAGGGCATATGTACAGTTTTCGATTGAAGCTTTTTAGATTCAAGCCCAAGATACATTTATCTATATTATGTATTTATATTTCTTTTGTGTATACAAATAAAATCTACGTTAGAAAAACCCCACAATGCACGAGCATCTCCAAACAATCTCATGTTGCATATTTAAGCACGTACAAGATAAGGACTCACCCTAATGCGTAATATTTTCTCGAAGGGACTCAATCTCGTTTTCAGTACGTTTTGAGGTTGCATCATTTACACTACTTTTTTGGCATTTCATATTTCTACCCAACATTTCGTACCATGGAAACAATTATTAATAGTAAGAAATCTTTAATTATCCACACATAAATTTATTTAGAACAATAGCGAGAATATTTACTTATTGCTCTGCCATCATATTCTCTTCTTGTGTGAATTAGTCTGCAACTACAGGGGCAGCTGCTATGACTGTATTCAGGGGGGAAGTTTTTATATTCAAACAATCCACCAGGCATTTTGCTGTGTGACCAACCCGGCGGTTATTGACGATCCGGTGAAAAGCATTTCTCGAACCGTGTCGGATTGCCCTGAACAAAATGCATTATTTGCAGGCGCCTATTGGGGTACCGCTTATTTGTATTCTGTTTTTATGCATATGCGGACAGTATAATAGAAACTATTAAGTGCAACAATATTTATTGCAGTGCTATTCCTGCTATTGGTGTTGTCAGCTTTGATGGTCGTGATCATCATTTGGTGCCGTAAAAAGAGTTGGCGGGTGATGAGACAACCGGAGCAGACCGAGTCAGGAGGAGAGGAACTCGCTCTCGTCTCATACACAGGAATGGGTGAGAGTGTTGACAGCTCATTTATGTCAGAACCAGAATATGAGCAAGTTCCAGAGACTCGTCATGAGGGTTTGTGTACATATGAGAATGTCCTTCTTGAGTGAATCCTCACACCCTCAATCCCCAACAATTACATATATACGTATATACATTTTTGAATATATTAATTCTGATGCATTTCGTTTATTCAATTTTCTTATTTTACGACAATTTTACGACAATGCCGTGTGTCTGTAGAATAAACTCCATTTGATTTTGATTGTATGCAGAGTTTCTCCGACTTAATTTTTTCACTGGCTAGCTCACGTATACTGTCTTGATCTGATCAGACTTTAGTTTGTTTCATACTTTCATCCTGAAAAGACTAATATTTTTCTCAAACTCCAAAATGTACTGCAAGATTTGCGAGCGTCACGTTGATATGCCATCAGGCTACAAGATCGAAAAGAAAATTATAGTTCCTTTTAAGACTCCAACATATCTCCAGCATTTAGGAGCTACTGTGACATTGTTGGACGATTTTCATATGTTTGGGAAAAACGTCTGGGGAAGTTTTCATTACGTGCAACACAAGAAATCTCAGGGTGTGAACCAGAGAGTACATGCATTTCATTTCCGGTGTCTGCTGCTTAAGTTCCAGGAGGGCTACCTGGAGGAAGGCGGGATGGAGTCTAAAAAGCTCTACAAGTTCCATTGCCCCGTGCAAAAATGCGAAGCAAGTATCCGAACATTCTGGGACACAGTTCCCAGGCACCGAATTGGCAAATCCAATTTTGATTGGTATACAACACTTCGGAGTAAGAAATTTTTAATTATTATTTAAGACTGGTTATTCACTTTGCTTGAATGTAGGAGTTTTTATAAAACACATATCAATTTTGTAATATTAACAGTGACTTCGAGTGATCCTATAATGCAAAGCTGCGACGGAACGAACGGCCCACTGCTGGTTAGACTGGATGAGTATGGCCTGCCAACGAGCACCATATTTTGTAAGTATATTTTTGTGCCAATAAATTGATACCTTTGCTACAGTTCTAAGGTAATATTATTTAGTACAACTCGATTGTAATCCTTTCAGTGGAACCCGACGTGGGATTGCTAATTCCCAATGGGATTATAAAAGTTGAGCCACCATCAACTCTTCCAGCTGAAATTTGTCAAAGACTGGAGGTCAAGAAAGCTAGCATGACATTGACCGTCGATGGGTACGATATTGATTCCCCTGGACTTTCTTTGAGCATTGCAGGTGAGTAGTTACTATTTTGATAAATTTTCAAGCATCCAAGCAACTCATTCAGAAAGAACCTGTGTTTATTTAGACTCGAATCAACCAATTCCGGGAACATCAGCAGCAATCTGGGCTCCTCCGAATTCTCCTACTTTTAATCAGATACTCAATGATCTGCTGGGCTTGGAGTCCGAGACTGGAGGGCCATTGCCAGCGGCTGCAGGTGTAATCGCTACGCCAATAGTCAACCAGGTCACTGGAGAAATTCCCCATGATATGGTATTTCAAACCACTGACTACCACGATATTCGTAGTGAGGTCAATTTCATGGATTCAATGAGTGGCCAAGCTGGGGCTGCCCCTTCTGGAGTGAATCAAACGTCAGAGGATGATGATGACTTTGATCCACGCAAGTACTACGAAGTTGTGTCATCTGAAGACTCGGATGATGATGGAGATGGTCGAGCTGTACATCAGCAGCATCCCACTCAACTTCATCTACTTCCGGAAAGCAAGAATCCTCTGGTCAGAGGAACTTTGGAAGTTCTAATTCGCGAAAACGCGGATTCGACTGTTGGACCCACCATTGCTTGAACAAGTGGAAGAATAAGCAATTTTACATGTGCACTACTATGAATACGTATGTGGTAACTATATGACTGAATAAAAGACTGATTATAATTTGTAGAAATTCGAACCAAAATTTGCACATTGGGTTCACATTTTCGTGATTGTGCTTTTTGTAACACATTTATCGTGCATGTACTTTATTTAAGACAATAAAATTATTAAATTAAAATTGGTAACAGGGACAAACTGATATGTTAATATTAACAATATTGTCTCATATTCGTACTTTGTTCGTACATTCTCAAAATTGTCTGGAATTTTGTATGTATACTTATATTCAAGCACTTTAATCGTGCATTTTCACGCTTCTAAGGAAATTTCAGTTCTTTTCTATTAATGCACTTTAATCGTATACTTCCATAATTCGTTGGTAATTTAGGATAATTATATAGAGGTGTAAACATACATACATATATAGGTCAGCCATATCAATTGCCTGCATGTGTATAGCTACGTCCCGTATAGGTAAAAGCAACCTCGTAAAATTACTTCATTATTAACGCCGGCAGATTCTCCCCAAATATAATTAAATCAAATATGACGTCTTTTTCCAATATTCAGTCCAACCGTTGCTTGCTGTACATCCCGTCTCCCAAATTTCACTTTGCCATTCTCCAGCAATTCTAATATTCCCCATTTTTACGAAATGAGAGTCAACGTCTTTTTAAAATGTGCATGATGTCACAGAAATATGCTTTATTTAAGAAAGCCTAATCTAGAATAACGTGCATCTGTAGGAATGAGGAGCGTCGATTTCAAATGTACATCATTTTTATTGCAGACCATTGTATAGAGGGTTAACTTAATGCTAAAAGAGAGGAATCGTGAGGGGGAAACTTGATACTGCCCACTGTGAGCAGGAGACCACGATATACAGGTTTTACTGTACTTTGATCCGACCATGTGACAGTATCAGGCGTGTGTGTCTGTACTCTTCAGAAAGGGAACGGATTATTAATCCGGGATTAATTTAATCTCGGATTACAAAATTTATAAGAAATAATTAATCCCAATCCTAATCCAAATGTTGAGTAAAATTGAATCTAATCCTTACTCCTCAATTCCGATCAGCGCTTACATTTTAATGTATTTGTCAAATCAAATTATTTGCATGACCAAGAATTAATCCCCAATCCTAATCCAATGCTTGATGATTTAATTTTCAGTTATATTAGGTTCTTAATTCACTACATTCCTGCTTGCGCTGCTTTTCTGATTTGTCTGGGAGGTCTGGAAAATGACCAAAAACTAATTACCTTTAAGGACAAGCAGGAACCATGTCTACAACTGCCTTATTACTTTCCCCGGTCTCTGTCTCCACTCCAAGTAATTACATACATATATGCATAGGTGCTCTTCCTTTAAAATTTATTACTTGAAAACAAAGATGCATAATTGAATGACAGATGATATCAAAATATTGTCCTACATTTTCCTATATCTAGTACAAATGCCAGTCTCGAGCCCTACCTATATGCATATATTTTAAAATCATGGACAATTCTGCCTTCCTATACCTTTATAGTTTCCTTTGGCATATAACACGCATGCTCATAGCATCCCTTAAAGAAACGTTGGAATTACATATATCGTGGGCTAAATTCTAGAGACACGTCGGTTTGGAATTAATAGAGGAGATTGAAATGGGGAAGTTGGGAAGTACATTGAAAGCCCAATACAGTAGTAGAACTCTAGTTGAACTCTACGCTGCGTATAATCAAATGATTTGTGGACTGGAGGATAGTTTTTTATCAGTAGTTTATTATTACACTACAATAGAAAACTACGGTTAATTTTTGGAGAGATTTTGAGAGATTGGCAACTACACTTACAATGAGCAGTACTGTAGCAACTATACCGTAAGCGTACGGTTAGGATTACGCCATTGAGAGCCATAAATTTTATGCTATCTCTTATAACTGGTGCGATATGGTGTGATTGGCTAGTGGCTTGTATGGTACAGTTTAGCAAGGCATAGACATATGGCATGTCGCTATCGCGTTTAGTCTTGAGACGCCGACGTCAGACAGAAACCCCATGTCGTCGACAGCATTGAGTCACTTGCACTCTATGATGATTCGAGCGGGTAGTTTCAAATGTGTACAGACAGGCTTGGATTTGATAAAGGAAGATAATATGAAACAGCGTAGGGCTGGAAGAGCGTGAGAGAGTAGCGAAGTCTGAAAGGAAACCTGACCTCTACTCAATGCTATCAAATAGGAATTTTTGTCTCTTCTGTTATTCATAATAGCTCGTATAGCGGTACGATTACATAATTATGTTTACACACACCATGCAGACAAACCAATAGCAGTCTCTTCATATTGGAGTTTATAGATGGTCTGACAGGTCATCAAATCACTATTCAGTCAATCAGTAATAAATAAAATTCATTCATTTTTCCCAGCATTTATACACTTCAAGTACTTTTGACTAGCTATTGTATCTATAAAACATTTCACATAATACTATTTTAACAGTGAGTTCAAAATCCATATGTCGGAGTGTGACGGAAAGTCCGTTTAACAAGGGACATTAACAGTAGTTCAAGTTCAAAGAACCATCTCAGATATACTTAATTTTTATGTAATAATTCCTCGGGTATAGACAGTAATTTATTATTATATTTTGCCCCAAGCAATTTTTACAAATTTTCTTCCAAATCTCATCCAATTTATTATGCCTTAAAGATATTATTATTGTAATTCGGTAATAATTCCGTTAACTCACCCGTGATCACTTAATTAAGCATTCGGAGCTGAGACTGTTAGTTTCGTAACTTATGACTGAATTCGCAATCGTGACTGACGATTTTTGGGACCAAGTGAAAATTCTGTCATTGAAGTGTCATTGGTGGGTAATAAATAAATATTTGTGTTTTGTTTGCCATTGATTGATCCCTGTCAGCTAAGGAATTTAAAGGTTTGTCCTTAACTAAATAATATTTATATTGTTCTTCACTTGCTAATGAATGATGTTTATGTCTGTGACATTTTGTTTGCTTTTACCGGTTAACCGACTTAATGACAGTTGGGTTATAATAACTAATATGATAATTGATTTAATTAATGGTAGTGAGGAGCTTCATTGGACAGACAATTAGTTTTGAATGTTTAGTTAGCTTATTTTTTATAGTTGATTTTGATTGGTATTAGCTTGGGAGTTTTATTTGATTGCGGGTGCTGCTGTTGGGTTTAATGTATACATTGTTTAGGTCATGAAGGTTGTCTTTTTATGGTTTAAATGGGTTCATTTATGGTTATTTATGTTCAGTAATGCTGGAGGAAGGATTCGAGTTTTTTTTAAGGATTTGTGGTTGTGGTAATTTCATCATTTGTTTCTGTTTATGATTCCGTGTAGACGGGAAAATGAGTAGCTTGAGAGATTTGAATTCCCGGATTCTGGTTATTGATGGAGCGATGGGAACTATGATCCAGAGGCATCGTTTGGAAGAAGAAGACTTTCGTGGGGATAGATTTCAAGGACATGACAAGTCCTTGAAAGGCAACAATGATTTGTTGCTGTTAACTCGTCCGCGAATCATTATTGACATTCATAAAGTAAGTTATTTTAACTTAGGGGTTTTTGAGTAAAAAAATCATTGATTTTGAAATAATATTACAGCGGATTTTGGATGTGATTACAGGAATATCTGTTAGCTGGAGCAGATATGATTGAAACTAACACTTTCAGTGGGACTTGGGTAGCTCAAGCTGATTATAAAATGGAAGAGTGTGTGTATGAGCTTAATTTAAGGGCCGCTCAGATTGACCGTGACGCTGTGGAAGAATTTCTGGAAGAGTATAAAGATGAACCTATTGCACAGACCAAGAAATATGTTTTAGGCTCGATAGGTCCTACCAACAGAACCTTGTCGATTTCACCTTCTGTTGAGCAACCGGCGTTTCGGAATATTAGTAATGAAACTAGTCATAAATCGGCCGTTTATTTTTGGGTCATTGTATATTCCATCATTTTAATGTTTTGTAGCTTTTGATGAGCTAAAGGATGCTTACAAAGAGCAGGTCAGGGGACTGCTCGATGGTAAAGTCGATGCATTACTGGTGGAGACAATCTTTGATACTGCAAATTCTAAAACTGCATTATATGCAATTCAGGAACTATTTGAGAATGAAAACTACGAACCAGTGCCTATTTTGGTGACTGCAGAAATCATGAATTATTAGTGATCTTTTTGTAGTTAATGGTTTGACTTACATAAGCGGAACCAAAATTATTGCTGTTTTGCCCGATAGACAGTATTAATAAGCAATAGTAATGTAATTATTATTGATGTCATAATTAAGAGTCCAATTTTAAGTCCAAGATTATTGTGGAAGAAATTTACTAGAAAATTAGGATTATTGTGAAGGAAATTTGAGAAAACTTTGGGGAAACAATGTTGGAAAAAAAGAGAGGATAATTAGTAGAATAAGGAGTTCGTTTGAGCTAAATTTGACAAACAATTGGAAGGAATTTGAAAGAAATTTGAAAGGAAATTCAAAAGAATTTTAGAGGAAATTTGAGGGAATTTTAGAGTAACTTTGATGGAATTTTGAAGTACATTTATGTGGATTTTTGGAGGATATAATTTAGAATATTTCGCCAGAAATTTGCTGGAATTTCGGGGGGGGGAGTTTAAGGAAATTTTAAGAAAATTGCAATGAATTTGGTGTGGGGAATGAGAGCACAATAAGTTACTGAAGTCGGAGTATCGCCTCCCTCATTCTATTTCCTTACTGAGAATGATTAATTTTCAGGTGATACGCAGATGTTCATCCTGTTTATTTATTAGCCCTGAACATATATATGTCAAGATATTTTAAATTATAAAGAGATAAATTTACTTCTACAAGATCCTCTATCAGATAAATGGATGTATATTCAACGAGCCCGTTTTGCAATTTATTATATTTTACAATTATAAGCATACGGTTAGTTTGAAGTTTTGGAGAGCATGATGTATGTAAATAAGCCCAAATAAGAAACGAAACTATTAAGAAGAATTAAGACTATACAGGCTCAAGCCATTAATTTTTACTCCGAGTTGTAATAAAATAAGGCTTAATTTGCGTTCAAGCTGAAACTACCGGCTTTATCGCTGGTTGTATTTACTCATTAAATAATGCACATTTTCGTGGACAAAAGAATCAGATAAGAACCAACCTTTGAATATGATCCCATATTTTATCTTGCTGAAAAGGATTTTAGTTTCACACAATTCACAATTTTTCCTCAGTTCTTCTTTTCAAGTTCAAAAGTAATTTTTTAACCCAGATTTTTAATCAGCTCACAATAACCAAGTTCACATATAAATATCACCAGATATCTGAGCAATTAATATAAGTTTTTCAAACAACTACAAAATTTTTTCACAACAATCTAAATATTTTTCTGGACCCGCTCCACTCCAATCACAAAGTTAAACTAAATTTATAGATATCATTCACATAAGAAATCTCCTCTCCCCAAGTGATTTTCCTAAAATTATCCGTTGCATTTTTCCCACACTCAAAAGTTCATGCTTAATTAAAAAATTGTCGTTGAGTACTCATGCAGCTGCACTTCTGTGCAATAAATGTCATCCCTGCAGAGTACTCAGCGCTAAGACCCTTTGCAGTGATTTACTGCATCTCCGCCCTTAAAGGACCCAAACGCTGAAGGAAGCAGCACAAATTTATTGTACTACCTCCTGTTTTTTCCAGTGTTCGGGCCAAGCTCAAGCATCCTTCTTCCTATCCTCTAACACACACACCCATGTTAAAGGATAGGACCGGTGTGTTAAAGGATAGGACCATGCCAAAAATTCCTATCCGACTCACGGGTAAAAAAATCCTATCCACCGACACGTCCTAAAAAAAGGTATCCAAACCTAACTACTCCGGAAGTCACCAAAGAAACTTTAATTTCAATAGTAAAAAGATTGCTTACAATAACAACAAAACAAATTTTTGTGTCTCAAAGTTATTTCTATAAATTATTTACCTACGACAGTGCAATTTGTTGCTTATTGTTTAACCATTTGAAGCATTATATGAATTGTGCAGCACATCGTGAGAGAAAGTGTATAGAAGAGATCATTGTTGACAAATTGCTTTGATTGCTTGGTTGTCTATACTGTATGTGTAAAATAAATTCTCTACAAATCATTTACCTCAAAAAGACATTTTAAACATGTGAGAAAGCACAAAGGTATAGTTTTGGCACTTGTGGAGATATTTTTGGGTGAACACTCCAGAATGAAAAGAATTCCCAAAGCAATGGTTTCCTCTTTAATGTGGTTTGTTGGGACTAATAATGCTTGTAATTTTTTGCGCAGAATACACTAAGGTATTTATGCGAATACATTTTATTCAATTTAAACAAAAGGTCATTTAAATAAATCAAAAGAATTACAAATAATATGGCACAATTATTTTATCTAACTATATAGTTTATTCAAATTGATTATATAGCAAAAAGCAAAACTACAAGGAATGAGTTCAATAAACGTAACTCCTTTAATGAGCATAGACATTTACGCTTGGAAATAAAACAGCCATTTTCTAAATCCCACAGCGTCCACAAACAATATAGTAGAAAGTTTCCACAAAAAAAATTAGTGTACATCCTAGAAGACCCCACAGAAATGCGTATAAAGCCAATACCAAGGAGCTTTCCATTGACAGTGATCTGGCACTACTGTCATGAGAAGCGCTTCTTCGGTAGTCAGAATGACACTCAGGAAATCGTATCTGATCCCACTTCTCCCACATCAAATACAAACCAGAACTAAGCATAATTTGTACACGTTTTGCAACGTGGTGATACTTCTCATCAAAATGTGAGGTCACATAGATAGAAGTAGCGGATCGAAGGTATGGGTCATTCCCGTTATCTCGGTTGTGAGCAAATTTGGAATTCTCACCCATACTCTGAGTCACCTGATCCCAATAATAATCGAATTCATTCGATGGCACTACCAAAGCCGTTTTGGGAACTGTAAGGTTCGTCACAATTATTGAATGCAAATCCTCTTCACAAAAGGGGTAGAATTGATTCGGAGAAATGGTTTTTGAACTAAGCTTTTTAATATTCATCTGTTCCTTATGATTTGAGCAGATGAAGTTGGTGTAAATCTGTTCGGCAGCATCGACCGAACATTGTCTGATACAATTCTGACTAGTTTTCTCGCAGGTAAAGTAGGTTACAAAATTTCCCTCATTCCAACTGACATTTGGCCCGGTTGGAAAAAAGAGCATAAAATCCTGAAGTTCCTCCAATTTCTTCCATTTTGTTCGAAACTCACTCCCAGTTATTATCGCCGTTTTCATAAAGCCCTTGTACCCATTTGAAAGAACTATTCCTGAAATTAGCCAGGCTGTCAAAATTATACTTCTGGATTTCGACTGGATAAAGTCGGATATTTTGGCCCTTTTTTTTGGAATACTCATTCCCTGGTCGATGAGACTTTCCAAAAGGGACAGGAGGACCACTGTAAAGTTTTTTGCAAAGTGGTTGTGTCCAGGTAAAAAAAATTTTGAGGATAGTACCAATGCTACCAGAACTATAACACTGGCTATGCCAATCCAGCACTTCAAGTCAAAAGGAGTGGTATAAATTTTAAATTCAAGTGTGACCGTATTTATGCTGTCACTCGTGATGAAAATTTTAGGAATTGTGACTGAAACTGGATATTCTTGGAGATACGAATCGAAAGTGTTTCCCCCAAACTGAGCCGAATCCAAAATAATCTTGGGATTCACTTCGCCATCAAAAATGTCAAATGTCAAATTTGAGCATAAATCCAAACATAAAAATGCATACGTTGTATTGAATAGATTCGACGGGTTTTTTCGTTGAAATGGACTGACCGAAATTAAACTAGATTTCCTCATACGTTCGTCCGGTGGCATCATGAATTCCCAGATTTCTTTTTTCCCATAGTTGGTTGCAATCTCAAATGTTGAGATCATTGTCTTATGACATTCTGAAACTTTGCAATCAAAACTGTATGTCAGAGGCGGCTTTTCGTATAAATAAAAGTAGCCAGAGAAACGGTCGACAGTACTTGAAATGTGTGTGTCATTAGAGAGACTATGTTGATTAGAAAAGGCGTCTTCTGTGCTAAACGTTTTAGGGAAAATGACAAAAATAAGTGCTCCACGTAAATATAAGTATATATTTTCAAGCAAACGGGACAGAAATTCATTGGGAGTTGAATCTTGGCGGAATATAATGATTAGTTCGAAACGTTCATAGATGTGAATAGAAGGTGAAGTGACAAAGAAAAGTACTTTTTTCCTCGCTTCCTCTTGCCTTTCTCTTCTCATTTTACAAAATTTTCCATCAAAGTATTTAGACGACGGTAAACATTTAGGATACATGACAGACTTCCCTGACTCAGCAAATACGAAGGATGCGTAACAACGAAGAGAGTTTTCTTTAAAAGTTCGTTTTCGTAAAAACTTGGATTGAACTTTCTTTCCCGGGAATGCATGTAATATAAATGGTGTGGTGATTTTGCTGTAGTCAATCGGTTGGGTAATTTGGAAAAAATGAAGTACGCAGGACTTTAGTTGAGAGGCAATTTGATCAACATTCTTGCCCTCAATAACTGCTTCCGAGAAATTTTCGGGGCAAAGATCAATCAAACTAAATAATATAACTAGCAATTTCATTATTTAAATTTTTAATTCATTCTAATTTAACTCAAGAAATTTATCCCCTTCAATGTTTTTCTTGTTTGAGATAAATTTCGATAATTATTTCAAAATATGATGCTTTATAATACGAGAATTCTTACGATGGGGAGTTTCTTACAGTCGTTACTGCGTAGACACGCATACGAAGCTGAAAGCGATATAAAACTAGTTTCAATTGCGCACTCCTTGAGTTGTTTTCAATGGTTCTGTATAATGATTGATCTGCTGGACTGGAGTTGCTGGTACTTGTATTTAATAATCAATTCAAAAGTAATTTAAGTGTAAGGCATACAGTTGCTTTATAGGAGTCTTTATTGAACAGAGGAGAAAAAGCGAAACGAACAAAGAGAAGCGAAGCTTGTAATTTTCCAACTTATCTTTGTCGCTTTAATGAGCACATAAATTGTTGAGTTTCAAAAGGAATTTAAATTAAAGGATATGGAAACACTTGTTTGAAAATGAGGTCTGAAGGATTTAAAAGTGCATTTAAAAAGCAAAATAATTAATATTCGACACCGAACTGTATTTCCAGAATTGGGTTGAAATTTTCAGGTGAGAGCTTCTGCTAAAGGATTTCAAGTGAATACGTCCAATTTGGACTAATTCTCAACTGTATAGAGATAAATTCATAGGGGGCTACAACCTGCATTCAAGATCCATAAGAAAGCCTTCTAGCACCTGATATTTGTCTGATATATTCAGTTCCCAGTATTCATGTGTAATAATTATACTTTCTGTGAAATAGAACTCTAGTCATTAAAACCACCACATAATAATTGAAGGCTGTTTGAAATTTTCTGTCAAAAAATCCTTTGTGAATGTTATAATGATAAATAAATAATTCCTTAGCATTCCTGAAATTAAATCGAATATTAATTATTTTACTTTTTAAATGCACTTTTAAATCCTTCAGACCTCATTTTCAAACAAGTGTTTCCATATCCTTTAATTTAAATTCCTTTTGAAACTCAACAATTTAGGTGCTCATTAAAGCGACAAAGATAAGTTTGAAAATTACAAGCTTCGCTTCTCTTTGTTCGTTTCGCTTTTTCTCCTCTGTTCAATAAAGACTCCTATAAAGCAACTGTATGCCTTGCATCAACTTGACCTGCGACTTGTCAATCAAATTTGGTCCAGTGATGGGCAAGTGTATAGCCTACCCTTCAGCCTTGCCTATAAAATATTGGAAAAACGACCCTACCTTCTGGGCTATAGGGATGCCCATTCCCTATAGCCCAAACCTAGGCAGATAGATCGCCTACCTTTTCCTTCCCTATTTTTCTCCGATCGCCTATGTAACACCTTGTCTGGTTTTGAAGTGCAGTGGATTTGTACTACGTAAGTTTACTGAGTTACTGTTTATTTATCAACGGTAGCACTAAATACTGCTATTATTCCTTATTCTGTATTTACCAACAACCCCAAAACCAGAATCCAATCAAACGTTTAATGCGGTCCGATTGCACGTTTAGTCAGCATACACATTGATACATGAATTTGCTCTTACTCATTCCTTGTAAAATCACCGATATGTACTTACCCTTCAACATCAAATTCTGACATGATCGGCAACTCTTGACACCCTTCTTTTTCCTTGCCTATATAATTGGTGTTATATTTGCCTTCCTATCCCCTAGCCTAGTATTTACAAAATGCCTACCCTTTTTTGTCAATCTCGCCTACATTTTTTCAGCATTTTCCAGCCCGCCTATACTATCGCCTATTTATAGGGCCTATTATATAGGCGAGGTGCCCACCACTGATTTGGTCACTTTAGTAAAATGGTTGAACGCACTGCTCGACTTCGCTTTTGTTTTTCGAACACGGACCCATTCAGCAATTCTCTTCAATATCGTGATTTTGTGTTCTTCTATCTGGCGAGTGGATAGAATAGTTTTGACTTAATATTTCATAAAATATCCCAACTTAACAATGACAAAAGTATCAGCGACATGCACGAAGCAAAACACCAGGTGCTAGAAAACATGATAAATCACATCAGTGGATTTAATTAACTCCGATGGTAATACACCTGAGGACAGAACGAATTTTTGAATGTTGAAGTAGACTGAACGAAATTCAAGACTTAATTATTGTCGAATTGCTTTGATTTTGTTACGAAATAATTCTATTGTAACACAGATGAAATCATCCTGTAAAATGTGCATGATAATCGAATAGTATTTGGTATGATTTTGTGTAATCAAGTAATGTAATGTAATGTAATGGCTTTATTACGTCGAATCATCACAGTGCAAAGCACTGATTTCCAGTGACAGACAAAAATAAAACTAAGTCATAGACACTATTCTACATATAATATTATATATAAGTAAGAGAGGCTTATTGTAACTAGTTACGTTTAGAAATTAGCCATTTGTTAAGTTGGAACTGAAAATCTTTTATAGATGTCATTGATTGAATGGAATATGGAATAAGATTCCATAGTTTAGAAGCTCTGTATTGATAAGAATTTTGAAAGAAAGCAGAACGTCTGAGAATCTTGAGGAAGTGTTTGTGCCTGGAGGATCTCTCATGGGAGGTACGGATTATTTCTGATAGGCATTCCAGCTGATCAGGCTGATTTAATAGTAGTCTGGTAGTGGAGTGTTATATATGTATGCCTTTCAAAAATGGAGAGAATGGAATAAAATTCATATAATTTAGACATACAAATATTTAACTTCCTCTGTCTTCTGTTAGTTTGTATAGTAGGAAAGGTTTTACGTGGGTACATATTAATATGGTATCCCTTGAGTTGGATAGCTTTTAGGAAATGGTCAATGCTATTTTGACATTTCAATAGTTCAGTGTTTGAGGCTGCACCCCAAACTGGGAGCCCGTAATCTACATGAGAAAAAATTAGAGATTTAAATACAATGGACATCATATCCGAGGGAATTAGTCGTTTATATCGAGTGAGTTGGGAGCATTTAAAGGAAATCTTTTTATGCACATAGTTGGCATGAACAGCAAAGGTAAGACTGTTATCAAGGAATACGCCCAGGTACTTAAAACTATCAGTTCGGCATACAACATTACCTTTGTACATAATATTATCAAATGAACATTTTGCTCTAGATCTTATTTTATGGAAAATCACAAAGTAAGTTTTTGAGAAATTGATTTCCATATCATTAGCTTCACACCATTTAGCTATTTTCTATAGTGTACTTTCCAATTCAACTTTAAGTAGAGCCGGATGAGTGGATGTACAAATAGCACCTAAATCATCTGCATATAAGGAGGCATAATGTAATGTATCACAAATATCATTGAAATATAAAATAAATAAAATGGGCCCAAGGACACTACCTTGTGGTACACCGCCATTTAAATCATAGGATTTAGATATAAATTTGCCTAGTCGAATATTAAACGTTCTATTGGAAAGATAATTACATAATATACAAATTAGGTATTTTGGAAGTTTATATTTGAGTAGAAGCTTATTGATTAGTTTATGGTATTTAATGTTATCAAATGCTTTTTTTAAGTCTACAAATAGTACAGCAGTGAATAAGTTATTTTCAAGTGCATTATAAATATTGTGGGTCAACTCAATAAGAGCATGTTGAGTGGATTTTCGTTTTCTGAATCCATATTGCCATTTAGAAAGAAGCTTATTATGTTCAACGAAAGTTATTAACCGAGAGGCAATAATAGATTCAAGGATTTTGGATATGAAAGGCAATATGGAGATTGGTCTGTAGGACGTGGGTTTGCTTTTATCAGTGTTAGGTTTGAGAAGAGGAGTTATAATTGCATTTTTCCACTCAGATGGAAAAGAGCCTGTACTAAGGGAAAAGTTAAATAGGGATGTAAGTAACGGTGCAAATATGGAAGGGAAACGTTTGATGATTTTAGAAGGAATACTTTTAATGCCCGTGGAACTACTTCCCTTCGTCTTTTTAATTAGCATTTCAGTTTCAGAAATGCTTACAGGTAAAAAATTCAAATGTTGATGCAGAATATTTTTACATAAATCATTCAACAGTGTGTCATTATCAGAGTGGTTTACAACGAAAGCCGAGGCTAAATGGTTACAAATAGATTCATTATCATTGTATACATTATCATTCACTTTGAGTTCAGGAATTGACGTACTGCTCAGATTACGTCCAGTGAGAATTTTAAAAGTGTCCCAGGATTCCTTCGAAGATTTACATTTAGAAAATTTAGTTTTAAAGTACATGGATTTAGCATTACGCACCTCTCTGGTTACAGTATTACGTGTTTGTTTATATAAATTCCAGGCTTTTTCTTAAGATGATGTTTCCTGTGAATAAGCTTTTTAACATAAGAAGATAACCAGATGGCTGGCTTGGACTTAATACGTCTAGTGATAAGTAAGATTATGCGTATTCTGTACTATTGAAATAATATAATAATAATAATAATTTATTCAGGTCGATACTTGGTCAAAGCCCTTACAACCGTAAAAGTATACATTCATTAATTTTTCCTCTTATATTGAAATAATATATAAACTATAGTGAACTTGTATGAGAAGAATTAGGAATTAGATCCGAGATAATTAAGCCAACTCTTGAATGAGAACAAGCTACGGAGAGATAAGACTTTGAGGCATCTCTCACATACAGTACATTATTTGGTCACGTACCCTCTCACTCCCTGCGAGTCCCCTCCCCCTATTAGTGCACAAGCCACACACTTTTCATCAGTTTATTATTATATCTCTTATTCCCCATTCCCCCATAGCATAGTGGAATTTCGACTTTCTACCAGTCCAGCCGAAATTACAGAAATTAGTAGAGTATAGAACAAAAAAACCATCGATTTGTCATAGCTATGGCGTTGACAACGCAAAGTTACCCGAAGTGCTCAAGCAAAGTATTTATGACTAGAAAAAAAATTGTGTTCCATCCAACGTCACTAATTCAGAAAAATTCGGAATTCTTGAATCCTTTTGCGCTGAGTTTAAAGAGTTTGACCAGATCTTGTGTGAATATCATGAGGTTTTATTTCAGTGCCACATCTCTCCTAACTAAGAAATTTTACGTGATTGGTTTTGAACATACTACAACACTTTTGGGAATGCTGACGACATTTTGTATGCAGATTATAGCAAGGTAACCCACTCTCCGAATTGCCAGATGACGTTTCTACAGATTAAACGAATACTGTGAGTGCCAGCACAGAAGATGCGACTCATGCACGTATTGAACCCGTCCAAGAAAATTGTCCAGCCACAGCGACAACACAACTCCGTTTTAAAAAAGAAGCCAAAGTCGGTCCAGAAACTAAGAAAAGTCACAACAAAGGTACGTCCACATCGCCACAAAAATTACAGCCATCCACATAAAGTAGCTAAAAGGGTCATATCGTCGCTGAAGAGGCAAAATGGACTAAGTGCAATTTCGACTAGAAGCAAAATGGTCTACATGCCTTTTTCCTTAAAGGCAAAACGGAATAGTTGCAAGCTTTCCTGAAAGCAAAATGAACTACATGCAGTTTTCACTAAAAGCAAAATGGTCTACATGCAGTTTTCACTAAAAGTAAAATGGTCTACATGCGTGTATACTTTCATAATGGCCATTCTGCTTTAAAACGAAATTGTATGTAGACCATTTTGCTTTTAGAAGAAATTGTAAGTAGACCATATTGCTTTTAAAACTTGATGCATCTATTCCATTTTGCATTTAGTAAAACTGCATGTAGACCATTTTGATTTTAATCGAAAATGCATGTATTCCATTTTGCCTCTTCAGCGACGATATAGTCACGTAAGAATTCTAAGCTCCCTGATGTCAAAAATGGTTCAGCCCATGTAAGTCAAAATTTTGGCAAACGTTTCATCATCCATTCAAGAGCTTCAGTATGCATCATCCCAATGAGCATTCAAGATTCCCATCACATGAAACTTCCTGACTATGTAATCATTGCGCGAGATTTACCCCGTAAATTGCTGAAGACGGAGCCCCTTGCGAAGTTCAAGAATTGCATAATTTCCCGTTTAACTACTGTCCACGACCTGGTATGCTCAAAACGACCTTAACTTCAATTTTCAACGTGTCAACAGTTTTACCCAATCACCACAATGTAATTTTACCCGTTGTATATAAATTTTGTCGGGACGACAATTTTTTAAATACAGAGAGATATACATTCAGTAATTCATGTGTAAAATTATTTGTTGATTATTATTTACAAGAAATTTAGTATGTAGTTATAATTATGATTCTGTTCAAATTGAAATGTTATAAGTTCTTACTACTGTTGGTTCTTCCCATAGCAATTTCCTACCTGCAAAATAAATTCTCTACAAAACATTTACCTTCTAAAATTGCGCTGCATGATAGTTTTTTAGTACAAATGTAGTTTTGGCAGTTGTGGCAACCAGGGACGGAAAGGGGCTTGAATACGAATACTTTTTTAAACCTTGAGATACGAAGGAAATACTTAACAAATGGCTTTGTATGGTCAATACAAATTTTCAATTTTTGTTTTTTCGGATACTAGTTCCGATTCCGATTCCAATACTTTTCTTTAAGCCCATTTTTTAGGTATTGTAAGTATCGAATTTCAAAAATTCTTTTTAAATTCAAATTCTACTATCATTGATCTATTTGTCTATACTTACAACTAATCAATGCAACTGTTCATTTACATACACTCGAGGTACAAAGTTTTTGGGGTACTTGAAATTCGGATTCCGATTCTCGTCCCTGGTGGGAACCTACTTGGGTGGGTACTCCATTATACACTAACATAATAGGTAATTCCCATTATAATGGCTTCCTTATCGATGTTATTCGTTGGGACTACATATGCTTACAATTTTTTACAGATAATTTATGAAAGTTTTAATGAGAATAAATGTAATTCGAATTATTCAAATACGAGCTTTATTTATTAAAAAACCTGTATTTAACAGAACTGAATTAAAAAAATTTTATCCTGCAAATTGAATAAATAATCTGTGGATTATATACGACTAAAATGCAACTATTGATTTCTATTTTTGCTACACACTTTTGCTATAACCAATCCCTAAATTGGCTAGCGATGTTCAAATTTTGGATTACATTTTGTTCCGATTAATTTAGCTTGTAATTTTGGGCACATAAAAAATGAAGGCTTTTATAGGAAAAAAATTAATTCAAGTTAATTAATTTCTCCTTTAACTAAAAGCAATTTACAATATTAGGGTGATAATATTTTATACAATTACAATTCATTCAAATTGGTTATCTAGGAATTCTACAACGGCTGAGTGCACTAAACTTGACTCCTGTAATAACCATAGACATCTACTACCATTAAAAAGAATCTGAAATATCAGGGCGAAAATATTTTATGTAACCATAGCTTACTCAAATATTGTATCTAGAAAAATATAACGAAATAGTTCAATAAACGTGACTCCTCTAATGAACATAGATATCTACGCTTGCAAATAAAGCAGCCATTTTCTATAACACACAACGACCACCAATACAACAGAAAGTTTCTACAATAAAACAGAATGTACATCCTAGAAGACCCCACAGAAATGCGTATAAAGCCAATACCAAGGAGCTTTCCATTGACAGTGCTCTGGCACTACTGTCATGTGAAGCTCTTCTTCGGTAATCAGAATGACACTCAGGAAATCTTATCTGATCCCATTTCTCCCACATCAAATACAATCCAGAGCTGAGCATAATTTGTGCACGTTTTGCAACTTGGTGATACTTCTCATCAAAATGTGAGGTCACATAGATAGAAGTAGCTGATCGAAGGAATGGGTCATCCTTTCCACTATCCCGATTATGAGCGAATTTGGAATTCTCACCCATACTCTGAGTCACCTGATCCCAATAATAATCGAATTCATTCGATGGCACTACCAAAGCCGTTTTAGGAAGCGTAAGGTTCGTCTCAATTATTGAATGTAAATCCTCTTCACAAAAGGGGTAGAATTGATCCGGAGCAATGGTTTTTGAACTACGCTCATTAATTTCCATCTGTTCCTTATGATTTGAGCAAATGAAGGCGGTGTAATGCTGTGTGAAACCCTTGACCGAACATTCTCTGATACAATTCTGACTAGTTTTCTCGCAGGTAATGTACGTCACAAAACCACCCTCATTCCAACTGACATTCGGCCCGGTTGGAAAAAAGAGCGTAAAATCCTGAAGTTCCTCCAATTTCTTCCATTTTGTTCGAAACTCACTCCCAGTAATTATCGCCGTTTTCATAAAGCCCTTGTACCCATTTGAAAGAACTATTCCTGAAATTAGCCAAGCTGTCAAAATTATACTTCTGGATTTCGACTGGATAAAGTCGGATATTTTGGCCCCGCGTTTTGGAATACTCATTCCTTGATCGATTAGACTTTCCATAGCAGAGAGCAGAACCCATGCAAACCTTTTTGCAAAGTGGTTGTGTCCAGGCGAAAAGAATTTTGAGGATAGTACCAATGCTACCAGAACTATAACACTGGCTATGCCAATCCAGCACTTCAAGTCAAAAGGAGTGGTATAAATTTTAAATTCAAGCGTGACCGCATTTATGCTATCACTCGTAATGAAGACTTTAGGAATGGTAACCGAAACTGGATATTCTTGGAGAAACGTAACTTTAAACGTTCCGTCAAAATGAGCCGAATCCAATATAATCATGGGATTCATTTCGCCGTCAAAAATGTCAAAAGTAAAATTTGAGTAAAGATCCAAGCATAAAAATGCGTACGTTGTGTTAAATAAATTCGATGGGTGTTTCCGTTGAAATGGACTGCCCGAATTTAAACTAGATTTGCTTAGACGTTCGTCCGGTCCCTCCATGAATTCCCAGATTTCTTTTTTCCCATAGTTGGTTGCAATCTCAAATGTTGAGATCATTGTCTTATGACATTCTGAAACTTTGCAATCAAAACTATATGTCATAGGCGGCTTTTCGTATAAATAAAAGTAGCCAGAGAAACGGTCGACAGTACTTGAAATGTGTGTGTCATTAGAGAGACTATGTTGATTAGAAAAGGCGTCTTCTGTGTTAAATGTTTTAGGGAAAATGACAAAAATAAGTGCTCCACGTAAATATAAGGAAACAGTTTCAAGCAAACGGGACAGAAATTCATTGGAGGTTGAATCTTGGCGGAATATAATGATTAGTTCGAAACGTTCATAGATGTGAATAGAAGGTGAAGTGACAAAGAAAAGTACTTTTTTCCTCGCTTCCTCTTGCCTTTCTCTTCTCATTTTACAAAATTTTCCATCAAAGTATTTAGATGACAGTAAACATTTAGGATGCAGGACAGACTTCCCTGACTCAGCAAATACGAAGGATGCGTAACAACGAAGAGAGTTTTCTTTAAAAGTTCGATGTTGTAAAAATTTGGATTGATTGTATTTTCCAGGAAATACGTGTAATATAAATGGTGTGGTGATTTTGCTGTAGTCAATCGGTTGGGTAATTTGGAAAAAATGAAGTACGCAGGACTTTAGTTGAGAGGCAATTTGATCCACAGTCTTACCCTCAATAACTGCTTCTGACAAATTTTCGGGGCAAATAGCAATCAAACTAAATAATATAATTGGCAATTTCATTATTTAATTTTTTTTAACTCAAAAAATGTATTCCACGTCAAATTTTTTCTTGCTCGAGAGAAATTTCTACAGATATAATTATCACAAAAAATGATGCTTTATGATACGAGAATCCTTATGCTGGAGCGATTCTTACAGTCGTAACTGTGTATAGACAGTAAAACTTGTTTCAATTCCTCACTCCGAGTTGTTTTCAGTGTTTCTGTATAATGATTGAGCAGCTGGACTGGAGTTGCTGGTACTTGTATTTAATAATCAATAGTAATTTAAGTGCAAGGCATGCAATTGCTTTATAGGAGTCCTCATAGAACAGAAGACATGGTAAAGGACGCTGGTAATTTTCATGCTGATCTTTTTCGCTTTAATGAGCACCTAAATTGTGGAGCTTCAAAAGGAATTTAAATTGAGGGATATGGAAACACTTACTTGAAGATGAGGTCTGAAGGATTTAAAATTGCATTTAAACAGTAAAATAATTGATATTCGATTTAATTTCCAGGAATAGAAAGGAATTATTTATATTTATCATTACAACTTTCACAATGGATTTTTTGATAGAAAATTTCAAACAGGGTTCAATTATTATGTGGTGGTTTTAATGACGTGTGTTCTATTTCACAGAAAGTATAGTTATTACACATTAATACTGGGTACTCAATATATCAGGTAAATATCAGGTGCTAGAAGCCTTTTTTTTATGGATCTTAAATGCAGGTCTTAAATGCCCCCTAGAAATTATATAGTTGAGAATTAATCCAAATTGGACGTATTCACTTGAAATCCTTTAGCAGAGGCTCTCACCTGAAAATACTAACCCAATTCTGGAAATACAGTTCGGTGTCGAATTTCTAAACTCAAATTGTTATTATGCAGTAATTTTTGCCTATCTAAAATGTTAAGAGCTTGGGATGCAACAATTTGATCAACTATTATAATTTTAATGCTCACACTAAATCATACAAGAATTGTATTACACAATGAAGCTCGTAACGAATAATCCACCAAAATCGAAAATTTATTCTATGATTGCACGCGCATTCATCAATACGCACAAATGCGCATGCAAATTCCGACGCACACTTGTGTCTAGACAAAATCCCTAGCAGTAGAAAATGCAGGAATAATTTACTGATGAGCTTCAATAATCAAATTAAAATACAATGTCCAATTAATACCACTAACTTAGATATTCTTAACCAGAAACATATTTCCATACAAATTACTCAATGGGCATTGTGTAACAGGGCCGCACATTTCTCATTAAGAACGTAATTAATAAGAAGTTTTCACACATTTTGTATAAAAGCCGCGAATAGTCTCACAATCAATGGAAGAGACCAAAAAGCTTCTAATTTGAAATAATAGGCAACGTTACTTATTTATTTTTAAATCAAAATGGAATCCAAGTACTTAATACTTGCATTTATCCTTGGATGTGCTCTGCAGGTGCTTATTTTCTATACCCCATTTTTCTATTTTGTAAATTTTAACAATAGTAATTTAACGAACAATTAATTTTTACCCCTTTTATTGTATTTGACGTCTTTAGATCCAAGCAGCCCCAGACAGATCATTAGATGAAGTCAGTTTCCGTCAGTCCCGTCAAATCGCGGAGCAAGCGCAGACTCGTTTACAGCAAAATTTGGTGTCAAGTCTCGCAAGCTTGGCTAACGTCACTTCCCACGCTAATACGAATATCAGCCGGGCCGCCAATACTTTGATGCGTGGAGTGGTCACAAATACCGTATCCTTGGCTGGAGTCTTTGCCTATTTACCACGCCTCATTCTTCTCGACGGACCCACCCAATTCGTGGAGACTTTGAGACTCATCCGGAGCAATCAAATCCGTGTACCCACTGATATGGACACTGCCATCGATAACCTTATTGCATATGCGAATCAGCAGCGTGAAAGTGGTATCGGGAAAAATTTCGAACCCCTCACTACCTTTTTGCCCAATATGTTCACTGGATTTGAAAAATACCTCACCACATTCATTGACAGTGTATTTAATGTCATTGGAAACTAATTTCTTGCCAAAATTTTTACAAACCAGAAATTGATTGAATTTTGAATGAAATGGTTTTTTAGGGGTGGAAATTAGATTAAGATTATTGTTAATTCATAAAAAGTGAATCTTGTGATTTTTGAATTTTGAGCTGTGAAAGAAATAATTGATTAAAAGTATATAATCCAAAATAAGAATTAGCAGGCTAAAACTTTCATTTGTTTATTTTTGTGGTACCTCAGCATCCCCTGCATGTTAATACACTTGGATTTAATAACATTGTTGTTTACTCACTATAAATATAAATGCAGTAGTATAACATCAATGATTTTTTTTTATTTTTCAATAAAAAATAATATTTCATTATTTTTTGTATTTCCGCATTGTATCCGGTCCGACTCATTGTCAGAGGGAACTTTGCGGACGGGAATTGTCTCTGTAAAGGCACACAACGGGTAATCCGTGGAAACGTTCATAATGCAAGGAAAGTTCAAGATGAGTAATGCAAGCATAATGACACTCCTTGCATGATGGTAACTCCACCTTTCCTGGGTCCAATTTAGAAGTTTCTTCTTGAAAGTTCTTCCTGTGTCCTGTAGGATGGCACTGTGACCCATGATTTATCACCCAATGTTTAAACCGAGATGAGAAAGAACACTGACTGCAAATAAACCTTCGGCGTTCTGTATGTGCTCTTTCGTGTCTTTTGACACCAAAAATACTGGCCCCTCTGAACGGACAGTATTGGCATTGATATGGCTTCTTTCCTGTGTGGGAAGAAATATGGTACGTCAAGGAAAATTGCGAGGTGAAGCGCCTACTGCAGATAGTACACTTGTACAACATTGCGCCACAGTTATCAAATGTTATTTCAGGTGTCCGTTGCTAATTCCACATTTCTTGGAAAATTATCACGGAAATTCTTTTCTTAGATTTCTTTGAGCTGGTTTTTGAACATCCATGAACCATGAGCTCAGAAAGGGCTGTTGGTAAAAAAGAAAAATTGTTATATTATTTTGCTAGTGACTACTATCAACTATTGTTTAATTTTGTTGCAGGTTTCAGTACACTATTCTGAAATTGACATAATTGCTTGCTCAAAATCTTTATTTCAGGCTTAACTGAAAATAGATTAAGGGTAATTAGTCAAATTCAGAATTACATATTAAGATTTTATTAAAAACTACCAATTTTCTGACTTTTCTTGAGGCTGTGAGTCGTTGACAATAAATTAAATCATTCGAATTGCCAGTTAATTTTGACTGTCTTTGAAATTTTTACCTACATACTAGAAAGTCCACTGAATTTGGAATCACTTTATGCTATAATTAGTTCAGATGTTCATATTCTTAAAATTGCAAACCCCTGTAAAATTTAAGGACTACTCTTGATTACAGTAGTGTATAGAGCTTCCAATGTGTTCAACATTTTTGTTCCGTAGGAAATTCCGTTCCGTTCCGAAACCTACAAATAATATTGTTCCCGGTTCCGTTCCGGCTGCCGGGACATCGGAACATTTGAACTGACACCGTTCGGAACAAAGAAATAAAGTATTTTTTCCGTTAAAGGTTGTGTTCCGTTCCGTTTCATGCTAGTTTTTCCGTTCCGAACCCGTTCCGTTCCGAAATATCCCGGAATTTTTCACAACATATACGTGAAATGCGTGTACAAATTACTGGCAACTTAATATACGTGATATACTTTTAATATATTGGATGCTAGGGAATGCTATTATTTAATTATATAAAATAATATTTATTAATAATTAGGCCATATAAAAAGAACTACTGTGCAGTATTATATATTAATTGTTAATTATTTTTTAGCAATAAATATTTGTAGCGTGTGGACGTCAATGACCTAACAGTGTTAATTTCCTGCAAGCTTGCTTCATTGCTGCTAATAATTTCGATTTCAGAATTTTCATTTCGAGAAAAATCGCCCATGCCCATGTTTATTAAACAAAATTAGTTATTCTGGTAATTTTCATGGAAAACGATACTAGTATTACATATCTGCAGCTTCACGAGCTTCATGAGCATTTGCGTAAATTAAATCTAACTGTGTTCATCCAATTTCCGTATTTTGGTAAAAACTGCTTACAAGCCAGAGCGATAAGAAATGTGTTTCCATTCTAGTTGAACGATGGCGCGACACTTTAGAAATTGTACCGGGATCGATTCGGAACGGAACAGAACAATTCCGCTTTCCGATGACATAAATTATATGGAACATTTTTCGTACCGATGCTCTGAACTGTCCCGGTTCCAATATCATCGGTACAAGTGCTCATGTTCCGGTTTTGTCCCGATTCCATGACGGAACCAAACAGAATGTTCCGAAATTGTTCCGTTCCGTTTCCGAACACGGAACTTCGGGATTTCGGAAACACGAAGGAAGCTCTAGTAGTGTATCTACATTAGCAAAAATTGTGTACTTACTTTATGAACAGGGGCTTCAATATTTCACACTTTCTTTTCAGATATCAAATTTTTGGGAGTTCCTGCAGAGATTTGAATATGTAAAGAGCAAAGCGAACCTTACATTTTAATTTTCGATTCAACTGTTAGTTATAGGAAGACGGAGATGTCAGACAAATTTTCTGTTCTTCATAACCTCCGCTGTGTTTATTAATTTTCTTTTAAATTGATTTTCAGAAGCACTTTACTAAATACAAAAATATTTGATAAGACAGCCTTTCTTACTTCAAAAGTTCCAGGAATGAAGATGTAAAAGAATGGTTTGGCATTTTAGTGCGTTCCGTTTTATGAACCACAGAATGTTTCTATTTATGAAATTATTCTTCCGTTACAACACATTAAAAAATCCATAAGAAGATGTGCCAAGGATCGGCACAACAGAGAATACTGAAACAAAAAATCGGGGTGCGTTCACGTTGAACTTTGATTATAAGAGCTGTTACGACGGTCTTAAAAATAATTTTTAGCCGAGTAAGGTATAATACTTGCTCATAAGGAGCAATGGGGAGTATGAAGCCGATGAGCTTGCAAATTCAGACGTGCCTCAGACGAAAAATCAAAGAGGTAATGGAAATATATGAACCATGGAAAGTAATAAAAGATAATCACCGTTGAGAAATATGTGCTGGTCAAGCATTATAGAATATTCCAGGGCAGAAAAGGAAAAGTATACGGGTAAGCAATAAAGTAATGGTATCAGGGGTTTATCAATACGCGTTCTTAAGATGAACAAATGAGAAGTTGAAGGATTTTATGAGTCAGTTGTAAGGAATGTAGACTAGTGATAATTAATTAAATATAAAAAATAAAGTATGCTAAAGGATCAAAATAAAATCAACTGTTTTGTCTCAGCAGATGCAAGCCAGAAATGTTAACTCCGAGTTGAAAAAAACACTACCGATAAAGTACTGTGCTGAAAGTAAAGATTATTTAAGACATTAGGCATTTACATATAGAACAAGTCCCGTACCCTGTCTCAGCCAAGGTGAATAAATATAGTCAAGTACAGTCAATCCTCATTCAATCATTACTCATTACAGTGTAAAATCGACAAGCCCAGACCTATAGTGTAACAGAAAAGAAATCCCACTTAAAAGCTACCAAGTTTTGAACCCACACACTTGAACCACACAACGGATTTATTCTCCTCACATCAAGGAAATTATCATATTATTGTGCATCAACATTCTCACTAAAAATGTTGAATAATGTTAACATTTTAAAAATTGATTTCTTGGTTGTAATTTAAAAAATTAAATCATAAATTAAAATCACAACAGAGGCATTCAAGTTCAAATGCATAAAACCTTAGCGTCAATGGGAATTGTTTGTGATCAATTATTTTATATAACTATGGCACCATATCAGTATACGGTTGTAATTTTGAACTTTTATTCAACTGCAAATCCATACGAGCAAGCAGGATTTGATTCCGTGGAAAATTTCATTGTTAAAAGCATTACATACATAAGTGCATTTAAAGTATTTAAATAACAAATATACTAAATACATATGTATTAAATAATTCCCCAAGAAAACTTTAAAAATTGTAATCTTTCGTATACAAGTATACAGCTTGAAATATTCCCTTTAATAATAAATATAGAACACATTTGTCGCCTCATAGAACATTCCCGTTCTGTATCAAGTTTCAGGATGCGCACCAAGTGGCGTCCAGCGTATTTGCCCGGATCCAATACAAAAATGCTGAAAATTATACAAAATAGTCAATTAGCTCTCCAACATTAATCCTTAAAAAACATATCAAATACAAAGGGTTGAATCTTAAATTTACAAGTGACTCTGGTGAAAACCCCAGGGTTAAGACGATTTCCGCAGCCAAATCCCCAAGAAGTGACGCCAACTTGAGTGAAGCGCTTCTTTTCCCAAGCGATCAATGGACCACCGGAATCTCCCTGAAAATCCCAAAATAAATTATAAAAATCCCCAATAATTGTTTGGAACAAACTTTTAGAAAAATATTTTAAAATAAAATAAATTACGGCGCAAGTATCCTTTCCTCCCTCGGAATAACCCGCGCAAAGCATGTTATCCGTGACTTGAACTGGGAATTTGGAATCCAGTGTGTGGTAGTCATTGCAGGCGGAGTTACTCATCACGCGCATGATCACTTCTTGAAGTGTAGGGGATTTTTTCCCGCCCTCTTTCAAAGTTCCCCATCCCGCGCCCACAACATCCTTCCCTTCGAAAAGATTTGACTCCTCTGGGGGCAAGCAAACTGGCGTGAGGGTGAAGTTACTAATGTCCACGGACTCATTCAATCGAAGGAGCGCCATGTCCCCGTAAAACGTAGCGTCCAAATAATAATGATACGGAATTATTTCCGCGACGCTCCTTCTTATCGTAGTTCCCACTGTTTCATTTTTACTTCCAAAATCGTGCTCGTTCAGGATTACATAAACATCCTCCGGACTTTCGCTGTAGTAAAATTGCATTTTAATCTTTTATAAAAAAAATCTAATTAATTAGGTTCAAATTTTAAAAAGGCAATTTTATGGGGAAATACTCTTCCATGCAGTGGGCAGCGGTGAGGACGTAACGGTCATTTATTAGGGAACCTCCACAAAATGGAAGGACTCGTCCATCATTCAATATCCCTACCATCCATGGATATTGCCCTACGGTAGTCTCTCTCCCTCCGACAACCCTATATTTGTAACCATTAGGAGTCCCACAACCTAAAATAAACATGATGTTATTCTCCACACAGGGATAAAATAATTTCCTTAAAATATTCCAGAGTTTTAAAATTACATTGAAAAATTATTATTTTTAAAGTTGCTGAAAAATTATGAATTTTAAATAATTATGCAATCAGAAAACAAACACTGGTTCTATAAAATTCGACAAATAAAATTTTATTTCCAGTACAATACGTCTGGATTGATTTTCTGAAGCTCAATAAAATTAAGCGTGAGGGTTCTCGTAACCAGTGACTTCATTAAATTAAAAATTACATCAAAACTTACCACAATTTTGTGTCACATTAACTTTAGGGAAATTGACCTCAGTTCTTACGGGGGTACTGGGAGTGACCTGTTTGGTTTTAACGTCGTTCTCAAACCTGTTCCCAATTACGTTCTGGGAAACATTTGCTGTAAAAAATATTCTCAATTTTTGCTACATAATTTTTTTAAATTTGTACTTTTCTGTATTTCTCTTGAATCTTCCAATGCAGGTTCTACCAAAGTCATTTGTTTTCCACTCAGTTGTATATAAAGCTAAGGAAAGGTTTTGGAAATTAATTCTTTGACTTACCACTGTACTGAGCGCATTTCACATAACATTCGAATTCTAAATTAGGGCTCCCGGAATATCTGTAAGTGACATCCAGGATCCCGCGAGGAGCTGTGATTTCCTTGTTGAGAGGAGTACTGCTGTTGTCGCAATAGCTATGTAAAAATAAGGAAGGACCAGGGATTAGTACCATCTCTGTTTTTGTAAGGTTTTTCTCATTTGAAGCAAAAATCTTACTGATAACTGAAGCTCTCGCCAGAGTCCGTTACTTGTAAATAGTCCGTACGACAGTCACCTTTGGGCTGGAATTCCAGGCAGTGAATACTTGGAGTACAAAATCTGTTTCCCTACAAAAATAGCCCACAATTTATTGTCGATTTTAGCGTCACCCTTAATTTAGCGCCCTAATTTAAAACTTACCACGAACCCCCAAGTACATCTAGCGTCACTCTCCGTCTCATTATCAATCTGGTCATGGCTAATAATAAGGCCCTCCCTTTCGTTCATAAAATGGACTCCACAGTCATGAGCTAAAAATTATTGGAGATTAAATAATTTCAAAATAAAAAGCCAATAATCAGGATAAAAAAAATTCTTACCTCGATGGTAAAAATACCCATTGATTTCCTCCCTTGTAATGTTATCATAGGGCTCGGCAAAACTCTCATGAGTTCTATTAAACAGGGGACTTTGCAGGAGTAAAAATACTGTGAACGGAACCGGATAAATGAATGGGTTGTCTGGGTTATAGGCCTGGAAATTAAAGATTATTTTTAATCAGGCACGGACACTCAGAGAAACAATAAACTAAATAATTATAAAATGTGTGAAATTTTTCCTATTTATTACATTTCCGTACTCCTTCTCATTGGCATTTGAGATCACAGCACTGAAGCTGGAAGGGAATTTTATGAGAACTAAAGTGATGGTCAACGGAAATAAGAATTCTCTAAAAGCTTTATAAAATGTACCCATTTTGGGTTTAGTATTTATTCCCTGGTTGAAAAAAAATATTTAAATTTTATATTACTTTATAAAATCTTTGGATGAGGAAATTCATAAAAAATGAAGAAGATATCCGCGTGGTTGCCACTCTACTGGGTTTTATGGAATGTGAGGCTGAATATTATAATTACCTGGGAACATGTCCTATACGGAAGTGATGCGTCCTACTAATTATTTTGGTTGGACAATACAGATACCGTTTTCCTAAGAGAATGCATTTGAATTAATTATCATTTATTATTTCCCCAAATGATTGAACGGAAATTTTTATGGGTAATTTTCTACGACTATTTAACGGGGTTTTAAACCATTTTCCAAGTTCAAAAGAGTTTGAAGGATCTTTTTCCACGGTATTAATTATTATTCATGAAAAATTTTATTATGAGAAAAAATCAATACTGTACATTGCTCTCAAATGTTTGACCTAGAATTTTTCATTTTATTTACACGATTTCCGAAATTTAGGAATAATTATATAAAATTAATTTCCAAAAGAATCCGTTTGAAGTAGTCACAGATTGTGAAATTCCCCACTACTGTATGGCCATAAATGCGGTTTAATTACCTGCATTAAATCTATCCCCCAGATCACAAACAATAACGTACATTTTCATTTTTGTTTTCCAACAGATGTGATCTGACTACAAATGGACCACCTGGGATTATCCAGCAGACGGAGATTGCTACATTAGGGATCCCGTTAGTGCGGATGATAATACCTATATGCAATAACCTATTAACGTTAAATGAACCAATTAATGAAATGAGATTAACGGAACCTTCCAGAAAACTGTGTTACATAGCTATTCCTGTAATTAAATCAATCTGACCGCTTAGGGGCTTGCAAGCACATGTGAATGTGGACACGTCTCTCACAATGCTAAATTCAAAATTTGTTTATACAAAACTGACAAAAAAGAATTATTTTTGCCCTATAATTTTTTATATAAGGCTAGCTCATATTGCATTAATTATATGATTACGAAGAGCTTTGAAATTGTCGCACAGTACCCCAAATGAGACACACAAGTGATGTTTATGCCCAAAAAACTAATAAGAATTCATCAGTGTATCCTGTAAAATCATACTTGGTGTCAATAATGCTTCTCTCGGTGTCCTATAAATTAGGAACATGGCAAAAATGATTATTTTAGCAGCTGACCAATTCGAACTGTAACTTCGACTATCACGTCAACGTGGCCGATTGAGTCGCTTTTTTAAATGCGTTAGTAAATACAAAATTTACCGCCCCATATGTCAGATGTGAGCTTAAATACATTTACAAGAATTTATAGTTTTATGCCGAATTTTGAATTTATTATTTTACTAAATCTAATTGCTAGTCCTCTGCAGGCAAACATTTCAAACAGATTTGATTGAAAATCAAATGTTTGGAAATGCTTTTCTCTACAAATCGAATGCTAAAGATACTAGACACATGATTCATTTCTACTAATTGCTCAAATTTGATCGAAATTAATTAACTAATCCTACGGAAAATCACATTTTTATTGCATTTGAATTTGCTTCTGTAAGTCAAAGATGGGCATTGACTTCACAGTTCTCTCCAAGGAAATCTTCTTTCGAAATCCCCTCCTCTCGATGACAGCACCATAAATGCTTACTTGGACTCCTGGATGAGCAAGTCCTTGTGATTTGGCCCAAACATAACAACCCGGGCAGGCTCCGGCATGGGCTCTCCATTCGCAATCGCCATTATCATGGAGCAGATCAAGACAATGACAGCCAGAAATTTGAGCAACTGCAATTTTAATAAAAATTAAAAGTTGTTTGTAGAACATAAAGGTAAATACAAATTTAGTGAAAAATAGTCAAAATTTTGAAATCCATATACCAGAAAACCCTCCATTGTAGGCTGTCGTTGTAGGATTTTTCTTGCGTTTCTCAGTAAAGGAATTCGACAGCTGAATGATTTGGATTGATTTCGACTGCCTTGATCTTGAACTTTAAATACCTGAACAGTTGCAACACGACCCAGATCAACATTGTTTATTTCTTAGCGTAATTACACATGGGCTAATTGAAGTTTTAATTACAAATCAGGATTTTCTTTGAAGCCACCCAAGGTGCTTGGTCAATGTTACAAATGACCAATTCATATTTCTAAATCCAATCCCTTACAATAATAAGAGAATAGAGCAATTACATGTGCATGAAATATATACATGAGAAATAGTATTTTCTCAATCTTCATGCTCTTTCAAAATATGTTTTGCAGCTGTCAGTTGTTTTTTCAAAACAATAGAATATGTGCTCAGTATTTCTGTGCATGCAAGTACAGCCTAATTATAAACACGTAATTAATGCTGGTAATGACAAGATCTCATGGTTTTCGAATGTGAGAGTGGATTTGTAGTACAAATGGGAAATTTTTATCGAGAAAGTTCTTAGTTTAAAAGTAAATAAATAACCTGGTTTTAATTTTAAATTCCAGGCGATGCTTATCACATTGTTATCTCCTGGACTTTAAACAACCATTAATAATATTTACGTATTTTGTTTATTCTCCCTTGGGGACACATTCCTTGCCCAAATTATGCTAGAAATGTCCCTTGCAATATTTGTACGTATAGATATAGATATGGTGTTGAAAGTTCAAACGATTGTAAAGAATTGCGCTATCGACAATAATTAATTATTACTGTTTCTTAAAACCTAGTGCAATGATGCAATGCAGTTACTTACAAGTATTCGTGGGCATTGTTTCCTAATTGAGGAAAATTTGGGGTATTTCTCTGCATTTCCGTAACTCTGTGTTTACAAGTGAGGCTTCTCTGTCTAAAATAAATATTTGTCTTGAGCTCCGTCTCTGCCAGAGAAAATTTGCAAAGAGCCATTTTACAAACATAAGGTAAACGTTGAAAATGGTTTTCGTGCACAAAGCGAACAAAGTTTTGCCTCCCCCTTTTTACCATAGATGAATATTTTAATTTTGCTCACTCTCACCTCACGCTTTTTATCCATGAAGCACATTACCCTCGCCCTCACGCTATCTCACAAATTTGTATACGTTTTGTAATCACCCTCACACTCATGAGGGCGCTCATTCAATCTATACGTATTAGGCTTCGCAAGTTTAATTGTATAACATTTTTTGAAATTGTACTTTCATATTTATACTACACATTTTATTACCACCCTACTGTCAGACAAAGTATGCAGATAAAAACAAAATAAAAAGGCATACATTGTTTATTTATAAATGAGGCTCTCGTCGAATAATTTGTATTCATGTGTATTCATTTGTAAATATTTGTATTGTGATGGTCGCAATAGAACAGTTAACAATAAATGGGATCCAAAGTCAATCTATATCCACGAGCTCTCTGCAATGCAACTTAAATGTTATCTGCTCAACTGCTCCGGAAGAAGCCGGAAATGCCAGATATATTCCAGTTGGCTGAGAAATCTAAAAAACGTCATCAATAACTTCGCTTTCAAAGGGCCGCTACAAATATAAGTATCTCATCAATTCATTCTTAGCTGCTTCTTTTTTCCAGGGTTTTATGCAATAGCTTCAAAATTTTGAACAACTGTGGTTTTGAGATTTCCCTTTTCTATTTACTATTTTTCGTTATAGATGAGATTTTGTATACCGGCTGAGTGTTGGATCTGCGCTTCTCAGGTGCTTCAGTTTTTATAATTAACTCACTGATGTTTCTTTCTTTGCTGCTTTCAGATTTATGTTGGGAATCATCGAATGAATCTAACTGAATCTCACTTATTTGTACTTTCGATTTAGTTTCAAACGCTCGATAGCATTATAGTCTATCTATTTACGCGTGTGAACGGCTCGTCGTGAGTGTGATAAATCCTCCTAGACCTCACGTCGTGATTACAGTATGATTGAGTGCTGCCCTCACGCTCATCTTAATCAGCACATAAGAAATTTACAAGCGCTAACCCTCATACAGTGGTTACATCGTAGCTCTCATGTGAGTGGGCGTGAGTGTTGCCCTAGTCCCTCATGAGGGCGTACATCTATGCTTCTTACTGGGGCTAAATTACCACTGCTCCGGTTCACAAGAAAGACGATACAAATATGTATAAGAACTATCGCAATATCAGCCTTCTAAACAATATAACAAAACATTGTACCAGTGTGTTGTGGGTTGTGGGCTAGAATTAGTAGGTCTGTGAAACAAACTGATGTCAGAAAATCAAGAAACGTACCGAAAAGGATTGGGTTGTCCTGAACATGAGTTTGTACGTTTCTGTGCAATATCCAGGGTTAGCAAGTGGTAAGAAGTGGCCTGGCCGTTATTGGTTAAAATCGGGTTCTTACCGGCTTGGTCAAATTGCTTGGGCTGGTATAAAATGGTTGTAATTAATATTATCCAAATAAATCTACTGCCCAATAAAAACCGGTTTTAACCGAAACGTACCACCGGCGTGGCTAATATTACGCAATAATATTACATGAACACAGGGTTGCAAAGTGGTGAAAAATGGTCTGGTTATTATTGGTTAAAATCCGGTTCTAACAGTACCGGACCTGTTGTATAGGTTGGTATAAAATGGCCATAATTAATACTATCCAAATAAGTCCACTGTCCAATAAAAACGGGTTGTTACCAATTCGTGCCACCGGCTTGGCCTTTATTGATAAAAGCCGGTTTTTGGCCAACCCTGGCAATATCCAACTAATTGTCGGTAAAGGGACGAAAGTTATATGCTGTTTGTGGATCTATCTGAAGCGTTGGACTCTAGTAACGACTTCACAAGCTATATTTGAATACTTCCAGGAGTTCTTCAGGTGATCCATACTATCGCCGACGTTATTTACCATATGCATCGACGATGTTGTTGCAATACTACAGCAGAGCAGAGTAACTTGGATCAGGATGCTAATGATCGAAATTCGTGTTTTGATTTATGCTGATGACATGCTTCTGATGACCACGACAGCGGAGAGAACACCAAAAACAGATATACTCCAAAACGTCTATGAGGCAATCCTCCTTTAGGTCAACTTAAACAAAACGAAAGTTGTAATCTTTAAAAGAGGTCATCAAATTAATAAAAGAACAATTTTCAGGGGAGAGGAAAATATTGAACGGGTTGACAGATACACATATCTTGGAGTTCCTTTTTATAGGTGTGCCATATTTATAATATCTCTAGTATTTTAATATTGTTTATATGCACGTAACGTAGAAAATGCACTGATTCGTATCATAATGGTTGTAAATGCATTGGCCACAAATCGACCTGAAAAAATTACATTGCATTACATTTACATGATATAATATGTGATAAGGGCTAATGTTTCACACTGCCAGTAGGCTATTTTATTGTCCTATGTGTAGGCTAGGCACCCACAGATGTCAAACCTGTTAATGTAATATATTTAATTTAGAAAAACAAAAGAACAGTTGAATATGAAATGTTTTATATGAAAACAGAAGAAACTCATGTGTACTCAGAAGATGTAATTACATTATCGTTATCTTTAGTGGAAGAATACTGAGTGGAGTGTGTAGCATTCGACTTATTTTGGAAGAACGCAATGAATCTGCGAAAATATTACTATGATCTTATGCATAATAACTAAATGATTTGGAATTTATGATAAAGGGAAATAAGATACCAAATAAGAATTTAGAACTTATTTATGAATTTATGATAAGTAAACGAATGCAGAATAAATTACGGAAAGTTGCAACGGCCAATAGTCACAAGACGACGGAATATATGATTGATATTGTATGTAATAGGCGTGTATCCTGCAAAATCATACTGGGTGGTAATAATCCTTCTCTTGGTGTCCCATCGAATAGCAACACGGCGAGAATGGTTATTGTAGCAATTGACCGATTCGATCTGTATCTTTGACTAGCTCGCCAACGAATAGATGGGTCTTTATCTCTCCCCCTTTGTCTTTGCGCGAGGGATAGAATATAGTTTACTGACACTCTCCCTCGTCATCAATCGCGCGACACGTTGCGGATTGAACTTGTCCTCACTCTCATGAGATGCTAATTTTAAAATAAACCACTCACCCTCGTGAGTACCCTTGTTATTATATATTACGCGTAAATCACCCGCTTACAATTTTCTACAATCCGTATGCTTTCAAATACCTTATTTGCTGACGATTGGTTAAAATGTGACAGGTTTAAATTTCATCATCCTCAATGCTGAATTTTTGACTATGCTTCGCGTTTCTGTAATTAATAATTAAAATTTATTACGCCCAATGTTGACACCCTTTGAAATTGAAACGAAGGAGCCCGATGGGATTCCTCTGCCTGTGGTCACCAAATCTCAACTTTCCGTTGATGATGAGCCAGTATTTTGTTCTTAATGTCAGTTGCCACTACAAGACTCAGCCTCTCAAATTTTATTTTTCCAACGCAAAAGTAACCACAAAATATGACCTGACAACTGAAGTTTTGCATATCGATTCCCCGTAAGAAATAAAAACTTCTGCACTTCGACGAAAAACGGTTGAAAATTTTAACGTCTGAGGAAGATTTGAGAAGTACAATACAGGCTTATTTTGCTGTAATGTTAGGCTACATCGCGGTTATTTGTATGTATGAAAGAAGGCACGATCAGTCTTGTTCCCCTGAAGCAATATGTTCTTAACCTTGCTCTCTTTTCTTACTGAACAATCTCCAAATTCTAAACGTAAGTGCCTTTTGGATCGCTTAGAATGTTTATAACATCTCGTGCAACCTAGCGTTAAAAAATATTTTAGGACAAATTTCCTGCTGAAATGAACAGCTATATATTGTATTTAAAATAGTGCCTATCATTGGTACAGGAATTACCCGGGTATTTGGGTACAGGTACAGGTGCGTATTACGTACACATTTTTTGCACCCGTCCGGTTTGTGTACAGGTTCAAATATAAACCTGAACATTTTGGTTCACGTATGGGTACAGGTGCAAAACCATTTTTAGTATAACCCATCAGGTATGGGTATACGCAGAGTAAAAGCGTGTAACCGAACGTAGAGTATAGTTATGAAACATTTAGCTATGCATTTATTCCTTCCAAAAAATGTGGTTTATTACTTGGCATGATTTTGAAAAGTATGAAGAACAAAAAAATGAACAATGTTTTTTCGATCTAGGCTGGTTTGTCCTAGAAATAAATTTCAAATTCCAATTCATTGGTAAAAAGTGCCCAACTTCGTTATATTTTGATTTCGGTGAAATGGCAAAATTTCAGTAGTCGGACTACAATATATTATTTTGAGATAAAACAATTCTGTCAATTTTCGACAATAATTCTTCATAATCTGTGCAGTGGCTCAGAAAATGACTATTATTTTAGTATTTATTAGGGCATGCAAACAACATTTATCAAATATAAAGCTCAGGTATGCCTGAAAGATTTTCGCATAAAGGTTCCGGTAAGATAAGATCATGAGAGCATATATGTGTCATCTGTCTCTTCCTCTTTCATTCACATTCTCTCGATAGTTCCCCTCCCTCATACTCATGAGGGCGTTTAAAATCAACACAAGTACTGGACAGCCAGCAATTGCTGGCTCAGCGGGGCAAATGTAAATAGGGAAGGCAGCAAATATCTAGTTGTACACAATAGTTGGTAAAATGACTTTTTAATTTAATTTTGCTTTAATAATTTTTTAAAATATTTCTCTCTTCTAATTTGAAAGAGTGGGCCGTCTTGGTGTTAGACGGCTGCCCGTGGCAATGTCGCCGCCCTTGCTACTGTATAATGCTTTAATGTTTTTCTAATTAAAAAAAACATTTTTAATAATTTATCTAGCCAGTTGTGGCTGGCTCAGCCAATCAAAAAAAACCGCAATTAAATTTTCATCTCAAATTCGTATTACACCAAGACGAAAACAAAGACGGCCCACTCTTTCAAATTAGTAGAGGGGGAATGTGCTCGCCATCTCCCTCACAATTTGTGAGGACGACGGAGAGGGCGAGGCATCTCTCATTCCCTCGTGTGGGTGCCCATGTATGTACGTCAACGTTGCTGATTGTATCGCTCTTTTAAAATGCGTTGCTAAATACATATTTTACCCCCCTAACTGTTAGATATGGAATTAAATAATTTACGAGCATTCAGCGTTTACATGATTGAATTTTAATTTATTATTTGACTAGGAAAAAAACAAGATTTAAATCAAATTACTAGTCCTCTACAGGCAAACATTTCCACACCGTTTTGATTGAAAACCAAATGTTTGAAAATGCTTTGCCCTACAAATCGAATGCTAAAGATACTAGACGCATAATTCATTTCTACTAATTGTTCAAATTTGATCGAAATTAATTAATTAATCCTAGGGAAAATCACATTTTTATTGCACTTGAATTTACTTCTGCAAGTCAAAGATGGGCACTGACTTCAAAATTCTCTCCCACGGAATCTTCTTTCAAAATCCCCTCCTCTCGATGAAAGCATCATAAATGCTTACTTGGACTCCTGGATGAGCAAATCCTTGTGATTTGGCCCAAACACAACAACCCGGGCAGGCTCTGGCATGGACTCTCCATTCGCAATCGCCATCACCATGGAGCAGACCAAGACATTGACAGCCAGATATTTGAGCAACTGCAATTTTAATAAAAATTAAAAGTTTTTTGTAGAACATAAAGGTAAATACAAATTTAGTGAAAAATAGTCAAAAATTTGAATTCCCTGTACCTGAAACCCCTGGCTCCATTTTAGGTTTTCGTTGTAGGATTTTCTTTCGTTTCTCAGTAAAGGAATTCGGTAGCTGAATGATTTCTACTGCCTTGATCTTGACCCTTAAATACCTGAACAGTTGCCACACGACCCAGATCAAAACTGTTTATTTATTAGCTTAATTACACAAGGGCCTAGTGAAGATTTAATTACAAATCAGGAGTTTAGTCACTTTTAGTCATCAAAGTCACCCAAGGTGCTTCATATTTATCAATGTTACAAATGACCAATTAATATTTCTAAACCAAACCCCTTACAATAATAATTATGCTCTAATTATTAGAACAAGTACATGTGTATTTACATAAGAAATTGTATTTACTCATTTTTATTTTTCTTTTCAAAATATGTTTTGCAGTTGTTTTTTCAAAACAATAGGTTATGATGTGCTCACAATACTGTGCTTGCAAGTATGTCATGATTATAAACACCTAATTAATGCTCGTAATGACAAGATCTCATGATATTCGAATGTGAGAGTGGATTTGTAGTACAAATGGAAAATTTTAATCAGGGAAGTTCTTAATTTCGAAGTAAATAAATAACCCCAGTCTTAATTTTAAAGTGCAGGCGATGCTTATCGTTTAACTATCTCCTGGACTTTAAACCATCATTAATAATATTTACGCATATTCTCCCGTTGGGACACATTTCCTGCCCAATTCATGCTAGAAATATCTCTTGCAATATTTCTATGTATCTACATATGGGCCTGAAAGTTGAAACGCTTGCAAAGAATCGTTCTACCGACAGCTGCTGTTTCTTAAAACCCAGTGCAATGATGCAACGCAGTTAGAAATATTTATCCGTGCGTATTGTTTCCTAATTGAGGAAAATTTGGGCTATTTCTCTGGATTTCCGTAACTCTGTGTTTATAAGTGAGGCTTCTCTGTCTAAAATAAATATTTGTTTTGAGCTCAGTCTCAGCCAGTGAAAATTTCCAAAGATGCGTTTGCAAAACATAAGGTAAATGTTGACTTATGAGCATTGAGAATTGCAGAAGTTTTTGCGTACATAAATTATTAAGCAATGGTTGTGCATAGGAACGATGTAGGATTTTATGTAAGGGAAAAAGTACATACATATGACGAAATAATAAGCATTGAAGATCAGGAGTCGGGAAAATATATGAGCTCTGGGATAATGACAAGCGGTAGTGTGTTGTAATGATGACTTATGTCCCTGGCTCTGTGATCCGAGCAATGGGTAGTGTTACAGTAGCACTTCAATGTGGCCTGGGTAAACAAATAGAATTGGGTGATGTGTGTGAGGAATCTTTCACACCCAAGGTTTGGAAGCAAGAAGATTGGAAGAATGGCAGGAGGGAAGGATTCTCAGGTACATTCCCGCATCTCCTTCGAAAACCCTATATGTACGTATGCAATCCTATAGGTACATATTACAAGTATGTAATTATAGAATATACATAAAATGGAATATTACTTCGTTCAAATGCATGACGGGGACATAATGATTGACTCCCAGGAGCAGAGAGGCAAAACGCAGGGAATATTATTAACCAAATGAGCTACGGGGTGTTAGAAATCCAATGTTTCTAAATTAAGAAGCCCATGGATATTTTTTTGCTGACTTGATTTGGCACACATGGGATCCGGGTGGGTTGGAAGGACTTCCCAACTAATTATTGTTCCAACTCTGAGCATCAGTCCCAGTTCAAATCTCCCTCCTCTTATTTCCCTCTCTTATTCTCATCCACTCTTTTTCTCTGAGTTCTTACATCAAGTCCTACAGCGATTCTCCCACTTTTTTAAATTATTAATATTTACATATGAACAATCATCAATTAAAAATTATTTTTATCATGTGACGCATAATATATCTGGGGTGCAATCTCTGCTCTAAAAGACTCCAAAGGCACATATTATATACTCAGGTGAATATTTAATTAGGACATTTCTAATTTTTCTCTTTGGAAGAAAATCCCAAGGGAGAGTTTAATTTGTTAAGACTTCTTTGAGTGCTTTTTAAAATGGAATGAAAAGCACAGTGCGTTTTTATCTAAAGTGGACCCACTGAAAATGTGCTAAAATAGTGGAATTAATAATTAATGCAACATCAACCAAAACCGGTGGACAAATTTTTTGATAACACACCATCGTTGTGAAACATTTTTATTGGTTAAAACGCTAATCAAAAAATTGAAATGAATTCTGGTAGAAATGAATGATTGCATCACTTTTATACCTGTTTCAAATTTTATTTCATTCAATTTTTCAGTTCAACAATTTTAGATTCAAATATCAGAAACCATTTTTGAACCCTTGTCAACACAATTTAACATGACAAGCATTTCGTTATATAGCGAAACAAACCTACTGAATAGCTTTACACGAATATGGATGAAACCAGATGTGTCCAAATGGAATTTCCTTCATGTCTTCAAAGGTCAATTTCTAAATAAAATGCCTTCCTTCTTCCTACCAATGAATGAAACCGTTAAAATTATTTTCATTCCATCAGCCTTTCACCAATTTCACATGTAGACTTTCGAAAAAAAGTAACTTGGATCAATAGTATCGTCACATAACAATGTGCTAAATAGAAGTTCAAGCAAAGATGCTAGCCTATCCTACATGTAGGCCTACTTGTATGCCTCTTTATATGGTGCAAGCAATTTTCACATAAAAATATAGGCAAAATAGGGTGCACTGGGTTTCGCAGAAATAATGCCTATAAAATAGGAAATGCACGCCTGCATACAAGCGGTCATATATGTATACATGTACGCAGCAAGAGAGCACACTTGTATGAAAGGAAATACATAGAATGTATGTGCATATAAAATATTATGTAGGGTGCAGGCTTCCAGCACAAAATATTCTGAATATACAATGTTTTTAACTTTAACTTACTATTGTTACATTATAGAAGTTTTCTCTCAATGCAAACCAACACGATTTTTAAACGTTGGAAGGCTACTACAGGATTATCTGAGATTTTCCATTAAAAATAATATTCATAAAGAACTAAGTACACATACATACATATGTGTAGATATTGTAAGTATGTGATTGCTCGATGGCTCATAAATGCTGTAACGTGCAATACGAGTTTTCACATAATGCATAAGTAGCATTAATTTTGTAGAAGTACGCACAATCAGTTTGTTTAAAAATATGACTACATATAATAGCAGAGCTTGCTTGGCCTAAATGTTTCTAAACTAATGTTATATGTCCAAAATAAATATGCTAAAATAAAAACAGCAAAACGTAATTATGCATATTAATAAAATTATAATTTATTTCTACAGTGTAGGGAAGGGTTCCATCTAGGAAGGGGCAAACACTTTCCGTTACCCTAAATAGGCAGAAATGTAGACAGCATCAAATGCCTACTTGTAGGCAAGGATATAGGCCCTAGCAAGTGCACAAATAGTCGAAAAGGAAGGCCCCTTCTAAACTAAATGTATAGGTTGGATGTAGGATAGGCAACATCAGTTTAGAATCTTTGAGTTCAAGCAATAACAACGTTCACACTTCTGCCTTGTAATTTATGCATCAGGAATCATCCACGAGAAGACTTTTAAACATCCGAAGGCACTTCTAACCCACCTTTCCTTCGCCTAAAATTTTTAGTAAACTCTGAAACCTTCCCTCAAACTCCGTGAAATCGGTCAGCCTATACCTTCCATATTCCTTTTCCGGACTGAAAAATCGGTCAGCCTCCTTCAATGTAGCCTTCTTTAAAGGCTAGCCTTGGAAGGCAGGACATCTCTGGATGAATCTCGTGCCTTCTAACTAAGAAGTCAATACATATACATGGTACCAAACCGATTAAACTACTTTAGCCTAATCATATAAAAAGAGAAGATAAATTCATTTTACAACATTCCGTTTTCCTCAGAGCTGCGCTCAAGTCCAAGTAGTACTTGACAAGTGTCAATCCAGATAAAGTTCGGAGCAAGTTCGGGATCATGAGCGTTTATACTTTGTTGAATCCGGTCAAGTTCAAGTTTTTGTTGAATCCGAACTTGGAACTTCAAGTCGGTTCTGGTTCAAGTGCAAGCTCACAGAATTGACTTGAACTCAGGGTTGCACAAATGAAAATGCCCTCAGTTTTATGCTTGCCCTCCTGAAAATGCCCTGAAAATGCCCTGAAAATGCCTTACTCTGAAAATGCCCGGCATTTTGGGCATTTTCGGCAGGCATTTTGGGCATATTGGGCATTTTTACAGAAACTTATACACTATGACCAGTATTGCTCCTTTAGCGAATATAAGGGAGTTTTTCATAGTATAATCAAACCCATCCAGTTTTAGAAAATGTTATACTTGATTTTAAAACAAAGAATTTAATTCGTCTGATTCCCTAATGGCTATTTTAATAAGCCCCGGAGCAACGGAGTTGCAAGCCTTCAGCGCTGTACATTAAAAAAACTTTTGGATTTTGCACAATTTTTGGAACAATTTGCACAGTGCCAGCATAAATTCCGTATTTTGATAATGGCTTGTAAAGTATAGAAAATTTTACACTTTAATTAGATACATACAATGCGACTTATTTTATACATATATTATGTTATAATATATGTCAAAACTTGGAGCTTGCGTAGCAAATTTTGTGTCGGCTTTGTTAGACTGCATTTAACCAGCCGTAGTAAACCAGTGTTCAAAATGTAACAATAAATACATTTAGATAACGACGAGTTTTGAAGATCACAAACAATGATATTGTTAATCTTTTAACAACTATTTTATCTTTTTGTGTTGTATCTATGCCCGAATATGTTTGTTCTTGAAATCTAAATAATTACAGACACTATGTACAAGCGAATTTTTTCAACAAATTAAGGAAAATAGAATTATTATTATTTTTCCATAAATATGTCTATATCAACTGGCTCCAGGTTTCAACCTTTTTGGAAACAGTTTGTTTCTATAATTTTATCATGTAATCCAGTTGAATATTAAAATTATTTTCAACATACTGTTTTGTGACTTATTTTGCAAAATTAGCAGGTAGCTAAAGTCATATATTTAAAAAATTGGAGTGAATATGCCAAAAATGCCTGCCCTAGGCTGAATATGCCCAAACTGCCCAAAGTGCCATAGATGCCCAAAATGCCATGAAATGAAAATGCCCAAAATGCCAGGGCATTTTGGGCAAGCATAATGCCGAAAACACCATGGCATTTTCAATTGTGCAACCCTGCTTGAACTAAGGATCAAATTCAAGTTCGGGTCTGGGCATGAGTTTTACTTGAACCCAAACTTGTACTTCCAAGTACGGATTCAAGTATCTTAGTTCCAACGTTTGCTTCCTTTGTGCGTTCTTCTCCCTCGGTTGCTCACACTTCTGGAATACGCATTCTAGAAACCAGTGATGCCAATAGGATTATTTAATTGCTCTCAATGGTTTTCTGGACCATGGTCCGGAGCATGGTCTTTGGTCTGGTCTGATCCGAACGACTGGATCAGACCAGTTTCATAAAATCTGGATCAGACCAGACCAAAGACCATGCTCCGGACCATGGTTCATAAAACCATTGAGAGCAATTAAATAATCCTATTTTATCCCGTCATATTCTTTTTATCCCCAGCAATGCCAGTTTTAATGTTCCATGTGATTTCGTTAACTCATAAATTTTTATTTTGCGTACGTTTGAGACGATGGTCCTGTGGTCAGGTCTGGTCCTGAAACTGGACCAATTCTATCTGGAGTGGTAGAAGTGTTGAATCAGACCGGACCAGACCATACAATTCTGGGACCAGACCGGACCATTATAAATGGTCCGGACCAAACCATTGGCATCCTTACTAGAAACCATGCTTGCAGAGACATGCACAGATGCTGAGGCTCCCTTTCATTTGGAGTGACTGTTGTGTATTCTGTAAATCGTCGTGCTTAAAACTATTCTTCGAATTTTTCGTCATTTTTGAAAAACTGTTGAAGTAAATTGTCCGGTGAGACTGTAACACAAGGGAAAAACCATGAGTGAACCCGAATCTAAATTCAATAAAGACAACAGGAATTGAAAATCTTAGCTCCACCCGTTGGAGTGTGTTTGCGACTTCATACTACAACGCTGTTAGGTTCAAGTACTTGAAAACCAAGTTCGGCTCGCAAGTTTTATGGACCCGACATTCAAGAATCAGATCAAGTTCGGGTTTAAGAAAGATTAATTGCAAGATATGACTTAGTATGACAAGTAATTCCTATCGTCAAGTCTAGTCCTAGTCTTGACTCTTCAGCAGGTTCCCTAGTCCAATATGGTGAATTCCCCTAGTCACTTTATATTTTTTCCCAAAATTCCTTCATCTTGATTAGCAACACATGAAAAATGTAATTTTCAAAAACTGGAGTTTCGCTGAGTGAAATATGTATGTAAGAAGTAATATGAACAAAACAAGACAACTTTGATCAGGCTCAATTTATGCCCTGTCTTTGTTCCAGGGACGGGAATTCGAATTCGAATCGGAATTTGAATCGGAATTATATTCAATAACTTGGGGTATCCGAATCGCTATTGGAATTGAAAAAAATCACAAAAGCATTTGTATCAAAAATTGGATTCGAATAAAAACAAGGGTATTCGAATTGGTATTCGAATATTTTTTATGAATTCCGATTCCAATACAATATCGATTTCATTGGGTTTCATACTGTGTGAGAAAATGTTTATAGGAAGCAATTTTTGAAAGCCGCACGCATGCAATTATGAAACCCAAAGGAAAAATAACGAACGTTTCGTAACCAAAAGTGTATGCTTGTTAATGGGCAGTGTGTTGAAGCCTGTTCTGCAACAATTGCTATAAATAAGATGAGATAGCCGTATGGTGTTGGTCTTACGAGATTATTAAGTGATTCAAGTTTTTCATCGCTTAAAACTTGCTCTCATCACGGGGAGACCTAAAACTAATTCCGTAGAAGTGCATTTTAGTTAAATTTGCAAACACTTAGAAAGAACTAACTGGAAAAGTATCTCGCCTCGCTGTACCAGTTAATCAATTTTCAGTTGAGCGTGTACTTTCTGCGCTTAAATTCATATAAAATGGTTCATATGAAGTATTTAAAAAAATAATTCAAATTCAATTGAGAAAGTATTCGTATCCGAATTTAAATCCGTATTTTCCCAATATCCCATCCCTGCTTTGTTCACAAAAGCGCTACAATATATGTACTTCCAAGTCATTGGATTTATTGTTAGTAGCTTTGTATGCCCAATGATATAAAAGACAAATTGTTACTGCGTAAGTACATACACTTTGATTGTTGCTCCTCCTTTAGCAAACACGCATTCTTTGCACATATTCATACATGTATCAGCTATCAGACGTAATGTCAGTCTCAGTCAGTCTCTTCTCGAATTCCTATCAGTGCCAGTCAGTTTCAGTCTTTAAAATAGAGTTTTCTATCAGTCCAATTCAGTAGCAGTCTTCAGTCAGTCCTAAGGTTTACCAACTTGGTCTTTCGTGTGAGTCCCAGATTACATAGCCTTGATAGAGCCCAGGCAATACTTCTTTACTATACATAACCGCAAGCCACATCGGCATTACAATAAACCTTACCATACAATCCCAATTCATAAACCTAATTACAACTGCATACCTGAAAACAAACCCATGTCAACAATACACAGTAGAGTATTTGCAGGACCCCGCTTTACCGAATCAGTAAGCATTGATTAATGATGTTATAATGTTATAAGTATATGATTATTAATCTAAGATATTATTATGGTAAAACAAATCACCAATAGTTCGTTTCGACGATGAACGCTGAACTCAAGTAACAACTGTCGGGTCACGTGGATCTGTATTCACTTACATAAAAAACAAAGTGCAGTATTTCTGGACCCTGCTAAACGGAATCGGATACATGAGGGATAAAAATGAAGATTAATTAAACTTCAGTTCACAGTTGTCAGTATGCATCGATTAATTTTGTTATAATGTTCCAAGTATATGATTATTACTCTAAGATACTATTATGGTGGAAAAAATCACCAAGAGTTCGTTTCGACGGTAAACGTTCGACTCCGGAAGATGCAAGTACAGAATGCAGTATCAACTGTCCAATCACGTGTATCTCGATTCTCTTACATGAATTCGCAAAGTGCAGTTTCTCTGGACCCTGCTATACGGAATCGGATACATGAGGAATAAAAATGAAGATTAATTAAACTTCAGTTCACAGTTGTCAGTATGCATTGATTAATTTTGTTATAATGTTCCAAGTATATGATTATTACTCTGAGATACTATTATGGTGGAAAAAATCACCAAGAGTTCCTTTCGACGGTAAAAGTTCGACTGGAAAATACAAGTAAAGAATGAAGTTTTAACTCGATTGTTTAAATCAAGTGTATCTCGATTAAATAACAAAGTGGAGTTTTTTCTTTGTCCTGCTTTACCGAATCGGATAAATGAGAGATAAAAAAGGAGATTAATAAAATTAAAAATTGACTTCACTGGTATCTGTACACATTTATTTATTATTGGTGTTATAATGTTACAAGTATATGAATATTACTGTAAGTTGTTCTTTATGTGGAGTTGCGAAGTCGGTGCAGAAAAGTCCTCACGGAATGTAGATGATAGTATGATGATGAATCGTCATACCGGGACGTTTTTACAAGGGATGTCTTGCTTCTTCAACATCTGCTTACGTTCTGCCGCGGTTGTAGCGCAATAAATTAATTGGGTGTAAACGATTGGTTGATAATGTAATAATGCTTGTACCGTAAAATCTATGACAACCTGGTGAAGTAACGTCGGTTTTGGTTGAACAAGCAGATTCTTCAAGAATTCTCTCAAGAAGAAAACAAAATTTATTAGAACACAAAAATAATTGTATTACACAAAATAAAAAATCTATAAAGTTAGAATTTTGTGAAACATAGATTTGCTCCAATTTTAATGTTGACTCACAATTGCCGGAGTTGTTATGTGATTTTCAGGCCTGACGTTATAAAGATCACTGCGCTACGGATAAGCTATGAACAAATTGGTGTAAAATTTTCGGGAGGGTTTATTAGGTGTCCGTTGGAAAAAAATTAACTCTACTTTCCCAGTCCTTCCGGAATATTTTTGACTTGCCTTTGAAACACGTTGTTTCCTGGGGAGCCTTCCTGCACAACTCAATACACTGTGCATAAAATTCTATGGGGATTATATGAAGTGTTTGAATGGAATGAATTCCTGATTAATTAATTCATTAATAGTTTATTTTTAATATAAGTTTTGAAAAAAATAATTGAAATAAACATTTTTAAAAAATTCCAAGTTGGTCTCACTCATTTGTACTTTATTCACTCTTCTTGGGGCCAATGAGCGTCTTTAATTCAAAACTTTACATAAATGTGGGAAACGATTCTCTTCAAAACGGGCGAATTGGACACTTTTTATCAAGTCTTCTTACGTTTACATAGGATATATGGCTATAGTGTAGCAAGAAGATTCAATTTAATACCCAATACAAGCAATCAAACATGATGGAGTTTTTGTGAATTGGGCGCACTTCGAACGCATTATTGAATTGAAAATGCAATAAAATTTACCGAGTTTCAACCAAGGTTTTGTTTTTTACTTGACCCAAAATTTTACTACACATCTGTATAATTATAGTGGAAAAATTTCATGAAAATAATGTTCAACGGTGTCAAAATATGTACGCGATATTTAAATAACATTTCTTTCTTTTAGTAAACCGGTAGTCCTAAAATGAAATTTGTCTACGAATTTGTTTTGCAAATAACTTGATTGAAACTTAGATTAACGACTCCACTTAGTTCCATTTGAAATTATTTTAAACCCACGAAATTTTTCGCTTGAAGTTCATTTACAGAAGTTGAATATTTTGTAAAAGAACAGGAGTCTGTTTTTTTCAATACAGCCAATCCCATATTGAAGCATTTTTTTGGAATATGTACATGTAATGTACATACATACAATTTAAATAGTGTGGGTAATATTGAGACCAAATATTATTGGGCTATAACAAACCAATCCCAAATTATCACAAAATATATTAGTAGTATTATACTAGTTGTGCTGCGGCACGGCCCCAAAGAATGGAGCGTGATAGGGCTTTCTGTTTACCTCGAAGGCGCTGCGCGTGTATTCCGTTACAGAAGCCTCCTCTCCTCGTCTACTTTAGCAAGCAAGCAATACTTACATGCTTGCTGTATGTACACACATGCAATCCACCCGTCACTTACGTCGTGAATGAACCCTTACGTATGTATGTATACAAAATGCCCGTTTCGGTTTTTTGCTGTTTTTAGCCTGTAGGCTTTATTAGCATTTTGCTTGTATTCGTATTAGTCCTCCCACCGACCACTTCCTTCTTATTAAGAGCATCGAAAAAATCATTAGTTTCCCCCTTAAATTGATAGAATTATCCTATTTTATTATAAAAGATTAACGAGGTTTTAAATGTGGATGAGAAAATATCACCTTGCCCCAGGAGAGACAATTCCTCCAAAAGTGACACTGTTAAAGGGAGAACGTACTATAAATTGCTACAACTTTTACATACAAATAGGAAATTACTATTTGACAAAAGCTCTTTTTTATTTCCTCAATGACACGTCTACATTATCTGCATATTCTTATTCGCTTCTTAAAGAACACTAATAGCCTTCTTCTATACAAATAATAGTTTCCATCTAGTTTTTGAGGGATCTTAATAATACCGAGAACTACAAATTAAGGATGATTCTTTGGAACATCTAGGAACTTCCACGCCGTTTATTATTTTCACCACACTCCGTCTGCCGTAGAAACGGAAAGATGTACTTCTACGTTGGTAGTTTGGTTTTTTAGTGAGTATTAAAATTAATAAATCGAATATAGTTTGCAACTGTTTAATCTTGAATGCCAAAGTGCATGTTCTTCCTAAGGACATCCATAAAATCGGAAAAGTATAACTCTTATTGCCTATGATTTTTAAATTCACACTTACAATTATTAGTGGTGTAAATAGTGTTGTAATTTTTTCTTTCCGCTTTGTTTTGATCACTTTGAAAATGAACAAAAGGAGAACAATTATTTAACTTTCGTTTTGTTGATCGAGTTTTGTTTTGTTTTTTGAACTGTACGGATTATTCAAAAAACATTCCAAATTGTTTTATTCTAAGGATTTAGAAGACACTAGGATTTTCTGAAACTGATTATTGTATTTTAGTAATTATGTATCTACTAAATCACATAGTAGTTGATTGGTGTAAAGCGAAGCTGAAAGGCCCTATTGGAATTGTCGAGGTGCCTACTCGTTTGTATCACGATAACTGCCGAGTAATGATATGAAGCAATTAAAATTTTTTTACGAAAACAAAATTGCTAAAAAGTAAGAAATCTATTGTTTTTGAGGCAGATCGGGTCATCCGTTTGATCTCAGAAAATTAAATGGGGTCACATATTAACAACATGCAAATACAAATGTACTGAAACCTGGGACGCTGAGGTTGCGCCATCTATAATTATAATTATTATTGCATTTTTTGATTCCATTAAATTGTCTCTCATATCAACCGATAGATGCCGCGGGAACTTTCAATTGCGTAATTTGAATATGAGTGCCAAAACTTTGCGTAAACACACACAGATTACAACTATAGACACGTTAATTTTAATTTATCGTTAGATAAATATAAAACCAATAGTGCAAAAGTATGTCTATATTTGTATATACATAGTCCATGAGTTTCTCCTCAAATGTTTTAATGTGCACCTGTGTGAATATGCCTTTTACCTGATAAGAACCTCAACGCCATTCACAAGTTGTTTACTGGAACTGAGGCCTGACCATTATTCAGATCGTAAATTCAAATGACGTGCTAATTTCAAAGCAAATGATGATTGGAGTGGAGTGGGCATTTACTATAGACATGTTCATTTGGAGGAGGTTACCAAATATTTGGAGCGCGGTTCAAGTTTGAACTTCAAAGCACATTGGTGCTTAGCTCATTGTTGTTTTCCTATGAAAAACCACTAAGTGCAAGTTTATATAATTAGAAAAACTGATTTTGATGAGGTAAATAATCGCTAATCAGCTGAAAATGCTCACATGTATTGTTTCTCGTTACGATAATAACGAAAAAATTCCCCTTGGAAATTTTTTCGCCTTCCAGCAGAGGTGACCATTCAACTTTCCACTACACTCACTACTCTAAAAACTTATTTAGGGTAAATGCCACTAGTTACCACTACACTACCACACAAGAATGATCTTTGACAAATACTCTATTAACACTGTATTTTATCGATAATCAAGACTACCACTACACTACTTCCCAGTAGAGTTTTACTTTCAGACAGCACCTTTACTCTACTCTACCACTACTTGCCGGAAGCTAAAAACTAGCGTTACTCTACACTACAACTATCACACTACTCTACGCAGTAAAAAAGCCACACTATACAATGTACTACCTGTTCACTGAATAGCCGTGCAATTTAATCTCAGCCTAAAATCATATAATTTTAATATAAGCCTAAAAAGATCTTTACAAGTATCAATTGTAGGTTCGGCATTTTGAAAAACTAGTTTATTGTTTTAGAAAACATTCACATGTGTGTATAACTCAAGTACATACATGAGAACGAGAACCACTGACTATACCTTATAAAAATGTTACAAGTTGACACAAGAAATAATTACAATTGTCAATGGAGTGTCCGTTGCCATTATATGTACGGAATCTGCCATAATCAGAACTGTTAATTAACGGAGGATTAAAGCACTAATAAATAGAGATCAATACTAAGATTTTGATTTTGCAAGTTCAACTGCTGCTAAAAATGATGACAAAGCAAAATGCTCAATGCTCCAATACAAATACAATATGGTACTACATATATCCATCCAGGCAATCGCGCAATAATACTTCGAGTATTGAAACTCGGTGTAACGGTGTAATATATAGAAAGTTGTGAAAAGACATAATCACACGTTCCATGTTTAAGTATAGTGCTTACTCGGGTAGCACTACTTTTTATGGGACTTTGAGTATGCATGTAAACTACTTCTAAACTACATCCAAACTATTGTCGGTTCCACTATTCTACACTACATTTTAGGAGCAAAACGTGAACGGGCACCTGTAGTTACTACTATTTACTTGCCTGCTGATGTCTCCTTCGTCCTACACTACCAATAAATATTATTTTCTTTCATTTTCAACAACTACTCTACTTTTTGCCACTATTCCACTACCACTACTAAAAAGTAGAGTAGTGTGGCCATCTCTGCCTTCCAGTCAATGAAAAGGACAGGAATGAATGGATTAAGAGATTTTTAATGGTTAAAAGTCGTACACATGAATGGTCATATTACTATGGGTTGACATTAGATTCAGTAAAAGATATATTTTAATGTTAATTTACCTCTACAGTGTAATATGGTAATTTTGATGTATTTTTCGTGGGTCCTCTTCCAGGTTCAACATGCCCCATAATGTTATTGCTCCCTTTGACCAATTTTCTAACGGTTATCTAATTACTTTTTATGTGGTCTTTTCCTCTACTCAAAAATTGTAATCAATTTTCAAAGAATTTAGCAATTTTCGAAGTTGAAAAAACACTCATATTTTAGTTTTAATTTGGCAGTCCTATATGTTTCAATGGTAATTGAAAATGAGCTAAGCACCAGTATCGGAATTCGCGGAAAATTATGCACACTCCCTCCGTGTCATGCGCAGAGAAATCTGAACATGTCTATAAATGGGAATCAAATTTCAAAATAACAAAGACACGTTCCCTTTATCTACAACTATGTATTAAAAGCCCTGTGCTTCACAGGGACAATTAATTGAAGAGGTGGTAGGGTGATTGTAGAAATTAAAAGCCAAACGGCTTACGAATCAAGCCCTGTCGTAGAGACTTGTTGTATGCCTAAATCATGCGCGCTTAGATTAAAGTAGCGCTTTACAGGTAGTGCTCGTTAATAATAAGGAGTGCTTGGCATGCCACCTTTTGGGCATTGTGTGAGGCCATTGAACTATGAACGAGCGAAACTTTAAATAAACGGACAGAAAGTGCTCTTTAATAATAAAGGATGGCACAGAGTGCAACGAGGAAAAGTCGGAGTTCATGAGAATAATAATAATTATACAAGACGAAAATAACTACTATAATTTTAAAATCAAACATTTTACGTGAGAAATTTGCAGGAATTATTTTGTTTGGGATGTAAAAGAGAAATTTCAAACGCTGTAAAAATTATTCGAGTAATTAGTATACTGTTAAAATCCAAAGATGGCCTTAAAAGAATTAATGTTGGCTAAGGGATACGTGGGACTTCCATATATGTAAGACCCAATGGAAAGGAAATAATTGAATCAGCTATAGCTAGTATAACACGCCAGCATCGGACAAACCATTGGATGAAATAAAAGAGCACTAAATCATGTAAATCATTAAGAATGCACATTACAATAAGTTAGCATAGACGAGCTTCAATCAAATTTTAAGAAAGAACTTTTTTTCATTCCAGTATTCCAGGAGGAAACAGTCACTAAAGTGGTCAAGGATGGAAGGAAAAGTCAGGAAACTTTCAAGGAACGTTTTTAAATATTTAGCAAAATTTAATATAGTGAATGTCATATTCATAAGTGGTTTCTGATGCAAATTTTCCCAAGCATTTCCATTTGCAGTCTACTTTCAATATCTACGCAAGCTACACAATGTAAGAAGCTACAGATCACTCAGTGCAATTTAAAAAGAATTTCGTAATCCTAGATCACAGAAGCGAGAGGGGTAAAAATCTCAGAGTGCCCCATTTTAAACAGAATTTACTTACAGATTTTAGCAAATAATAGACAGACCTAGATCAATCTCTGCGTGAAGCATAGTCTGCGGATTTGCTGTGGAGATCAAATTCTTTTAACGTTAACATTGTACATCCAAAATCTAATGACCCTCCTGAACCAATGCATTGAGTACTCAAATAAATCCAATGAAAATATGAATGAATTAAAAAAATTTCACCACCCATACTTAAGGGCTGAAGTTATAGAAATATTAAACACAGTCCTTTCAATTACATGGATTGTCACACTCCTGAGCGAGTGACACTCCAAGGAATTTCCACCTGGGAGTAAAAAAAAATTAATACCCGTCAGTGACACATGTACATTATGTACATATGTATGTACATATGACGAAATTACATGGATGGAAGCTCACCGATCCGAAACCTATACTACCCGGGTTCGGGGATAATGACAAACGAAAGTCAGTTGTAATGTTGACTTATGACTCTGGCTGTGCAATCCGAGCAATGGGTAGTGTTACAGCAGCACTTCAATGTGGCCTGGGTAAACAAATAGAGTCGGGTGATGTGTGTGTGAGGAATCTTTCACACCCAAGGATTGGGAGCACTACCGCAGGAAGAATAGCAGGAGGGAAGGATTCTCAGGTATACATTCCCGCATCTTCTCCCAAAACCCTATATATGTATAATTATACGTATCCAATCTTATAGGAATACATACATATACATCAACATCTATACAGTAGAATACACATAAAATAGAATATTCCTTCGGCCAAATGCATGACGTGGACATAATGATTGACTCTCAGGAGCAGAGAGGCAAAACGCAGGGAATATTAATAACCAAATGAGCACTCGGGGTGTTAGAAACCAAATGTTTCTAAATTAAGAAGCCCATGGATTCTTTTGCTGACTTGACTTGGCAGACATGGGATCCGGGTTGGTTGGAAGGACTCCCCAACTAATTATTCCAGTCCAAGTCTCACCGTCAGTTCCACTTCAAATCTCTCTCGTCTCATTTCCTCTCTCATTCTCTTCCACTCTTCTTTTAGTTCTCACATCAACTCCAATAAAATGGTAAGAACAATTTGGTTTATTTTTCAAAAATATTTATTTCCACGAATCTCATCCCCTATTTTTTCTCTACCCTTTTACTCTCTCAAAGCTTAAAGCAATTCCTTGTGAACCCTCTGCAAAATGTTCCCTTAAAAGAGCATTCACTTTTAAGGGTCAAAAATATTTAGTGCAATTTTATTTACACCAATAAATTCTAATATTTTTTTCTTGTGAGACAAATTTTGTTTTGTAAAAAATTGCAAATTTGGAAGACAATTTTAAAAAAGCAGGGCTGTAAATTGAGTACAAGTTTTAGGCTATAATGTACATATTTAGTTCTAAGGAACTAAAAGGGGCTTTAATTAAAAGCAAGTTTCTAAAATCTCTAGACAATTTTTGCTCTATTTTCTTCCAACGTAACTGAACTAGTTAATTAAAGGCAAGGGCTATTAACATTATGAGGTATAGATTCAGGGTAAAGATAACGTGAGGGTGTTGTGGGAAGTGTCGCTCGTGCATTAAAATGCAGGGAACGTTTGTGAGCAGGTGAAGCCATTACTAGAGATGCAGAGAGGGAGAAAGAAAGCAGGGCTTGTTAGTTCTTTGGAAGATTGGCTTGAGCTTGAGTCTAAATAGATAAATAAGCCTGGCACTCACTTCATCTCGAGAGCACTCAAGTGGGTAATCTGCCTCCATTTAATTTAACCCTGCCATATGGTTCATAGTGTTAGAATTTACAACCTTAATTATTATTGACTTTGATTAGTTTCACCTCCCGGGATTTGATTCCACCTTTCCAATGGAATACATAAGTCTTGAAAAAATTCCTTGCCTAATGAACTATGAGGGAATAAAAAATTTAGGGAGGTAGTTAAAGGAAGGAACTATTACAGGGATTTATGGAGTGGCATATTTGAGTTGGAGCGTGAAACATTGGGAGTTGGAGGTACATATGTACAACAATGTATACATTGTGTATACATACAATATGTACAGCCATGTATATACTTATGTGTGCCCTCATCTTTCCATTTAAGGTCTAATGACATAAATATTTCAAGCCAGGGATATGAGTTAGGGACTTGAGCCAAGAATTTTGTCCATTGCCAATCTCCGTGTCTCCTTGTGCCTCTTGTCTGGGAATTCATCAACGGGGACAGGAACACTCGATGCTAATTACTCTTTCTAAGAGTTTTTACAGCCACACCAACTTTCCGTTTAAGATACGAAAACTAAATAATCCCATTGGTTGATTTATCTTTTCGGGACATGAGGAGAAGAAGGCTCAAGTGAACAAGGCACAAGGGACCTATTTTTACTTCCGAAATTAAATCTGATCCATATATCAGTAGATACTATAGGGGTTGTTATTGCGAAGGAAAAGTGAACATCTGCGAAATTGAAATTGGTGAATCATATACTTTAGCTTCTTTGAGTTTTGAAGCGTTGGAATGACTTTTCCAATATACACTGTAGTGGAACTTTCTCTACAGGGATTCAAATGCTTCTCCTCTTAGTTTTTACAGGATAAATTATAAAACTAACACGATCCTACTCCCATTATACGCACATCCTATATCAACCTAACACATTTTTTTTATTATTACAAAACCTATTTTACATTTAAATTTTTGTACTGTCAATGTATAATTTTTAACAATTATTCTGGAAAATCCAACCTAAAGAAGAAATCAGGCCTGAGCTTGTAATTTCTCCAAAGTAACTTCTCATTTTTAATTTTTTGCCCTGTAGAGTTTCTAATGGGGATAGAAAATACAGTCAATTTTTGAAAACGTTGTCTCAAGTCTCGTCTCTAAAATCCAAACAAGGGGTAAATTCCCTATCCAAATATTTAAAAAATTACAAGTAGAAAGGGTTGTCTCACAAGACATTCCTATCCTACTTTAGAAGATGGATTTCGCCGTATGGAGCTTGTCCAGAGATTTATTGGGTGGCTATTAATTCAACAATTTTGACATCTGCTCTGGTGTAAATTTTTTATGCTCCAAATATTCGCTAAATCTTGTCAAGCGAGTAAAACGAGCTTGTTATTCCATGTGCTGGGAAATTATATGTAAGCTCAAAAAGGCTCAACCTGAAAGAAAATTTACCGGATAGCCCAATTTGATTTGTTATTCTTATGGTGGCAAGAAACCAGGAGAAAATATTTTAGAGACGTGCCATGTACTGTAATGTACATACGTACCTTACCTTTATTTTCTAACAGTTTCATTTCAGTATATTTTAAAATGTGTTTCTCAACATGAACTTCATCAACTTTCCCCTCAACTTGTTTACCTATTAGGGCCAGAGCTAGGTGAGGATTCCGTGAGGCTTTAGAGAAACCATCAAGTCTTTAAATTCTTTAAATTACACTGCAAATTCCAATGTCATTTCCATTGAAATAATGCTGACGCTTCTCCCCGTCCTTGACTGTCGTATCTTCGCAACAAAATGTTTTGGAATACAACAAAAACGTAATAATGATTTTTGAAAAACCTGGGAGACATTTTTTTTGTGACGTGAGCAGTAATCAGTATTTTTTACGATTCTATGGGCTGATAGGTTTTAGAAGTTATAGTGGAGAAAGGGTTGTAGGTTTACATACAGAACACTTTACATGTGTTCGTCTCTGGCAATAAATTCTTACATCTTAAGCTCAAATCTGTTTCATACTGTCAATACTGACAATGAGTGTCAAAATTCCCTACAGGACTTTTCCATCAGTTCTACTAAAATGTTGTTTTCCGCAGTAAAATGGAGGCTTCAATGTTATAATTTTCTTTTAATTCCAGGCTGATGATAAGAAAGTAAAGAAGACCAAAAAGGCCGCCCCAAAGGAAGAGAAGCCTGCAGAGGCTCCTGCACCAGCTCCAGCACCTGCTGCTGAAGAAGCTCCCAAGCGTCAAAGCACCCGAGCTTCCAAGAAAGCCGTCAGGTCCGGCAGCAATGTCTTCTCAATGTTCTCGCAGAGACAAATTGCTGAGTTCAAGGAAGTATGCACAAATATCAAAAAAAAAATCTACTCACCTTATAATATTATTCAGAATTATAAAAACATTTTACAACTCTGACAAAAAAAAAATCCGGATAAAAATTTGAAATTACTTCCAGGCTTTCCAACTCATGGATTCTGACAAGGACGGAATCATCAGCAAGAGCGACTTGAGAGCTTGCTACGATCAAATTGGACGCTTGGCCAATGACAAGGAATTGGACGAGATGGTGAATGAAGCATCCGGACCCATTAACTTCACAATGCTTCTCACTCTTTTCGGCAACCGCATGTCCGGCAGTGTTGATGATGATGAGGTTGTCATCAACGCTTTCAAGTCCTTTGATGAGGGCGGCAAAATCCCATCCGAAACGTAAGCCCTGTTTAGATTTCACAACGAAGCGTCCCAACCAATTGTGGTCACATTTTCGGAGAGACAGTCAGGAGTGTGATTATTATTTTTTCAAAGGGGCACTGTGAGAATTTTTTTTTTTAAATTGTTGAATTCTTGTAGCCTTCGACATGCCCTTATGACCTGGGGAGATAAATTCTCGGCCGATGAGGTAGATGACGCTTATGAGCAGATGGAGATGGATGATGCTGGGAATATCCACACTGGCAAGCTCATCACTATGCTGACAGCCTCCGCAGAAGAGGAAGGTGAAGAGGGAGAGGGAGAGGCAGCTGCCTAAACGTCTATAAATGTCCACAATTGTTTTATTTCTTTAACACACTTGCAATTAGATTCCCTTCCACTAACGCTATACAACATTTGTCAATTTAAAGCTTTACAGAAATTATCATTAAAATTTTGGAATTTGGGAAATGTAACCAAAATTCACGGTTGTTGGTTCAATTGATGTCAAATAAATTCATTGATTTGGTCCCTTGTAACCTTTTCTTAAATCATGTGAGGTTGACTTTAAATTCTGTTACTGACAATGAGAAGCACTCATTTAACACTCGCGCTCCTTTCAGACTCACATATGCTTGTGCAGCCCTTCAAAATTCTACTCATGCATTCATTTTTAAATAATCCCTTGAATTAGAAAAATATTCGACCTTGTGTAGCTCAATTGATAAATTCATATGTAAGTTTACATATAATTAGTCAAATGATTGTATATGTACTGTATTTTAAAAATCTGGAAAATGCCATTAATATGTGCAATTAACCATTTTTACAACTCTCTCAAGTAGAGAGTTCAAAATGATTCGGATGAAATCTTATAGTAATAATCGACTTGTAAGTCTCAATTCTATTGTACGTATTTCGGTTCACGTAAAGGTCTAGGTCCGACATGGGTACTCTGTTTCAGTACCCACACGTTTTGAGTACTTTATGGGTACTAGCTGTATGTACCCAAATTATGGATACAAAGTCAGGTGTTGGGTACAGGTAAAAACTTGGACTTTTTGGGTTTTTCCTGAAAGGAACAGGTACAATCTTCCAGTATACCTTGACCTGATGAATTAGTACCTGAAAATGTGGGTACTTTTACTTACAGAAATCCGTCCTACGAGACATCTAGTGTAGTCTGTGGCTCTCTCTCCGACCTAACGGTTTATTTTACAGGCCTGTTTTCCGGAGTGCACCGTAATTTTTGAAAAGCATGCGTTTATGCAAAATAGAGATGGTTGGAAGACTTAGCACAACGTGCCAGCAATTAGTACTTGTAATTCCAATTCCACTTGTGGTTCAGTCAAACTGTCGTCAAATGATACCGGAGTTCTAGAGGGTGACCCAGAAGTGGAAGATTTAATTGAAGATGGCAATAACTCAGACTCTGGAAGATCTCTTCGATCAAAAATATAGGAAGATTTCCATTGGCAAAGTTATAGTTCCATTAAGATCTCTAGAATTGTAAAAATAATGACCAGGTAGAATTGTCTCTTGTAATTGCTGTGATGTCTCGTTTAAAAAGGCATTTAAATCAACATGTGGATACGCAATAATCGCTTACAGCAATTCTTTTTAAAGTACATGATTGGTAACAGGTACGTAGGGACATTTTTCAGGTTTAGGTTCATGCATTGAGTATATTTCGGGTCCAGGTAAAATTCAGGTACAGGTACGCACTATGTACTTCCAAAATATTCAGGTCCAGGTACCCAAAATTATTACTTATAATCAGGTAAGGGTCTGGGTACGATTTTGAGGTACAGCATATTTGTACCCATGCAATGCACTACCTGAAATATTGACCCAGATAAACGAAATAAGTTTTATAAATCTGGAGGTAATGTTTTCGTGTCATAATCTCATATCTATTGCTGCAAGAACTAATCAGTGAAAATCGGTGTCTTACTGGCATGATTTAATCACTTTTAAGGAATTTTAGATGCAAAAAACACTGTACATGGCATACATTTTCCTACTTGTCAAGCATACCGACACTCTCAGCGGCTACACCACAGCTTTGTATAAATTGGCGTAGAAGTATCCCACAGAGATTTAAAGCAATAGCATATGTTCCACATGCTGGTGATTTTCAATTTCAAAGTGCCAGTATGAATTTTTGCATCACCATTCCATTTCACTCCTCATTTCCCATATGTATTTTTAGTCATATTTTAAGTAGTTAGATTTGTATGTGTGTATGTGTATCAGTGAAGAATCTTATAACTTACTGGAAATGAATCCGACCATGTGCACATTTGATGAAAATTATTCAGGGTCTTAATTATGGGGTTTCATGTTTCTAAAGAAATTAAAACCCGTGTTTGGTCAAAATTGGAAAAAAAATTAGTACCAGACCAGACCGTTTGGTCCGGAACGGAGAAGACCTAGCACTAGCAGGAAGAACACATGCACTGACGCATCGCTCCAGCAAGGAGAGAAAAACTACTTTTGGCCTAATTATAAATGTACAAATAATTAGATGATTTGCAATTATTAGACATGACTACGTGCAGTTTTCTAACTAAAAATTTTTTAAAAGTTCATTTTCCCTCAGCAGCCCAAAATGGTATAAAGAGGATGGACATACATTCAAACTGAGGGATAAATAAAAGAATTACAATTTCAATACAGATTTTGATCCTTTAATTTCCCAAAATCGGCGCCTAAAAAGATGTACGTTGAAACCACACTTTTATTAAAACAATGATGGATTCACATATGTATATCCACACTTTTTAAGCAGCATCTCCTTCTCCCTCTTCACCTTCCTCCTCGGCAGAGGCCGTCAGCATAGTGATGAGTTTGCCAGTGTGGATATTCCCAGCATCATCCATCTCCATCTGCTCATAAGCGTCATCTACCTCATCGGCCGAGAACTTATCTCCCCAGGTCATAAGGGCATGTCGAAGGCTGCAAGAATTCAACAATTTTTTTAAAAAAATTCTCACAGTGCCCCTTTGAAAAAATAATAATCACACTCCTGACTGTCTCTCCGAAAATGTGACCACAATTGGTTGGGACGCTTCGTTGTGAAATCTAAACAGGGCTTACGTTTCGGATGGGATTTTGCCGCCCTCATCAAAGGACTTGAAAGCGTTGATGACAACCTCATCATCATCAACACTGCCGGACATGCGGTTGCCGAAAAGAGTGAGAAGCATGGTGAAGTTAATGGGTCCGGATGCTTCGTTCACCATCTCGTCCAATTCCTTGTCATTGGCCAGGCGTCCAATTTGATCGTAGCAAGCCCTCAAGTCGTTCTTGCTGATAATTCCGTCCTTGTCAGCATCCATAAGTTGGAAAGCCTGGAAGGAATTTTAAATTTTTATCCGAATTTCTTTTTCAGTGTTATAAAATTGTTTTTGTATTTAAATTTTAGGAAATTAAATTTTTGAAAATTTGTGCATACTTCCTTGAACTCAGCCATTTGTCTCTGAGAGAACATTGAAAAGACATTGCTGCCGGACCTGACGGCTTTCTTGGAAGCTCGAGTGCTTTGACGCTTGGGAGCTTCTTCAGCAGCAGGTGCAGGAGCTGGAGCCGGAGCTTCTTCCTTGGGGGCAGCTTTTTTGGTCTTCTTTACTTTTTTATCGTCGGCCTATATTGAGGTTAGAAAAATGTTTTGTCTTGTAGCACGTATATTGTACGTATTATCCAAAGCTATTTCAAGACGTTCTGTCCATTAATGTATTTTCGAAGAATAGTTTCAGGGGAGTGGAAGTGCCAGTAGACTTGGCCAAAAGCCCTGTCATTAGTATTTGTTCGACAAGAGGCACATGTGTAATGAAGCTCTCGGAAATAGGCTAGTGTGACAAAGCTCCTCTGTATTTTTCTCTTTCCATCTATACATATGTATCTTCCTGGGCTATTTTAAAACTGCCGGTCATCCGCATGGAGACACCTTGTTTTTCTCCTTCCCCTCACAAAAAATTCAAAAAATATAGAAGGGTAATAAAATGAATTTCAAAAACTGCCTGCCACTAAACGCAAAACTTTCCCTTCAAAAAGGACTACAACGTACAAGCTAGAAACTGAAAATTTTGTCTGTACTTTGAAGCAAAAAACATGCAACAATAGTCAAAACAATTATTACAAATAAATATATAAAGTACGTTACTGGGACATATTTTTGCTCAATCAATGCTCTGGATTAACTATGATTACAGTTCCCCACATTCAGTAAATTTTTTTTATATACTTATATTTTTATGTAGAAGGGTTCTTAGGAATTTTACAGTTAGATCTTGAATTTTGAATTGAGTCTGAAGCCTTTGGCTTACAATCGCCCCATTTTGCAATTTATGGGTAAATCTTTGGAAGTGGGAAATATTAGTAGGTACGAGTGCACATGGAAATTGTATAAAATTAGTCCCGACAGCTTAAAATTAATTAATGTTCCCAACGCTACTTAAATTAGAAACAGGGCACAAGAGATGGAATATTTTTTGAAAAATGAAAGCCACCACTTACCATTGTAATGTAATTGCTGTGAGGGTGAGATGAGGAAGAGCAGAACAAAAAGGAAATGAGATAAGTGAGATTTGAAACGTAACTGACGGTGAAGCCGGGACCCGGATAATTACATGGAGAAAAGTCCTTTCCAACAACCCGGTTATCATGTGTGCCAAGTCAAGTCTTTAAGAATCCATCCCATTCTTAATTTAGAAGCATTTGTTTTCTGACACCTTGTCTCCCTGTGTTGGTTATTAATATTCTTTTACTTCCCTTGTCTTGGGAGTGAATCATTATGACCATATCGTACATTTCGCCAAACAATATATAGTTATAGGTATATAATATTGCAGTTGCCTTTCGTTACACGAAACAAACAGCTCGTGTCGTTATAAGGGGAAAATGCCTTTACGGGGATGTAAGTAAATACGTATTATATCGTCGCTGAAGAACCAAAATGGTCTGAGTGCTGTACAAAAGCATGCGCACGTAGACCATTTTGACTCGTCAGAGACGATATACACTTGGGAGTAGGGGCCGGATTTTTGCAAATCTCCCTGGAAGATCACTTCTAAATTTCCATGCTGAATCTCGTGTCCCTGCATGAAGGACCTCAACGATTTCAAAAATCCCTGCTGAAAGAAAGGTCAATGATTTTTAATATCCCTGTCGGTAAAAATAAACTCCTGACAAGACATCAAATCCCTGTCAAATCAGGTCAATCGTTTTAAAAATCCCTGTTTGCATAACAAACACCCCTGAAACACGCAAACAAATTTAAAAATCCCTGCCAAAAATGAGATTAATGAATTTTTAAAAAATCCCTGATCACAAAATAGAATAATGATTACCTTCCCTTTGAGATTTTCCCTGCCAGAAATATTTTTGTCTGGGAAAAATCGTCCGTCTTACTACAAAAATTCGACCGCTGCTTGGGAGGAGTCTCAGAGTCTCTGAGTTTGGTTAGAATTTTAAAGGGCTCACGTGAATAGCTTTATCGGGTTTGTTTCGAATCCTCACATTAAAAGTGAGACACCTGTGAAAATAAAAGGTAGTTCTGGATCCCAAAATCAAACCTATATATTTAAGTGCGTATGTATGATACGCTTGGGTGGGTATGTGGTCATCAATTGCTTTGACAACAGTTTTGAAAATACCTGCTAAAATGAGTTCAACCAATTTCAAATCCTTCGTTCAAAAATAATGTCCTTACGTATGATCAAGTAAAGAAGAAAGAAGTCAAAAGTAAAATGCTTTGGGGTATTGAGTCGTCAAAATACACATAAAAATACAATACATTTCGAAACACCTAAAATATCAAAATCTAAATATACAAAACTGTATTTTATGCATAAAATACAGATATTTAAATACAATATCTGTATACTATATACATGAACAAACGTTCTATGAATTTCTCATGCAATTGTCATGACAGATGGCACTTGCAATGTCATAATGGTATAATGATTTAGGCGAAATGTAGTTTGAGGCAAAGATGGGCACCTCGCCTGAAACTAGGCCTTGTAAATAGGCAACTAGGAAGGAAGGAAAGCAAAACGGATAAGTTTTTAGGAAAGGAACTAGGAAGGTTGTAGAATTTATGTCAAAACTAGGAAATAGAATAGGATGGCTGAGAATAAGTAAAATAATAGGCAAGTTCATAGGAAGGGTGAGGGAATTGGAAGGATCCTAGGAATGGCTACTGGGAAGACATATTTGATGCCAAAAATCGGCAAGGGATGAAACTGGTTTGTATGATTTCTGCTAGTTATTTGTATTGGACCGTATAACGTTGAATAAACGACATAGTCAAACACAAACTGTGAAGAAATTCCACTCATATGGACCCCACTAATAGTTTGACGTCTAGATTCGGTGTTTCCGTAGATTTCATGGTGTGCAGTGAACAGGGTTTATTTTACGTATATTCATATTCTGAATGCTGCTAACGTTAAAATATATCTTCCAGAAAATCAATCCAAACTTGGAACTTATCATGTGTTCGTCTAACAATTTACATTTAAAATGATGACAATTATCATATTTACCCGCTTATGTTAATGTATATTGTTTCTCAACGCTATTCGTAAAGAAATGTACAATTTTGACCAAACCGGCAAAGGCATACCCAACCAACTAAGGCTGAACAAAGGTAATTCAGACTGAACTAGGCATTTTAGACCCTACTAGGCAATTTAATAATCTGACAAGGAAATAGGAAGGGCAATTATATGCCCATTTTTAGGAAAAAGGAAATCAGCAAAAGTCCGGTTTAGGAAGGGTTTTAGGAAGGACAATCGAGATTACATTGTAGAGGTAAGGTTTCAGGCGAGGAAAACCAGTTGCCCATCTTTGGTTTGAGGAATATACTTTATTTTATGTGCATTTCATGTCACTCAAAGTAAGTAAATACAAAATAATAGAATCCATATCTTTGGTTTACGTGGTTAACTTTATTCAACAAGCTAAATTAATTGCAAGCTTTCGACATCTAACAGACTGTCATCCTCAGGCACTAACAAGCAAGTGATAGATAAATTTGCACAACTGAGAAAAATAAAATTATTTCTAAAAATGATTATTTTCGTTAAATGCATTTTTTTAAAATTAGTAGTTATAATTTTCTGAACCAAAGGCTTCCAAGTAACGGCTAATAAAAAACCATCATTGACGTTCATCAATTTCTTGTCAAAATACAAAAAATACAAAATACTTTTTAGTACTTCCAGTCTTAAAAAATACCAAGTACAAAATACTTTTAGGTCACAATATATTCCACAAATTTTAAAATACTGAATAGCTCTGACCCCTGTAAAATACGTACATTGTAGCTGTATTCACACTTCATATAATTTGATCAAATGCGCTCTTAAGGTACAGATGTAATATACATGCCATAAAGGGTGTACTAATTAAATGAACGAGTGATGAGAGTGAATGGGGAAATGTGTAGCAGCATATGAGAGTTGTATGAGTGGTAACGGTAGTAAGTAAGCGACTCACTTCCAATGTCACTATTGTTTATTCTTGTCTCTCATATTTCCAATTAGAAACTGATTTTCCCAAAAAGGAAGATCTGGGATTACAGTAATACAGTGCGTCATGAGCATTAGTAATTGTGGACACTATTTATACATCTGTCATGCTATGGGTATATCATGTAACCGTAGTTTTTAAGCAAGGTTTTAAATATGCATGTCTCAGAGTTTACGTATGTATGCATGATGAATCATATTTAATTATAGTCACAATTTACAAACCTATTGAGTCGCATATACCGCTGCTTAATATACCGTGATATATACTAATTACATCTAACAAGTTCACGCGAAAAATTCCCAAGGCAAAACTGCTAATTTCAACATGTCGATACTTCTGGGAATTTCCATACATGTATACAGTTTACCTTCTAAATAAATTTATACGCCAGAGCACATCTTGCAATTATACCTGCCGGTATGTAGTACATCCAAATGCGTTTGGAAAACATTTATTCCCAGTATTGGGATACTCGGCAAGGATGTTCAGTATGAAACAGGACTAGAATCACTTGATGGAATACTCACACGGTATGATTATATTCCAGATGACGTCACCGTGCTGATATTGTTCTCCCTTAAAATGAAAGTCAGCCAAATATTGACCAACCTGGCACCATGAAACCAGCCATGACCAATATTGGTCAATCTGACACCAAGAAAAAACTAAGTTTGATGCCGGGTGGATTCTGGGCTAAGTACTAGCAATAATTAAGCTACCTGCTACCATGTATTTCAGTGCACTTTGAATGGGGAAGGCAAAGATAGATGCTGAGGTTTGGTAAGGGAGCAATACAAAATAAGATTGATCCGAAAAGGGTTACCGCTAACAAGGGAAAAAATTCTATGAAACAAAGAAACACTTGACACAAAGTCAGTTCATTTACTAATATTTCACCAATTCCTTAATTGACTTTTGCCCATTGACAGCTGGCAGGTTTTTCTTCCAAGTGCACAACCATATTTCCACAACCATAAATGGTTTTGATTAAGAGCTCGTTTACCAGATTGCGTCTGCTTACAAAAGGATGTTTCATTTTCCCATGAGGTTTCTTAACTTTTGGGGTATAATGACCCGTTACCCTCCTTTCCATTGGTATTCAAGCTTTCAATGTGCACGCTTGTCTAACTCATGTTCTCCATGTGGTCCATGTCCCATGAATATTTTCATGTGTTTCACCACCACTTGTTTACCTTTGGTCAAGTGATACTTCCACTATACACCATGGAAACATTTCTATCGAAGACTATACTAATTTAAAGGAATCAATCCAGAATAAGTTGTAAATAATTATGTATATTCCCTTGATTTGTTTTACTGGTTGACAATACAGCACTTCCGGTTTTTCGTCAATGCTTCTGCAGGAAATTAAATGTTTCGTGGACCCTCGGAGTAGGCCTCCGCTCATGTACAACTCAGACATGAATGTTTCATGTTTGACTCATGTCTCAACTCATGTTCATGTTTCTGATTTTCGAGTCACAAACCATTCATGTGCATTTAAAACATACTTGACAACAGACATGATTTTTCAAGTCATGTCTTATGTCATGTGCAGGTTACCTTGAAAACATGACAATATTTTCATGTACACTTTCATGTTCACAAAAGTGAAAGACATGAACTCAAGCTCAAAAAAACGAATATTTTCATGTCACCACAAAGTATGCTACTAATAGCCAAACGTTTCCATGTCGTTCAATTCCTTTATCGTATTAAGCGTCATTTTAAGTTGTGCACTGACACTATTAAGGAAAAAGAAGGTTCAAATATGACCGAAAAAGCACCTGGAAGTAGCATTATTCAGGAAATTGACATTTTTGGAAGAACTTCAAGAATTGCCATTAAAAAACGTTAAGAAACAACGATCAAGTGTACATAATCATTTCACACTCGAGGAAGGAAATATCTGGAGATATTATTGTGTACATACAATTTAGTTAGCGGCAAGGACAATGAAAACTATGCTTTTAGATACTCCCTTAAAGTTGAAGCAAATTCGGGAACCGGATATTAAAGAAGGTCTTTAGTGCAGCATCACAAATCAATTGATTTAAACAAAGAACCTGTCGCAGACCACAAGGGTGCAATTGTAGAAGCATTTGCTAAACAAGCTAGTGTTATTCCCTTATTGCGGGAATCCGAATCTCTCTTGTTGTGTACTTTCTTAAATATAAGCTTAATAACTCTTATGAAATTTAGTTCATGTCATCATGTTCATGTACATGTTCATGTCCAGTTCATGTACTTGAAATTGCCACTTTTCATGTTCATGTAAATGTCATGTTCATGTGTGCTTTATTCACATGAAATAAAAATCAAGTATTCGTTTTGAATCACATGATTTAATTCGTGTAATTTTGAAAACAACTCATGTAAAACATGAAAATTCATGTTTATGTTCAAGTTCATGTTCATGTTTAAGGAAATTGTACATGTGCGGAGGCCTACCTCGGAGTAATTACCAGAATTTTTGGCGAAAGAATCGCCCATGTAAGATATCTGCAATTATTTAGCAAAATTTAACTGTACTAAGATTCTATTGAATTTGAGAGTTAGAATCATAATGAAATGAAATGTTGCAGTTGCATGTGAGCCTGTTATGGGATTGGAATCTAATCTAAACGCATGTTTAGATTTTATATAAATAATTTAATGTAGCATGTTGTATGTACAATGCGAGGAATCCTTTATTTTACAAAAGTTAAATATGTGATGATAAACAAATATGAATTAACACAAGCGCATGTCTAATCCATATTATAAAGTCCTTTCTGTACCTTTAATTAATTTAATTTTTGACAATTTAGAACAAACATATGCAGTCTATGGTTATGTCAATAAAATCTAAGATCTTTAGAAGGAAATTCAAGTAGCAACAGCAAATATAGTGAAGATGGCTTTTCCACCCCAGCATGATTTGTTCAAAGTCTCGAGGCTCCATCTGCTGACCAACTTTCATCGTTTCTTTGCATAGCCAACAATGCTTTTATCTACGTCCGGAATACTATATGACTACTGTAAATTTACGTAAAGGAGGATAAACTTTTTGAATACAAATTCCAATAGAAATTTAGTAGTTTGTTCCTTCACAGATTTTAGTAATTACATTTAAACGGAAGCTAGTTTGCACTTTCCCAAATAATGTAATCAAAACTGGCACGAAGTAAATGATTACCAGTGGAACTTGGTAAAATAAAGTTCCATTTTTCATTGACCGGATGTCAACCATGGCAAACCGTAATCGTCAGTTTCTCTAATTTCCTCTTCCTGTTTCATCATGTATGCCAGAATGAGTACATTCACCATTGATGCAACATATCTTATATATTCTTACACTTGGAGATAGGATCAAAAAACATGCTAACGGTCCCGTCGGCAATTTTATTGAAAAATGCCTTCTTCCGCGACGTCTTGTACATCGGATTCGGTTACTATACATTTTATTTGAGAAAAGCCGACTAGACCATGGTTGTTGTATTCGTATCTTCAGGAAGGATATCATACGAGACCCAATACTGCACAGTACTGAAAGACTTGGGAAGTAACGACTCAATTAGATGTTTCTTTAGTGCTGGTGAAAAGTGCTCTCCAAGTGCACGTCATGCTAAATAATGAGTGGACAATTTGTTATAAACTATATGTTTGGATTCCTGTTAACTCGTGCCGGATTTTACTATATGTAACGCAGGAAACTGGCCAAGGTTTGCGATCAATCAAACTTACCCGTTTTTATTGCATGACAAAGTTGCTTGCTATGATCTGGAAAAATAAAACCCCCGAAATAAATCTGATAATTATTTGGTTACGTTTTTAAGACTTATTACATTGGACCTAAAAGGGTTTTGTGCATATTTATTAGTGACAGGACTGTTCCAGTTCGAACTACAGAATCCGTTCCCAAATTGAGCACAGCACCTTTATCATTTATGCTCATTGCTAAATCCGGACCAGATCGAACAGCTTGGCCGGAACAAATTCTACAGTCGCTGGGATTTTACGACCCGAACCTGCATTAAGGATACACAAATTAATGTAATAAATTATTAAACCTTTTTTTGCAACATTCGTATCTAATTTAAACAAATGGTAAATGGCTGCCCAAGGGCCTAAAAATTGCGAGGTTATATTTTTACAACTAAAATGATTGTTTCTGATGACCGATGATAACTAGTTGCGTAGAATATTTAAATGAATCGCATTTCGGACATGGGGCTGAAATGTCTGAATTAATCTCCGAGTTATTTGCGTCATGCAAAGTCACTGTTGTGAATTGAGCCATTTCCTATGTTCCGCACCTATACACTATAGGACTCCTTCCATCTCAACTACAGTACAGTAGCTTGGTTTTATAACAACACAACACTGCCTTTGTCAAAACGTCCGTCATAGCACTGGGGTCCTTAGCGCTGGAGTAAATGTAGTAAAGGTGTTCGATGGTTTTTAGGGCTGTGGTAGCTCTAGGTATTAATATTTATTACTTAAAGTACATAAATTATAGGGGGATTTATGTCAAGGATATGAATAATTAAATTTTATTCGAATTTTATTTTCCTACACAAATACATTCAAATTGGGATTTGAATTCATTATGGGTAATCTTACTTGGAATTATATCCATATATTTCAAATACTCCATTCCTGATTCAAATATTGACTGCAAAAAATCAAAATCAAAACCTGAAGTCTAAAAGATGACAGACAAGGCCACATGTCTTTTAACTTGAGAGATTTAACGGTAGATCGGCTCAAAGCCCAATATATTCTGTGTTTACTTATGAATTACCCTATATAACTAGGGGTACTACATCAAACATGATACTAATAGGGACAAACAGCCTAGACTGTGTATAAAAAATATATAAGCAGTTGGTGTAAAAAGTAGTACCTGAAATTGCATAAAACGCACTTAAATCAATGATGGGCACTCATTTCCCACTCGCACTCTGCTAATCAGTCCTGATAACTGCCGTGCGAGGAAAGTGAAGTCGCTATATCATGAACTACAGATGAATTTTATATGGCACTTGCGCACATACGAAAATTTCACAAATGCAGGAAAGATGTCACGAGTATGAAATGAATGCTAACTTCATCATAGGTGCAGTATGATTATTTAAGCGAAAAATATTAAAGAGAGTTAGTTCAAGGTGTGGAAACAATATTATTCCCCAGGTTCTCCGGCGAAGTAACTGTAGTGTGCACATACATATGTATATAGTAGGTGGGGTACTATGAGTCTTAATGGGAGCTACGTTTTTTATACTGGAACTATAGCCATAATGAGGTCGGGCCACTGCCTTTAAGTTCAAAGTTAATTAAATATTTATACTCAATTATTAAAAACCCTGTATTTTTTTTATTTACGAAACTGATTTCCGATGTTCATGGGAAATTTGGCGTCACAATTTTCTTTCCGGCCAGTAAGTATTCAATACCGCTGTTCCGTATGGTGCTTAATTCCCCTCATGGGTATAGCTACTACCCCGGTTATTTGGATACAGGTCCAGGCTCCCAATGGGTACATAGTGCTGGAACCTAAATTTGTTTCTAGGTTCACAAAATTTGTACCTTCAAATCTGGGTACAGGTAAAGGTATGGGATCATGTATACCCGAACACCTGTTAGAATAGGATTTCATCAGGTACAGGTAATTACTCGTAGTTAAAATATCCATAAATGATCTGGAAGCACTTTAAAGGTTAGAAAATATTTACTATTAGAAAATATAAGAATTTAGTAAGAAAAATATTTGGATACATCTTATTTGTAGATTCAAGATTGCAGCCACCTACACAACCAGGTTATGCTAACACATGTGTATTTGAAAATATTTCCTGTCTCTACCCGTTAATTAATTAACTGTCTCTGGATATCCCTGAAATTTCCCTACCTACCTTTTGCACAAGTCTTGTCAGTAATTTTATTAGAATTAATTAATTGTAAGTAACTAAATAAAAATGATCGGCGACCCATTCCATATATGAACTTATCATCATGTGAAAGTACAAACAATGTCTGCAAGGATACAATTTTGGCTGCATGTTTTTAAACATGGTTGAAATATGTAGCGGAGCAAGCAATCAATCATCCTCACCAACCCTCAGAATGATTTCATTTAATTTCAATGGAAACCCAAAATGAGTATAAAAAGTGATGAGTGCGCGTGCTTCACTCATCCCTACTATCAACGCCCATGTCTGACTTTAATACAGAGACACTTTACGTGGATTTACATGTGCCGGCATCTGAAATGCTACCTTTCTACGGACCCCCTCTGACTCTACACGATCTCTGACAGGAGCCAAGGAGAGGAGTAAACAAGAGAATGTTGTGCAAGAATCCTATCTGTGAAACTATGTCATCCATATAGTATAGGGAAAGGAAAGGAGTCTTCAAGTCATTGGATTTACAAGAGAGTTGCCCATGCTATGTATACTGTACAAGGCAGGTTTGATTCCAAAAGTTGAATAATCACTGAGAATTCCCCAACATTTGACAACAACGGGGAGTTGTGAAATGCGAATCTTCCAAAATAGATTTGGCACAACGCTCTCGGTATTTTTAACCCCGTTACGTTGTCTCATCCTCCGTCTCTGTGTACTAACATCTCCACTGATGAACTAATGGGAAGCTATCGGAGAGGTTACTTGATTCCATCCACGGATTTCCGTCTCTGTCCAAACGCAACCGGCAGTTAAGACTTGCGAGAGAGAGATCTTTCTCCATTTACTTTACTCGCATCATTTCTATTCTCTAATTCTCTCTCTCTCTCTCTCTCTCTCTCTCTCTCTCTGTTGCTTTTCCTTTCATGTGTGTGTACTCACTCCGTCTCACACAAAGGGGAAGAAAACATAAGCATAAGTTATAGTAATTTTCTTCCTATCTCCAAGTACAACGAACTTACTCATTATTGGACTTGCTCTCATCAAGTCATATTCATCTCTTAATTACAGCTCTCTCATTCACACGGTAGGTATTAGGTGCTCAACAGTCGGTTTCCTCCTTACTATTGTTTGACTACCAACACGCTTGTGTCGCTCTTTTATTATTACCAAATCCATAGTTGCCTCAACATGTTTTTAAATGTAAATCCAAAAGTGAAATTGAACCCTATCAATAATCTCTCATGTTAATCTTGACCTTAGGATCTTTTTAATGTTTGAATTTTTTTAAAAGGTGTTACAATTTGAATACAATCCTCAAAATTAAAATCCATGTATTTTCTGTGTAGGAATACGAAAAGTGGAGGATGAGACAAAATCCTATAACTGCGAGGCTGCAGGTCGGAGGAAGATCCATGCCCTCATGGTTCTCCGCATCTTTGGTAAAAATTTGAACTTACTCTTAAAAATAGAGTACAAGATAAAAATATCATTACTTATTGTAAATAAGTCGACTTTGACCCTTACATTACCGTGGTATTATAAGTCAGGGCTAGATCCCGGATATATATGATAGATATAATGACCGGCAGAGCAGAAAGGTTCTTGTATTGAGGACACTGGAACAACAGTGTTTAACTTTGAAAAAAGTTTAATTCATATTTTACAGAAACGACTTCAAAACATTCTCAAAATTTTGAGGACACCAAGGAACAATATTTTATACTTACTTTATGGCCATGATTGAACGCAAATAGTTTTTGTATTTGGCCTCTTTTTTCCTGAACAAGGGTCTTAATTATTTGTTATAATTTTAGCATTAAATGTAATATTTAATTGGTTTCAGTAATCTTTAGAATTTGTGCAGATTGTAGTTGCAGTGCTCCTCGTGGTCAGATTATAATTTTGGATCAGCGTTTTGAAAACATCATGGCACTTTGGATGTTTTCATTTTATCTTGCTCAGCCACAGCAGGGATTTTGCGCATAGGTTCCTTCTTGTTTTAAATTGCAGAGTCAGCTACCTATTAGTTCTTCAGAGCCAATCAGGAAAGAGGGTGACGGGAGTCAAAATAACCACTTTCAAAAATCCAATTAAGTATTTGTGAAAGGAATGGAATTCTTCAAAAAATGCAATCCCAATTATTATGCATTACAAATGTGACACAGTTTGGAAATTGTTTGAAAACTTTTTGATCAGTGCAGGAACTACATTTCCCTTTATTTCAAGCTTCCGTCACATTTTCTCCTTCTATGGCCGGAATTTTTTAATTGGGCTCGTGAAATAATTAACTATAATTTGATCTAGAAAGATCCACGTTTGTTACGAACCCGAGTTTTGAAATTGTAATGTCCACGAATCCTAACTCTCAAAGTCTTCTTTCCTTTAATTTCTCGGGCTAAATTTCTCGCTATTTTATGCTTCACTTTTAGACTAATCAGGCCAAGTTTCTAGAAGATCTAGGAAGGTCACAAAATTGTAGAGCCTCGTATATTAAATGAATTTGGAGCAATGTACCGCGTCATGTTTCCATTGACCTTTAATGGAATTATCGTGCTCCAGTTCTGACAGTGGTCTCTATTGGAGTTTCATTAGCATTTCAGGGTCTCAAAAGTCTCTAGTGACATTGAGACTTACATGTGAGCACGTGTATCAAGGTTTTGTAATCAGAAACCTTTGCGTAGAAATGCCTTTTAGGTGAAATCACTATAATAAAAGTGTCTGTAATGTGGGAGCAGACTTAAGCACTACCATGAGCGTAGCTATAGTTCAAATAATTTATAGAAACTTTAGAAGCTTACATTACACAATATTTTCGTAACTGGTACATTGGATATAGAATTGTGACAATTATAAAAAAAGCCTTGAAGATAAGAAATAATTTTTTTACTAGGTCGGGGACGGAAATGGAAACAGACGAGGAAGTAGTGGAGTAGCTCCCCCTCCCCCAAACACAGCCCCTCCATCCTCACACAACGAGTCCGACTATGAGGAAATCGATCACCTCCCTCGATACTCCAACACAAATGTCAAGAAACCCACAGGCAAAGCGCCAATATTTCATAAAAATTTCCAGTTGAGTAAATAACGAATTTTTTACAGCAACCCCTGGCTATATATACATACATACATATAGCACAGGTATAATAATGGGGTTGCTGGGAAAAGAGATCCCCTTTGATGATACTCATCTTTGTTTTCCCCATTTTTTTTTCTCTTCCAATTTATATATACATATACAGCAATCAAAAGGACGTGCAGCTTGTGTGGGAATGCTAATCCAGTGGTTCGCTGTGAGATGTGCAATAACCAGATCTTCTGTGGGTCCTGCAATGACATGTACCACAGGCATCCCAAACGACACAATCATGTTCGGAAAGTAAGTCTGTTGATAGTAACTCTTGGGTTTTGGGAAGTACTCCGTTCCTTCCGAATTTCTCAGGGATTTTTATTACCCTGCTTAAGAGATCAATGGGTTTGGGTAGCGAGACAAATGATACATGCTGTTTGTGTACATTGCCAGATGGGAATGTAACTCGTGGTGTCTCTAGTGTCAATATTTTTGTTTCGAGTAATCATTAAAGCTTGGGCTGGGCATGACGGAACTGCTTGCTTGTGAAGGTTTTGTCGATGGAAATAGCACCGTCACATCAGAACTAAAAAGTACAAGGGGATTTATCCACGCAGAGGCTTTCAATAGATATAGATAATTATACCAAGGACTACAAAAAGTTTGGGATTGGAGACATATGAGCATGTATCATAAAAAATTACGCAATAAATATACAACATGTACAAATAGCTTGTTCCTTCATTCCCAGGATTTCCCCTTTAATTCCTGACAGTGATTTGTATTTTGTACGCGTAAAAGTTTCGAATGCCAAAATTATTCTTTAATTTGAAATTGAGTAGAAAAAAAAAGTTTCATGGGAAACTAATTGGATTTCTAACTTCACTCGTTTGCACATTTTTGAGAATGAAGTGAACACCTGGAAAATTATGTTAACATGTGTTTTTTGATTTTTTTTTTAAATCTAATTTTATAGTTATTAGAGGCGATTGACAATCGTCCTCCACTTCCTCCAAAATCAATGGCACCTCCAGACGCTCCAGTGCCGCCACCACGCCGGATGAAAAAATTTGGAATGCGCTCCGCCACCAACTCCCCCACATCTTTCAGAAAAGTATTCTTTGATCCAATGGGAACTTTAAAACGACAATTTTCCAATGGGATGGAGCAACGACCTTTGCCACCTCCACCCAAACCCGCCCCTCCCCTACCACCTAAATCAGGTAAAAATGTACTCTAAATTTCCAAAGTACTTTCACTCCATAAATAACCCTTTGAAATAGAATTTTCACAATGCGGACATTCAAATAATTACTTTCCAAGGGTGATGTAATAGCTCGAGGTCAACGTACTTTCACTTTCTCCTAACCCAGGAATCTTATCCTTTAGCAACGTTTTTCCAGACCCTATATTATTTATTACAATATTGTGTGGAGGAACACAAAATTAAGTCCCACTCACACAGTAAACAATTAAAACATTTTAGCTCACGCAATTATCAGGCGTATGTACGTTGTGAATGCAAGAGCAAAAGCAACTCTGTATATGAATGAGGTAACATGTGTCTTTTAAACTGTTATCACTTGTCTGGATCAAATATAGCAAACTTGTTATTTTAATGAGCCCATGCTGTACATTTGTGCATTCATATGGATTTTAGGGCAGTAATAATTGGCAAATACGAAAAACACATAAATTGTATTTTGAATGAAATATTAATGAAAAAATCGACGCTAAATGGCTTGAGTTAAGGACAGCTCAGGGTCTACATTTCATATGCTAGTGAAGTACTCCTTTTGTAAGGGAGTCCATGAAAGAGGAAAAAAATTAAAGAAGAGAAAAAGAAAGACTGTGGTAAAAACAAGAAATACAGTGTACGAATTATTACGGGTTGATTGGATTAAAATATGCCTTTCAGTCGCAGAGTCACAAGTTATAAAAAAAAATTTTAGGTTTAGAGCGAGTTGTTCCGCTGAAAAATTGAGTACAGAATTAACATTAAAATTGTCACACTAACATTTATGGAAGTAATTAGTTTATTTATGACATATAAAAAATAATTATTCACACACAGATCCTAGTCGAAGTATGTTCGACCGACGTCACAGCACTCAACAAGGCCTGCCAAATGCACCATCCCAACAGTTTCAACAAGGCCCAAATCCAAACAGGGGAATCCCTCTTTCAGTAATGGAGTTGTCGAACCAGCGCAGTAGAAACGTAAGTCAATATTTAGTGGTTCTCATAGTCCGCTGAAATGAAGCTAGAATATTTTAATTATATCGGTCAAAATATGACGTATATAAAATAAAGGATTCCCACCAGGGATAATACAGTGAAAAATTAATTTTATAATATTTTTCTGATGAATGTAAAAATACAATTTTCTCTGCATCTTTGATGTTTTTCCCTGCAGGATCTCAGACAGCAAGAAATGATGCAAGGTCCTTGGGACGACAGGAGCTTCCAAGATAATTTTGATTTAATGCGTCCAAGAGCTCAGAGCATCTCCACATCTCAATTAAACCGTTTCAACAGCTCATCAAATATATCTCACATTGCGACCCTTCAGAGGAAGCCCAAACGACCCATTGTCTGTGGCCCAGTACGTCCTCCCCCACCAGCAATCCCTCCCCGAGAATTCCCTCCACAAACGAACCACCAACTTTTTAACCCCAATCCCCAATCCCTCCACTCTGCCTCAGCTTTCAACCTTAACCAATTACCAATGGAAGATCCCCAACAGATGCAACCCTGGATGTACCCCTTCGGTTACCAGCAGCAGCAGCAACATCAAATGATGTTCCAACCTGGACACACCGGTTCAATGAGACGAACCCCATCCACAACCAGCATGACCAATCAACCCATTTTTAATCCCTGGAACACAATCCAGCTAAATCACCAGGGACATCCTTTAACAGCCAGTGAGAGAGAGCTCCAGATGATCACGGACAGACGAGGGAGCGAACCTCCCCCACCGTTACCTCCATACGGGAACCAAATCCGACCAATTAGTGCCTTGAATCAACCAGCCCCAATGTCCAGGTCGCGTTTCGAAGCTGAGCATGCGCATTTTCAGTCCGACCGGGAACGCTCCACATCCCCATTCGGACATCGACGGAAAGAATCTTTCAGCAGAAAGGATTCTCGGAGAGAGTCAAACAGACCACCTGAGGGCTACTGGTCCTGTGAATGGTGCACTTTAATTAATAGTAATGACGTCCACATTTGCAGCGCTTGCTGCAAAACGCCATCTGCGAATGTTATCGCTCCTGAGAGTGAGCTTCAAAGTACTAGCGGAAGTACGGTCAGCAATAGTAAAAGCAAGCGTGGGAAATCCCCTGCCCCCAAAAAGCCCACATTTGTCCGGTCAACTTTGAGCTTTAGGAACGAAAAGGATAAAATCAATGCTCGGGTCGAGAAGCAAATTGTGAAACTGGAGGTCAGTGACGAAGACCTCGCTGGGGATTCCACTTCGGAGGAGGAAGAGGTTCCGAAGAAGCGTGAATCCTTTCGGCTTCTGAACAAAAGGGTAGCGGGGAAGTCCAAGACCCCTTTGACCAGCAGTAATGAAGAGGTTTACGGGAGTATTCCCCTGCAGTCCCTTGCGTTAGCTCCGCGAAGTGCGAACATTGAATTATTACATCATGGTAATAAAATTTGTCAAATATAATTCTGAAACATTTAAGAGGATAGTTTAACCATTATTTATGGTAACTTTCAGTGGAACCTAAGGAGCCAGTCAAGGTTTCAGTCTCAACTGGAGTTGGAAGCTCTCCACCCCCAACTTCATTCCTTCAGTCGAAGAATGCAAGTACGTCTGCGCATGAGGATTCTTCGGTGTCTTCGCAAGGCTCGAAAGAAATAAGACCTGTTTTGAAGAAAACATCGACAAGTTCTAGTTTTACGGATGAAACACCAGCACAAAAAGCAGCAGCAGTTAGTCAGAAAAGTTCCATTGGAACTTCGCCACCCCCACAAAGCATTTCTACGCAGGTAAGGATGCGATCAGGGTTCGTTTAATGAAATGAGTATTTTATTATGATGACAGAATTATATGCCTGAATCGATCAATCACATCGATGTAATTTTCAAATCGTATGTTTTCCTTATAAGGTAAACAAATTGTAAATGTGGAGTTGTTATTGGTTGTTTTACAGACTTACGATGAACTTCCTACTTCACGTCTGGAGTCCAAATCCACTTCAAAGAGCTCAATTGCAGGAGCAATGGAATTCATGGATGAGCCTGTACGAAATACGAAGGAAATGTCAGAGAAGGAACTTCGTTATAGTCGAAAAGCTCAGCAACAGTCAAAGCTGAAGAGAAGCATGTCGACGCATTTGACCTCCGCTGAACCATGGGTTGAGACAAATGAAGGTCGGCATTTATATCGGTCGTCTAGCAGGCATTCGCTAGCTAGTGATTCGAGGGTAATTGATTCCAAGCAACTGAAACATTTTTTAAAGTTATTATTGTCTAACAATTAAAGCTAATTTGATTCACAAGCTTAATTACATAAATTTTGGTTTTGCAGAGTCTGCCTTTATCAGGTCCACCTTCAAGAGATCCAAGTCCACCAAGAGGAAGATTCTACCAAGACTTCCGAGCATTCGAACCACCATCTTGGGACAGGTTTCCAAGTCCAGCGGATTATTTTGCTTCGATCGAGGATCTTGTTAACAGACGTCGAAAAGATTCTGCTCGAACACAAGAATTTGAACTCACACGACTTTTGAAAGTAATTACTAGAGACAAAATTTGAATATAATTTGTTTTTGAATTCATCCATAATTGTTATGATTTATGGATATAGGAAGCTGTAGAATTAGGATTTGCTCCCGAGGATGTTCAAGTGTCACTTCGAATGTGCGGAGATCGAAATCCAATCAAATGGTTGCAGGTAAATCTCAAGTATTTTGAAAACGTAGAAATGTATGGGGTTGTTCTTCAGAAATGCTCAAAGTAAATTGAAAGTATTGTAAACCAGGATTTTTGTGACTGATTAGGACAACTGGGGCAATATGGTAGAGACTGTGCAAACCCTGGCATCGAAGTATGGAACGGACAAGGGCGAGGATAAAAATGAGGTGGGCACAATTTCATCCCACGAAGCCAAAGAGGCATTACGACAACATCGAGGAAACGTTTGGGTAGCCGTGACAGAGTGCGTGGATCAGCGACGAAAAAAAGTACATATTTGTAGTTTTTTTAGCTGGATTATATCATCAAGAAATAATAGTTTGTAAAATAATTGTAAGTCTGTCAATGACAACTATTTTTATTTTAGTTTCAAGAGCTCCAATCAAGAGGTAACTTCTTACGTGAAGACATTCTCACGGCTCTCACAGCCAATCATGGGAAGTTAGACGCAGCGTATGTGGAACTGTCGAAAGCACAACTCAAACCATTTCTGATGCAAATCTGGGGACCTCCAATAGGTTTAGACAATGAAGCAGCACCACCTTCTTCTAGATCAACTGCCGATAGTAACAGTCCTCCAGCTATAATGGATTCCTCGAAACACTACGAAGACGTAATTATTGACGAAATTAAAAACATCGATATTGTGGAAAACAATATAGAAAAGGTTGAAGAAATTGTAATTGAAAGTATAGAAAACATTGAAATTAGGCCCGAAATCATCGATGTAGAAATTGAGACTCCTGTATTGATCAAGAGGGCTAGCATTGAAGGTAACAGAAGGAAAAAGTGAAAAGTCAGAGCAACGGAATATTAAATCATAAAAACTTTATTTTCAAGGTTCAACAAAATTGTCATGTGCTAACAAATTTTCTTTTAATATTTGCAGAAGACCCTTTTTTGGATGCTGCTGAAGAAGCTTTGTTAGAAGAGTCCTTGAAAGAAAAAGATATCGGTTCGTTTTCCGATCTGGAGGAATCTGAAGCGTTCGTGAGTGATCTTTTGCAGAATTTCGAGGATCTTCCGGGTGCTACGCCAAGATCAAGCTCAGCGCAAAGCCCCATTGATAATCTGCAAAGAGCTTATGAAAATATTGTTGGAAATAAAACAACGCCTACAATTCCTGTCGTTCCGGAACCTACTCAAATCATCCCGGAACCCATAATTACAGATAGTCAACCAATTGCAGGATCCAGTAACAAGTTGCCGGATCAAACAATGACACCGCAAAATATGCATTTGCTCTCCGATGCACTCAAAGTATCTAATGAAGCCGCAGATGGTGTTGTTAGCTCTAAGATAAGCTTTAGCATGGAAGCTGTTCTAGAACTTCTGGAGCAACAACGTTTGAAAATGCTCAAAACTCAAGAAGCTCAAAATATTAGGAAACCCGAGACTCCCGATCAGGTAACATCAAATCCTGAATCGATTCAAAACCAGACAGCTGTAGAAAGTACTCTTGGAATTACTCCTTCCCTGGAACCAAAAGGAGTTACTGAACCATTGCAGATTGCAAAACCCGAACCTGTTATAAATGTATCAATTAAAGCTGTAATATTGGAGCCCGAAGATGTCGAAACTAATTCAGAATTACCACAAGAAGTCGATGGAACAGTTCGAACTGAAATGGTAGGTGGGAATACTTATGCAGACATTCCTATTCAAGCTACATCGAGCAGGCATATTTTGCAAAATCAGCAGTCCGTAGACTCGGGTGACTTGGAAATGGATCCCTCTATTTACGAAGAGGTTGACAGTGGGGAGAACTTCAGCATTACTGAATATCTTACAAAAGGTAGCGACGGGGAAGACAGTGAACCTGAGACAAGTGATGAGGAAGATGTCGAAGGAGATTCAGAAGAAGGGAGCATTGGGGCAATCAGTGACGAAATTGATGACGAAGATATTGGGGAAAACTTTTATGAGAAGATTGAACCCGGGATCCCAATAGACTTTAGCATCACGAAGCAAATGGAAGTGACCATTGAAAATTCCAAGGATATTACAATTACAAATCCGAAAGATATTGCCCAAGTTATTGCAGAGGGAGCATCAGCGCCAGTCCCAGCTCCGAAGGAAGATATTTATAAAAATGTTAAGGTAATTTTTAACATACAGTAAAAATTTGTGCAATTTGCTAAATTCATCTTACAAAATGTAACACAATTTGTTCGATCTGTTTATCCTTCATTTCCCCTGTGATTGACAAATATTTATGGAATATTTTCTTGCAGCCAGAGGTGAAGCGTCTAATTGAGACAGGTTTGAGTGATAGCTTCGAAAATGCTGAACTGGCCGTTCAGTTGATGGATATGAAATTTACGGAAGAAGATTCGGTTCATGCTGCAAAAGAATGTGGATCAATTTATTCAGCTTTGAGCTACTTGCAACAGGATTGTTTACTCTGTGCGGGGAAGTTTAGCGCAACACAGGTATTACTTTAACCTGGTTTTGACGAGTCCTGTGTAAATATGGTAGTAACATTTGGGGGAAATTTGATGTCAAATCCTTGGTATTTCAGATGATTTCAATGTTACGTTGCACACATTGGTGCTGTAAAAGTTGTGCAAGAGAATACTTCCAAGTTCAAATTCGAGATCATGGTATCCTCGATGCTGCTTGTCCATTTTGTAAGGAACCTTCAAATCTGCTAGAAGATCCAGATGCTGCTGCGGAGTACTTTAATCATTTGGATATTTTGCTTAAAAATCTTCTGGAGGATAAAGTTCATGAGCTGTTCCAAAGGAAATTGCGGGACTGGGCTCTGTCAAAGACCCCTAATTTTAAGTGGTGCTCAAAGGTAGGAGCCCAAACTAACATTAAATGAAATCATATTCAAGTTTTTAAAAAATATTTTTCTTTCTTCATTGGTTTTTTAATAAAATGCGAATTTATTAAATCTTCTAGTGCTCATCAGGGTTCATAACCGAACCATTACAAACCAGATTAGTTTGTCCAGATTGCAGTGCCGTAACATGTGCAGTTTGCCTTGAACCGGTAACATTATTATTCTTGGTGGAAAATATTTTGCAATACTTATAATTTATAGTTCCACTTGATCCGTCTTCATTCTCAATTATTTTTTTAGTGGGACCGGACTCATGACCACAAGGATCAAAATACAGTCAAACTTTGTGATACAGATGCAACTAAAAATATTGTAGACTATTTGAACGAGAATTGCATTGAGTGTCCAAGATGTCGTTTAAAGTTTGCATTGGCACGGGGTGGCTGCATGCATTTGACATGCTCTCAATGTAAATTCGAATTTTGCTCCGGTTGTTCCGCTCCCTTTCGTTTAGCAAGCAAATGTAATGATGGACCGTTCTGCTTGAAATTGGGACTTCATGCACATCATCCCAGAAATTGTTTGTTCTATTTGCGTGATAAGGATGCCCCAATTTTGGCTCAGCTTTTGGAGGTAAGATTTTGAAAGAAATATTGAATTGAGTTCAAAACATACGTCATGTAAATCAATTTCAATAATATTTGTTATGTCTAGGAAAATGCAATTCCATATTTAAGTGAGGAAGTTACAGCCGACGCAAAGACTGATAAAAGGAAGTGTAAGGTTTCCATTCAGAAAGAAACTGACACTGGTCTTCAAGATGATGTGTGTGGGAATGATGCCCCGGCAGGATTCGCTACAGTCTGCCCGTAAATTTTTTCGTTATATTGCAATTTTATTTTGTAATAATAAATAACAAACTTGGCAAAGAGTTAATGTGAATAACGTGCTAATTGTATGCTGCATTTATTTTTCCAGAGCCCATTATATTGAGTACCTTGGTTTATTAATTTGGCAAAATCGACTAGACCCAATTTCAATCCTAAGCAATGACGATTTAGAAACTATTATCAAACGAGCTCATAAGAAAGTGCCAGGAAAGCCTTATGGAATTAAAGATGCAGACTACAGAATTAAGCTGCTTCAAGTAAGGCTTTAAATTAATTATTGTTTTTACTTTACAGTTACCTTCTGTGTTTTTAACATCCACGTCTTTTAAATTTCCAGGTCATCGCTGACGAAATTCCACTATGACAGATTTTTCTTGGACGAGCAAAGAATGGGATGGATTTCTTTAGTGTATTTTTGAGCGCTAAAATGTTTGTTCCGTTTATCATGCCTAGGACCTTGAATTATCAAAACCTTCTTAAGAATTTTTGCATTTGTTTATTATTGAAACCCCGTTTACCGTTGTCTTGAGGGCTGTTGTTTTTAGGTCACACGAAACAGTGTGCACAGTGAATCTTTTTTTTTGTTTTAGCTTATAATCAAACTAGAAATATTTAAATGTTCACATAAAGTTATGATGTATCTCATAGAAGCTAAATAGTTACTGACGCGCTTGAACTCAAAACTAAAAATGTTATGTGGAGTTTTAAAAGAAACAGATCATTTGATTTTTTTTTGAAATCCGAAGCTGCATATGTCTCTATCATTTGACAACAGAAGTGAAAATCCAGATCCACGTGAGATTTTGGAAATTGTGAAACCTTTTGATTCGGAACCCCTTGAGCTGAAATGTGAAGTTGTAGGAAAATATTCAGTTAACATCTTATTGTAAGATCAAGAAATTTGCATTGAAACTAACAATTGGCTGTATCCTTGCTAGCCTTCAAATTCTTTTTAAAATACTGTATTATAACATTGTAATATATTATGTAACCCCAGTAACAGTCAGTGTCCTCATACTGTAATAATTATTTAATATAGTAATCTGTAAGTACTAATGAGGAATGTGGATTTATTACGTTGTTCGAAGGGTGAATCAATTCTCGTTTGAAACGGGTGCGTTTTCAGAAATATGTTCTGTGGTTTTAAATTGATTATCTGTAAGTCAAAAATTAAATTTCCAAAACTTACAAGACAAATGTCCTCAATTCAATCTCTACATCATCTCTACCATAATTCATATGCTTCTATATCCGAAAATGCGTGTTGCAATATATCGTGCAGTGACAAGGAGTTTTTCATTTCGGGATTAACACGCTAAAGTTGTTAATTCAAGAGTTCATGCATATTTTTTTAAATTTGGTTTTCCTAATTACGATGAATTAATTTGTTCCAGTTGTGGGATGGTTCAGAATTTTCTGGAATTCTCCAGCAAGTAGTTCGTGTAATCCTAAGCATTTCAGTAACTCCGGTTTCTGTGGAAAGACTTTTCACTACATTTTTAAACGTTGTTCGTTCAAGTAAACAAACAGTTTAAATGGCGTGGTCAAATGACTAACAGAATGACAAAAATGACAATAAATTATTAGTTACATACATAGAATCGGAATTGGAATCGGAATTATTTAAAAGTATTTAAATTAATTGGTATAAGAATTCAAAATTAATTAACTGGATACGTCGGAATCCGATTCTAAATCGAAATTAAATTTAAGCAGATATTGTAATTGTAATTGGAATCGAAATTTTAATTTTTCCCGTATTGCAGCCCTGCTACAAACTTCAAAATGTGAGGGTAGCCAAAACTTTACACATCATGAAATAGCCAACCGCTATCGTATTTTAAACCCACTAGCAGAGAAGGCGGAGTACTAGTTAAAATATACCATTACCCAAGTTTGTAGGATTTTGTCATCTCGATATGTATCTCAAAATATGTTCCATCTCAAATGCTCAAAAGTCACATTTTTTTGGAAAAACTAAAATCTCGAAACTTTTGCAATTTCTGTTAAATTTTAAAGTTTTCAAATGAGCAAAACAAGAGGTTACTAAAATCTAAACCTAAAAATTAAAAAGTTACAACCACACAGCTTTATAAAATCATCTTGTCAAAAATTAGTTGTCTTTTTAGACACAAAGTATACTGGTAAAACCTTGGTTTGAATAATGCATGTATACATGCATTATTCAAACCAAGATTTTACCAGTCTCGTTTTTTTTGTATCAAACATCTAATAAATGTGCTTTTGGGGCTGGTACTAAATTTCGGTAACGTACATTTTCCATTGGATCCATTCCACTATGCATCCATAAATCGTTATTTGTCAAATTGCGTATTTACTACAACCGTCTTCATTTAAGCACGCCAACAATGGAAAGGTGCATTGAAAATCATGTCCGCAACATACAAGTTCTGTAGACTCATTTTCAGGTAAAATCTACATATCGTTTCCCTGCAGATTGAAACAGGATTAATGGGCCATTTTTGCTGGCCAATTTTAAAAGTTTGTCCAAAAGTTCTATGCTTCCAAAATTGCCATAATTTTATTTGATTTTTAAAATAGCCCAATGCACACATCAGCTTAACCAGGTCCACTTATGAGCACAAATTTCCAACGGAAATTTAAAGTACACATTGGTTCATGTATATACAACAACATTTTCTGTCCTATTTTATTTTAGAGCATATAATGTCTTTAATAATTATATTTTTACAAGGTAATTGCTAAAAAAATAGAAAATGACTCATCAACACTTTAAACGCGTTTATTTATTAAATTAGTATTTACCGTTTTAAAAATAAAATCAGACCATATTGGTTTAGTAATTATTTCCTCATTAAAATCGAGGCTATCTTCGAGCTAATAACATTTAACGTAATAACAGTAAAAGATTTATTCCATCGATACTATTTACCTTTGGATTATTACCGGCATGTGCACAAATAATATTTTCTGCTTTCTGGAGCTAATCCCAATTTCTTGAAGACTGGACAGTATTATTCCAGTGGTGTTCTGGTGTAAACTGTGAGGTCCAGAAACACAGACTCAGAGGTGCAACTGCACAGATTTAAACTAATGCTTATAGATCCCTAAAAACGAAATATAAGTAACGCTCACTATGATGCATTAAACCGACTTGGAATTTTATCAGACTTTTCTCTGCAGAAGTCTTAAGTTCTAGAGTAATTTTCAGCTGGGCTGAATCTAACAATTTCCTACAGCATTAAGGAGTTATTATAATACGTGTCTGCCATTTTATTTCTCAAATTTTAATTTTTATTATCTAATTTTTTAGAAAATTCAACAACATTTCAAATCCATTTAACTTCCTCAAATATCTATATAAAAATCCAATATAGTACTTCTGAATTGTAACCTAAGGAGCATGATTGAAATAATTACAATAATCTAATCGCCGTAACTTGTTCGATTTGAAGCCATTTACAGGACTTAAAGCCTCACTTTTAATTTATTAAAAATAGATAGCATTATTACATTTATGTGAAATCCCAGAAACTGATTATTTGCCATACAACGAAAAATGATAAATTAATATAAATAAAGATAATCATTCTTGATTTTCCTTTAAAACTACTAAGCTAACAGATATTTACTTGACAGTTTTAATCCAGTGGTTCTTTTCAGAAGTGTATTTAAACAGATTTCAGTTTCCTAGTTTCAATAAATCCTCTATACAACAAAACATATTCAACGAGCATTATGCTGTGTCCTGCGGATGTAAAGTTCTATCTATATTTAATTCAAGTAGCGTCCAAGTATTATTTAATACCTTTTGAACTGCGCCTCAGGGATGGAGAAAGAGTTCAAATGCGTGTAGGAAGTCGCCGACAACAACTGACTTTCAAAACCATGTACTTCTATGGTTTGTTGAGAGTACATATGTGTCAGCTTGTATTACTTGATTTTGCAATTTTTCGTATATGAACAAGAATCTTCAGTAAATGATATGGCTCTGCATGCTATGTTTACGTTTGCTTTCGGATACTGCGTTGGACTTCAATTTCATTCATTTTTACGATCTCCTGACATTACCGTAAAAATTTTTAACTTTGTCTTCACTGGAGAAAATTGGGATTCAAAATTAGCAGGTACACATTAATGGCACAATCGATGGTTACAAGGTAAACTCTCTGGTCTGTTTGTTTGTGCTATTCTATCAAATTCATAAATAAGTTTTAAACAACTTTTCAGGATCATTTCGTATTTTACAACCAGGAAAGAAATTCTCTGTGCGAGAGAAGTTTGCTATATTTTATCCCTACGTAACTGTAGTTTATAGTATACCACTGGTGTTATTCTCTGCAACCTTCTGTACAAAACTTCACGTATTCCAATTGCTTCCCAAGCTCTTGCAAAATCCACTGACCTTTACGACTCTTCTGTTGCAAGAGTTCTACGAGGCATATATGTTTTTCATTGCTGCCGTAATGTTCTTCACGAATTCTATTTTATTCCTTGATAACACTCAGAAAGCTCTGCTTCGGGAAATCGAGTCCATTAGGTGAGTCTTAACTATTGAAAGTTTGCAGTCATTTTAATATTGTTTATTTGTTAAGGTTTTGTAATGATCGAAGCTCAGTTCAATATGTGTTTTTGTCCTACTAGCGGGAACTTACCGGTGCAGAAAAAGGAGTTGGAGAAGTGTATTTCGGTATGCGTGACGACTCAGCTAATTGTCTGTATATTTAATCATAGAAATTCATCGACGGTTTACTTGTCCAAGCTGGGTACCTTAACGTTTTCTATCTGTATGGGTTATTTTGGCATCAGAGCATATTCTCATGAGTCTGGTTTCGGCGGATTCATGTTGTTGTTTTCTATGTATGCGCCTAGTCTTTATATTGCTGGTTTTGGAAGTGCTTTTTGTGTGTTGGAATTCTTTAAGAAGATAAAAGTTCAGCTTCTCCTAAGGAGCAAAATTTTTTACAGGAGGATTCCGTGGTACGAAAAGAGAATCGTTGCGATTGCCCCAATGGGGATACAAAGTGGTCCCGTACCCAGAATTGAAAGAGAATCCTCGCCAATATATTTGGATTTCGTCGTACGGAGCATCACTTCCCTATTAATTACTGTTTAGTATGACCTTCTCATTTATTTGGCTAAGGACTTATAGGTATAGTTTTAGTTTTAATTATTAATTCAATTTCTAAATGTAATTGCAATGTTTGGATGATATGGGCGCCGCCCGAAAAGAATCCGTAATAAATATGAATAATAATAATAATAATTACTGTTTAGTAAAATGCTTGAACAAAGCCGTATTCATTTGTGTGTAATTTACATATACATACAGTAATAAGTAAAAATACCTTTGATAAATAGTAGAATTCTGTACACAAATGGACAATTCGAGACAAATACGTAGAATAATGTACTTTTAAATGTGTAAATGTATTTTCAGTCATTGTTAGAATATTCCGAAATGACAACAACGTCGAAGCGGTTTGAATACTTGAAAAATTACCAATGGATCCAATGTTTTTGTCAAATAAGCACGTATGCATTGGAGTACGGCAATGTTTCCTCGTTCAGATTGGTCAGTAATTTGATTTTAGTAAGCACAGTTACGGATATAGTCTTAAGAATTTCTAATGTTTCGTCGTTTAGTGATTTTGTTATCAATTTGAGTATTCAAATTTAATTCAATGAGGTAACATTGTTGTAATAACAAAATCTTGTTTAAATGAGTGAGCGAAATAAAATACTTTCATCTCCTTCAACTCTGCCCCAATGAAGAAACAAGTTTAATTAAACCCTGATTTAATTGAAACAAAAGTGGTTAAAACAGACTACTTACTTACGTCCAGACCTGAATTCGAACCAAATATTTTCAAATTTCGTATTTGGTTTGTATTTGAATTTGAATTTCAACTTCAATTGGCTGGTAAATTTTTATTCGGTTTATTTATTCGAATCAAATTCAAAGGACTATTCGATTTATTCAGCCGAATAAGTCATGAAATTTGCATTTGAATTTTATTTGATTTTCGAATCGAATTCCAGATTCGGTTCGAATTCGGTTTGAATTGGATTCGAAGTTGGTTTTTCAATTATTCCAAATTATCAACACCAATAACCCTTGGCTCATTGTGATTTAATTTTCTCCAGAAATAAGAATTATTTGGTCATAATAGGCTGCATGTTTGTAACCGTAATACTACCAGAAATTATTTAATGTACCCTTAAAAACTATTTTATTAATATTTAATATATTGGATTCAAAGTAAATTTTTACCTTATCAGTGAGCAAAGTAACTAACGTCCACTAGAAAATAACAATAGAATTAAACATTCAGAATGTCCTACTTATACATTCGAATCATCTAATTCGCCCAACATTTTACTAACAATAGCATTAAGTCGGCATTGCTGTAAATCTGACTTGAGTCTGTTTTTTTCAATACGGTCATTCCCATATTGAAGCATTTTTTTGGACTATGTACATATTATGTACATAAATACATTTTTAATAGCGTAGATACTGCTGACAACAAAAATTATTGGCATACAGTCAACCAATCCCAAATTATTACAAAATATATTTGGGACTAGTTGTGCTGCGGCACGGTCCCAAAGAATGGAGCGTGATAGGGCCTTCTGTTTACCTCGAAGGCGCTGCGCGTGTATTGCGTTACAGAAGCCACCTCTCCTCGTCTACTTTAGCAAGCAAGCAATGTTTGCATGCTTGCTGTATGTACACACATGCAATCTACCCGTCACTTACGTCGTGAATGAACCCTTACGTATGTATGTATACAAAATGCCCGTGTCGGTTTTTTTCTGTTTTCGCGGTGAGCACAACCTAATACGCGATTTTTTAAAATTTTCTTTCGTCGTTCATATGAAGCCTTACATTTTGAAGTAAAAAAATTATGCAGATTAGGTTGTGCTCACCGTGAAAAAAAATCCGTAATGAGCAAAAAATGCAATGTAATTTTTTTTACAAAATCCGCTATAATTATCCCACGTTGCCCAAAAAAATCATGAAGCAACCTTAGGTTGTTATAACAATTAAAACACATGCAAAATAAAAATACTTGAGTTATTAAGGCTGGTAAAAATTATTGAAATTTTCGGGCTTTTTCGGGTTTCTGCCTTAGCAGTACGATTTTCCGACCGCATTTCATCCCGAAAATTGCTATGATGTACATGCACATTAAGTGTTATACATACAAATAATTAACGACTTGATGACTTTTTCGTTGTCCGTTTTCAAAAATACAGACTCACTTCTTAACCACTATTTGATGAATCATGCTTTCGTTCTCATAGAGATCTACTTGTGCTTCGACCTGTTATCACTTGTTGGTGTTGACCAATAGACATTTTGTAAGGAATGAACTCAATTCGAAAAACAAAATTCGAAATCAATTCGAATACGAACCGATTAAAAATTGCATTCGCATTTGATACTAATTCGGATTTCAAATGCCTGTATGAAATCGAATTTGAATTGTATTCGGTTTGAAATTCAAGCAATGAACAGTTAGGTTATATCAACCATGTTGAAATAATTGGAATACGTGGATATTGCTTAGAATCAATTTATTTGCCAAGCTTTCGAACTCAAACAGTGTTCATCTTCAGGGCTTAATTATGACTAACTATGCTATCCTTGTTTGATGTAGTATTTATAAAAATTTTACATTATTCTAATTTAAAATTATTGAGTTGTGAATATTTTGCAAAAAATAATTATTTTTTCAACAATTTAAATTAAAAACAAGATCAATCTATTAAATTCGGGATTATTGGCTTCCATGCGTTGCTTAAAATAAAACCTTGGTTGACGTTCATCAATGACTGTTTTGATTGTTGGATAACTAAACCTTCCTTTATTTGTCGTAGGAAATGATTATGTTCGGGAACAACAATCTTTGCATCGTCCCATGCAATATGATGACTTCTGTTTCTTATTATGTGTCTTGCAATAGCTGATTTTTTATATTCTTTTCTTCTGACATTATCTTTATGTTCTTGTACTCTTGTGTTTAGGTGCCTATAGGTTTCCCCAACGTATATTGAATTGCAAGTATTACAAGGTATGATGTATACTCCAGCATTTTCAGAATTTTCTCCATCTTTTAAACTTTTCATTAAGTTTTGGATTTTTATACCGGGTAAGAAAGTAGGTTTCCATTTCAAGACTCTTCTCAAGTATCCTGCGATCCTATTAGAAATATTGCCTATGTATGGAATTGGAATCCATGGTTCAATCTTGTTTTCTGTTTCTATGATTGATGAGAGCAAAATTGATGTGTCTGGTGCAGATAAAGGTGTTGTATGATTTTTTATCATTGTTGGTTGTGCGACTATGGTTCTCCTCGGATGTAACTTGTTTCTCATTCGGTTGATTCTTTTTTCTATGAATTTTATCGGGTATGCATTTCTTGCAAGTACTTTTCTGATGTGTAATAATTCAGCTTCCAAATATTTTGGGTGGCAGATTTTAAAAGCTCTGTGAACTAAAGCATCTACGACTGAAATTTTTTGGGAGGTGTGATGAAAAGATTTAAAATTTAGATATCTATCTGTGTGTGTATTCTTTCTGTAGACTTTGGTTTCAATGTTGCCATCTGCATTGCGTATTATAAGAACATCTAAGAAAGGAATCTCGTTATGCTGCTCTTCTTCAATTGTAAATTGGATTTGTGGATGATATGAGTTTAAATAGTTAAGAATTTCATTCTTGTTGGACTTATCAACAATAGCAATTACGTCGTCAACATACCGTTTCCAGAATAAGATTTTGGAGTTATTTACCACTACATCAGTTTCTAGTTTTTGTAAAAATATGTCAGCAATTGTTCCTGAAATAGGTGATCCCATTGGACAGCCATCGTCTTGTGAGTAGATTTCATGGTTATATTGGAAATAAGTATTATTGAGACAGATTCTCAAGAGAGATATAATGTCTTCAATTGTAAGTAGCTCAAATTCTTGAATTTTCCAATCTGAAGATGTTTTTAGTCTTTCTTCTACTGCTTGGATACTTTCAGTTAATGGTAAATTTGTATATAAGCTTTTTACATCAAAAGATACTAGAATGGATTCCGGAGGAATTTTGATATCTTTGATCATATCCATTAATTCGAAAGAATTCCTTACCGTTGTTTGTGGATATTGATTCGTTAGAGAAATTAATTTGTTTAATATTCTGGCTAGTTTGTAGTTAACTGATCCTCTATAGTCATTGATTGGTCGGAATGGAGTGTTGTCTTTATGAATTTTATGAAGGCCAAAAAATTTTGAAATCCTGGGTTGATTTGTAATAATGCTGTTGTAAAGTTCCTTGGTTATTCTTCTGGTATTAAGTAATTCCTTGCATTTTTGTTTCAAAGTACTTAAATTGGTTTCAGTGGGATCATTAGATAATTTGGAATATGGGCCATCTTGAATGAGCTGAATAATTTTTTGGTGGTAATCTAATTTATTCATTATGACAGTGGCATTACCTTTGTCTGCTTTCATTATTAAGATGTTTTCATTTTTCTGTAAATTCTTAAGTATTCTGATGATTTCATTATTAGGTTTAATTAACTGTCCATCTTGTACTATTTTGGTTATATTGCGTCGTATGATTTCTTTTTCAATTTCTGGAATGTTTTCATTTTTGAGATGAGATTCCATTGTGGCTATGAATTTCAATCTTATATTCTTTAAAATGTGCTTGTTAGGGGGGAGCGCATAATTCATTCCTAAAGTAAGAATCTTTATTTCTTCATCTGTTGGTTTGTAATTACTTAGATTGATTACATTCCTTTTGTCTCCCACTATATTTTCCGATAGTTGTTGAATTGTTGAGATTATATTGTTTGATGATTTCAGTAGTAGGTTGTATTTCATTGTTTGCTTTTCCTTAATTTTTTGGAATATTTGTTGAAAATCAATGTCAATAAGTGTGGTAATCCAATCTTGAATTGAAGTTGGGAGTGTTGATAGTTGATTGTTGCACTTATGCATGTAAAATTCTGTATCTTTTTCATTTTTGTATTGACATTTAATTGATTCGTTTAGAAGATCAAATTCAAGTTTTTGAATCAGCTGTCTTGATTTCCGTGATTGAATTTTGTTGTATGATTTTGGAATACGAACGAAAGTAGGTAAAATTTCATGGATTTTGCACTTCTTTAGAAAATGTATGTTGTTCTTAATATGTGCTAATTTTCGTGAGTACTTTTGTAATCTAATTATAGCTAACATAAATTCCACTCCAAAATGGATTTTTATGTAATGTTTAAATCCTTTCCATCCACGATTTGGAATAATATCAACCATGTTGAAATAATTGGAATACGTGGATTAGTAGTTAGGTTATTCGAATTTGATTTGAAAATTCAATTTAATTAAACTTGGCGATTGTATTCGGTTTGATTCGAATTCGATTCGTAAATTCGAATAATATTCGTATTCGAAAACAGGTCTGCTTACGTCAGGCCACGAGTCCAGTTGTGGTGAAGTTTTGCCAGTCTGAGGTCAGAGGGCCAATGGAAACCGAACATCTGCATTTGAAACGCTAGTACTGGGACATACACTGCAAGACTGCAAATGTTGATATGCTCATCAAATCAGCTTAATTTTTACGAGCTTAATTAATTCCCTCGTATAATAACTCCCACTCATATATTACCCCTCTTAGTGGATGTGTTGTTAAATAACCGAAACCATTCTAAACTGAACCATTACAAACCAGATTTGTGTGTCCACACCAGTGGTCGTCATGGGTACGATCATGGGAATTATAAAAGGAAATGTAAGGTTTCCATTCAGAAAGAAACTGGTCTTCAAGATGATGTGTTTGGGAATGATGCACGGAAGGATTCTGCCCGTACATTTTTTCGTTTTATTGCAATTTAATTTTTCTTGGACAAGCAAAGAATGTGATGGATTTCATTAGCGTATTTTTGAACTCTAAAATGTTTGTCCCGTTTATCAAGCCTGTCAGCCTGAATGATGAAAACCTTTTTAAGAATGTTTACATTTGTTTATTGTTGAAACCCCGTTTACCGTTGTCTTGAGGGCTGTTGTTTTTAGATCACACAAAACAGTGTGCACAGTTAATCTGTATTTTTGGTTTGTTTTAGCTTATATTCAAACCACGGATAGATAACGTTATTTACAACGTTTTTAAATAACGTTTTTATCGGAAAAAAGAGAAAACGGTTTACGGTAACGAAAACGAAACGGAAAATATGTAATAACGTGAAACTAAAACTTATTAAAAGGTTGGATTTGCAAAATCAAAAACGTAAACCATAACCAAAATTATTAACGTTATTTTCCGTTTTTACAAATCCCATGCATTACCATCTTATAAGCTCCAATAAAGCTTAAGTCTGGTTTCGAATGAGAAAAACTCTTCTATTTCGTTTTCCTCTAACTATATCAACACTTACTCTCCTTATGACATGTATAGAAATGTATAGCGTTTAGAAAGTCGTTCCTTAGCCATTTTTAAAGTAGGTTATTATTAACACATAAGAAAGTAACGGCCATCACTGTTAGTGTTCATTTGATGAAACAAAAAAAAAATACCGAAAGCAATGGAACGAAAAAAGACGAGCGCAATGTCCGATGTTTTTCAATACAATCTTCGAGAAGACAATTCCCGGCTTTTATTGGAAGGCTCTAATTAAATAACAGGGGAGAATCTTGCACCACATGTTTACTATAATTTCAAATGAGCCACCAGCACTATTCTATTATTGTGTGCTGTATTATAATACCAAAAATATCAATGATTGAAAAATTGAGGATAAAGAATTCTTACAACCATTTTGAACCGTTTAACTGTATGTCATGGAAACTGTAACCGTAATTTTGGAAAACAGTTGTTAACCGTTTAACAGAATAGCAAGTATGCCGTAACAGTTTTTACCAATAACCCTATCTCCAGATGGCTTAAACTATAACGTTAACGTAAATAATTCTAGCAGAAACGTTAAGGTATTAACCAAAATCATATTTCGGTTTTATTTCGGTTTTCCATCGCTGATTCAAACTGGGAATATGTAAATGTTCACATAAATTCATTTATCTCATAGAAGTTAAATAGTTACTGACTCCCGATTTGGAGGTGTGATTCTTTTGAGCTCAAAACTAAAAAAATGCAATTAGCAAGAAAGGTTAAGAGAAACAGATCATTTGAACATTTTTATGAAATCCCAAACTATGCGTGTGTCTCTATCATTTGGCAAAAGAAGTGAAATTCCAGAAAATTTCCTCGTGAGATTTGGGAAACAACAATGAATGCGATTTCGTCGGTTTCATTTTCATCACTGTATTGTACGAACGCTTTTAAATCGTGTAGTCTTGAATTGCTGGAATCTTCACGGAATTGTCTGTTAATATCCACTGAAGCTTGCTTGCAAATAAATGTCTGAATTGTGCTTTAAATTCATGCTTTCTTTGAACGTCACTGTAAAAACTACCACACCATACAGACCGATATTTACACAATCAAATCATCATCAATCAAATAAGATCTCCGTTATTGACATTATAGTATTCAGAGCTTTTATGTCATACAGATTACTGACAAGATGAAATTCTACATCGTAAAACAATTTTGCAGCGAATTGGGTACCCATCAAGTCTAATTCCAAAACGATTAAATAAAATGCCTATAAAGTTTAAAGCATTCAACTAGCAGAGTATACACAATCTGACAAATCAGAATAATGATAAATACTCTATTGTAAAGGTAGATTTGGATCACTCAATATTTGACTTTCAATCACCAAAACTAACTAATTATTTATCGTGCCGTAATGAATTATCGGGATGAAACCATTTAATAAATGATACTTGTCACATTCGCAGCAATTGAATAAAATAACCCGAAGGCTGATTAATTATTCGTGAAAGGAAACTGAAAAGACTTAAGATTGTTTAATTCAAAATAAACTTCAAACTTAAATAAAAATACAAGATGTTTTTTAGAAGAATCAAAAGAGATAAACAAGGAATAACTATAAAGTTTAAGACTGAGAGCTTCAAAGTAACTTTTACACAATCATTGAGTAAGGCGTATGTATTTCATTACGTCATTTGTCTTTTGCGGAACATTGATATTATTTTGCATCAACAATTCCATACATTTTTACAAGTGGTAAGACTTTGGAAAACCAAGTCCAGAAATCTTAATGACGAGTGATTTGATAAGAATAAATTGTGATATGAAGACAAGTTTGGACTTGCTTTTGAGTGAGCGAGAGATAGTGTGTGTGTGACTGATTGAGTGACTGATTGTGACAGAGTGAGTGAGAAAGAGAAAATACAATTTTAAAATCACAGAACCTAAAGAAGATCCTTGGAGGACAATCAGTGTCAAAGGAGGAGGATAAACACAATAGTTCCATTAAATAAATTTTATTTAGTTCGGAGAGATTATGAACGACTCACAATAACCACACACATAATAACAAGTTTTTTCTATAGTTCTAACTAATTAACGTCCACATTTTTGAATTCTACTTATTATGTCCCGACAGAAAGTGAACGGAAACTAAGGTTTATGTCATTGGACGATGGTGGCAAAATTGAAGCAATATGGTTTTAATTGATTGGGTAATAAGATAATATGCTCTTTGTCAGTGTGTGATTTCAAACTGCTCCAAACCATTCGTATCATTTTTCATTTGCAGATTTGGCTTGATCTGGCTCATTTTATTTTTGGTAGTTTTGCTGATTCTTGTGCTCACTTGAAATTGGAACAACCTTGTTACGTACGGTCATATTTGGAGCGCTGGTAGTGGCGTATCTTGTGTATTGGGTATTCTTTTGGGAATTTCTCCAACAAACGTTTCTGCAAATAATTCACTCTATTTCTTCTTGGGACAAAACGATCTGCTAGTTGACTGGGAGATGATAAGGGTAAATAACATCAACGAAAAAATATTTTTCGAAGACAAGCAAAAAATAGTAAATGGTAAATTTAATCTTGTAACAGTATTGCTTGTCCAAGACATGTGTTTTCCCATTTGTAAGGAATATGCATAAGTCGTCTTGTAAAAATTTGTTTTCTTGATTAATGTGCGTTGTAACTAAATTCAATTATGAATTATGAACAAGATAAAGGTTTTTAACATAGACTTATTTTATGCATTACCGTGTTCTTATGTTGTATATCTTTTAAATTTGAAATTTAAACTTATTCTTAAGTATTGCTAATATTGCCCAGAAATAGTGCCGAAAATTACAAAAGATGTAACAGAATGTGGATACTGTGGATTTTGCTGGACAGTGGCCTTCATTATCTTCAACAGAGACAAACATTGAATCCAAAGTACTTACGTCAGGAAACCGATATTTGGTTTTTTGAGAAGCATGACCCGCTGATATCCGAATGATACACCCTGAAAGCAGTTGCCGTTTTTGGGTCAACTCTGCCATTATAGCTTAAATCTGAAATTACAAATAAATTTGATATATTTCGAAAACAAAGCGCTTAGTAATTGGTATAATAGTTTCATTGCTAATAAAACTGTAAATAAACTGGGACTGAAAAGAAACAGTAGTTCATTTTATGTGCGGACGTCAAGCAGACGTTTTCGTACAAAAATGTGATGTCATTAAAATTGAATGTAAATATTCACTCCTCCTGAAATGTGGATCCGATGTTCGTATAATTCCGAAGAGGTACATCAGCAATACACGAATAGGTATGGCATGGAATATTAATTATATCAAGTTAACAAATAACTCTAGTTTTAGTCACAGATGCGCACTACTCATTATTTAGTACAAGTAGACTATGAATCAAAACCCATCTCAACTGGTCGGAAGTAGTATTATAATAAATAGTTTGGGAATCATAACCGGTCCCGGTCACAACCGGACACAAATGTTTACAACACGTCATAACTCCTTTTATAATACACAAGGTTTGGAAATCACAACTCATCACAACTACTCACAACCCGTCACAACACCTTTTATAATACAAATAGATTGGGAACCGCAACTCATCACAATTGGTCACAACCCGTTACAACTCCGGTTATAATACAACTAGATTGGGAACGGGAACTGCAACTCATCACATCCCGTCATGACTCCTTTTATACTTCACATGGATTGGAAACCACAACTCATCCAAACTGCTCACAAGCCGTTACAACTATTTTTGTAATATAAATAGAATTGGAATTACAACACAACACAACTCGTCACAACTCCTTTCTAATATTAATATTTTGGAAATCTCGGCCCATCACAACTGCTCACATATATTTCACATGTTGTGTACATTTGATGAAAATTTATTTGAAATCACAATAAACCACATCTGCTTAGATGTAGTTTTACGGTTTTCCAGTCGTTTACGTTTAAATAAAACTCAATGAATTTATAAAGTTTTATGGGCACTTGACCGACGTTCTTAGAATGGCATCTTTCCGGTAGCATCATGGTGTTTATTATTCCGCCCTTCCGTAGTCATAGTTGTTCAGCTCTTGGAATAAATGTCTTCCATGCCCTCAAGGTTGTCTTTCATTTGCGGCTAATCGAATTGGCTTCCAGAATATGGTTTTTGTAGATTTCGAAGTACATATCATTTTCGATTTAAGCACAGCTTCTGAAATCTTTGTTATTTAAGGTAAAGTGGAAACTAAAATGGCTTCAGTAGCTACACCCCAGCTCAAGTGAACTATCTCAAACGATTGTAGAAAGTGTAATTCAGAATATTGTTATAAAAACTGCCCAGGTAAATGGCGCTGCAACCTCATTCATTCAAAACAAACGTCCATATCGGATAAGAATGGTTTGATACAGAGCCAACCTTAAAAATTTTATTTGCAACAACGCGAGATTCCAGTCCCGATGACATACTCAAAGTTAATCAACAAATCCCCGAACCCTCCGAACTTAAACTCTGCCTCCCCGAAACCCGTACATATCCCCATTATACCCGGGTAAAACCGCCTGCGGTCTTCGGAGGGAAAGCGGTTTATAATTTATACTACAGTTAAGATAAAGTCATTTATCTCATAGAAGATAAATAGTTATTGACTCCCAATTTTGAGGTGTCGTTTAAAATCAAAACTTAAAATCTGAATAACTTAAAGTCAGGAATATTTTTTATTATTTTTTGTAGACATAACTCGTCAATACAGTCAAGACAAAAAAAGCCACTATTCACTATTAAAATAAAATATTTAAATTTCAATACAAAAGGCCTAATTATTTTAGTATTAATAATAATTTTGCTCAAATGTATTTTATTTCAAAAGATACTTGATATGTATCATAGAATCGCCTTATATTGAATTGACGAATGTAATACTGTTTGTATAACGGTAATTACAATACTCTAGTTCTCACGTGTACGGTTCCTCAATGATAAATTCGTCCTCTAAAAAATTGTACCCATCAGAACTTTGATTTGTGTAAGTTTCAACCTCTCAGACTTCGGCTGAAATATTATCGTCGTAAACAAAATTTCTCATATCACCGTTTTCTAACAAGTGCTTCGAGGTTGGCAGAGTTTATTGCATTCCAAAAAGTGAGTTATGTTTGACTACGAAATTACAAATAATTCAGGAACTATTTAAATGTTGAACTGTTTAACCACCCGTCAATTAGCAACAATGGATAAAGTTTCCAAAACTGCTACAATAGTCTACTGACCAGATTTATTTACCTGTAATATGTTAAAAACGTCGAGTAATCGTTTTTAGTTATAACAATGTGTGCTGGGCAGTTTGCAGTAGTAGCGAGTGCAAGTAGCAGCAGCGACCAATAACGTCTGGAAAAGGTAATCGGCCGGAAATTTTGAATTGAATATGCCCAAAATGCCAAATATGCCCAAAAATGAAAATGTTCAAAATGTTCGTACCGAATATGCCCAAAATCTACGTATTTGCCCAAAATGCAAGAGCATTTTGGGCAGGCATGATGCCCAATATGGCATGGCATTTTCAAATCGACAATCCCTACATGTCTCTATCATTGGGCAACAGAAGTGAAATTCCAAAAACATTCCTCTTGAGATTTGGGAAATTGTGTAATCTTTTGATTTGATTGGGAACCAATTGACCTGAAATGTGAAATTGTACTATAGGAAAATATTTAGTTGTACCTAACATCTTATTTTAAGATAAGGAAATTCGCATTGAAATTTATTATGAAATAAGATGCAATTATATGTACTTGCTAGCCACCGAATTCTTTTTAAAATAGAATAATATAACATTGTAATATATTATGTGACCCCCAATAACAGTTAGTGTCCTTGTACAGTTATAATTATTTATTTTAGTAATCTCTTCGTACAAATGAGAAATGTGGATTAGTAGTAGTTTTATGATTGCAACATGTTCTCTCATATTTCACCTCAGAGCCTATAATGCCTTCAATTATATTTTTACAAAAAAACTGTTTGCTTATGATAATTGGAAGGTGCAACTTTGTCCAACCCGCATATTTTATGCCTCAGGCTCCATCTTTTCCAGCTAACGTAAACAGCTTTTTTAACGCCTTGCAAATAATTTTAAATTAGTGTTTACTATTTTAATCTTCAATTCTGGCCACAATGTTTTAGTATTTATTTGCACGTTCACACTTATGCATAAATACAGTCTGTGCTCAATAATTGAGTCAACAAAATATTTCCGTGTTTACTATTTGATTTCAGATTATTGTATGTATGTATGTATTATCAGGGTTGAGGAAATAAAAAGGAGGAGGAGATAAAATTATACCAAAGATTAGTACAATGTACTAGATTTTATTCAAAAGAGCAGGATGCAAGAGACAAAACGAGACACACCACGTTTGTTAAAATATAATCGTAGAGTGATCCTTAACAATTATCTCCACTATGGAGAGATCGGCCAAATTGAAAGGAAATTAAATTAAACCTTTAATTTCAACAATTGGAAAACTAAAATAAATTTTTTAGTTAAACCAAACATGGCCAGTCGATGATGCATGCAGCGAAGACGACCATGACATGACCCCTCCCACTGGGAGGTACTCCGGCGCATAACGATCCCGCTTCATCCTAATGATAGGTTCATTGAGTCGATAATCAGCGTAAGGACCCGGAGTGGTCCTTGACTCTGAATAATTGATGACCCTTGGTTCACGAATATTCGTAGAAACACGTAACGAATTCGATGATACAGGAACTTGTTTGTCTGTAACAAACCTCTTAAGTCGACGTCGTAACGTCAATATTGGAGGTTCAACTACAATGTCCATCAAAGAAGGTATCCGCTTTATTTCCGGAACCATACAAATATCCATAGGAGTAATAGTTTCCACTTCAGTGGATGGTAAGAGCGATGGTGAAGCCAATCCAAGAAATATATCCATAGGAATATCGGCGTCCTGAATAAATTCATTTACAAGAAATGGTAATGGCAATCGTTCCAGCACATGACCGCAATCTGGAACTTCAAAGTGTAGTAAACAAAGAGGTTCGGCACGCAGCATTGGGGAATCAGGAGCATTGAGGATAGCATCTTCCTCTTTCTCAGGAATTGGAGATCCCAAATCGAAATCCAAAAGGAAATTAATATTATTTAAATCCATCAGAAATGTAGGGTGAATACAATTTAAAAACATGGTATCAGGGTATTTATTTGAAGGGGCATTTTTTCTAGGACTTTTAGGAGGACTCAAATCAGGTTTGGGAAAGAGTGCATTTGAATTGTATGGATTATCATAATCATTTTCACAAGAGTAGAACGGTTTCAAATTTTGGATACTAACAACAATGTGTTCAGGAATCTTTGGGTTATCGCGTGGATCTTTACACAAATAAGTAACATCATTAATTTGGGAGACAATTTTAAAGGGGCCTTTCGAACAATGTAAACATTTATTAACACATCCAATTTTTCTGGAATGGTCTGCAACAAGAACGTTTTCAAGAGATACAATCAAGGCGAAGGTAGGGGGCCAAACTTAAGATTTTCCAGTTCTAGTTGGGAGTTATGGGGATCAGCTACATTGTCGTATGGAGTAAAATCGATGTTGGGGAATAATTTATCACCATGGATTTCTTGGTTGGGGGAGATAATGTAAGTATCTGGAAAATCATCTTGATCTTCTGGGTTAGCGAAATCAACAAGGTGGTCAATAGGGGTATCAGTAAAAAAGGAAGTATTTGAAAAATCAGGTTTAAAATTTTCAAATCCAGGAGGAATAGAACTATTTGAGGTAATAACTGGATATTGAATGGCACAATTCGGACGGACTTCAATGGGGTAAATTCCTTTCTCGTAGATTTTTCTAATGGAAATAGATTCAGAAGTAATACTATTTTCAAACTCAGTTTGGACAGCAATTGAAGAAAGAGTAGGTTTGGGATTTGGGCATGGGGATAGAATGGTTGACAACTGGGGAAAAGAAAGTAAATCAGAGCCAAAATCTAATACAGCATTGTATGTTCTGAGAAAATTTTATCCAATTATTACCTCAAATGATGCTTTAGGAACTATCCAGAATTTCCATTCGGTGAATAAACCATTAATTTTCACAGGGAGTTTAACTTTATGAGTAAATAGTAAATTACAGGAATCTTGGACAGCGAGGGACAGGGGCACCGGTGTAACTAAGGGGGTTACAATTCCTTGAGTGGCCTTCGGTAATTTAGTAAAGAAATGTTCACTTATTACCGATACAGCTGCTCCACTATCAATCAGAGCATCACATTCAAGGAAGGCAATATTAACCGATAAATACAGCAGTTTAGAGTTCGATGAATTCTCTTTTGGAAGGACTGGGAGGAATGGAAAGGATTGCTTACGTGGAATTTGGGGAGCAGGGGAAATAAAATGAATTGGGTGAGATTATGGAATTTCTATATCCTTTGGATTATCAGCAGGCAGGGATGAATTGTTACATAAAACGGTTGAAGTTGTAGTCTGATTTCTCCATGTGGTCAGGCTATTAAGTTTTACGGAATCATCAAATGTAGGGTATTGATATTTGGAATTTTGATTAAAATGAGGTTGATCATTAATGGTTTCCATATCATTGGAAATCAATGATGGGATTTGATTAATCGCATTCTTAAATGTAAGTTTGGAATTTCCATTGGGGTTGCAGTTTCCATTTTGATCATTATTACTGGAATAATCTTGGACATTATTATGACGTTGTGTAGAACGTTGTCAATTAAGAAATTCATAGCACGTAGCCACAATGTGTCCGAATTTTCCATATATTTGGCAACTGGGAAGGTTGGATTAATGGGATGATGGGTTTTGAGAAATCTGAGGTATAACATGGGGAAACGGAGCTAAATCTTCTTTGGGCTGAGAAGGAATGGAATTGTATAATTCTAAATGAGGTATAAATTCAGTTGGGACAGGATTGAAGGGTTGGGAAACAAATAATTGGAAATGGGGATTTTCACATTGATTAAGGAAGTATTTTTCAAACTGGGCAACGGTACTGTCTGGGTTTAATTGGGATCGTAGGGTAAATCCAAGTTGAACAGGAAGGCCTTCAACTAAATGTTCAATCTTTACTTTATCATTCATGTGGGGATCAATATCATAAAATAATCCTAACTTATCTAATACATAATCCATTGGGGACTCTTTGCCGATTAGGAATTTTCGGTTTTGGTTTAATTCAATGTCAGCTTTTCTTGAATCAGGTTCCGGGAATTGTAAGAATAACTAATGCTTAAAAATGACAAATTTGTCATTAGCATTATCAGCATCTAAGGCACTAATTACACCATGATTGGTGAATTTCCACCAATTCGCGGCTTGACTTTCGAGCAAACGGTGCATGTTTCTTAAAATCCAATGAGTATCAATTTTTAAAAGTATGCAATCTTCATTTAAACAGAAAGCCATGATTTAGCTGAGGATTTGCCGTCGAACTTTGGGAGTTTTTAAATTAATTCGGAATAAAATAATTGGGACATAGTTTATACTGATTTATCAATATTAAGTTTAAAAGAATTTATAAGAAGGGGGAAGTTAGATTAAATAGGAATTATGGGAGGGAAAGTTAAATGTTTGATAGGAATTATGGAGGGGAGGGACAGTTCGAAGAAAATTATGAGTAGTTAATGGTTGGAAAAGAAATGGGAGAGAGGAGGGCGGTTTAAGGATTTAAATTTAAAAATAGAGTAGGTTGACACAAGTCAATTTAAAATTAATAAATTCCGGTAGTATTTATAATATTTACCAAATAATAATAAACCTAATCACAAGTGATGTTTAATGTGTATAACTATGTAACTGCGAGTGTGCTTACTGCTATTTGCAAATAATCACGACGTGAATTGTAGTCACAAAATTTATTAAAATATTAAATAATGGATTGTTAGCTACTCGCTTGGCATAATTAGTACTCTAATATGTGAGAGGCACTTTTCCCGTAACACCACCTTTTTTTATAGAAAGGAAGTCACAAAAAGTAATGGGAAAGGATAGGGAAAATTCTCAATGATTAAGGATAGGGATTTTCAATTAATTCACTTTTATCAAAAATGGAATTGAAACTAAAATAAAAATGTTTATTTGATACTGGGAAATAAAATTGTCAATGACAACTATGCAAAAATAAATGGGGCGGATGGTACGAGTGCTGGGCACAATAGAATTAATAAAAATAATTTCTCACAGGAAAAAATTAAAAGGCTTATTACCTTAAACAACTCTAAATTCTTACTGAATTGAGGAAAATGGCTGGAAAATAGAATAGCCGATAGATGGCGACACAGGGAGTAGCGGACACAGGGACGTAATAGAGGGCAGCACAACGGCAAAGTCACTCCAGATGGTGCCAGATGTAGGGGAAAACACAATTAAATTAATGGCTACGGGAGGGTAGTTTTAAACGAAGGTAATCTACCCCGCACCTATCAGGGTTGGGGAAATAAAAAGGAGGAGATAAAATTATATCGAAGATTAGTACAATGTACTAGACTTTATTCAAAAGAGCAGGAGGCAAGAGACAAAACGAGACGCACCACGTTTGTTAAAATATAATCGTAGAGTGATCCTTAACAATTATCTCCACTATGGAGAGATCGGCCATCCTATAGATAGCATTAGCTAACTATATTAAATTGAAAGGAAATTAAATTAAATATTTAATTTCAACAATTGGGAAACTAAAATAAATATTTTAGTTAAACCAAACATGGCCAGTCGATGATGCATGCGGCGGAGACGACCATGACAGTATGTATGTATGTATGTATCTACACTGCCGTGCAATGATAATGGAACAAAGTAAACTCTGAGACTCAGGGTCTAAATAATCTTGGATTTTAGTACTTATCTATAGTGCTTTTTATTGCCTTTATTCAGTTTTTTATGCTGATTATAGATCTGCAAAACAAATTGAGAAAAAAAATTGTTATATGAAAAAACTAACAAAAACGAAAAAGCATCCAATTATCCGTGTGCATTAGTGTTGGAACACGACCGACTACGGTACAATCTGAGCCCGGTAATTGAAGGTACGTAATTTTATTTTAAACAAAATGAATCACAAACATATTTTAGTGTCTTTTAGAATTCCTGGATGCATTTTGACACATTTAGATCAAGATGGAACCACGAATAAAGGAGATTCCAATACCGGCGAGAGAGTTGGTGATCGAGAAGTGGAGGAATGACGAGAAAAAGCCTCCAACGTTTAGTCAGATTGCCCAAGAGGTCCGCCTAAGACCCTCAGCGGTCTTTAATATTATAAAAAAATACAAGACGACTACTGTCGTCGAAAATCTGCCCGGGAGGGGTAAAGACCCATTGTCACCCCCCGCGAGTAGCCGATAATTATCTGAAAGGTCAAGAAAGACTCAAGACTGACCTCAACTAAGATCCTCTCACAGGTGCATTTTGAGATAGGAATGCTTGCCCATCGGACCACGATCAAAAGAATCCTGGATCGGAGCGGAAGGAACTTGCATCGATCCAAGTAAGGGCCTTACATCAATGCTGAAAACAGGTGAAAGAGGACTCTGTGGTGCCGGAGACACTTACGCAAGTATGATACGTTCTGGAGTCGCGTTTTGTGGTCCGGTGAGAGCAAATTTAGTGTCTTTTGCAGCGTGTGAAGAACCGGGGTCAGGGGAAAGCCAGGGGAGGGTCGGAAGACGGTTCTTACTTCCTACTGTAAAGCATGGTGGTGGTGGTGTTATGGTTCGGGTCTGCATCAGTGCATATTGTGTGGGAACCATTGATTTTATGGAAGGAAATGTGAACAAACACTACTACCAATCCATATTCACCTGAAACAGTAAGCAATTAGCCCAACACCTGGGACTTGGACACCGATTTGTGTATCAATAGAGCAACGACCCCAAGCACACGGCGAAGTCCACATGGGCCGATTTAAACAAAAACAAGATACCAGTTCTGGAATGGACCCCCAAAGTACGGATATCACCTCTATCGAACATAAGTGTTATCACATAGGTCGGGAGCTGACAAAATTTCACATTACCGGGAAAAAAGACCCGAAAATCCGAATTAAGGAGAGATGGGACAACAAACTCACCGAATTCACCCGGAACCTTGTCAGCTCCGTCCCACGGTGCATAAATGCTATCCTGATGGCAAACAAGTGGCCTACTGCTTATTAGTCAATCGGGCTGTGAAGTTTTAGCCCGTTTAAAACCTTCTTTCTCTTTTGTTCCAACACTAATGCACACGAATAATTGGATGCTTTTTCGTTTTTGTTAGTTTTTTCATATCACAATTATTTTTTCTCAATTTGTTTTTGCAGATCTATAATCAGCATAAAAACTGAATAAAAGCAAGAAAAAACACTATAGATAAGTACCAAACTCCAAGATTATTTAGACCCTGAGTCTCAGAGTTTACTTTGTTCCATTATCATTGCACGGCAGTGTATATATTTATTGTGTTTACCAGAGAGCTCATACACAAGGTTTACATTAGCATGTAATTTCATGTTTTACAGATCCGACGTGTATGTCAGAATATTACGGGCATAAACATGCATAATATTTCCTGGTTTGTGCAACTTATGCCCATTTTATGAAGTCATTTGCCCCCATAAATGAAATATTATTATACGATTTTCAAAACAGTTCAATACACGCATTACCATAATCAGGCTTACTTATAAGCACACATTTTTAACTGAAATTTAAAGTACGCATTGGTCTATGTACAACATTTTATTTCCTATTTTACCTCAGAGCCTATAATGTCTTTCTTTATATATTTACAATATTATCGCTCAACGATTGGAGGTCAAGGCCTCATTGTCGTTTTCATACTTATGCATAAATACATCATGTGCTAAACAATTGAGCTAACAACAATTAACGTAATTACAGTAAAAGAATTCTTCCGTGTACACTATTTCCTTTCAGATAATTACGGTCATACACATATATAATATTTCCTGGTTTGCGTAAATAATGCCAATTTGATGAAGTCCTTTGCCCCCAAAATTGACATAATTTTATGCAATTTCCAATACAGCTCATTACGCACATGATCATAACCAAGTTCACTTATGAGTACAAATTTTCAACTGAAATTCAAATTACGCACAACAACATTCACACAATGTCTTTCCTGTTTTGATTCAGAGCCTGTAACGTCTTTATGTATGTATATGTTTACAAGCTCATCGCTGAAAAAAGATTGGAGGTCAACGCCGGATTATATTTTTCATAATAATGTTTACTAATGTTTTAGTATTTATTCGCTCGTCCATACTTATGCATAAATACAGCCTGTGCTCAACAATTGAGCTAACAACATTTAACGTAATGACCGTAAAAGCATTTTTCCGTATATGCCATTTGCTTCAGATTATTACGGGCGTGCACATATATAATATTTCCTGGTTTGCTTATGTTATGCTCATTGCATGAAGACTTGACAGTATTATTCCAGTGGTGTTCTGGTGTAAACCGTGAGGTCCAGAAACACAGACACAGAGGTGCAGTTGCAAGGATTATAATTTTCTAATGTTTATAGATCCGTAAAAACGAAATATAAGCAACCCTCACTACGCTGCATCCAACCGACTTCGAATTTTATTAAACCTTTCTCTGCCGAAGTCAATAACTGTAGAGTAATTTTCAGCTGGACTTGATCTAACTATTCCCTGCAGCTTCAAGGAGATATTTTTGCACATATCTGCCATTCTATTTCTTAAATGTAAGGTCACATTATCCATTTTGTTTAGATTATTCAACATCATTTCAAACCCATTTTACTTCCTCAAATAAATTTCCTATATAGCAAGTCTCACTTTTACCCTAAGGAGCACGGATAAAATAATTATAATAGGTTAATTGCTTTTATTTTATTTATTTAAAGACATTATCAGGAACCTATTTTGAAATTATCAAAAATAGATAATTAGTATTATTCCGTTTATGTGAAAACCCATAAACCGATTTTTTTGCCATACAGCGAAAAATTTAAAATTAGTGAAACATAGATAATCTTTCATGGTGTCCTTAAAGAATACCAAGCTCATGGATACTTACTTGACAGTATTAGTCCAGTGGTTTTTTAAAGGAACTCAGAGGTGTATTTAAACAGACTTCGGTTTCCTCATTAAATCCTCTACAACAATAAAATATGTTCAACGAACATTATGCTGTGTCCTTCGGATGTAAAGTTCTATCTTTATTTAATTCAAGTAGCGTCCAAGTATAAATTAATACCTTTCGAACTGCGCCTGAGGCATGGAGAAAGAGTTCAAATGCGTGTAGGAAGTCGACGACAACAACTGATTTTCAAAATCATGTACTTCTATGGTTTGTTGAGAGTATGTGTCAGCTTGTATTACTTGATTTTAAAATTTTTCGTATATGAAGAAGCATCTTCAGCAAATGATATGGCGCTACATGCTATGTTTACGTTTGCCTTTGGATACTGCATTGCACTTCAATTTCATTCATTTTTACGATCTGCTGACATTACCGTAAAAATTTTTAACTTTGTCTTGGACAAAATTGGGATTCCAAATTAGCAGGTACACATTAATGGCACAATCAATGATTAAAAGGTAATTTCTCTGGTTAGTTTGATTGCTCTATTCTATCAAATCAATTTTAAAGACAGACTGATTTGAATGTTGCCTATTTTTAAGCAATTTCTAATACACCTTTGCTTCCTCACCTCAGTTTGACCCTCAGCAGCACGATTAAAACAATTTCAGCAACGTAATTACTTATATATATATTTGTACACATACGCTTAATTACAGCTTTAACACATTTACTAGCACACAGTTTTAAATGAAATTTTAACTGCACATTGGTTCATGCACAACAGCATTAACACAATTTCTTTCCTATTTTACCTCATAGCCTATAATGTCTTTGCTTACATTTTAACAAGCATGTCGCTAAAAGGAGAATAAAGCTCAATGCTTAATTATGTTTTTCCGGAAAGCTCCACGTCGCCCTTGGCAACCTTTGTTTATGGTAATTGGAAGGTTGAATGCAACTTTGCCCTAGCCATATATTTTATGTCTCAGCCTCCATCTCTTCCAACTAAAACAAACAGCTCTCTCTACTCCTTGTAACATTTGAAAGACGTTTATTTATTAAATTCTTGTTTTACTAATTACTTTAAAGTTAAATTCTTCTCGCAGTGTTTTAGCATCTATTCACTGATTCACACTTATGCGAAAATACAATCTATGCTCAAGCTCAGAGCTAACAGCAGTTAAGGTGATAACAATAATAGCAATATTCCGTTGATATTATTTGTTTTCAGATATTTACTGGCATGCGTAATATTTTCTGGTTTGCGTAGCTAATGCTCATTTCATAAAAACTAGACAGTATTATTCCAGAGGTCTTCCGGTGATGTTTATAGAACCCTAAAAACGATTTATGTACAACATTCCCTATGCTGCATCCAAGAGACTTGGAATTTTATCAAAAGGAAGTCAAACGTTGTAACGTAATTTTAAGCTGGACTCGATATAACTATTCCATGCAGCATGATGGAGTTACCTCAACACTTGGTTGCCATTTCATTTCTCAAGTTTTACAGCCTATTATCCAATTTTATTGGCAATTCAACGTCATTTCAAACTCATTTTACGTGTTTAAATATCTTTCATTGTTTGCCTCAAATTGAACCTAACGAGCGCGATTAAAATAAATACAACATGCTCACCGGTCACAGGAGCGGTCGGAGGTCCTGGATGTCTCAAGACCAAGGAAATTACTCCTTCCTATGATATATCTTATTCATTATATAGTCATTTCAAAGTAACACAAAACAATACAACGTGTGATGTTGTATAGTTCTGTGAGCAGAGCCGTTACCACTATTAAATTCCTAAATGGGCTAACAAATCTTCGTTTCCTCTAGACAATCATCTTGTTATGGCCTGGCTTATTGTGAAAGTGTACTTTTGTTGCTAAATTGTAAAAATACATTAGCTATGCATATAGCAAACTATACGTATTGGCTTCAATTACCTTAATCCAAGTACGCTAACAATGAAAAGGCGCGTTGAAAATCCTATCCGCTGAAAGTATCGTAGACTTATTTTCAGGTGCACACGCTTTCCTTGCAGATTCACGCGTGGCCATTTTACTGTAATTTAATTTTCCAAATATTACTACCTATTTCAAACAAAACCCACTTTGAAGTTTGCATATTTTTAAATAAGCAAGCAACCTTTATTGTCTTTCAGTACACAGACTAACAATTTTACATTAAGTTTTTACATGGCATGTTAATATGTTTATCCCACAGAAACCAACATATTCCTCTCTCACTGTTTCTCTCACCTCCGCGACACAGGGACACTGGGCTTCGAAGCTATGTATGAATATTTTTAAACAATTTCCAAATTACCTTTGCTTATTAACCGTCTGGCCCAAAGCCGTGTGATTAAAGCAATTTCAGCAGCTAGAACTAATCGCTTGTATTTATTTATTTGAAGTCGTTTACAAAATTGAGCTCAACAACACACACTTATGCTCACAAATGTTTAAATGAAATTTAATGTAAACGTTTATTGTAACAAAAATGATACCATTATGACGATTATACTATTTCCTGGTTGGCGTAACTAATGTTCATTTTATCAGGACTCCAGCCTACATGAAATTTTAACAAAATCTTCTCCGTGGAAGTTCAATGTTGTAGAATAAATGTCAGCTGGACTGAATCTACGTATATATTCCCTGGAGCATGAAGGAGTTGTTTTAACACTTCTCTGCCATTTTAATTCTCAAAATTAACTGCATATTACCCAGTTTGATAGAAATCATTTCAAATAGAATATTTCACTTCCGTAAATAACTGTCCTTATGAGCACAATTTGGACCCAAGGAGGACGATTAAAATAATTATAATCACCTATTCGCCTTTCACTTATTTATTTAAAGCCATTTACAGGGTCCTAACTCTGTATGCCCATGCACATTTTCGCCCATATGTACAACTCATTATAAATAAATAGCATGATTCCGTTTACGGGCTACCTTTCATACCAAGAACAAATTTGTATCAGAGTGAGCGTTAATAATCATTCATGGTTTCAACCAGTTTCGAGCTTACTTGACAGTATCATTCCAGCGGTGTTCTAGAGAAACTCAGAGGTGCGGCTAAACAGATTTTATAGATTCCCCTACAAAATAAAATATAGTCAACGGTCGTCATGTTGTGTCCTGTGGATGTAAAGTTGTATCTTTATTTAGTTCGAGTAGCGTCCAAGTATTATTTAATACCTTTCGACCTTTCCCTGAATGACGGTGAAAGAGTTGAAATGCGTGTCGGAAGTCAACGACAAGAAAACACCTTCAAAATCATGTACGTCTATGGGGTGTTGAGAGTATGTCTCAGTTTCTATTACTTAATTTTAAAACTTTTCGTATACGACAGGGTATTTTCAACAAATGATATTGTGCTACATGTTGTATCTACCTTTGCTTTCGGGGTTTGCATAGCACTTCAATTTCATTCATTTCTACGAACTGCTGACATTACCATAGGAATTTTTAACTTTGTATTCGCTGGAGTAAATTGGGATTCAAAATTAGCAGGTAATAATTAATGACACAATCAATGATAGCAAATTAATTTCACTCCTTTCTCTTTCCGCTATTCTATCGAATCGATAAATAATTATTTAACAACTTTTCAGAATCATTTGGTATTTTACAACCCGGAAAGAAATTCTCTATTCGGGAGAAGTTTGCGATATTCTATCCATACGTAGCCGTCGTTTTTTGTATAGTACTGGTGTTATTCTCTGCAGCCTTCTGTACAAAACTTCATGTGTTCCAAATGCTTCCCAAGCTCTTGCAAAATCCCGTGACGTTTACGTTACTTCTGTTGCAAGAGTTCTACGAAGTATATATGTTATTCCTTGCAGGCGTAATGTTCTTCACAAGTTGTCTTTTAATAATTGAAAACACTCAGAAAGCTCTGCTTCGGGAAATTGAGTCCATTAGGTGAGTCTTAATTACTGGAAGTTTTAAGTCGTTTTAATATTATTTGCTTGTAACGACTTCCATTAACTTTGTTTGTTTTTGTCCTACTAGCGGGAAATCATCAGTCCGGAAGGAAGAGTTGGAGCAGGGTATTTCTGTATGCGTAACGACTCAGCTTATTGTTTGTATATTTAATCAAGGCAATTCATCGATGGTGTACATGCTAAAGCTGGTTGCCTTAACCTTTTCTATCTGTATGGGCTATTTTGGTATCAGAGCATGTTCTCATGATTATGGTTTCGGCGGATTCTTGATTTCATATTCCATGTATATGACTGGCATTTATATTGCTGGTTTTGGAAGCGCATTTTGTGTGTCGGAATATTTTAAGAAGATAAAAGTTGAACTTCTGCTAAGGAGCAAAAAGGATTACAGGAAAATTCCATGGTACGCAAAGAGAATCGTTGCGATTGCTCCAATGGGGATACAAGTTGGTCCCGTACGCAGAATTGAAAGAGAATCCTCACCAATATATTTAGATTTTGTCATGCGGGGCATCACATCCCTATTAATTACCACTTAGTAAAATGCTTTGTGTAATTTTAATATTGTAAGTCAAAATACTTTTAATAAACACTAGAATTCTGTACAAAAATTGGGGATGGTAACAGATACGTAGAATGTCTGTCTCGGGGGGGGGGCGGGAGGTGGGCTTCCCATCCAATGTGTAACTGCATTTTCTGAAGTCATTGCCAAAATATTCGGAAATGATAACAACGTTGAAGCTATTTGAATTCTCGCAAAATTACTACTGGATCCAATGTTTTTGTCAAATATACACGTATGTACATATGTATGTATTGAAGTAAAGCAATGTCTTCGTGTTCAATTTTGTCAGCAGTGAAATGTTATTGTTTTAGTCCTATAAATAATTATAAATATAGATACACAACAAGTACAAGACAGTTAGGCAATAGTCAAAATATGCGGGAGTACTCCCTAGCTCTAATTATGTGCAGTTGCTTAAGGAGTACAGTCTAATTGTAAGTGACATGAGTGAATATGTAACCGTGTGTATGCATTAATATTGTATGAAACCACTATTTAATTTTTCGTATCCAAATTTAATTGAATGATGTAACATTGTAATAACAAAATCTTATTTAAATGAACGAGCGGAATGAAATAATTACTTTTATCTCCTTCAACTCTACCCCATAAAAGAAACAAATTCAACTTTTATTTTGTAGATGCAATTTGCTTTTTTATTCACTTAAACCATGTTGATTCATTTAACAACAAGTGGTTAACACAGGCTATTTCGTTTTGTTTCAGTTTCGATCATAAGCAGTGAAAGTTGAAGGGGCTACCAGCGTGATATAGGATTGGAAATTTGAAATTTGATAATTATTCCAATATAGTGTCTCAGCTTCGCTTCGGTGCTTAAAATCATTCGTGAAAGCAGGGAAAGTTTTTATCCTCTCCATTGTCAACCGGGCAAGACCAACCTAATGGGCTGGAGTATCACTTAACTTCGAGTTTCCCTATAATTAATATGTCCACGTACAGATATGACTCTGCGTCTCACCCGAAGTTCACACCATTTTCTTTAGTTCACATTCAGTTCTTTACATGTCAAAGGACAGTCTATAACACAATATTTATCCTATTTATTTAATACACTAACGTTTCCGTTGTCATTCAGAATTCAGTACAATATTTGACTCAACTCAAAATTTATGTTAGTCCAAAATGTCACACAGCCAAAACGCCCACTTTTACCTGGAAATTTAATGGAGCGTGCCCGTTTTTTGCCAAAGCCATGAAAAATGGTACGTGCCAGTAAAATATTACGCCTCTTTAAATATGTTATGTACATACAAACATTTTCCGTCAAATATTTCATTCTTAATCATGTTTAAACAATATTAGGGAATTTTTTCATAAACTTCTCAGTATGATGGAGTTGTGGTCGGAAGTCCTGGATTTCTCAAGACCTGTTGGTGGGGAGTGTTGTGGATAATGGAGTCCACACTTGTTGACAGCCCATCAATTCTTGAAGCGAGAATTGCGACTGATTGGTTGAATTTTTCAAGGGAAGTCTGATCATTCGTATCCATGTTCGCCACCTTATGTTCTCTAAAATCGAACCCATTTCTTTGTTTGTATCACCAGAGGTAGTTTATTGTCTCACAAATGGGAACCGCAGTTGGCTTATTATCAAAGAATAACTTCTGCAACCCAATCCCAATTTCCAATTATATAAAAATTGTGGTTTCGGTGCTAATACTAATTTTGAGGATCACACACTTTTCTTTTAATATATAAATCTAAAAGAATTAACTAAATTACGATTTGCTACAATTGCCTTCATCCAAATACACCAGCGATGGAAATCTGCATTGAAAATAATATCTCCGACAGAAAAGTATTGTAGACGTATGTTCAAGTACAGTTTAACTATACCCTTTCCTCACAGATGCAAGCAGAACCAGTGGATCATTTTTTCTTCAATTAAATTTTCCAAATTGTTGTACCTCTTAACGAATTTTAAAGAAAAACCATTTTGATGCCTACATATTAAGCAATTTACAATATACCTAAGCCTTACCCTCAGCAGCACGATTAAAACAATTACGGAATTTAATTACGGATTTAAATCTATTTGCACAGATGAGCTTAATCAGGGACACTTATGAGAACACATGTTCAAATGAAATTTAAAGCACACAGCGTAACAAAAATAATACAATTATTCCGATCTATCTATTCCCTTCAGCATAACGGAGTTACTTTACCACTTGTCTGCCATTTTATTTCTCAAATTTTACGGTCTATCATCCAATTTTATAAAAAATTCAGCATCATTTCAAACCCATTTTACTTGCTCAGATGTTTTTTGCATAGCTCAGTTTGAACCTAACGAGCATTATTAAAATAATTATAAGAACCTAATCGCTTGTTGCTTAATTACTCACTTGTTACGATACTCGGTTAAAAATTGCTCAAATTCAAGTACGGAAACAGTTACTTGACCCGAGAGTACGAGTGCATATTTCGAAGGGGCTTCGTCCTTGACCTTCAATTGAAACTCAAGTAGTAGATAGTTACTCGAAACCATGCGAAACTCTATGCCTAAACGTGATGGAAAACGAGCTCAAATACATGTAAGACGTCAGCGACACGAAGTTACTTTCAAAATTGTGTACTTCTATGGGATATTGAGACTATGTCAGAGATGTCCATATTCACAACATTTATTGTTACCGGCAAGTTACCATAAGTGGCTAACTTTCACATCATACCTGGCTACCAGAGATTTATCAGCTCTGGCACATGTTCACACCACACATGACTTCCATGAAGCTACTAATATACTGCCGATATTTATGCAATTTCCAATACAGCTCATTACGCACATGATCATAACCAAGTTCACTTATGAGTACAAATTTTCAACTGAAATTCAAATTACGCACAACAACATTCACACAATGTCTTTCCTGTTTTGATTCAGAGCCTGTAACGTCTTTATGTATGTATATGTTTACAAGCTCATCGCTGAAAAAAGATTGGAGGTCAACGCCGGATTATATTTTTCATAATAATGTTTACTAATGTTTTAGTATTTATTCGCTCGTCCATACTTATGCATAAATACAGCCTGTGCTCAACAATTGAGCTAACAACATTTAACGTAATGACCGTAAAAGCATTTTTCCGTATATGCCATTTGCTTCAGATTATTACGGGCGTGCACATATATAATATTTCCTGGTTTGCTTATGTTATGCTCATTGCATGAAGACTTGACAGTATTATTCCAGTGGTGTTCTGGTGTAAACCGTGAGGTCCAGAAACACAGACACAGAGGTGCAGTTGCAAGGATTATAATTTTCTAATGTTTATAGATCCGTAAAAACGAAATATAAGCAACCCTCACTACGCTGCATCCAACCGACTTCGAATTTTATTAAACCTTTCTCTGCCGAAGTCAATAACTGTAGAGTAATTTTCAGCTGGACTTGATCTAACTATTCCCTGCAGCTTCAAGGAGATATTTTTGCACATATCTGCCATTCTATTTCTTAAATGTAAGGTCACATTATCCATTTTGTTTAGATTATTCAACATCATTTCAAACCCATTTTACTTCCTCAAATAAATTTCCTATATAGCAAGTCTCACTTTTACCCTAAGGAGCACGGATAAAATAATTATAATAGGTTAATTGCTTTTATTTTATTTATTTAAAGACATTATCAGGAACCTATTTTGAAATTATCAAAAATAGATAATTAGTATTATTCCGTTTATGTGAAAACCCATAAACCGATTTTTTTGCCATACAGCGAAAAATTTAAAATTAGTGAAACATAGATAATCTTTCATGGTGTCCTTAAAGAATACCAAGCTCATGGATACTTACTTGACAGTATTAGTCCAGTGGTTTTTTAAAGGAACTCAGAGGTGTATTTAAACAGACTTCGGTTTCCTCATTAAATCCTCTACAACAATAAAATATGTTCAACGAACATTATGCTGTGTCCTTCGGATGTAAAGTTCTATCTTTATTTAATTCAAGTAGCGTCCAAGTATAAATTAATACCTTTCGAACTGCGCCTGAGGCATGGAGAAAGAGTTCAAATGCGTGTAGGAAGTCGACGACAACAACTGATTTTCAAAATCATGTACTTCTATGGTTTGTTGAGAGTATGTGTCAGCTTGTATTACTTGATTTTAAAATTTTTCGTATATGAAGAAGCATCTTCAGCAAATGATATGGCGCTACATGCTATGTTTACGTTTGCCTTTGGATACTGCATTGCACTTCAATTTCATTCATTTTTACGATCTGCTGACATTACCGTAAAAATTTTTAACTTTGTCTTGGACAAAATTGGGATTCCAAATTAGCAGGTACACATTAATGGCACAATCAATGATTAAAAGGTAATTTCTCTGGTTAGTTTGATTGCTCTATTCTATCAAATCAATTTTAAAGACAGACTGATTTGAATGTTGCCTATTTTTAAGCAATTTCTAATACACCTTTGCTTCCTCACCTCAGTTTGACCCTCAGCAGCACGATTAAAACAATTTCAGCAACGTAATTACTTATATATATATTTGTACACATACGCTTAATTACAGCTTTAACACATTTACTAGCACACAGTTTTAAATGAAATTTTAACTGCACATTGGTTCATGCACAACAGCATTAACACAATTTCTTTCCTATTTTACCTCATAGCCTATAATGTCTTTGCTTACATTTTAACAAGCATGTCGCTAAAAGGAGAATAAAGCTCAATGCTTAATTATGTTTTTCCGGAAAGCTCCACGTCGCCCTTGGCAACCTTTGTTTATGGTAATTGGAAGGTTGAATGCAACTTTGCCCTAGCCATATATTTTATGTCTCAGCCTCCATCTCTTCCAACTAAAACAAACAGCTCTCTCTACTCCTTGTAACATTTGAAAGACGTTTATTTATTAAATTCTTGTTTTACTAATTACTTTAAAGTTAAATTCTTCTCGCAGTGTTTTAGCATCTATTCACTGATTCACACTTATGCGAAAATACAATCTATGCTCAAGCTCAGAGCTAACAGCAGTTAAGGTGATAACAATAATAGCAATATTCCGTTGATATTATTTGTTTTCAGATATTTACTGGCATGCGTAATATTTTCTGGTTTGCGTAGCTAATGCTCATTTCATAAAAACTAGACAGTATTATTCCAGAGGTCTTCCGGTGATGTTTATAGAACCCTAAAAACGATTTATGTACAACATTCCCTATGCTGCATCCAAGAGACTTGGAATTTTATCAAAAGGAAGTCAAACGTTGTAACGTAATTTTAAGCTGGACTCGATATAACTATTCCATGCAGCATGATGGAGTTACCTCAACACTTGGTTGCCATTTCATTTCTCAAGTTTTACAGCCTATTATCCAATTTTATTGGCAATTCAACGTCATTTCAAACTCATTTTACGTGTTTAAATATCTTTCATTGTTTGCCTCAAATTGAACCTAACGAGCGCGATTAAAATAAATACAACATGCTCACCGGTCACAGGAGCGGTCGGAGGTCCTGGATGTCTCAAGACCAAGGAAATTACTCCTTCCTATGATATATCTTATTCATTATATAGTCATTTCAAAGTAACACAAAACAATACAACGTGTGATGTTGTATAGTTCTGTGAGCAGAGCCGTTACCACTATTAAATTCCTAAATGGGCTAACAAATCTTCGTTTCCTCTAGACAATCATCTTGTTATGGCCTGGCTTATTGTGAAAGTGTACTTTTGTTGCTAAATTGTAAAAATACATTAGCTATGCATATAGCAAACTATACGTATTGGCTTCAATTACCTTAATCCAAGTACGCTAACAATGAAAAGGCGCGTTGAAAATCCTATCCGCTGAAAGTATCGTAGACTTATTTTCAGGTGCACACGCTTTCCTTGCAGATTCACGCGTGGCCATTTTACTGTAATTTAATTTTCCAAATATTACTACCTATTTCAAACAAAACCCACTTTGAAGTTTGCATATTTTTAAATAAGCAAGCAACCTTTATTGTCTTTCAGTACACAGACTAACAATTTTACATTAAGTTTTTACATGGCATGTTAATATGTTTATCCCACAGAAACCAACATATTCCTCTCTCACTGTTTCTCTCACCTCCGCGACACAGGGACACTGGGCTTCGAAGCTATGTATGAATATTTTTAAACAATTTCCAAATTACCTTTGCTTATTAACCGTCTGGCCCAAAGCCGTGTGATTAAAGCAATTTCAGCAGCTAGAACTAATCGCTTGTATTTATTTATTTGAAGTCGTTTACAAAATTGAGCTCAACAACACACACTTATGCTCACAAATGTTTAAATGAAATTTAATGTAAACGTTTATTGTAACAAAAATGATACCATTATGACGATTATACTATTTCCTGGTTGGCGTAACTAATGTTCATTTTATCAGGACTCCAGCCTACATGAAATTTTAACAAAATCTTCTCCGTGGAAGTTCAATGTTGTAGAATAAATGTCAGCTGGACTGAATCTACGTATATATTCCCTGGAGCATGAAGGAGTTGTTTTAACACTTCTCTGCCATTTTAATTCTCAAAATTAACTGCATATTACCCAGTTTGATAGAAATCATTTCAAATAGAATATTTCACTTCCGTAAATAACTGTCCTTATGAGCACAATTTGGACCCAAGGAGGACGATTAAAATAATTATAATCACCTATTCGCCTTTCACTTATTTATTTAAAGCCATTTACAGGGTCCTAACTCTGTATGCCCATGCACATTTTCGCCCATATGTACAACTCATTATAAATAAATAGCATGATTCCGTTTACGGGCTACCTTTCATACCAAGAACAAATTTGTATCAGAGTGAGCGTTAATAATCATTCATGGTTTCAACCAGTTTCGAGCTTACTTGACAGTATCATTCCAGCGGTGTTCTAGAGAAACTCAGAGGTGCGGCTAAACAGATTTTATAGATTCCCCTACAAAATAAAATATAGTCAACGGTCGTCATGTTGTGTCCTGTGGATGTAAAGTTGTATCTTTATTTAGTTCGAGTAGCGTCCAAGTATTATTTAATACCTTTCGACCTTTCCCTGAATGACGGTGAAAGAGTTGAAATGCGTGTCGGAAGTCAACGACAAGAAAACACCTTCAAAATCATGTACGTCTATGGGGTGTTGAGAGTATGTCTCAGTTTCTATTACTTAATTTTAAAACTTTTCGTATACGACAGGGTATTTTCAACAAATGATATTGTGCTACATGTTGTATCTACCTTTGCTTTCGGGGTTTGCATAGCACTTCAATTTCATTCATTTCTACGAACTGCTGACATTACCATAGGAATTTTTAACTTTGTATTCGCTGGAGTAAATTGGGATTCAAAATTAGCAGGTAATAATTAATGACACAATCAATGATAGCAAATTAATTTCACTCCTTTCTCTTTCCGCTATTCTATCGAATCGATAAATAATTATTTAACAACTTTTCAGAATCATTTGGTATTTTACAACCCGGAAAGAAATTCTCTATTCGGGAGAAGTTTGCGATATTCTATCCATACGTAGCCGTCGTTTTTTGTATAGTACTGGTGTTATTCTCTGCAGCCTTCTGTACAAAACTTCATGTGTTCCAAATGCTTCCCAAGCTCTTGCAAAATCCCGTGACGTTTACGTTACTTCTGTTGCAAGAGTTCTACGAAGTATATATGTTATTCCTTGCAGGCGTAATGTTCTTCACAAGTTGTCTTTTAATAATTGAAAACACTCAGAAAGCTCTGCTTCGGGAAATTGAGTCCATTAGGTGAGTCTTAATTACTGGAAGTTTTAAGTCGTTTTAATATTATTTGCTTGTAACGACTTCCATTAACTTTGTTTGTTTTTGTCCTACTAGCGGGAAATCATCAGTCCGGAAGGAAGAGTTGGAGCAGGGTATTTCTGTATGCGTAACGACTCAGCTTATTGTTTGTATATTTAATCAAGGCAATTCATCGATGGTGTACATGCTAAAGCTGGTTGCCTTAACCTTTTCTATCTGTATGGGCTATTTTGGTATCAGAGCATGTTCTCATGATTATGGTTTCGGCGGATTCTTGATTTCATATTCCATGTATATGACTGGCATTTATATTGCTGGTTTTGGAAGCGCATTTTGTGTGTCGGAATATTTTAAGAAGATAAAAGTTGAACTTCTGCTAAGGAGCAAAAAGGATTACAGGAAAATTCCATGGTACGCAAAGAGAATCGTTGCGATTGCTCCAATGGGGATACAAGTTGGTCCCGTACGCAGAATTGAAAGAGAATCCTCACCAATATATTTAGATTTTGTCATGCGGGGCATCACATCCCTATTAATTACCACTTAGTAAAATGCTTTGTGTAATTTTAATATTGTAAGTCAAAATACTTTTAATAAACACTAGAATTCTGTACAAAAATTGGGGATGGTAACAGATACGTAGAATGTCTGTCTCGGGGGGGGGCGGGAGGTGGGCTTCCCATCCAATGTGTAACTGCATTTTCTGAAGTCATTGCCAAAATATTCGGAAATGATAACAACGTTGAAGCTATTTGAATTCTCGCAAAATTACTACTGGATCCAATGTTTTTGTCAAATATACACGTATGTACATATGTATGTATTGAAGTAAAGCAATGTCTTCGTGTTCAATTTTGTCAGCAGTGAAATGTTATTGTTTTAGTCCTATAAATAATTATAAATATAGATACACAACAAGTACAAGACAGTTAGGCAATAGTCAAAATATGCGGGAGTACTCCCTAGCTCTAATTATGTGCAGTTGCTTAAGGAGTACAGTCTAATTGTAAGTGACATGAGTGAATATGTAACCGTGTGTATGCATTAATATTGTATGAAACCACTATTTAATTTTTCGTATCCAAATTTAATTGAATGATGTAACATTGTAATAACAAAATCTTATTTAAATGAACGAGCGGAATGAAATAATTACTTTTATCTCCTTCAACTCTACCCCATAAAAGAAACAAATTCAACTTTTATTTTGTAGATGCAATTTGCTTTTTTATTCACTTAAACCATGTTGATTCATTTAACAACAAGTGGTTAACACAGGCTATTTCGTTTTGTTTCAGTTTCGATCATAAGCAGTGAAAGTTGAAGGGGCTACCAGCGTGATATAGGATTGGAAATTTGAAATTTGATAATTATTCCAATATAGTGTCTCAGCTTCGCTTCGGTGCTTAAAATCATTCGTGAAAGCAGGGAAAGTTTTTATCCTCTCCATTGTCAACCGGGCAAGACCAACCTAATGGGCTGGAGTATCACTTAACTTCGAGTTTCCCTATAATTAATATGTCCACGTACAGATATGACTCTGCGTCTCACCCGAAGTTCACACCATTTTCTTTAGTTCACATTCAGTTCTTTACATGTCAAAGGACAGTCTATAACACAATATTTATCCTATTTATTTAATACACTAACGTTTCCGTTGTCATTCAGAATTCAGTACAATATTTGACTCAACTCAAAATTTATGTTAGTCCAAAATGTCACACAGCCAAAACGCCCACTTTTACCTGGAAATTTAATGGAGCGTGCCCGTTTTTTGCCAAAGCCATGAAAAATGGTACGTGCCAGTAAAATATTACGCCTCTTTAAATATGTTATGTACATACAAACATTTTCCGTCAAATATTTCATTCTTAATCATGTTTAAACAATATTAGGGAATTTTTTCATAAACTTCTCAGTATGATGGAGTTGTGGTCGGAAGTCCTGGATTTCTCAAGACCTGTTGGTGGGGAGTGTTGTGGATAATGGAGTCCACACTTGTTGACAGCCCATCAATTCTTGAAGCGAGAATTGCGACTGATTGGTTGAATTTTTCAAGGGAAGTCTGATCATTCGTATCCATGTTCGCCACCTTATGTTCTCTAAAATCGAACCCATTTCTTTGTTTGTATCACCAGAGGTAGTTTATTGTCTCACAAATGGGAACCGCAGTTGGCTTATTATCAAAGAATAACTTCTGCAACCCAATCCCAATTTCCAATTATATAAAAATTGTGGTTTCGGTGCTAATACTAATTTTGAGGATCACACACTTTTCTTTTAATATATAAATCTAAAAGAATTAACTAAATTACGATTTGCTACAATTGCCTTCATCCAAATACACCAGCGATGGAAATCTGCATTGAAAATAATATCTCCGACAGAAAAGTATTGTAGACGTATGTTCAAGTACAGTTTAACTATACCCTTTCCTCACAGATGCAAGCAGAACCAGTGGATCATTTTTTCTTCAATTAAATTTTCCAAATTGTTGTACCTCTTAACGAATTTTAAAGAAAAACCATTTTGATGCCTACATATTAAGCAATTTACAATATACCTAAGCCTTACCCTCAGCAGCACGATTAAAACAATTACGGAATTTAATTACGGATTTAAATCTATTTGCACAGATGAGCTTAATCAGGGACACTTATGAGAACACATGTTCAAATGAAATTTAAAGCACACAGCGTAACAAAAATAATACAATTATTCCGATCTATCTATTCCCTTCAGCATAACGGAGTTACTTTACCACTTGTCTGCCATTTTATTTCTCAAATTTTACGGTCTATCATCCAATTTTATAAAAAATTCAGCATCATTTCAAACCCATTTTACTTGCTCAGATGTTTTTTGCATAGCTCAGTTTGAACCTAACGAGCATTATTAAAATAATTATAAGAACCTAATCGCTTGTTGCTTAATTACTCACTTGTTACGATACTCGGTTAAAAATTGCTCAAATTCAAGTACGGAAACAGTTACTTGACCCGAGAGTACGAGTGCATATTTCGAAGGGGCTTCGTCCTTGACCTTCAATTGAAACTCAAGTAGTAGATAGTTACTCGAAACCATGCGAAACTCTATGCCTAAACGTGATGGAAAACGAGCTCAAATACATGTAAGACGTCAGCGACACGAAGTTACTTTCAAAATTGTGTACTTCTATGGGATATTGAGACTATGTCAGAGATGTCCATATTCACAACATTTATTGTTACCGGCAAGTTACCATAAGTGGCTAACTTTCACATCATACCTGGCTACCAGAGATTTATCAGCTCTGGCACATGTTCACACCACACATGACTTCCATGAAGCTACTAATATACTGCCGAAGTTTAGATCCTGGTTTTGGCCAGTGTTGTGTCAGCAAAAATAACCGGTCCAGAATCAGTATTGGTAGACATAATCTGTTTCATAAGTGGCCCACACTGCTTTGGTTTACTGGGTGTTCCAAAAGTGACCCACAATGATTTGGTGTACAGCGTATATTATCCCATTTTATAGAAAAATCAACATTATTTGAATCCCATTTCACTTGCTCAAATATATCACTTTGTCTGCCTCAACTTGAACGTAACGTGGGCGATTAAAATTATTAAATACCTGATCGTCATTATTTTAATTACTTAAAACAATTCATACGAGCTTACCTCTAAAATTAACTACTTAATTCGCTCAAATTGTTAAACCCAATAAAAGTAAATCGCTATTCTGTTTATCAATGGGATTACTAAAACGGATATTAATATAGATAGAAACATAGATAATCATTCATCCCTTCCATGCAGATGGTAAATTTAGCGGATACTCGACAGTATTACTCCGGCAGTGTTTTAGAGCTAACTATTCTTAAATATAGAGAATACTATTTTTACAATTTGTATAAATTCCCTACAAAATAAAATACAAACTGCGATCATTATGCTGTGTCCTGCGGATGCAAAGTTCTATCTTTATTTAGTTCAAGTAGCGTCCAAGTATTATTTAATACCTTTTGAGCTGTCCCTAATAGATGGAGAAAGAGTTCAAATGCGTGTTGGAAGTCAACGACAAGAAATAACCTTCAAAATCATGTACGTCTACGGGGTGTTGAGAGTATGTCTCAGCTTGTATTACTTGATTTAAAAATTTTTCGTATATGAAGAGGTCTCTTTAGCAAATGATATTGCAGTACATGCTATGCTTACGTTTCTATTCGGGTATTGCGTAACAATTCAATTTTATTTATGTTTACGAACTGCTGATATTACCGTAAAAATTTTTAACTTTGTATTCACCGGCCAACATTGGGATTCGAAATTAGCAGGTAAGAATTAGTGACACAAGCAATGATAACAAGGTAATTTCTCTGGTGTTTTTGCTTGCACTATTCTACCAGTTTTAGAGCTACTTTTGGGATCGGGTTACACCCGGGAATCGGGTTCGGGATCGGGAACGGGTTCGAGTTCGGGTGTCTAATTAATGTTCCCAATTACTTTGGGTCCAGGTTCAGCAACATGCTCAGCAGATCCGGGATTTCGGGATCGGGACCGGGTTTGGGAACGGGTTCAAGCTTGATGCAGGTATTTGTGTTCCCGTCGGGAACCGGGAACATGCTCGTTCCCACACCCGTTACACGCTTCACGTTCCCGGGAACTACGCAACCATCTAGCGGAGAAAAAAATACAAAGCATGCACGGCTTCCCTCGTTAAAATGTTGAGATACTAATTTTACGTATGCGACTTGAGCCGTTTAGCATATTGTCAGTTGGGATCGCATAGTTGTGATTTCCGCCTACTCTAACTTACAAGATGAAAGTCATTGCAAAACTCATAGTGGGAATCGTTTAAGCAGTCTTCCTGCATCTTTTTCGGCAACGCAGACCAGACGTTTAGTTTGATGACAATTTTTAATAGTTCCTAAATCTATTGTATCATGGTACACATGCATAAGTATTTCTAAATCAATAAAAATGTGAAGAAAAAAATTGATTTACACCAAATGCACTGGTCCCGGGAACGAGTCCGGGTTCAAGGGATTCGGGATCGGGATTGGGAGCAAATTTTATCTGATTTCGGGTTCGGGACCGGGATCGGGTTTGAGATCAACGATTCAAGCATATTTAATATCTGGGTTTTCGTGCACCCGATCCCAGTATTTCGGGAACGGGTTCGGGTGTGAGTCCGAAAATATTGATGACCCGATTTTCGGGATCGGGTTCGGGAATGGGATCAAACTTTTCGTTCCCACAAGTAGCTCTAACCAGTTTCATAAATCATTACGTAAACATGTTTTCAGGATCTTTTGGTATCTTCCAACCCGGAAAGAAACTCTCTGCTCGAGAGAAGTTTGTGATATTTTATCCTCACATAGTTGTAGTCGTTGGTATAATACTGGTGTTAATCTCTGCAAATGTCTGTACTAAACTACATATACTCCAATTGTTTCCCAATCTATTGCAAAATCCACTAACGTTTATAATTCTTTTGCTGCATGAGTACTGCAAAGTGTATATGTTAATTGTAGCTTGTGTAATGTTCTTCATAAATTGTCTTTTATTCCTTAAAACCCTCAGAAAGCACTGCTTCGGGAAATCGAGTCCATTAGGTCAGTCTTGCGGGAAGTTATCGGTCAAGAAAAAGAAGTTGTAGCAGTGTATTTCGGTATGCGTGACTACTCAGCTAATTGTTTGTATATTTAATCAAGGAAATTCATCGATGGTATACATGTTAAAGCTGGGTACCTTAACCGTTTCCCTCAGTATGGGTTATGTTGGTATCACAGCATTTTCTCATGATTATGGTTTCCGCGGATTCTTGGTGTGGTATTCCATGTATTCGGCTAGTCTTTATATTGCTGGTTTTGGAAGCGCTTTTGTGTGTTGGAATATATTAAGAAGAAAAAAGTTCAACTTCTTCTAAGGAGCAAAATGGATTCCAGGATCATGTCGTGGTGCAAAAAGAGAATTGTTGCCATTGCCCCAATAGGGATACAGGTTGGCCCTGTACCTAGAATTGAAAGAGAATCCACGCCAATATATTTAGATTTCGTCATACGAAGTATCACTTCATTATTAATAACTGTTTATTAAAATGCTTTTAGCTCAGCAATATGTATTTGTGTAATTTTATTATACTGAGTGAAAATACTAGAATTCGGCACAATAGTTGGGGAGCAAATACTAATGGATCGTTCTCCCTGTGAAAAAATGTGGGGAGAACGTACCATCGAGAAGGCCAGCTGCTTAGCCCTTGTTGAACTTATGTGTAATTTTATTGTGTAAAGCCATTGACAGAATATTCCGCCGTGACTACGTTGTTGAAAGGAAGTTTTGTCAGTAGTTTGATTTTAATGTATACAATTACCGTTGTAGTCTTATGAATCTTTAGTATTTTGTTATTTAGTCATTTTGCTAACACTTGATATACAAATTAAATTAAATGATGTAAAATTGTTTTAGTATCAAAATCTGCTTTCATCTCCTTCAACTCTGAACTTGAACTTGAACTTGACCTGCACTTGAGCTAGCAAGTATAAATTTGCATGGACACGAACTTGGTACTTTGAATCCTATCAAGTTTTTGACCATTGCATGTACTTGCCGATGCATAGGAAAAAGTACGGAAATGTTTTCAGGTCACAGTATTCAAAATGAAGTGGATACAATGTTAAGTAGGATGTGGAATGTGAAGAATAAAAATTAGTAGATTAGATAGTTGAAGAAGCAAACACCATTTATGAAAAATCTGATAATTAAAAATATAAGTACTTACTTGCAGTAATTATATTGATAATGATTCTCTCCTTCCAATAATGTAAAATGTTGATGAGCAATTGAAGGTTTCTTCTCAATCTCCGCTTTTGCAGAATAACCATTTTCTGTTAATTCTATAATTTCTGGGCACGAGGAACTCATTTGTGTAAAAAAAATAATTGTACTTACAATTTTGGTACTATGAAGTGTGAAACCGAAAGCAAATTGAACCCTCGCCTATAGTCCTTATCCTCCAAAAATTGCGGTTTGCGTAATGTATGTGCTTAATGAGTCGGTAACGTTTCCATTACGTGCGCAAAATCAACTCGTTCTCGGGAAAACGTATGAATGAACCGAGGGGGCATTTGAAAAATCGTTTTATTGAGAACGAAAATACTTGAAATAATAATTACTTGCATTTACACGTTCGGGTACAGGTATTTCATGAGCTCAGATCCGCGCTTCCAAGATATTTGGAGCAAATATAATTTCTCAACCTACACTTGCAATTTACCCGACTTGAATTACCAAGTTCGGATGCCCCTTTTACTTGTACCTGACCCTGTTTATCGCGTAAATTTAAAAGCTCAACCCGAACTTGACCCGACCTGGTACGTGTCTAGTAATACTTGTACTTGAGCGCAGATTTGCCATAGACGAAAGAATCATTGCAGTTGTAAATGCATTTCACCTTTTAATTTGTTTAAACCTTGTGGATTTAGGTGAAACACGTGGTTAGAATAGTCTACTTTGAATTGTCTCGGTATCGATCATAAGCACAGCATTTGACATGGAGGATCACGAACGTGGTGTCTTTGATGTGTTTGGAAATTTGATTCTTTATTGTATATTTTATTCCGTAAATAAATTTGATTTCACATGCGTTTGAATATTATTATTAGTGTTTTCAAAACTTATGGTGGATGCTAGTGCGTAGTGGTTACGTTTAGACGTGGGAATTTTGAATAAATTTTAAGTACATTGTAGTGCAGACAATATTTACATATGTAGGTATATATATAATTATAGTAGTGTATATTCAAAAATATAATCCTTTTAGTGTAATCATAGGAGAACGTATAGTTAATAGATCATATTATAGTGGCGTTTCGCTCCTTAGTGACTTATCACATAGTGTTGATCAGCTTTGATTTTTTAATTCCAAACATATGAATGTTTTGTGCTTCTCAGGTTTTAAAATGCTTTATATAGCTATTGGCATGAGTGTTCCCATTCTTTCGAAACAACTGTGAATTAGCGAGAAAATTACTGTACTGAAATTCCTTGAACATTATTAAACTGGTTTTCAGTGTACTGAAATGATCCCTTAAACACAATCATTCAGACTTTTCTAAATTCAATGCTCATGCATAAGTTTGGCCAATGATTCTTATTCTAACTATATTATTTTATCTAACCCTTTCTGGATAAAATGTATCCATTGAGAGTGGAACAAGGGATAACATTATTTCACACCTATGAGAACCAAAGGGTTTTAATTTAGCTGGGATCTACAGCCGTTAGACTGTAACGAATGAGTGGAGACTTTATAAAGCCTACTCTGAAAATTACCTCTGCAAAGGAACTCGGGAGCAAATATTTTTTCCAAAATATACTGTAGAAATTGTAAATTTATCTGGTCCGTCCTATTATTAGATGAATAAATTATGATTGAAGTGCAAAAATACGCTATAATTTGAGAATTTCATTGCATTTTGGAACCAACTTTGGGTGTTTGAACATATGTAATTACATATGGTAAAAGTTATATTCGATCGTATTCCCAGGTAATTCACCACAAACCTGTAGATTTCAATACGTTGAGTTTCGATTGTGTAAATGACGCAATATGCGTATTCATACTTTTACTGTTTGAGGAATTCGAGAGTAGATTCGATTCGGATAATAAGTAAAGATCTCCATAAAAGTAAATAACACCTTTCTCAACTTCTCCCAATAAAACACAATCCTATGGAACATGGACGCAACAACCCTCTTTTGTGCCCTACTCTGTTAAGGAACGTTATGGAGAAGACTAACAAAATGAAGCTAACCCTGTTGTAAACATAATATCCAGCTTGAAGATGATGGTTCTCCTCAACTCTTTTTATGTAAAACAAGGAGTCGTTAGCCGACCTCTTTTTTCCTGGAGAAGTTTTTTCCTTTTTTTAAATTCCGCAACAATTATCAACTTTAGTTTGAAACCTTAAAGTTTGTTCCACAGTACGCTTTATTCTTTGGTGGTCGTCCCGGCTATATAATTGACCTACCATCATTCTTCCGGTAACCGAATATTAGGTGAACAAAGTATTTATAAAATATACATCTAATGTAGTAACAATATCACAGCTATTATGCTATTTGTAGTTATTATGTTTTTGATAATGAAATGTTTTGCATTACATTATTTGTTGTTGTTACGTTGGAGTGGCGTTTTCAGGGCCAAAATGCGTACAGAAAAAGGAATCAGGGATTATTATAAATTTGGTGAAACCAGGGTTTGTTTGGTTTAAACCAAATGATTTAAACCATGGTTTAAACCATGCTTTAAACCAAACGGTTTTTTTATAAAAACCAATGGTTTAAACCACACACCTAAAATTTTAATATTTTCCATCCAAAATGCTTATATCTAGTTGTGCACAAAACTTGCGCAGTTACTGTGATATTGTGTAGTTAAACTTTAGTGAAGTAAATAATACTATTAGATTTTAGTCTTGTACATTTAGAAATTCGGAATCGTTTGTAAAATTAAAAATGCCAAACTCGTGTTTGTGCTGCAAAGTTATCGGTAAAATTATATCTAAAATTATTAAATATTTAATGCTTCGTGATACTTACTGGGTTTGGGAAATAAGTAAATTTGTTCAAATTCGTATGTTTTTGCATATTAATGAATGTTTTGGATTGAAAATGTGTTCAAATTCGTATGTTTTTGCATATTAATGAATGTTTTGGATTGAAAATTTGTTTAAACCAAAAAACCTGGTTTCAACAAAAAAAAACCGGTTTAAACCAAAAAAAACCTGGTTGTTTGGTTTTTTTGAAAAAAAAACAAAAAAAACCCAACCCTGGGTGAAACTAAAGATTGTGGAAAAGTTCCGAATTTACTTGTTGAAGTTTTTGCTTTTAATAAGTTGCGGAAAATCGTATTTATGTAAAAACAAAATTAATTTTTGGAATCCCAAATTTTAGCTGAAATAATCTCGATATCTGCGTTCCACACGATATCAGCGATTTACACCTTTTTCGATATCCTCAGTACATAGCTACTGGTTCAGTGATGATGATAAAAACAAATACTACAATTTTCAGATTATTTACACTCCATTATGCACATTTAAATTACTCGAAAATAGAGTAATTACTCAAAAATATTTTCCCACTGGCACAAACAGCAGTGGAAAAACAAATAAGAATAATTCCTCCGGTTTGTAGCAAATTGTTTCCTTCGATTTCTCCAATTTCTCCATAGCTCAACAGTCAGGATATTTTGGAAAACATGAAAAATGAGCAAAACAAGAGATTTCTAACATTTAACCTGAAAAAATTAAGTCATATCCATACAGCTTTATGGAAATCATTTTGCTAAAGTTGTTACATGGAAAGTACACGCATTAACCAATCCATGGCTTTTACCAGTCTCGTACTCCTTTTGTTTTACTTCACAAGAATTAAAAATTGTGGTTTCCGGTTTTACGTACTATTTTCATTCAATCTACATCTAGAAGTATCAGGCAAACTACGTATTGACTACAATTGCCTTAATCTAATTACGCTAACAATGAAAAGGAGCGTTTTGAAAATCCTATCCGCTACATAAAAGTATTTTAGACTAAAGTCATGATTAAGCCCTGAAGATGAACACTGTTTGAGTTCGAAAGCTAGGCAAATAAATTCATTCTAAGCAATATCCACGTATTCTAACTATTTCAACATGGTTGATATTATTGTAGACTTATTTTCAGATGCAGTACATAGGTACGTTCTTTGCAGATAATTCTTTCTGCCATTTCATTTGAAAATATTACTGCATATTTCTCAGAAAATCCATTTTGAAGTTTGCATATTTTTAAGAAATTTCCAAAATACCTTGGCTTTTTCACAATCTGAGCCTAAGCCGCGTAACTAAAACAATTTCGGCAATTAATTAATTTTATTCAATTAATTGAAGTCGTTTTTTAAAGAATACCATTTTTACATTTACACTACATGTTTACAAATTATTAGGAGCATACATTATAATTCCTGGCTTGCGTAACTAATGCCCATTTTACGAAGACTCCAGCGGATTATAAGTTTCAATATAATTTTCTCCGTGTAAGTTAAACGTTGTAAAATAGTTTTCTTGACTTGATTTATCGATTCCTTGCAGCATGAAGAAGTTATTTTCACACTGCTCTGCCATTTTATTTCTCAGAATTATCGATGTATTATCAAATTTTATTGAAATCATTTCAAACCTATTTCACGTCCGTAAATATCTTTTCTTGCGCGCCTCAATTTGAACCCAATGAAGCCTATTAAAACAGTTGTAGTAACATATTCGCCTTTCATTTATCTATTAAAAGCCATTTACATGAACTTAACTATGTTAACCCATGCACATTTTCGTCCATTTTCACATTATACGTATACAGCACATTAAAAATAAATAGCGTTATTCCGTTTATAAAAACCATATTAAACGGGCTAATTTTCATACAAAGATTTTTTTATCAGTGTGAGCATAAATAATTATTCGTGGTTTGAAAAAATTTAACGGTTACTTTACAGTATCACTCCAGTGGTGTTCTAGAGGAACTCAGAGGTACAGTTAGACGGAAATTAATATTTTAGTTTCATTAAATCCCCTACAAAACCAAGCTCGATCAAGGATCATTATGGTTGCATCTTTATGTAGTTCAAGTAGCGTTCAAGTATTATTTAATATCTTTGGGCTGTCCGGAGGAGGATTTTGAACGCATTGAAGTATACGCATTAACCAATCCAAGGTATTTACCAGTCTCGTATTTTTTTTATATCAAACATGTAAACATCGTGCTTTCGATGCTGGTACTAATTTTCCACGACATGCATTATCCATTGGATCCATTTCACTATACATTTATAAACTCTAATTGTCAAATCACGTATTTGCTACAATTATTTTTATTTAAATACGCTAACCATGGAAAGGTGCATTGAAAATCCTGTCCGCAACAGACAAGTTGTGTAGACTAATTTTCAGGTGAAATCTACATACCGTTTCCCTGCAGATTGAAACAGGACCACTGGACCATTTCCAAAATAGCCCATTACACACATGAGCTTAACCATGCTCACTTATGAGCACACATTTTCAACGGCAATTCATTCAAGTTCACATGGGTTCATTTCTGAAATTTTTTTTCTATTTTACCTTAGAGCTTATAATGTCATTATTGATATTTTTACAAGCTTATCGCTAAAATAAATAGTAGAAGGTTACTTCCTGGTCAACATTTTAAACGCGTTTATTTATTGAATTATTGTTTACTATTTCAAAGTTAAATTCAGGCCACAATGTTTTAGTAATTATTACCTCGTTCACACTTGAGCTAAAAACATTTAACGTAATAGCAGTAATTGAATTATTCCGTGCATGCTATTTGCTTTCAGATAATTACGAGCATATAGGTACATAAATTATATTTCCTAGTTTGCGTTGCTACTGCCCATTTCATGAAGACTACACAGTATTATTCCAGTGAAGGTGAAGCTGCATGGTTTTAAATTTTCTAATGATTATCGATTCCTAAAAACGAAATATAAGCAACGCTCACTATACTGCATCCAACCGACTTCAAATTTTATCAAACTTTTCACTGCGGAAGTAAAACGTTGTCGAGTAATTTTCAGCTGAACTCAATCTAACTAATCCCTGTAGCATAAAAGAATTATTTTAAAACTTGTCTACCGTTTTATTTCTCAAATTTTAAGACCTATTATCCATTTAAAAAAAAAATCAACACCATTTCAAACCCATTTTACTTTCCCAAATACATGTCCTATAGGGCACAGTAAGTCTCAATTTTAACCTAAGAACAATCATTAAAACAATTATAATAGCTTAAACGCCTTACTTTATTTATTTGAAGCCATTTACCGGACCTTAAGTTGGAATTTTGAAAGTTAGATTCCATTTATATGAGATCTCATTAAATCGATTATTTGTCATACAACGAAATATGATAAATTAATGTAATCACGATTTCATTACAGAATACCAAGCTCACGAATAATTGACAATTTACAGAATTACTCCAGTGGTGGTTTATAGGAACTCAGTGGTGCATTTAAACATATTTTAGTTTTCTAGTTTTCATAAATCCCTTACAAAATAAAATACAATCAACGATCGTTATGTTGTGTCCTGTGGATGTAAAGTTGTATCTTTATTTAGTTCAAGTAGCGTCCAAGTGTTATTTAATACCTTTCGACCTTTGCCTGAATGACGGTGAAAGAGTTGAAATGCGTGTCGGAAGTCAACGAAAAGAAATAACTTTCAAAATCCTGTACTTCTTTGAAGTGTTGAGAGTATGTCTCAGCCTGTATTATTTAATTTTAAAAATTTTCGTTTATGAAGAGGTAGCTTCAGCAAATGATATTGCTCTACATGCTATGTTTACGTTTGGTTTCTTGTTTTGCGCAACACTTCAACTTCATTTATTTTTACGAACTGCTGACATTACAGTGAAAATTTTTAACTTTATATTCACTGGAATGAATTGGGATTCGAAATTAGCAGGTACACATTAATTGCACAATCAATCCTAACAAGGTAATTTGTTTGACTTTGTTTGCACCATTCTGTCAAATACATAAATAATTAGGTACGTAAACATCTTTTCAGGATCGTTTGGTATATTCCAGCCAGGGAAGAAATTCTCTGCTCGAGAGAAGTTTGTGATATTTTATCCGTACGTAGTTGTTGTCTTTTGTGCTATACTGGTGCTACTCTCTGCAAATTTCTGTACAAGGTTTCATGTATTCCAATTGCTTCCCAAGTTCTTGCAAAACCCACTGACGCTTGTGACTCTTTTGATCCATGAGTTCTACAGTGCATATTTGTTTATCATTGCGTGCGTAATGTTCTTTGTCAATTGTCTTTTATTCCTTGAAAAAACTCAGAAAGCCCTATGGGAAATCGAGTCCATTAGGTGAGTATAAATTATTTGAAGTTCCAAGTCATTTAATTATTGTTTGTTTGTTACGATTTTTAATGTTTCGAAGCTCAGTTTAATATGCGTTTTTGTCCTACTAGTGGGAAGTTATCGGTCCGGAAAAAGGAGTTGGAGGAGTGTATTTCGTTATGCGTGATGACTCAGCAAATGGTTTGTATATTTAATCAAGGAAATTCATCGATGATATACATGTTAAAGCTGGGTGCTTTAACCGTTTCCATCAGTATGGGCTATGTTGGTATCCGAGCATATTCTCATGATTCTGGTTTTGGCGGATTCTTGATGTTGTATTCCATGTATGTGGCTAGTCTTTATATTGCTGGTTTTGGAAGCGCGTTTTGTGTGCTGGAATATTTTAAGAAGATAAAAATTCAACTTTTGCTAAGGAGCAAAATGGATTACAGAAGAATTCCGTGGTACGAAAAGAGAATCATTGCCATTGCCCCAATGGGGATACAAGTTGGACCCATACCCAGAATTGAAAGAGAATCCTCGCCAATATACTTAGATTTCGTCGTACGAAGCATCACTTCCCTTTTAATTACAGTGTAATAAAATGTTTGTAACATAATAGTTGTAACTTTTATGTGGTAAGTGAAAATACTTTTAATGTTAATAATACTAGAATTCAATTCAAAAATTAGAGACGGACAAAAACGTTGGACGTCCCTGCCTTGGAAAAAAACGAAGTCTGGCAACATCCCATTTAGAAAGCCTCCTGGCTATCCCCTGGTGTTACTTGTTTATGTGCAACTGTATTAACTTAAGCAGTTGATAAAATATTCTGAAATGGTGGCAATTTTGATGTAATTTGAACAATTGAAAAATTACTATTGGATTCAATATTCAATGCACTAGTAAAAGCCCTGTGCTACAATTATTATTGTAGAAATTAAAAGCCAAACGGTTTACGAATCAAGCCCTGTCTTAGAGAATTGTGTGCCAAAATCGTGCGCGCTGATATTAAGAGTTGCGTTTTAAATAAACGGATGGGTATTGCTCGTTAATAATGAGTGCTTGGCATTCCACCTTTTGAGCGTTGCGTGAGACCATTGAACTATGAAAGTGCGAAACTTTAAATAAACGGACAGAAAGTGCTCTTCAATAATAAAGGATTTGCGGAATTACGTAATGTATTGAAGTCGAGTATTAGAATTCCCTATATATCTGTAGTTTGGGACGGTACCTCAGAAATGAAAGAGTCTTCGCCAGTATATTAGATTTTGTCGTACGATATGCCACTTCCTCATAATTACTGTTTTATAAAATGCTTTGAATACAACAGTATATACATAGTTGTGAGTAATTTTAATATTTTAAATGAAAATATATATACTTGTAGTTAATATTATAATTCTGTACAAAAATGGGGGACGGTGACAAATACGTTGAATGTCTTTCCCTGGGGAAAAATGAGGAGAGGGGAGGGGGAGGGGGAATGTCACATCCAGAAGGCCCTGATGTACTTGGACATGTGTAATTGTATTTTCTTGAGTCATTTACAAAATATTCCGAAATGACAACAACGTTGAAGGGATTTGAATACTACTGAAAAAGGGAAAATTACTACTGGATCCAATGTTTTTCCAAAAGTACAAAATATAACACGTAATTATGTATTGAAGCACAACACTGAATTCTCATAGAATTTTGCCAGTAGTTTGTTTTTAGTGTGCACAGTTTCGGATATAGTCTGTTAACCGATATCTGGTTACTTAACACTTAATAAATGTAACGTTAACATTAATGTACATATATGTACTGTTAAGATGTAAAGTTTCCATAGGAAAAGTGTTAGGTACTTACTTTAACCTAATATTATTGGTCAAAATGAAAACCTTTGTGAATACTGGAGGTGGGCTCTTGTGAGCTCACCTCCGTATAAAACTTCGTGCCTCCGTAGGTACGAGAGAAGAGAGGAATTCCAGATCTCGTGCGGAACACAAGCAAGAGCACACGCAAGAAGGCGAACACAGTGTATCAAATCTACGTACTATATGTGAATAAAGTATATCTCGTGAGTAACTACATATACGCACATACGCGTCTTATTTCTCGTATCTTGAGACCATAACCCGCAATCCCTCACTCCAAGTGTGTGAATTCCCTACCGACTACACATTTCCCCATCAACTCACTCTCTCACTCTCAATATCATCAATATTCCCTTTTTATTTCCATAATCGGCTCTTCATTACATTCTCCTCATTACGAACCATCAACTAACTACAACATTAATAATAACATGGTGCACGGTGCGGGTTCGATGGTTCTCAACAAAACAATTCTCAAATTCGTAAGCCCTTAATAACAATTATTTTCCTCTAATTTGTGAACAATTTCTGTGCAAATATATTTGTGGCGTCAGCCGCTAAACAGAACTCTGCCCAAATTTTCCATTTTTTCTACCACATTGTCAATTAAATTCTTACGTGGCGTCAGCCGCCGCCGGAGGCTATGCCTGATTTTTCTATAAATTGTCTCCAGTTTCCCCGTGCCACATGTCACCTCACGATATCAGATTTATTAGAGTAGCTGAACTCTTTAATCATCCCGAATACATCATCTGTAATAATCAAAAATATATAGCACTATTACTCAGTGAGGCCGCACTAGTTCAACTAACTCACGACGACGAAATACGTGCACGTGCCAAATATAGTCATCTATCCTCCACACGAGCACTCTATCTTTACAAGTTCTACAAACTGTTCAAGCAAAAACTCCCTCGTTACGTTAACTCCAACATTGAGCCCCAACCAGTTGATAGGAGTGACATAAAAGTTATCCGGAAAAACCCAAGCAGAATTCCGCGATCAATAAACAGTTCGACTACGACCCTGCCTGAAACCACCGTGGTGACCGTCCCCGACGACATCCTCAACCACGTACCATCCAGTGAAGGCGAAACTGACACCGAAGGACCAACACCGGAACCCACAACACCTCTTGGAGGCTTTGCGAGTTTTCACCCTAGTAGGACATCCACCCCTGCTGTCTCTTCCGGTCCAGCGACTCATGACTCGATCTTCGATCAACATTACACAGTAAGTAACAATTTTAATTTGTCCAACAATCATACTCTCACCGGCATACCACATCCACAACCCACATCTTCACGCCTTTTTGCCCCCCGAGACCTTCTCGAAGACGTCGCCCAGAAACTCGTTGATGACATTAAGACCAAGCAAGAAACAGACTCTTCCGGGACTAGCATCCTTACGTACTCCCATTACCAACAATTGCTGTATGATCTCAAGTTAACCACAGAAGTTACATCTGACGGTCATTTCCTCAACACCAGAGAAACATTTACAAAAATTGTAGCACGAATCCTCCGCATCTTTACACTTTGGCAGACTAATTCGAATGAATTTGCACCCATCATTGAAGAAATAGAGGACATCCAAACTTCATTACTAGCTCAAGAATTCTGTCCAACCGTAACTACTACTCCAGTCACAACAACTACTCCTTCCGTGTCCACTACTAAGACCCCTACCTATGTTATCGAAACACACAGCTACACGCCTGTAATCCTCGCTTGGACTACCCAACTGCAAGCCGCCCACAATTCCACTCAGGACATTGCCCATCTTCTCAGTTACGCGTCTTACTTAGGCATAGTACAGGAATTTAATCTCGCCTCCAAATATACCCACAACCACTGTCACTTCTCCTCCCAACAAGCTTACAAGGAAGGACTCTTTCTTTTAGACCAACAGTTTATTTCAATTGCAACACAAACCTACCCGGACATTTTTTCCGCTCCCGTCACTCACCCAGACAATCACACCGATAATCATTCTCATACAGCTCCTCAGGATAATACCGCTGTTCTCATTCCTGACGTTGACACTACCGCCGCATACGACAGTGACAATCCTATCTATAATATTAACATAACCCCCCCACCTCTTTCAGATTCAAACTCTGATTCAGGGTCACTCCACTCTGAATCTCTCCATTTCACCACTGCCACCAACAGCTCTTCCTCTTCCCGTACCACTTCTCCTATTCCAACGCCTCCCCTTATTCCTACAATTATTCCTACAAAAAATTCCACCATGGACTACACCAGATTTCTTTTTGACAAACCCTCTTACCCGTCACCCAAAATCTCATCGGAGGAATTAGCAGAATTCCTCCTGAGATGTGACGATTTTTTCAATACATTCCAAACGGACGACAAGATGAAAAAGTCTTATGTCTATAGAAAACTCTCCGACGCTGCCAAGACGGCCAAAGATTTTCTGTCCCACTTCTACAATCTCACATCCACTTCTCGCCAAACTTACGCCCAATTCAGGGATGACCTTTTAAACAAAATGCCACGGGATATTCCGGATCGGAAAAGTAAGCTTCTCGATGCACTCTCTATGACTCCCTACCCACACGAACCCCCAACTAAGTTCGTGTTAAGAGTTAAGTCTGCTGCAAGCACAGACTGGTCCACTTTTCCAGAAGCCACTACAGTGAAAACATTGTTGGACAAACTCGACACAACGGTGAAGATTTTCATAACCAGCAAAAATCTGAAAATTAAAAATTTCAATCATCTCTTGGACGCTCTACGCGACTATGAATCATGCACAACTCCCCATACAGACCATAATGCTGTTACTCTTGCAACCCCAGTCCTTCCTTCATCATTGGAACAAACTCTGGCCACGCTTCTTGAGAAAATAGAAAAATTAGAAGCTAAAGACACTCCAATTATGGCAGTCACTCAACATGCTCAGCCACAGCGCTCACAGTACAACAACTTTCAACCTGGACTCGGTTCTAACATTCAACGAACCTACACGTGTTACAAGTGTAACCAAACGGGTCACACAGCACGGTATTGCCCAACTCAGCCTGCTCAACCTCAAAATCCAGCTGAAATCTGCGGCCGTTGCTCCCGTCCAGGACATCATGCTAACCGTTGCAGACAGCCAGTTGCTATACATTACCAACAATTTCCACAATATATGCAACGACGACGTGAAGAAAGACAACAACAACTACAAGGCCAGCCTTTAAACTCCAACGGGCAGGCTCCACAAGGCCTGCCCCGACGCCAGCTTCTACCTATACAAGCTGCAGACCACCAAACCTCACAAGACAGCCACTAATAATTCCTTCTATTATTACAGAATGTACCACTAACATCACTGTACACTCACTTTCATGTTCACTTAAAATCATTGTCAGTATAAACGGTATAAGCCTCCCGTGTCTTATCGACACAGGAGCAGCTGCTTCGTTGATCCATCCATCATACGTACCTCAAGGCACACACATCACCAAGACCAACCTCACACTCATAGATGCCTCAGGAAATCCCATGCCCAATACAGGACTCGCCCTTGTAAAAATCAAGATAGGAGACTGTACATTTCTTCACCCTATGATAATTGCTCCTTCCACAGCACTTCGCTGCATCCTGGGAACAGATTTTCTGTACTCCAAAGGAGGTTTCGTCATCAATACTCAAGACAATACCATCTTCAACAAATTTACGGGACACATTCCGTTAATCCATACGCTCCTACAACACGATAATGCACTTAGGGCACAATGCGAAATTCCAGTAGATACCTTACAACACTTACCAACGAGAACACAGCTGTCAAATAAATCTCCTACTCACAAAGACCAGGACGTTAACTTCCTGCCCAACCCTTGGTTTGCATCTACTACACCACTTGTGACCTCTTTTCCAGTCTCTACGTCTACTCAAACTCTTCCTCTTTTTCAAGACACAGCTTCTCAAACAATTTCTACAACGAAAATTCAACCTCAACATAGAGTTACATATTCACAGCCTGAAAAATATTCTCCAACTCCAGACATATCTTCTGATGAGACAGACCAGGATTACTTCCATCGCTCCACCCATCCACTTCGCCGACGTATTTCTACCTCCCGAAGAATTACTCTCAAAACTACACCTACTCCCATATCATCTGTCTCAGCTAAACCTTCTACAACGTCCAAACTCACAACAATTCTTTGTGTTTCCACTACCATGGAAGACGATGTTCTCCGTGTCCATGGAACACAGGTTATTTCACCCAGGTCTCATGTAACCATTGCAACCATTCACTCCATTGAACACACTTCGCCTCTATATTTCCAACCTCATGACTCATTACACACACAATTCAATATACTTGCTCCTCATGCAATACTTAGTCCCGATTCTAAATTCTTCCTTCTCACAAATCCAACTTCTATGACTATTACCTTACCAGATGGTCTGGGCCTCGGAAATTTAACTACCTTCGACATACATGATAATTCTATGCAACCGATACATATCAATGCGATCAATACTTCCCAATTGGAAACTGAAATAGCATCTTTTAAAATCAATCCGGATTTCAATCCTGAGGATCAAACTAAACTCCGTTCATTATTACGACAATACAGGAACTCTTTTTCCTTCCAACCTAATGAACTCGGTAAATGTTCCACGATTCCATTCCGAGTTGAACTACAGTCTGGAGGTATAGTGGCTCATAAACCTTACAAAACCTCCTCATACCAGGACGCCATCATTGATGCCGAAGTTAAGAAATTACTCGATAATAACATTATCGAGCCATCCACGTCACCTTTCTCAAGTCCCGTAATAATAGTATTTAAGAAACCCAATGACCAGGGCATAAGGAAGCCCCGAATGGTCATTGATTTCCGATCCCTCAACGCCATCACTAAACCTATGCATTGGCCCTTGCCCAGCATAGACGAGATTCTCCGTCGTCTCCAGAATCAAAAGTATTTTTCAACTCTAGACCTCGCGTCCGGGTTCCATCAAATAACGGTGGAACCTGCCTCCAGAGAAAAACTCAGCTTCATCACCAGAAATGGACAGTATCAATATAAGGACATGCCATTTGGAACGCGCAATTCCCCATCTCATTTTTGCCGCGTGATAGATGTTATTCTGGCAGATCTCAAATACAATACCGCTCTAGCATATGTAGACGACATTATTGTTGCCAGTCAAACTATTGACGAACATATTTCTAAACTCAGGAAAATCTTCATACGCTTCGCACAACATAATCTCAAATTTGAGCCGACCAAATGTAAATTTGGTTACGAAACAATAAACCTCCTTGGTTTTACAATTACGGCCTATGGAATTCAACCCTACTATGACAACCTCAATGGTTTACGGATGATGCCAGTTCCAACTAACATCACTACAGTACAGTCCTTTCTTGGAATGGCTAATTTCTTCCGAAGATTTGTGCCAAATTTTGCGCACATAGCAGCGCCATTACGGGAACTCACCAAGAAAAATACACCGTTCCTGTGGACTCATGAATGTGATCAAGCATTTCAAGCTCTCAAGAATCTCTTATTATGCAAACCAGTCCTAGCACACTATGATCCCCAAAAGGAAACATTTTTATATACAGACGCCTCCTACCAAGGACTTGGTGCCTACATGACACAACTTCACCCCGATGGTTTGGAACATCCAGTTTTCTTCCTCAGCCGACGTTTAAATAAATATGAGGCTAAGTATCATATACGACTTTTAGAACTTCTGGCCATTACATGGTCAGTCATGAAGCTAAAGGAGTACTTACTTGGAATACACTTTACAGTGCGCACAGATCATCATAGCTTATGTTATATAATGAAGAGTAAGGATAGCTTGGACCCCAAGCTACAACGACTGCAACTTCTATTGATGCCCTACGACGTTACTATAAAATATGTCAAGGGTACAACTCATAAGGTCGCCGATTGCCTCAGCCGCAATCCTTTCCAAGAGCCTACACACTCCCAGACCGACGATGAAGCATGCCTCTCCGTTCATACAATAGACATTGGTACTCTCCAACAAGAACAGGCAAAAGATCCAGTACTCCTGGATATAATTAATAAGCTTCCAACAAACTGGAGAGTACGTTCAACATACGCTCTATACGATAATATTTTATATAGGCATAACAAAAAACTTGGAGAAAAATCCCTCCTGATGATACCACAACACATGGTCCCGGACATAATTCAACGTCACCATAACCCAGTGTCCCACACAGGACATACCAAAGCTCTGAAGGAAGTCCAACAAAGCTACTACTGGAAAACAATGAGCAAAGATATCAAAGACTTTATACAATCATGCTCATTTTGTCAAGAAAGAAAATCTCCCCGTGGTCAAAAACAGCCCGGAGAGTTCCAATTCATTCCTATTCCCCTCAGACCCTTCGAAAGAATTCAGATGGACGTACAGGGTCCATTGACGAATAAAGAAGGACGTCCAAGATATATAATCACTGCAATTTGTTATCTCACGAAATTTCTCGTAGCTGAGGTTGTACCCACAGCAGACGCTTCCGCTATAGCCAAATTCATCTTCCAGAAAATAGCTGCCGTATATTCCCTTCCCGAAATTATACAGTCAGATCAAGGGACAGAATTTAACAATGCTGTCATTACAGAACTTTCCAAAATATTTGATTTTAAAATGAACTATAGCACTGCTTTTCACCCCCAAACGCAGGGTCTTATCGAGAGATCCCATCAAACATTGGGTGACTGTATTGCTATATACAGAGCTGAAAATAAGGCCGACTGGCCCCATGCCATTCCAGCTATTATATTCCATCTCAACAATACTCTTCACAGCTCCCACGGTTTTACACCATTCTACGTGCTGCATGGTTTTCATGCACGCACCCCGTTGAGAAATGCATTTCCTACTTTTACTCCAGAAAATAGAAACGTCCAAGACATGACGTCACTCTGGAAAACTACTCATGACATACTAGAGACCCAAAGGAAAAAATACGCCGCCCGCGTAAATCAGTCTAAACGAACAGTAAACTATAATATTGGTGACAATGTGCTCCTCGAGCACACGTCCATACAACCTGGTACGAGCACTAAGTTACTACCCAGATGGAAAGGACCATTTTCTGTTATTGACCGACCCTCCGAAGTTAACTACACTATTAGAGGATCTGTTGGTAACACTGTTAAAACCCTCACAGTTCATGTGTCCAGGTTGAAAATATTTTATGAACGCCCCAATGTGTTCAACACTAAATCTCTGCTCAATAATGACGATGCACCTCCAGTGCAGGAATCTTCTACAAATCTACAAGACATTCCTCAGGAACTTACTAAATCTACAGGAGAACTACCTTCTCCAGAACCTGACATTACTCCTGAACTTATTGCTGAACAACCCTCAAGTCCAGCCGACGTTATTCTTGAACCAAATTTACCTACAGCTGACACTCATGCATTTCCACTACGGGATACAGTGCCTCCATTTCCCGTTCAACAACCTCCTACAATTCCTCCAGAAAATCAAGAGCAACCTCATAAACCTACCTATAGAGAAGCACTAATGTCTGCACCTAAAAATTCTACTGTGGAAATTCCTCGCTCCTCCTCTATAACACTTCCTAATAAACGTGTTAGGAGAACCCAGCAACAATTATTGGAACAAGAATCTCAACAAATATTACCCACAGATTTTTATTCCCGAACAGATACAGAATTTAGACGTAGCACAAGAACAAATATCCATGCTATGGATAACCTATTCAACTTCACTACAATTTGCCCCACAAATAATCACAGTTATCAACTGTAACAACACGGATATCGGATCCAGCTTCATTTATAAATATATGCTCTATGCTCAGCAAAATTCATGAACAACCCTTCAAGTTATAACAGAATTTTATTCCATAAACAACACATACAACTCCCATTTCGGAGTCGTTTACAAATCCAAGATTCAATGCGCTACATAATGCTACTCTAGGTTCACTGACCTCTCTTGACCTCAAAAAAAAAAAATTTCTATGTTTTTATTTACAAGAAAAAATTGGCGTGACCCGTGTACGCCAGTACCACCCGAGGGTTTCCCCCCCAACCCCCCCCCCCTAAGTGGAAGGTCACCCCTCCCTCACGGAGTGACCCTTCCCCCTTAAAAGTCAGCCCTTCTAAAGGTATCACATCATGACCTGTCATCTCTCATTAACCAGACGTACTGTATCAAGATAAACTACAGAAAATTCAAAATAATAATCTGTGCCTTTCAAAGGTCACATCCTCGGTCATCTGTTTCCATTCCATGTACAATGAACTTGTCCCACATTATTAAACACTAGCTTGCCATTACCAGGCAAAGGTCCCCGAGTCACTCTGAGCACTTGGACCGCAATTTAATAAATTGAACCCTCAAGCATCTACTGCTCATAATGTGAACACAAAATACATTGTACAATGACCAACTTCATCAACAGACTCCCTGGATCTACGAATTGCAAGGGCAAGACAACCGCAGACCCATACTCCTAACAAATATAAAAAGTCAAGAAAGAACAGAAGAACACTGTACGAAGAACAAATAATATTATTTGGAACTTCACAATATCTTCAATGATGATCAGCACCAGCACACAGATTTCCGTTGTCACCCTGTAACATTACAAACCCTGCATTATAATTTTATTCTGAAAAAAATACTAATGTGCACATTTCTTTTGAGTTCCAGCAAAATTCCTCACTCACTTTTGCAGACTTCACAACATGACCCACATTCCCGGATGTTCAGGTCAGCACCCTCTAGGATGACACCTCAAACAGCAAGCACACATGGGACGCCATGACATTTGCAAGTCATCTACAATCAAGAAAAAATACAAAAAAAATATATTATTTTTCATTACTAACAATTTTCCCTAGCTTCACAAACACTTTCACATAATTCTCCCACATCACACTCTTATATTATACATTTAACAATTTTGTCTTAATTCTATACCTACGTACTATGAGCTGCAGCTCCAAACATATTTTCCTTATTTCAAGAAACTGTAGCTGATCACTACATTTCGCCACTTCCCATTGGACACCCTGTACACACACAAAATTTCTGTACAATCTGTAATACACACACTTTAAAGGTCATACTATAAGCTATTTTTCAATTTCAATCTCACTAACCCAATACAAAATTGTTACTCACCGTATATAAGGTCTCCATCTTGCGAATTCCCTCTCCAAAGTTTCTTCAATTCTATCTTAATAATTCTGAGGACAGAATTTTCTGCCACCCCAGGAAGTTTATACAAACATTTACGCTAATACTACACAATTTTGATGTTATTTTAACGAAATATTACAGTTTTATGTAAAGTCTACATGTTAAAATGATATTACTGGAACAAATAATATCCGCAGAGCTAAAACTTTGTATTTAACTACAGTGGAAAGAGTTCAAGCAAAGAAAAACCAGAGGAAAAAGAAACTACGTCGTCCCAGTTCAAGATAGAAGCGGACTAAAAATACCAACGGTACAAAAAATCTGTTACAGTTCCTACCCTTTTAAACAATGGGGACATTGTTTCCCCTTTCCCGTAGAATGTTAACCGATATCTGGTTACTTAACACTTAATAAATGTAACGTTAACATTAATGTACATATATGTACTGTTAAGATGTAAAGTTTCCATAGGAAAAGTGTTAGGTACTTACTTTAACCTAATATTATTGGTCAAAATGAAAACCTTTGTGAATACTGGAGGTGGGCTCTTGTGAGCTCACCTCCGTATAAAACTTCGTGCCTCCGTAGGTACGAGAGAAGAGAGGAATTCCAGATCTCGTGCGGAACACAAGCAAGAGCACACGCAAGAAGGCGAACACAGTGTATCAAATCTACGTACTATATGTGAATAAAGTATATCTCGTGAGTAACTACATATACGCACATACGCGTCTTATTTCTCGTATCTTGAGACCATAACCCGCAATCCCTCACTCCAAGTGTGTGAATTCCCTACCGACTACACATTTCCCCATCAACTCACTCTCTCACTCTCAATATCATCAATATTCCCTTTTTATTTCCATAATCGGCTCTTCATTACATTCTCCTCATTACGAACCATCAACTAACTACAACATTAATAATAACAAGTCATAAGAATGTTTAGTGCTCGTCGTTTAGTGATTTTGTTAACATTTTGGGTATCCAAACTTGACTGAATGATTTAAAATTATTGTAATAGCAAAATCTTGCTTAAATGAGTGAGCGGAACGAAATACATACTTTACATAAATACATCTCTTTCAAATGGAACCCGTGGAAGTACAGGAAAAACTCGATATAACGGAATCCCAGAGGACCGAAAAATTTTGTCCGCTTTACAAAATTTCCGTTGAATGCACATAACGGATTTTATCCGTTATATAATTTCCGAAATGACAAACAAGGCTGATTAGGAATATTGACTTAAATTCATTGAAAAACAACATTGAAACACCAGACTAATAATATAATAATTATTCAACTGTAGAAGCATTGAATTGGTTAAATATAGAAGTACAATAATTTAATACATATTCATCGACACGCAAAAACTTAGTTATTGGTTGCTGTGCTTTTATCATTTGGGTTCATTTTTACGTGAACACTTAAACAATTTCCTTCAAATATCATTCACTCTGGTTGACGATCTTTGCATAGTTGAGTTTGAGAGTTCCCACTTTGAATTTCAAATATAGTACCTACTTTTTCTACTAAATTTAAACTGTCGGTCGGATTTTTCGGACATTTTAGCACTGTGAACAAATTGCAAGACATAAATCCAAACTAATTAGATGAAACACGCAAGTGTTCAAGTGTTCTTATTCATTCAACCAAAATGTATGTGCAACGATTTGGTCCCAATATGACCATTCATGCTACGTATATAAATACATGAAGAACAAACGTTTGAATTGTCTTGGCTAATGATTACATGTTAAAGCGAGCCAACAGATTATTTTGTAATAAATTTCCGCTTAAAATCCGTTATATACATGCAAAATGTTTCCAAAGGGCTTCAAAGTGTGTCCGTTATAACTAATTTTCCGGTATACAAATGCCCGTTGTATGCAATATTTTTAGCATTGGTTATATAGGAAACTTGCCGGGACAAATAAATCTGTCCGGTGTAACTAAATATCCGTTGTAGAGCCATCCGTTATATCGAGTTTTTCCTGTAATACGTTTAACATTTGTGAATTCAATTTCCCTTTCTAATCAGTGCTGCGATCGGGTCAAGTAATTTCAAAACTTGACCATGAACTTGACTTGACCACGAAACTTCAAGTAATTTTCAAGACACAACCTGAACTTGATAACTCGCGTTCGTGTAATTACTTGACTTGTCAAGTTAAAGTAATCAAGTAACTTTTGTAAGACCCGAACTTGATCAAGTAGTTAAAGTTCCAAACTTGACTTGAACTTGACTTGACCATGACTTGAACGCGACTTGAACTTGATAATTCAAGTTAAGTATCACAAAATATAAGACATGGTCACAATAACTTGTCGAACTTGCATCGGCAAATTATTTCCTTCAGACTGAAAATCAAAACGCATTCAGAAAACAATTTTACTGCTATTTTTTATTTAAAACCATTCGAGGACATCTTTGAGTGTATACTGAATACAGTAAAAGTCCGAAATAATTGACTACAATTTATAAAGAAATTTCCCTTAAAAAACGTCTAAAGCATTGTGTAAATGAAAGTTGGGGTCATACAAATGCATCCCTGATATCGATACATTCCTTATAACCCGAGCCCTTATGACGGACTTTCACTGTATATCTGACGAGTTTTACATGGTGTCAAGTTTTATTTAATGTTCATATATAATTACATATACCTAATACCTACTTGAGTATTACCAGTACTCTTAATTTAATATTTCATACACTAGTACTTATTTATTGTAAATGGCCTTTGTAAAGGCTATCCAAGCTCATTTTATATTGGAATTTATTTACACAAGTTGAAACTAATAATTCTAAGCAACAATATGATTATCAAGATAATTCTTTCATTTCATGGTGCGGCTGCTGCAACAACTAACAATGAACAGCGTCTGGTAGACAAGACCTTTAATAAAACGGACTCTGATTTTGAATTTTGTCCTTTGATTTATGACATGTGCAAACAAAATACCCTAAACACGACATGAAATTGGATTGTGATTTTGAAATTGCTTCCGTGCTTTATGGCATGCGCAATCTAAAATTACTTGAACTTGACCATGAAATGTCAAGTTCATTGTCAAGTTTTTTCTTTCCATTACTTGACCCTGAACTTGACTTGAGGTTGAAGTAAATTTCCCTTACTTGTACTTGAACCCGACTTGTCTTAAAATGTCATGGTCAAGCCGAGTACGTACTTGAACTTGACCCGAAAGATTCAAGTAAAATAATTGGCCTACTTGAACTCGACCCGAACTTGAACTTGACTTGAAAACTCAAGTATTACTTGAACTTTTCCGCAGCACTGTTTTTAATGCATTTAAACCCTGTTGATGTAATTGAAACACAAGTGCCTAAAACAGCCTACTTCGTTTTGACACGGTTTCGATCATAAGCAGTGAATGTTGTCAGTGAGAGGCACGAGCGTGATGAAAAGTTTTGAATTTGAAAGTATTTTTAATCCCTACTCTATGTATGTACACACAAATTTTGAGAAAACATTAGTACTCAAGTTCAAATTACATACGTGTAAGTTCATGTGAAATCTACTGATAGATATGAAATACAATTGAATATAAATAACAAATGCACAATAATTAATTACATTCCACAAACTATATTACCGGATAATTCCAATAGGGACTCTCAGCATCGCTTCGATGCTTAAAATCGTCTCTAAAAGCAGGAAAAGTTGTATGCTCTCCATCGTCATCCGGTCAAGTCCAACCCATTGGGCTGGAAAAAAGAAAAAAATTTCCCTGTACTTTGGGACTCGAATGTCCACGTAGGTCTCTCTCCGTCTCTCACGAAGTCAACATAATTTTTGTTAGTTCACATTCAGTTCCATACTTGTCGACAGACAGTCTATTATACAATTTTTATCTTGTATAATTATTACACTAAAGTTTCCCTAGCCATTAAAAATTTGGTACAATATTTGACTCAGCTCAAAATCAGAGTTACTTCAAAATGTGATACAGCCAAAAGGCCTCCACTTTCACCAGGAAATGTCCAAGTGGTTTTGATCAATTCTGGTACACAGTAATAAATGAGTCGAATTGATCCCCTTTTTTTTGGCATTGTCATGCGTCATAAATATTGCAAAAACAATGCTTCCATCCCACGCCCATCATGAAATGTTTGATATACTAATACATTCCTATTTATTTCTTAGATTTTGAAATTTTATGTACTCAAGCGTACATTGGTTAAGTGGGGAGAGAGACTAAGATCTCAAAAAGGAGAGTAACTCTCATAATTAACAACAGCATATATCTTACTGCTACACTGCAACTTTAATTTTGGTGGTGATAAATTTCAAACCAGTTAAAGCATTTCTGGAGCAAACGAGCACCTTTTGTGCAAAGCCATGGAATAGTACCTGGACCACGAACAAGAAACCTTCGGATATGGAGGCTTTGAGGGGTGTAAAGCTTACTTTTGATATTTTCGAGGTGGGAAATTTACTTCCAAAATTGATGTAATTCATCATTTTATTTTTTGAAACAAGATTTTAAAGATGTCGTATTCGTAGCCCAAAGATTTGTGGGGAACAATAGAGTCCTCTGGATTTAAAGTACTCGTTGTCCTCAAAGATTACAAGGACGATATGGATTACAGTGCTCTCTATTACAGAGCGTAAATAAAATCATCACAATTTACTTTCTATGCCTCAATAAGACGGAAATGACATTGTGTCAACGCAAATGGAATAAATGTTCTGCTGCTATAATGCACATGGAGTAATAAACCATTCTGTAATGTTCAATGGCATATACCGTATTTTTGTCTCTCAACTGATATCTCACAATCAGCCATTTGTATAAAAAGTTTTTCACAATAGCTTAAAAGTATTAATAGTGTATGCACAATGTCCATGTCTTGTGCAAATTTTATGCAATGCCAGCTACCACGTCAGAATTTATTAGTACACTTTACAGAGAATTCCCTCTTCAGAAGATATAATTTTATGATTCAGAGGACTCAAAATATTACATGGCGTCGAGGAATTGAGATGAGATTTTCCAATAGTGTTTTCAATGGACACCTACAGCGCTATGCATGTTACCTGATTCTTCTGAAAATTCAAAAATTCTAGACGGTGAGCTCATTTCATTGCACCTGTCACCTGTCAATCAATGCAGCAAACCAATTACACGCAAATTTCCTGCGTCAGTCTGAAAGTTTCCTGTATTTTGGGACAGCAGGAGTTGGAACGCTAGCAAACAAAATCAGACAAACAAAATACACCTCTTCGTTGATATTGTTACGAATATATTATAAATAAGCTAGAATAAGCATAATCTTAAGTCAGCAAATAGTTTGGAAGGCCGTAAGCAAGGGCTTCGTGATTCCAAACGCTGACCAACATAATTATAAGCAAGGGAAAGGAAATGAATCAGATTATTTAATAAACGATAAGTTAGAAATAGAATAAGCTTAGACTAAGACACGTAGATTTTAGTAAGAGTTCTAATCTCAACCTCAAGCGAGCAACATCCGGAGGAGCCGCACCTAGGGTCCATTCTGACCGGAATGGAACCCAACAGGTAGCAAGAGGGGCAACATGAAATTAAGAGAATTTCGTGGAAGAAAGAAGAGATTTAGAATTCAATCCAAATTTAGTGTTAAATGTTAAGTGTTAATTTATCTCAAAGTTAAGGAACAGTAATTGGCCCAAATAAATTATACAATAACGAACTACAAGCAGAAATCAATAGTTCCATTTATTCATGCGTTTCACCAACATCGAAACCATAGTTCAGGGGAATGAAACAACCGAACCTAGGCTACGTCAAGTTATCCGTAGTAGCATAATCACCGGGGTAACAACAACGTAACAATATGTCATGCATGAATACTGTACTTCAAATATGTCATTTCGGTTATTCGGATAACCGACAAACTGTTCGGTTATAAAAATCATCCGAACCGATGCATGGCGGTTCGGTTTCGGATAGGAGTATCTTTTTATCCGAACAAAACGGTTCGGTTCGGATTTTGCCAAAAATTAACCGAAAACTTCGGTTCGGTTACGGTTCGGATTTATGTTTTAACCGAACCGATCTCATGCTTAGTTCAATTAGCGTCCAAATAATATTTACAAATAAGAACTTTTAACCTATGCCTGAATAAAGCTCCGCATGGGTCAAATATTTTTTGCCAGCAAACTTGAACCGAAACGGTCCTCGAATTTTTGGATAAAAGCAGAGCCAGATCCGGACTTGTTCGTTCAAGCAAAGGTACAAAATCCAACACTATGGGTATACCACAATAATAATATACACTGGGTATATGTATACGTGTACAAGTGCAATTGAGCTGTATTCATACTCGGACTGGAAATTCAATATTTTTAGATTGCCAGACTGACCCGTACTAGTAACTTAGACGGCATTCAAACTTCCATTAGTTATCGCATCACTTTTTTTTAATTTTAAATAAATTAGCCGCAATTAATCATTCATGTAATAAATTAATTGGCATCTTAATGACCCTTCTGTAATAAAATAGCATATTGCATAGACGCTTGAAAGCTACAAATTAAACTGCGTAAGTATCATTCTTATCTTACAGTTAGCAGGGTACTTTATCTTGAGAAGTGGCTCAAGACGTTAGTATTTGAGCAACCCAATGAGATTGACGATTTGATCTTGTAATTATCGCTAGTCAGTATAAAACACGCATATCTGTAACACTCAAACGAATTTCATTTGTTGAATTTAAAAAAAATAATTCATCGTCTTTCTTCACTGATGTTACTGCTGTGCTTGTTTTACTTGAGCTAATGACAACATGTACAACCTTCCATATTTTATCCTTCCAAATAATTTTGACATAAGTGAGAGTAATAGTGTAGATAATGTCCTCATCGATTCATCTTACCATTCTAAAAATAACGACATCATTTCCGAATGTAAAAGCAGTGAAATTGATTGTCAAATTTCACTTAAAGTTTTATTTATTACTCATAATAAAGTAGATAATTTGTTTAAACCTCTTCAACTAGTTATCCCGTCGATTGAAGATAGATATACATTTTCAAGTGTGAGTTTTTAACTCCTGTTAGCTTACCTTTATCATTTATGACGAAAAAATGTGCATTGTTTCCTTCATCGTAAAATTATTTTGTAAACTTACCTTTCACATTCGACACAATTCATAAATTATCGTGTGTAAATATTGTTGTAATAGGGGTCTAAAATAAATCAGCCAGCTTTTATAAACAAATGTTTATTTTAAAAATAACGGTTTTCGGTGAAAAAATGCCTAATATTTGGCAAAGATGGGTTCCAAAGTATTGCCGAGGTTTAGAGCCGGGTTTGGGCCAGCGTTGCGCCAAGGAACGTAACCAGTCAAAAAACAGTATTGTTAGATCTAATTTTATAGAAAAATCAATAGAATTTGAATACCATTTTACTTGCTCAAACATATTTCCTAATATGCCTCAATTTAAACCCAACGACGGCAATTAAAATAATCACAATAACCTGATTGCCATTATTTTAATTGCTTAAAACACTTCAAAAGAGCAAATCAATCTAGGCAATTTTATTTTTAATTCACTAAAATTGTACAACGCATTAAAAAATGGCTTGATTCCGTCGATTTATGTGCTAACTCGGACACCTTGTGCGGGACACCTTTTCACTCTACAAACAATCAAACTTTTCTCTGCGGAAGTATAAAGTTGTAGAGTAATTTTTAGCTGAACTCAATCTAACTAATCCCTGTAGCATAAAAGAATTATTTTAAAACTTGTCTGCCGTTTTATTTTTGTTATTTTAACACCCATTATTCATTTTTTTAGAAAATTCAACATCATTTCAAACCCATTTTACTTATTCATATACCTTTCCTATACAGTAAGTCTCAATTTTGAACTAAGAAGCATGATTAAAATATTAATTATAATAGTCTAAACGCCTTACTTTATTTATTTGAAGTCATTTAAAGGAGCTTAAGCTGGAATTATTAAAGTTAGAAAACAGTATTCCAGGTATATGATATCTCATAAACCGATTATTTTGAGATTTCCTTAAATAATACCAAGCTCACGGATAATTCAGAATTTACAGAATTACTCCAGTGGTGTTTTACAGATAGAGGAACTCAGATGTGCATTTAAACAGATATTAGTTTCCTAGTTTTCTTCAATCCCTCACAAAATAAAATACAATCAACGATAGTTATGTTGTGCCCTGCGGATGTCAAGTTCTATCTTTACTTAGTTCAAGTAGCATCCAAGTATTTTTTAATACCTTTCGAACTGTGCCTGAGGGATGGAGAAAGAGCTCAAATCCGTGTTGGAAGTAAACGACAAGAAATGACCTTCAAAATCCTTTACTTCTATGAAGTGTTGAGAGTATGTCTGAGCCTGTATTATTTAATTTTAAAAATTTTCGTTTATGAAGAGGTATCTTCAGCAAATGATATTGCTCTACATGCTATGTTTACGTTTGGTTTCTTGTTTTGCGCAACACTTCAATTTCATTTATTTTTACGAACTGCTGACATTACAGTGAAAATTTTTAACTTTATATTCACTGGAATGAATTGGGATTCGAAATTAGCAGGTACACATTAATTACACAATCAATCCTAACACGGTAATTTGTTTGACGTTTGTTTGCACCATTCTGTCAAATACATAAATAATTACCGTAAAAACCCCAAAGATGGCCCCCGGCCAACTTCCAAACATTAACCTAAACCCAGGCCATCTTTAGGGTCCCGGCCACCTTTGGAGGCCCGGTTATGTTTAGGGTTTTTACGGTACGTAAACATCTTTTCAGGATCGTTTGGTATATTCCAGCCAGGGAAGAAATTCTCGGCTCGAGAGAAGTTTGTGATATTTTATCCGTACGTAGTTGTTGTCTTTTGTGCTATACTGGTGCTACTCTCTGCAAATTTCTGTACAAGGTTTCATGTATTCCAATTGCTTCCCAAGTTCTTGCAAAACCCACTGACGCTTGTGACTCTTTTGATCCATGAGTTCTACAGTGCATATTTGTTTATCATTGCGTGCGTAATGTTCTTTGTCAATTGTCTTTTATTCCTTGAAAAAACTCAGAAAGCCCTATGGGAAATCGAGTCCATTAGGTGAGTATAAATTATTTGAAGTTCCAAGTCATTTAATTATTGTTTGTTTGTTACGATTTTTAATGTTTCGAAGCTCAGTTTAATATGCGTTTTTGTCCTACTAGTGGGAAGTTATCGGTCCGGAAAAAGGAGTTGGAGGAGTGTATTTCGTTATGCGTGATGACTCAGCAAATGGTTTGTATATTTAATCAAGGAAATTCATCGATGATATACATGTTAAAGCTGGGTGCTTTAACCGTTTCCATCAGTATGGGCTATGTTGGTATCCGAGCATATTCTCATGATTCTGGTTTTGGCGGATTCTTGATGTTGTATTCCATGTATGTGGCTAGTCTTTATATTGCTGGTTTTGGAAGCGCGTTTTGTGTGCTGGAATATTTTAAGAAGATAAAAATTCAACTTTTGCTAAGGAGCAAAATGGATTACAGAAGAATTCCGTGGTACGAAAAGAGAATCATTGCCATTGCCCCAATGGGGATACAAGTTGGACCCATACCCAGAATTGAAAGAGAATCCTCGCCAATATATTTAGATTTCGTCGTACGAAGCATCACTTCCCTTTTAATTACAGTGTAATAAAATGCTTGTAACAGAATAGTTGTAACTTTTATGTGGTAAGTGAACATAATTTTAATTAAATAATACTAGAATTCTATTCAAAAATTAGAGACGGGACAAAAACGTAGGATGTCCCTGCCTTGGAAAAATGGCGAAGGCTGGGAATATCTCATTTAGAAAGCCGCCTGGCTATCCCCTGGTGTTACTTGTTTATATGCAATTGTATTAACTTTAGCCGTTGATAAAATATTCTGAAATGGTGGCAATTTTGATGTAATTTGAATAATTGAAAAATTACTAATTGTTGGATTCAATATTCAATGCATTAGTAAAATCCCTGTGCTACAATTATTATTGTAGAAATTAAAAGCCAAACGGTTTACGAATCAAACCCTGTTTTAGAGACTTGTGTGCCAAAATCGTGCGCGCTTATATTAAGAGTTGCGTTTTAAATAAACGGATAGGTAGTGCTCGTTAATAATGAGTGCTTGGCATTCCACCTTTTGGGCGTTGTGTGAGACCATTGAACTATGAACGCGTGGAGCTTTAAATAAACGGACAGAAAGTGTCCTTTAATATTAAGAACTAGTAAAAGCCCTGTGCTTCACAGGCGCAAAAACTTGGAGAGGTGTAAGTGTAGAAATTAAAAGCTAAACGGCTTACGAATCAAGCCCTGTCGTAGAGACTTTGTAAGGAAGAGTGCTCCTTGCTCATACACGCGTTGGTGGACCCAACGCGGTACTTTGAATATTCAAATGAGAAGGTACTGGAACACATCTTCTTATGTGTGTTCCAGGTTCGACTGCCTCAGTGTTACCTAGGGCAGCGTGGGGTTAACTTGTACTCTAAACTCTAAACGATTCCAATAAAGAAGTCTGTTATATTATTGTTACCCTAACTTTAGCGTGGACTGGAGACTCTTATTCCTTGCGTGGCTTAGCATTGGCAATTCAATCATTATATTTCTTTTTTATGAGTTGAGTTGGTTGTGATAATTTGGGATTGCTTTTTAATTTGTATTTTTGTTGCTTCCCTCACAGTAGCCAGAGTAGGATTTCCCGCATTATACCACCGCTTACTCATAACTTGCTGTATGCCTAAATCGTGCGCGCTTAGTGTAAAAGTAGCGCTTTAAATAAACGGACAGGTAGTACTCGTTAATAATAAGGAGTGCTTGGCATGCCACCTTTTGGGCGTTGTGTGATGCCCTTGAACTATGAAAGTGCGAAACTTTAAATAAACGGACAGAAAGTGCTCTTTAATAATAAAGGATTTGCGGAATTACGTAATGTATTGAAGTCCAGTATTAGAATTCCCTATATATCTGTAGTTTGGGACGGTACCCCAGAATTGAAAGTCTTCGCCAGTATATTAGATTTTGTCGTACGGGGCGCCACTTCCTCATAATTACTGTTTTATAAAATGCTTTGAATACAACAGTATATACATAGTTGTGTGTAATTTTAATATTTTAAATGAAAATATATATACTTGTAGTTAATATTAAAATTCTGTACAAAAATGGGGGACGGTGACAAATACGTTGAATGTCTTTCCCTGGGGAAAAATGAGGAGAGGGGAGGGGGAGGGGGAATGCCACATCCAGAAGGCCCTGATGTACTTGGATATGTGTAATTGTATTTTCTTGAGTCATTTACAAAATATTCCGAAATGACAACAACGTTGAAGGGATTTGAATACTTGGACAATTACTACTATTTCCAAAGTGTTTATAAAAGTACAAAGTATAACACGTATGTATTGAAGAACAACATTGTATTCTCGTTCAATTTTGTCAGTAGTTTGTTTTTAGTGTGCGCAGTTTCGGATATAGTCACAAGAATGTTTAGTGCTAGTCGTTTAGTGATTTTGTTAACATTTTGGGTATTCAAATTTAACTGAATGATGTAACATTATTGTAATAGCAAAATCTTGCTTAAATGAGTGAGCGCAACGAAACACACACTTTATCTCTTTCAACTCAAACCCATGGAAGTAATACGCACAGGCACTCCGGAATAAGGGGGACAGGAGGGACAATGTCCCTCCCAAAAAACATCAGGGAGGTACACGCTATACTACTGCCCCCCCCCACTTTTCAAAAATCAAATAAGCCTTTTCCTGACTTTTTGCTGGCAAAACTACAATAAAGCTTACATTTTTTAAAACAATCCTGTCCAAGTTTCTATAAGTTGTATTTAAAACACACGAAAGAATTTATGTTTTATGGTTTTTTGGAATTTATGGTTTACACCGTGTTGCCAAATATCCTTTTCATCCCGCAATATTCTTACTTGTGGCGATCGGTTCAGTTAATTAACTGCTAGAATTAAGTAGTGACACTAGTCCGAAATAGACTTTTTAAAGCGACCCATTTTATCCTAGATAATGCTTTTGAACTTATGTGATTTTATGTCAGTATTGCAATACTTTCATGGTTAAATTTGTGCGATAGAGTTATAATATAAATAGTAGCTTAGGAATTCAACGCAACGCCACTCATCAAGGAAATAGAGAATATTTTTATATCCTTCATTCTTGGCTATTGGTGACCTTTTTTAATTTGGAATATTGTTTCCCACTACCTACAGAGACGAAAAATTTGATCTCCTCTTACCAGATAGATCCAGACCAAAACTTGATTGTACTTCTAAACCAGTAAATCTATCGGATAATGTTCCTTGCACCAAGATTGTGGAACAGATATTGCTTGACGAGACCAAAAATCAAAGAACAGATTGAACCATTCCCGTAGCTAGTTAGCAATATATGCATGAATCTATGATACCTCTATTTGAAATCCATAAAATTTTGCTAGTGCTCGTTCTTTAATTTTAAAAAAAAATAGAACATCTATAATTTACACGGAATTATACAAAAAATTAACAAATTATAAAATAGTGACTCCCAAAGAATAGCAAAAGATATGCGTGTTTATTGTTTCAAGATCAGTTTAGGAGTGACGGCCAGGAAGAAAATGACTTTTGATTAGGAATATATGCATAAGATTGATTGGTTCATAGTTAGAATTATAAATTCTACAAAATAACAATGTCAGTTAATATTGAGGCACTGGACTGGTTGGCAGTGGGTTGCCAATGCAATTAGTTTCAGAAGTAGTAACGAATAAAAATATTCGTTACAATACATATATACGTTTGTATATGGTCACTAGCAAAGAAACTAAAACCAATTAAAAAATGTTGTCCCCCCCACTTTGTCGGACGTTCCGGAGTGCCTGAATACGTATAACATTTGTGAATTCAATTTCCCTTTTTAATGCATTTAAACCCCGTTGATGTAATTGAAATACAAGTGCCTAAAACAGCCTACTTCGTTTTGGCACTGTTTCGATCATAAGCAGTGAATGTTGTCAGTGAGAGGCACGAGCGTGATGAAAAGTTTGGAATTTGAAAGTATTTTTAATCCCTACTCTATGTACACACAAATTTTGAGAAAACATTAGTACTCATGTTCAAATTACATACGTGCAAGTTGATGTGAAATCTGCTGATAGATATGAAATACAATTTAATATAAATAACAAATACACAATAATTATTTACATTCCACAAACTATAATACCAGATAATTCCAATAGGGTCTTTCAGCATCGCTTTGATGCTTAAAATCATCAATGAAAGCAGGAAAAGTTATATGCTCTCCATCGTCATCCGGTCAAGTCAAGGAAAATAGAAGGAAATTTCCCTGTACTTTGGGACTCGAATGTCCACGTAGGTCTCTCTCCGTCTCTCACGAAGTCAACATAATTTTTGTTAGTTCACATTCAGTTCCATACTTGTCGGCAGACAGTCTATTATACAATTTTTATCTGGTATAATTATTACACTAAAGTTTCCCTAGCCATTAAAAATTTGGTACAATACTATTTGACTCAGCTCAAAATCAGAGTTACTTCAAAATGTTATACAGCCAAAAGGCCTCCACTTTCATCAGGAAATGTCCAAGAGGTTTTGACCAATTTTGATACAAATTAATAAATGAGTCGAATTGATCCCCTTTTTATTGGCATTGTCATGCGTCATAAATATTGCAAAAACAATGCTTCCATCCCACGCCCATCATGAAATGTTTGATATACTAATAAATTCCTATTTATTTCCTAGATTTTGAAATTTAATGTACTCAAGTGTACATTGGTTAAGTGGGGAGAGAGACTAAGATCTCAAAAAGGAGAGTAACTCTCATAATTAACAATAGCATGTATCTTACTGCTACACTGCAAATTTAATTTTGGTGGTGATAAATTTCAAACCAGTTAAAGCATTTCTGGAGCAAACGAGCACCTTTTGTGCAAAGCCATGGAATAGTACCTGGACCACGAACAAGAAACCTTCGGAGCTTACTTTTGATATTTTCGAGATGGGAAATTTACTTCCAAAATTGATGTAATTCATCATGGCATTTTTTTGAAACAAGATTTTAAAAATTTCGTATTCGTAGCCCAAAGATTTGTGGGGAACAATAGAGTCCTCTGGATTCAAAGTACTCGTTGTCCTCAAAGATTACAAGGACGATATGGATTACAGTACTCTCTATTACAGAGCGTAAATAAAATCATCACAATTTACTTTCTATGCCTCAATAAGACGGAAATTCCATTGTGTCAACGCAAATGGAATAAATGTTCTGCTGCTGTAATGTGCTTGGAGTAATAAACCATTCTGTAATGTTCGATAGCATATACCGTATTTTTGTCTCTCAACTGAAGTCTCAAAATCAGCCATTTGTATAAAACGTTTTTCACAATAGCTTAAAAGTATTAATAGTGTATGCCCAATGTCCATGTCTTGTGCAAATTTTATGCAATGCCAGCTACCACGTCAGAATTTATTAGTACATTTTACAGAGAATTCCCTCTAAAGAAGATAAGACTCCATGATTCAGAGGACTCAAAATATTAAATGGCGTCCAGGAATTGAGATGAGATTTTCCAATAGTGTTTTCAATGGACACCTACAGCGTTATGTATGTTACCTGATTCTTCTGAAAACTCAAACATTCTACAACTTTAAGTCATACCTGCCACCTGAAAAATCCTTCGTAGTTTTTTTTAAAATTTGCTGTTACTTTTACCATACACGTCAATTCAAAGCGGAAATCCCAAGTATCGTGATGGGCAGGGCTGGATTTCGGGGGTGGCCCACTCTGACCCGACCAGGGTAAAAAAACATTAACCAAGGCTCTCCGATTTAACGCGTAAAGGCCAACAAATCTATTTTGAGGGTTAGGGCCGGGGTAAATATGTTCCAAAATGACAATTGATAAAATGTGTTCAAAATAATATATTTCGGATATTCATTTTTAACTGAAAATTGAACGAGCGGTTTTTCGGGTCTGGTTACAAATGTACAATGGCCAACTAATTGCAGCATTGGTTACTGTTAACCCTACAATGTTCAATTTTTAACCTTAATGTCGTTAATTATACGCATTTAGATGATTATATTGTTGGAAGAAAAATATTAGAGTACTACGGTACGAAAAACCGTTTGACAAAAAAATTCAACTTTTTGAAGGTACGTGAAACTTGTAAATTCCCATGTTAAATGCCATTTAAATTCTGCAGTTTTGAATTTCGAGACAAATCGACTTCGCGCCAAATTTTTTAAAAAAACTACGAAGGATTTTTCAGGAGGCAGGTATGACTTAAAGTTGTACTCAGGGTATGAGCAAACTAATTTTGGTGGAATTTTGAAAATCTGGAGGGGACACCAAAAAATGTTTACTTGTTAGAAGTGTGACTGCTTGGGAACCCCGGGTGTTGTTGGCATACCTTTTTGCAATTTCCAGTATTTCACATTATTACTACGAATGAGTTAATTTATTTACCTGCCGTGTACAGATGTATGTACCTTCATTTTTTGATCGCAAATGGCCATTGAAATACTCGTCGGTACTCTGAGTGCTTTGATGTTATATTTGCAAATTTTGTTATTTTAAGCTCATCCTCATATTTTGCACTAGAAATACACAATTTAAAAAATATAAACCATTTATGAAAAGTTTTGCTGTAATGTTTGGTCTCTTGCAAAAGTTACATTCCTTGCTACTTATACAACTGTTTTTTATTTTACAAACCATGTTGTTCATTCACTGATATTCGTTATTCCCACAAACATTTGAAATTTGGTTGTATCGTACTTGCAAAAACTGCATTGTTGCACGACATCCGAGTTTACACCAGTGATTGCAAGGACAACGTCCTGAAGGTAGCCCTAGGATTTCACTGGAAATTTGTCTAGTCAAGGGACAGGAGGAGTTGGAACGCTAGCAAACAAAATCGGACAAAAAATTATCTTCGTTGATATGTTATGTACGAATACTGTGCTTCAAATATGGCATTGTTAATATTGTCTAAAGAGTGTGAATTCTTCCATCAACTTCTCAGCATAGTGAAATTGCGGTCCGAGGTCCTGGATTTCTGAATACCTATTGGTGAGGTGCGTTGGGTCATTATGATGAGTCGTCTGTAGGAAACTACGAATGGGGACGGTCTTGTAGCTCCATTTCAATCTAAAGTAATGGTTTTATTTGTACATCCCTTTACATTTTATTTTTCAAGACTCACAAACTCCATGATTCACACTGCCCCAAATCGTAACGTATGTATATATTCCGTTCTTGCATTTTTAATCCGTTTGCGTACCCACAACAATTTTTAGAAGAAAATTACTAACAGAATATTACAATGCCCTGTCAGTATAAAGACATTTAAAAGCAACGCAGAAGGTTACACAATTCTGTGAGCAAAGCAATAATTAGTACTTTTAAATTTCGAGCTGGGCTCTCATATCTTAAATCCCTGAAGACAAGCTCCTAGTTAGCGTCTGGATTATAATGGCTGTAACTAATTAACCTTCACGTTTATTTTCAATATATTCATAAGAACGACACTTTCTCGCTAAAGTCAAGTATCAGTGACGAATTATTTTTATAATCGAGTGGACTAAATATTCCTATGGCTAAATAATTTCATATGCATGCACGTAATCGTAGACTGACGTTTTAGAGATTTTATTTACGTTGACGTGAAACATTAAAACATTACAAAAATTGAATATTTACTCGAGTTTAGACCACAAATAGGCCAAATGTTTTGATCCATCCAGATCGCTATCATTGTATGACCTGTACATTATTTTGATTAATCGTCTGATAAAAGGTGATAATGATGATTGTTAATGATCATTTTGGAAATCAAAATGTTCATAACGATAGAACAACAACACTTGTGGAATTTAAATTTAAATCATAAAAAGAATATTCATCGCTAAAGACAATTACGTAAACAGTTTCAGTATAGTCGTGACTAAGTCGAATCGTTGACCTTGTAATTTTTAGTGGGCTTGACCTAACTATTTCCTGCAGCATGAAGGAATTTTTTTAACACTCATCTTCCATTTTATTTATCAAATTGGACGACCTATTATCCGCGTTTATGAAAAATTGAACATAATTTCAAACCGACTTTACTCCAATTTAATAATAATGATGGAGGATTAAAAAGCAGGATTAAAATAATAATTGTAATAACCTAATCGTATTTATTTAATTTATTAGAAATCATTCACATGGGCTTATGTTGGAGATATTAAAAATAAGTCTCATTATTTCAATTAATTATGTGAAATTATTTAAACCGATTTTTTCACAGATAGTGAAAGATTTTAAATTAGAGCAAACATAGATGGTTTCCTTAAAGAATATCAAGCTCAGGGATACTTGAAAGCATTTTTCCAGCGCTGTTCTAGAGGATTTCAGTTTTCTAGTTTCCATAAATCCCCTAAAAAATCAAATACAAACAACGATCGCTATGTTGTGTTCTGTAGACGTAAAGTTCTATCTTTATTTAGTTCAAGTAGCGTCCAAGTATTATTTAATAGCTTTCGAGTTGTGCCTGAGGGATGGGGAAAGAGTTCAAATGCGTGTAGGAAGTCGACGACAACAACTGACTTTCAAAATCATGTACTTCTATGGGGTGTTGAGAGTGTGCATCGGCGTATATTACAGTACTTGATTTTAAAAATTGTCGTACAGTATTTGAAGAGACATCTTCTGCATATAATATTACACTACATGCTATATTTACGTTTGCTTTTGTATATTGTCTAGCACTTCAATTTCATTACCTTTTACGAACTCCTGACATTACGTTAAAAATTTCTAACTTTGTATTCACTGGAGAAAATTGGGATTCGAAATTAGCTGGTACAAATTAATGGCACAAACAGTAATTACTAAGAAAATATTTTCTCACGTTTGTTTGCGCACTATATCACATTCATAAATAAATATTAAACATCATTTCAGGATCGTTTGGTGTTTTCCAGTCCGGAAAGAAATTCTCTGCTCGAGAGAAGTTTGTGATATTTTGTCCCTACGCCATTGTAGTTTATAGTGTACTACTGGTTTTATTATGGGCAACCTTCTGTACAAACCTTCATGTATCTATTTCAATTACTTCCCAAGCTCTTGCAAAATCCACTGACGTTTACGATTCTTCTGTTGCAAGAGTTCTATGAAATATATATGCTTGGCATGTTATTTATAATGTTAATGTTCTTCATAAATTGTCTTTTATTCCTTGATAACACACAGAATGCTCTGCTTCGGGAAGTCGAGTCCATTAGGTGAATGTCAATGATTGGAACACTGAAGCTATTTTAATATTGTTTATTTGTTAGTATTTTGTAGTGGTGGAAGCTGAGTTTATTATGTTAATATGTATATGTATTTTTCCTACTAGCGGGAAGTTGTTGGTCAAGAAAAAAGAGTTGGAGCAGTGTATTTCGTTATTCGTGAGGACTCAGCTAATTGTTTATATATTTAATCAAGGAAATTCAACGATGGAATACTTGTTAAAGCTGGGTACCTTAACTTTTTCTATTTGTATGAGCTAGATACATTGGTATCAGCATATTCTCATGATACCGGTTTCGGCGGATTCTTGATGTTATATTCCATGTATGCGACTAGCCTTTATATTGCTGGTTTTGGGAGTGCTTTTTGTGTCTTGGAATATTTTAAGAAGATAAAAGTTCAACTTCTGCTAAGGAGCCAAATGAATTACAGGAAAAATCCGTGGTACGAAAAGAGAATCGTTGCAAATGCCCCAATGGGGATACAAGTTGGACCCGTACTCAGAATTGAAAGAGTCTTACGGGGCATCACGCCTCTATTAATTACTGCTTAGTATGTGTATGTATGTATGTATTTATTGTGTTCACGAGCGCGCTCATACACAAATTTTATCGAGATAACAAAACAATCATATTACAGAATTGGAAAATCATACTTTTAATGTGATATAGTATATATTTAAGGGAAGTAACTTAATTTAATTGATTAATAATAATAATTTCTTTTTACCAATATAATATATAAACTCGCTAACGGCGTACAATGTGTTTTTGTCTGCAGAACTCATGAGCGCAGCAAAATTCTTCTCAATCGGGTAATCTGCAGTAACAAACCTGCCTATAAACCTGCTTCTCAATCCTCTTAACGATTTACATTCCATTAGTAGATGTACCCATGTTTCCTGCGATAACGAGCAAAAAGTGCATTTGTTATTACATGATATATCCCAGCATAAACCCCCACTTCGTATTTTAGCTTCATATATAGACCCCAATCTAACTTGAGCTATTAATTTAATTTTGGATAACGGTAATTCTACGGTTAAGTAATTAGGAAGTGCGGAGCTTCGGAGCGTAAATTTATACGTCGGGTTCTGACTTGACTCTAATATTTTTTCGACGTCGTTGAAAAAAGATCTGTGCGCTGTAGCCTCTATAATTTTATCAAAATTGAGTTTAATCCACAGAGGGGTCAAGTCATTCCATGGTATATTCCATCCAATTTCATTTAATTTTGACTCGACTAAGTAGACCCAGCTAAATTCCGGCTTATAATTGCTGTTTTTTTCTATTTGTATTAATTTTCTTAGAACGATTACCGGGTATCTGGTTTCCTTCATATTGAGAATTTTGAAAAGGTACATAAGGGCTAGTTTTATCACAGTACAGCTTACTGTGTATCTGCCTGCTTCAATTCTAATGGAGTGGTTTGATATCTTCCCGGACAGGCCCAACACCCTCCTAAAGAAAGTGGTCTGTGTAGACTCAAGTCTTAGCTCGTTCCCTATCCCCCATATCGCTGCAGCGTAAAGAAGGTTGGATAAGCACATGGATTCAAAAAGTTTGCAGATTGATTCCCACGAGTTGCATTTAGATAGATTAATTATTTTAAGAATTTCAGTCATTGCACAATTAGCTTTTCAACTAAAATAATTAGCTGTTAGTCTGAATGAGCCCGTTGAGTGGAAGGGGACTCCGAGGTATGTGTATTCCTTTACTATGTCAAGTGCCGAGTTTTTAAACATAAATTTTGGAAGAACCGTGGGTTGCCTTTTACAAAAAATCATGACTTTAGTTTTTGAGGTATTCACTTCTAGTTGGTTCTTTGCACAGTATTCCTCGAGAATTTTCAACTTCTTTTTTAGATCCCCCGGACTATAGGCAAGAATAATTGTATCATCGGCATACAAAAGGGTTAATATTGCTATTTTTTCGTTTACACTTATACCAGTTACTCCCTTATTTAAGAAAAAATCCTCCATGTCGGAGATGAAAAGTGAGAATAGCAATGGCGAGAGTATTTCCCCCTGGAGAACTCCCTCATTTATATCAATATATTCTGTGTAGCCTTCGTGAGTTCTGACTCTTAGCCTTGCGTCTGCGTATATATTTTGCAAAATCCGAATAATTACCCCACTTAATCCCATGTTATGTAGCTTTTGCCACAGCAAGGTGTGCGATACTGAGTCAAAAGCCCGCCTGTAGTCTACAAAAAGGGCGTAGATCTTTCTTCCGGGTATTCTGATATGATTTTGAATGAGTCCATACAGAGTAAAAACTTCATCTACACATGATCTGTTTTTTCTAAATCCCGCTTGGGATTCTGGAATTAAATTACAACTGTCCGACCATGTTAGGATTCTATTTAACAGGATCTGTGTGAAGAGTTTCGTAATACTACTAACTAAGGCAATTCCTCTTAAGTTTAGTGGGTTAGCTCTATCGCCTTTTTTGTACAAAGTAATCAACTCAATTTCCGACATTTGACTTGGCATTTTTTCTGAACAAAGTATTTCATTGAACAGAGCTAGTATCGCCTCAAGCCATTTATATGGGAGTTGTTTTAAACAATCGTTTGTTATACCGTCTAACCCTGGACTTTTGCCTGCGTTTATGCACTTAATAGCTTTATTAAGCTCGGTCATACTTATGTTTGAGTTGAGATACTTTTCTCCTGTTACTGAAATATCCTACTGCTTAGTAGAATGCTTTGAACAAAGCAGTATGCATTTGTGTTTTTTAAATAATTAAATATAATATGTGAAAATAGTGCATAATACTATACTAATAATAAATACTATAATTTTGCACAAAAATGGGGGACGAAGACAAATATGTGCAATGTCTTTCCCGGGAAAAAAAAGGTGAGAGGGAGAATGTCCCATTCAGAAGGCCTGCCGATAATCCCTTGCTGAGTATGTTTAATTTTGCTGTCTGAAGCCAGTGATAAAATATTCCACAGTGACCAGCACGGATTTTAATTTTCCAATGTTCATAGATCCCTAAATAGGACGAAATGTACGTATACGTTCTTTATGCTGTATCCAACGGATTTGAAATTTTATCAAAAGTTGTAAAATAATTTTCAGATGGACTCGATCTATTTATTCCCTGAAGCATAACCGAGCTACTGTAACACTTATGTCATTTTATTTCTCAAAATATGGGACCTATGTATTAAAAATTTCATAGGAAATTCGTCATCATTTCAAACGCATTTTACTTGCTCAAATACATATATTACTTTGTATGCCTCAATTTTAACGTAACGTGCGCGATTGAAATTAGAAGTTACCTTATTGCCATTAATTAAATTACCTAACAATATTCACAGGAGCTTAACCCTGCAATTAACTACTTAATTCGCTTGAATTGTTCAACACAATAAAACTAAATGGCTTTATTCTGTTTATCTATGCACTCACTAAAACGGATCATTTTTAAATCAATGTAAACAAAGATGATCATTCCCTTTTACGTGGAATTTTCCTGAGGTTTTCAGTTCTTGTTACTATATATAGAGAGTTCGGTCTTGATATTACAGTTTATTACAAATTTTGAAACGAGACTTGCTACCGAGTTGCTTAATTTTTCAAGGGAACATTTAACTTCCGCATCTATGTTGACCAGCTTAAGTTCTCTATAATAGAACATTTTTTTGAAACAAGATTTTAAAAATTTCGTATTCGTAGCCCAAAGATTTGCGGGGAACAATAGAGTCCTCTGGATTCAAAGTACTCGTTGTCCTCAAATTGAGAAGAACAGAACATTGAGTATGCAACAAGAGGAGTGTGCAACAAGAAAATATAGCTCTACAAATTGTTGAAATTTACGCACTTTAAAGGATAGACCCAGAGATATTTTTTATACGAAAATACGCAGAAACGTATGGTGTAACTTGTGAAAGTGATTTCAACTGTGAATTCGAAACAACAGTATTAAAAAATTACACACCAACTTATTACCTCATTTTTTTTATTACATTTACCGTGACATTGAAAGTTTCAAGTACGTAAATAAGACAGTACACACATACTGAAAGTAACCTCGCATCAGCCTGGCAGCTAACACATATGCAACGCTGGAAAACTGCAAAGCATCGCCTATAGCATGCCAGGCAGCTATCTAAGATAAGTAGAGTACTGATAACCTTATGTAAATCCATAGCAGAAACAAGGAACTAAACTGACAATACCATTACCTATACAACTTTCTAACGATACAATATTCAAAGCAGGATCCCTGGAGCAATGAATTTTGCTGGACATTCGCCTATGAAAGCTGCTCCAATGTTGACAAATGAGAGTCCAACCGCTATCATGGACGGAGAAGCAATACACACTAAGGAGGCCAATAATAAGAGAAAACCCGAAGACGACCTATCAACAGCAGAACTGAAAAAAACCCGGAGTCAGCCACAACCTACAGTGGAGCCAAATGACATAGCAACTACAATGGAGAGCATTATGAGGAAAATGACAGCACAAATGACGAATAACATGTGGGAAATGGAAAGTAGGATTACTAACAATATAACTAAAAAGCTATCGGACGTAGAAGCTGCAATGACTGGAAGACTAGAACAATTAGAGGCAAGAGTCGATGAGTTAGAGGGAGAGTCGGTAACACTCAATTCAAGAATAAAAGCTCTAGAAGATGAAAACGGGGAGTTACAGCTACGAGTCAAAATTACAGAGAGCAGATTAGACAGGGTATGTAGAAAAAATAATCTGGTTTTCTACGGACTCGCTGAAAGGAAAGGAGAGACACAGATGGAGGTTTTAGAAAACACGAACAGATTTATTCGGAATGAGATGAAATTAGATGAAGTGTTCATCGATGGCGCTTACAGAGTCAAAACCGGAAAGGAAGGGAAACCAAGAGCTGTAAAGGTCATATTCTCAAAATTTATGGATCGAGAGGCTGTACTAAACAATCGCAGAGTACTGAAAACTAAAGGAATCCCTGTATACGTGGCACCTGATCTGAGTAAAGAAGATGCAGAGAAATCACGGCTCAGACGCGAAGAAGAGTTAAAGAAGAAGCAGACCAGAAATGAAAACATCCTCTCACAAGCATGAGTCGTCGGCCCACCCTTACAACAAATTAATGTAAATAGTATAATTTACTGGAATGTACGAGGACTTAGGTCTGATATGTTAATTAAACTTAATTTTATTATTGATATGGAACCAAGCATTTTTTGTCTCTCGGGAACTTGGTTATCTGATAAAAATATGCTTGAGAAACATAATATTTTACAAAAGTATGACATAAGTATAGTAGAAGCTCGAAACACAAAAGGCAGGCCTTCTGGGGGGCTAGTACTTGGCATTAAAAAGGAACTCAAAAATAAATACCAAGTGATATCTAGTGAAAATGACTATTTTGCAGTTAACTTTACGAATATTGGAACAATTATCTTCCTGTACAATTCCCCATCCAACGATGACAACGTGATCACAGAACTACTTAAGAAACACGAAACCTTCCAAGATATTACACTAATTGGGGATATGAATGCTCGGATAGGACAGCAAACAGAAAATGAGAATCATGACTTCCTCTCGCATAATCTCAGTAGCAATAGGACCAATAGGGATAAAATAACCAACCGCAGAGGGAAACAACTTCTAGATGTCGTTCAAAATATTAACATCGTAATTGTTAATGGAAGAAGCAAGTCAGACGATTCAGGACAACTCACTTTCATTAATCACATAGGGGAAGCACTATCGACCTCTGCGTAGCTTCAGCAGCCCTAGCCAGACATATTGTTGACTTCAAGGTACATGAATCTACGGAGTCCGATCACTTTTGTATCGACAATTAGCAACACCCCATATAATTAGACAAGAAGTGTCATGCAACAAAATACATTGGAGAAAGGACAAAACGGAACACTTCAGTTTACACTTACAAGAAAGTCAAACATCTTTAGACTTTAACAGCTGTAACATTAGCGACGTAACACACATAATTACAGAAGCTGCAAGAAAAAGTTGTATGACATGCAAGGGGACTCATAAATTGTCCACAACGTATGGACCAAACTGGTTTGATGCAGATTGCAGAAGATATAAACAAGAACTGAAACGAAAGCTAAGACAAGTCCGGAATAGTCGCGGAGAAGATACACGGAGATAAATACAACATTTTATAATAACTAAATCCAGATACAAGTGACTATGTAACTCAAAGAAGATGGAATTCTATGAAAGAGTCCAGCAACAGATTAATAACAGTAAGAATTCGACAAACTTGCCAGTAACATTGAGTAACAGTGAACAGGCCAATATCATTGTTAAACACAATCGTAAAGCTATTCACAGCCATCTTGTCACAGAGAGTACAATCATATTGTAAACTAAATAATATTATCTCCGATAATCAATCAGCTTACAGGAAAGGCAGTGGTTGTGCCGAACATATCTACACTTTATACAGTATCATATGTAAACAGCTGTCAAAACCAAAAGGGAAACTGTACTCATTATTTATAGATCTAAGTCAGGCTTTTGATTCAATCTCTCAAAATCTACTGTGGAAGAGATTACTGGAGATAGGATTAAGCAAACAAATGGTTGACCTCATCAAAGACTTATACCAAAAAGCCAGAACTCAAATAGGAGGGAAACAGGGATTGTCTAATTCTGTAAAAATATCAAAGGGAGTACTCCAGGGAGAAACTTTGTCTCCTACACTATTTAGTATATATATCAATAAGGTTGTGGAACTATTGCAATTAAGCAACGTAAAAGGCATACGGATGTCTGCTATATCTATCTGTATACTCCTGTACGCGGACGACATGGTTTTAGTTTCGGACAAGTTGATGATCTACAGAATATGATTAATACTCTAAGCCAATTTTTGGATGAAAATAATTTAAAAATCAATCTAAGTAAAACTAAAGCTATTATTTTTAGTAAAAATGGGCGGCATTGTAAAAGTGACATACTGAAATGGAAAAGTGACCCGATAGAAAATGTACATCACTACACATACTTAGGAGCTACGTTCCAGAGTACGGGTATATTTAACAAAGCAAAGGAACAATTCGTAGCTAAAGCAAAAGTTGCACAGGCAAACCTTTTTGAACTCTTTTTTAAATCTAAGATAAGCAATATTAACAAATGTATCAAGTTATTTGACTCTCTTGTAACATCTATTCTACTATACGCAACACCGGTTTGGGGATTAAGGTACATTAATGAACTCGAAGCATTTCAAACTCAGTTCCTAAGAAAACTATGCAGGCTGTCAAACAACACTCCCGACTACATGGCCAGACTAGAAACAGGATCTACGAACATAAAATGTACAGTTTTCAAAGCAACTTTAAAATTCCTCTACAAATTTATTTTGAACAGACCAGAAGGCTCCATAACGAAAGCGTGCTTCAGGGAAACTAAGAGAACAGAAGCGACAAAGAAGTACAACTGGACCCTGCAACTGGAAGAAATGTTCATTGAATCCAATATGACCACTGAGTACAATTTAATAATGGAAGAAAACTCCAACATTAAGTATACAGAAATTATTTCCAAATACTACTTGTGGTCTATAAATAGAGACGTGGCCATGATGCAACAAACCCCAAAGTGGACTCAACTATGTCAGATAAAGACTAACGTATTTCCAAGTGAATTTAATAACCTAGGTTTGAGTTGGAACATTGTCTGCACAATATAACTTCTTCGAGTAGGATTCCCCAAAATCCGAACTGATGTCAACTACACCTTAAATGCAGCGTACAAGGTATGGAACAAAACGGAGATTAATAGTGATTGCGCACGGTGCAACGCCAACTCAACAGAGGACCACTTCCACATTATGTGGGAATGTATCCACTACAAACAATATCGGAACTTACTGAATACTTTTAATGCACCAAACATAGCCAGAGATAATTACATTATTATTATGTTCGGTAAAGCACATAGCTATGAAGAGTATATTAATCTGTATAAATTCTGGAAAATGGCAATGCAAACACGCAAAGTATATCTAGAATACATGGATGATATTGACTAATTTAATTATTTCGATACTTTAAGACATATTTTGAAAACAAGTAGAATAATTTAAGTTTTACTACAATGGAATATTTTACTACATACTAAGAATTTCTGACCTCATATGTGAAACACTGATAAAGTTGTAAGGGCTATAGCCAAATCGACTGAATAAATTATTATTATTATTATTATAGAACAGATTTCTTTCAGGCGAAAATTATTTGAACAAGTATGAACAATATTTGGTTGCATGTTACTACCAAAGGTCTGGGACTATAGCTTCAGCTTCTTGTGGCTGTGCTGACCAACTTGCCCCAACCTGTTTATTTAGCCTTTATCTTCACTCGGGTTTAAATTATGTCGGTTTAAAAAATTTTTCTTTGTGGAATTTGGAACTCTTACTGAGTTTGAAAATATGAAGTACATATGGAAAAACAACTTTGCTTGGAATGTATAAAGTACGTTTTACAAAAAAGGAAATGAAAACACAGATAAAAAACATACGGAAAAAGGAATCAGCTATTATTAGTTTGATGAAACGAAGGATTTTGTAGAAGTTCCGAGTTTACTTGTTAAAATTTATACGAAAGTTTTGCTTTTACTAAGCTTACTGCGAATTATACTTATATATATGTAGTTATGTAAAACTAATTTTTGGAATCACAAATTTCAGCAGAAATAACTTCGGTATCTGCATACGTGCGCATTTCCACCTTTTTGAGTATCCTCAGTACAGAGCAACTGTGGTTCAGTGTTGATGATAACAACAAATACTCCGGAAAATGTACTACAATTTGCAGAATATTTACCCTCCTTTACGCATTTATTATACAGAGTACGCAAAAATATTTTCCACTGGCACAACAACCGGGATGGAAATAAATTTACGATTACCCGAGTTTGTAGCAAATTTTCCCCTGGATTTCTCAAAATTCTCCATAGCTCAACAGTCAGGATACTTTGGAAAAATGAGCAAAACAAGAGATTCCTGGTTTCCGCCCTGGTATTAATTTTCAGGATCATACCTTTTTCATTCGCTGTAAAAACATCTAAAAGTATTAGAAAAACCACGTATTGCCTTAATCCAGGTACGCTAACAATAAAAGGGCGCGAAAGTCCTATCCACTAATTAAAAGTATTTTTACGTAAAACTGATTTTCAGGTGCAATCTATTTACGCTTCCCCTGCAGATTGAAGCAGAATCATTTCTTCTGCCATTTAATGTTGAAAATATTACTAATTACATATTTCACAGAAAACTCATTTTGAAGAGAGAACCCACAAAATATCTTTTCTTATTCACAGTTTGACCCTAAGCTGCACGATTAAAACAATTTCAGCAACTAGAACTAATCGCTGGGGTTTATTTATTTGAAGTCGTTTACACACTTGTGACATACTTATGAGCACACATTTATAAATGAAATTTAAAGCAAACGTTTATTGTCATAAAATAATACCTTTATATATTACGTTTAAACTTCAGATTATTACGGGCATACATAATATTTACTAGTTTGAGTAACTAATGCCCATTTTATCAAGATTTCAACCGATTTGAAATTTTATCATAATTTTCTCCGCGTAAGTTAATGAAGTTATTAAGAATAATTTTCTTGACTTGATTTATCTATTCCCTGCAGCATTAGGACGTTATTTTAACACTTCTCTGCCATTTTATTTTCAATTTTAACGGTCTATTATCCAATTTTATAGAAATCATTTCAAGCCTATTCCACTTCTTTAAACATCTTTCCTTGCGAGCCTCAATTTGAACGCAAGGAGGACGCGTAAAACAAGCACTATAATAACATCCGCCTGTCTTTTATTTATTTAAAGCAATTTACAGAAACTTAACTGCGTATGTACATTTTTCATTTTATAAGTTCAACGCATTAAACTATATGGCATTATTTCGATTATGCCAAATGCTATAAATGCGTTACTTTTCATACAAAGAACAAATTTGTATCAGTGTGAGCAGAAATATTCATTCGCAGTTTTAATCAATTTCACAGTTACTTGACATGTCACTCCAGTGGTGTTTTAGTGAAACTCAGAGGTTCATTTAAACGGAGTTTAGTTTTCTAGTTTCCATAAATCCCTTACAAAATAAAATACAGCCAAGGATCGTTATGTTGTCTCCTGCTAATGTAAAGTTGTATCTTTATTTAGTTAAAATAGCGTCCAAGTATTATTTAATACCTTTCGACCTGTCCCTGACGAATGGAGAAAGAGTTCAAATGCGTGTTGGAAGTCAAAGACAAGAAATTATCTTTAAAATCATGTACGTCTATGGGGTGTTCAGAGTATGTCTCAGCCTGTAATATTTAATTTTAATAATTTTCGTGTATGAAGAGGCATCTTCAGCAAATAATATTGCTCTACATGTTATGTTTACATTTGCTTTCTTGTTTTGCGCAACACTTCAATTTCATTTATTTTTACGAACTGCTGACATTACAGTGAAAATTTTTAACTTTATATTCCCTGGAATGAATTGGGATTCGAAATTAGCAGGTACACATTAATTGCACAATCAATCCTAACAAGGTAATTTGTTTGACGTTTGTTTGCACCATTCTGTCAAATACATAAATAATTAGGTACGTAAACATCTTTTCAGGATCGTTTGGTATATTCCAGCCAGGGAAGAAATTCTCTGCTCGAGAGAAGTTTGTGATAATTTATCCGTACGTAGTTGTTGTCTTTGGTGCTATACTGGTGTTACTCTCTGCAAATATCTGTACAAGGTTTCATGTATTCCAATTGCTTCCCAAGTTCTTGCAAAACCCACTGACGTTTGTGACTCTTTTGATCCATGAGTTCTACAGTGCATATTTGTTTATCATTGCGTGCGTAATGTTCTTTGTCAATTGTCTTTTATTCCTTGAAAACACTCAGAAAGCTCTGCTACGGGAAATCGAGTCCATTAAGTAAGTATTAATTATTTGAGGTTTTGAGTCATTTTAATATTGTTTGTTTGCTTCCCAAAATTGAAAGCTTCGTTTAATATGCGTTTTTGTCGTACTAGCGGGAAGTTGTCGGTCCGGAAAAAAGAGTTGGAGGAGTGTATTTCGTTTTGCGTGAGGACTCAGCTAATTGTCTATATATTTATACTTTTGCGAAGGGAAACTGTAGAATAAGGGGCGAAGGGACAGCAGGGATACTTCGTTTAGATTATTTAATAGTAGAAACAAACCAAAGATGAAATTAAATATAAAATAAGTTAGGTTAAGTAATAATAATTGATTTCACAAATTAATAGTAACAGGAGACAATCTCGCGCAAGCTGCACACCAAAACGTAAGCCAAGAGAGAATAATAAAATCAAGATTAGAAAATTATATAATAGTAAGTCCATAATACATAGCATAGTAAGTAGTATTTTTATAGTATAGTTCTAGTATGTAAGTTGATGTCATTAGGATAGGATTAGGAAAGGATGTGAAGGAAAAGGAAAAGAAGATGAAAAATAGGAGGGAAGTGAGGAGATTGGGTAAGGTTTTAGTATTTTGAGAGGGAGAGGAGTGGATTGGGTGTTGGGGTATTATGGTGTGGTAACAAGTTCAGCGCGGACCGCGGAACTTGTTACCATGCCAGAAGCAAGTAGAGCAACATGCCCCTGGGGGGGGGGGTGTTGCCGTCTCGGCGACAAAACCGTAATTAGGACCGGGAGCATATTCCCTACGACGGGGAATTTTTATTATTGGTTCCTGGTTCTGATTCGGTATGGGCGAGTAAGGATTTGAAGGAAAATTATAATTAGGGAAAGCATTTGGTGGGCATGCATAATAATCTGGAAAGAGGTTCGGTGGGTGAGAATTATTTGGAAAAGGTTGTGGAGGATAGCAATTAAACGGAATTGGAGAGTGAATGTTATTGAGAAAGGGGGTTGGAGGATAAGAATAATTCTGAAAAGGAGATGGAGGGTGAGGATTATTGAACGGAAAAGGTCTTTTACGGAGTTGAACAGGAGGAGGTAGACCTACATTTAAAGACATGAGAGGAACCGGATCAGAAGCAGGAACTAAATTAGGCTTTGGTTTGACCAATTGGGGAGTAGACTTAATAGGTACTGGTAAGGTTGGAATAGGAGGTTTTTTAATGAGAGGAAGAGACACAGAGGGTAGTTGCAATTTAGACAATTTAAGAGTGATAAGAGGAAGAGTTGCTTGAGTAGTAATAGTCGAAATAACAGGGTCATGAATAGGGTGAGAAATTGGTGTCGGTTCGTCAATAATTTCGGTAGGAGTTGGTGAAGCAGGAAGAGAAATGTCAGACAAAGTCGGTTTAGGGTCACGTATAGCATTTGAGTCAGAAACGTCAGTAGAATTAGATACAGGGTTTTGAAACATAGGAAAAGGATCTTGAGGTGATGATGGCGGATCTTGTAAAAGAAATAAAGGAGGTAGTTGGTCGTCAATGCCGAGATCTTGAGGAGAGGGTGGTGATGATGGTCCAGAAGAAAAGGGAGGAGTGTACGGAGGAAGATCTTGAGCATCTTCGAAAATCTCGGGGGAGAGAGCCATCAGGTCAAACGGGGAGTCCATTACCTGTAAGTCAGAGAAACAGAACAAATTAATTTTTGGCACAGGTTTACGACTACTACGTCGAGGGGTTTGAAAAGGATTGGGAGGTAAAAGTTCAGGAGTCTTAAAAAGATTAGAAAAACTTTCAGAGAGATCAGGAGTAGATTCAGGAGGAGGGATTGGTGGTAATGTTTCTAACTTAGGAAATATTGTGTCATTTTTAAGAGTTATTGTAATTTTTGGCGTACTTATAGGATGGGAGATATCACGAGAAATAAACTTTTTAAGATGTTGAACATGAGCTTTACGAATTTTATAGAGTGAAGTGGGACGCTTATCTTGAACTAAGTAAGTAACCTGATTTAACTTTTCGAGGATAACATAAGGACCTTTCCAAGCGGGGAGAAACTTATCTACGAAGCCTACCTTTCTTTGGAACTCAGCAACTAAAACTAATTCACCTACAATAAATTCTATTGGGGGGTGTTTGGAATCAAAACTAACTTTACATTTTTGACGGGACTCATCGGTATTCTTACAAGCTAAATCAGAAGCAAAACGTACTCTTTTGCTAACTACATTACTTTCTAAATCATCTTGGCGCCAATTAAGAGAAGGGAACATTTTGTCACAAGGTAAAACCGGGTCTCTACCGTAAAGAAGGAAATAAGGGGAGAATTTAGAAATAGAGTGTATTGAAGTATTATGGGCAAAACCAGCAGACTGTAGCCATGTTTCCCATTGATTGTGACTATCTAAAATATATTTTGAGATAACTCTTTTAACCGTACCTATATGTCGTTCAACTAAACCATTAACATTATGAGCTTGAGGGGGAGTTACATGAAGATTAATTTTAAAATCCGAACAAAATTTTTGAAAAGCAAAGGAAGTGAAAATGGTGGAGGGGTCAGAAATTAGAAGATTGGGAATTCCATGACGGTAGATAAGAATTTCAAGAAGAGATTTAATGGCTTCATAACTATTTTGTTTGGGGACGGGTTTAACTTCTACAAAACGGGTTAGATGATCAACACAGATTAAGAAATAAGTATTGCCACTAGGACTCTCAGGAAATGGACCGACAAAATCAATACCACATGTTTCAAAAGGGTTATGAGGGGAAGGAAAAGGGATCAAAGGGCCATGAGTAGGAGTATTTCTATGATTAAAAATTTGACAAGTATAACAAGATTCTACATAAGCGTGAACGTCTTTTCTCATTTGGGGCCAGAAATAACGTATCTTGATTGTTTCTAAAGTCTTATTAATACCAAAGTGACCTCCAAAAGGTGAATCATGAACTGACTTAATTAAAATATTCCGGGATACTTTCGGAATACACAATTTCCAAAGCCTATCTCCTACTTTACAATTAGACTTATAGAGCAAACCCTCAATAATTTTAAAGTCCGGATATTTATCATCAGTTGGAGAGGGATTCCTAAGTTTATGGGTAATAATAGGAAGGGTAAAGGAATCTTCACGCTGTTTAAACATTAAGTCAGATAAAGGTTCCGGCAGTTCTATTTTAATATTATAAAGGGTAGTATTTAATTCAGGGTAGTCAGTTTCTTTTTCTGGGGCGGGGAAAACAGGAGCACGGGATAGGGCATCTACATTAGAATTTAGAATTCCTTTCTTGTAACGAATAGTAAAAGTATAAGGTTGAAGAGTAAGGCTCCATCTACATAATCTACCCTTTAATTCTTTAGCTGTCATAAGAAACGTAAGGGAATTATGATCAGTTATTACAGTAAAGTTTCTACCATAAAGATAAGGGTGGAAATGCTTAATGGATTCAACTACAGCAAGGGCTTCTAACTCAGTAATATGATAATTTCTTTCGTGTTTATTTACGGACCGAGAATAATAAGCTACGGGATGTTCAGTATCATTTTGGACTTGGGAGAGACAGCTAGCTATACCATCTATACTAGCATCACAAGTTAAAATGGTAGGGGAGGATTCATCAAAATGAACCAGAATAGGGGCAGAGACTAATTTAGATTTTAATTCTACAAAAGCTTCCTGACATTTATCAGACCAGAGAATTTTTGCATTCTTATGTGTGAGGGCTCGAAGGGGTTCAGTAATTTTACTAAACTGGAATACAAATTTTCGGTAATATGAACAGAGACAGTGAAACCTACGTACAGAGTGAATATCAGTAGGGACAGGGTATTCGGACATAGCTTTAATCTTATCAGGATCGGTTTCTACTCCTGTACGGGAAATAACATGTCCTAAGTACTTAACCTTAACCATGGCGAATTCACATTTGGAGGGTTTTAAAGTTAATCCTGAATCTACAATACGTTGGAGGACTTGGGCAATATGTGACAAATGATCTTCAAACGATTTGGAATATACACAGATATCGTCTAGGAAGCAGACTGCAATTGTCCATTTAAGAGAACCTAATAATTTGTTCATTAAGTTTTGAAAGGTTTGGGGAGCTGAAGCTTGTCCAAAGGGCATTCTTTTGAAAGTATAAGTACCACTAGGTGTAACAAAACCTGAATATTCTTTAACTTTATCGGAATTCTTAATCTGATGGAAGGCGGAAACAAAATCTAACTTAGAAATAAATTCGAAACCTGACAACGCATCAAAAATAACATCTTGTCGATCTAGAACGAAGCAGGACTTTTTACATCTAGAATTTAATTTACGGAAGTCTATAACCATACGGAAAGTACCATCACTTTTCTTAACTAATAGTGAGGGACTGGTAAAAGGAGATGATGTGGGTTCAACTACACCTTGTTCAATTAATTTCTTGACTTGTCTATCAAATTCCTTACGCTCTAAAGGAGATACATGGTAAGGGCGGGATTGGAAAGGATTACTATCTTCTAATTCGAAATCATGTTTAATTAAATTGGTACAGCCAAATTCTTCGTCAGAAAAGGCAAAAGCTCGACGATAATAAGAAAGAAGAATCTTAAGGGAACTAACTTGTTCTTTATTAAGGTGATCAGCAAATTCCAATAATTCTATTTGGGGGTCTATTGGAAAATCAAGAGGGACTTTGAAGGGAGTTGAATTGTTAGTAAAATCATTGGGAATAAGATTATTAATAGGAAGACTATTCAAATCTGCATCTAGACTGCCTACAACTTCTAGGTTAGCATCTAATCTACCTAAATAAGTTTTAGAACGGATTCTAACATAATTATTAGAGGGATTGGAAAGAGTTAGATAACTTAGATTATTTTCAAAAGACAATAAGCAATAAGGAATTAATATATTATGTTGTCGTTGAACTTTAGAAGAGGGAAGGAATACTACATTTTCCAAATTAACGCCAATGGAGGATACAGGAATTATCAAAGTAGATTGGGGAGGGATTTCACTAGATTGGCAAGTAAAAATACTTAAATTACTTGGAAGGGACCTAATAGGTTCCAGATGATCTATTACATGAGGGTTGTCGGTTTGAGTAGCGGTTTCATTAACAAGGGGAGAAGATATTAGCAATGGGTCGGAATTAATTTCCTTTACTTCGGAACACTTACAGCAAACGGGATTAGAAAGGTCAGAAGAGGTCGGGAAAGTTAAGTTATTAGTTCCAAATGCTATGTTAGCATTATTTAAATGGAGAAAATCATAACCTATAATTATTGGGTACGAGGAATTGGGAACTATTAAGAATTTCCATAGAGTGAAATAATTACTAATTAATACAGGAAGCTCAATACAATGAGTAATCATTAATCTTTCAGCAGACTTAACAGCAAGCTTCAAATAAACAGGATTATCTAAAGAAATGGAGGTACTACGAGCAGTTGCAGGAAGAGACTTGAAGAACTCCTCACTCACCACACAACAGGCAGCTCCACAATCAACCAATGCATCTCTATTTAGAAAGGCTATACTAATAGGAAGACACAACAACTTGGGATTAATTAGGGTGTCAACTAAATTAGGAATTTCTGCTTTTGCAGAATAAACGGAATTATCATAAATAAATGGATCAATTGAATTAAAATAAATCGGGGTTTCTACAGAGGAGTTACTAAGATCAGCCTGGTTAACCCGTAATTCCAGGCTTACTGGTTTAACGAATTATTACGGGAATTATTGTGAGATATAAGTGGAGGGATGTGCTGAGATTGAGAAGAGGACTGAGAAGGTTGAGATCTGTTCGGTTGGGATCTATCTGACTGATCTCTCCAATTCTGAGAATTACTCTGAACATTATTTCTAAAAGTAGGGAGCTCATGTCGTTGAACAAAATTCTGAGCTTGATAACTAGGTAAGTAGTCATTCTTCATGGCATGACAATTACGCATAGCATGACCATCACGACTACAATACCCACAAACTAATTTAGGGACTTGAGGGATAGGTGGAGGGAGCACTTGAGGATTATATAAATCAGAATGGGAAAGGGACCCAGAAGCTGTAGTGGCAATGGAGGGTTTAGAGAACAGTACAAAATTCGGATCCTCACTATTATACTTAAGTTCCCTAAGGAAATCAGGGACTGTACCAGTAGATCCTATAGTCCTACGAATGGTATGGGCTAGCTGAGTAGGAAAGCCCTTGAGCAAATAACGCAGTTGATCGTTATCGCTCATGTTTGGATTCATTCTGCGGAAGAGGCTCAACTTATCAGTGACATAGTCAATGGGACTCTCACTTCCGAATTTGAAACCCCTAGATTTATTCAGATTCTTAGCTAATCTAGAATCATCCTCTTCAGGAAAATAATTGATCAGATCATTTTTAAATCTGGAGTAGAGAGCCTTAGAAGACTGGGCACTTAAAGCCGCAGTGTACACATGGGAATAACAGACCCACCAACTATTGGCAGTCCCCAATAACAATTTATTAACATTACGCAAACACCAGAATTCATCCAATCTATAGTGCAGGGCTATTTCCTCAAAGGAAGAAAGCCACTGCTGGACCGATGATTTGCCATCAAATGTAGGAAGATCATTAAAGATCTGTGCTACCGAAACACTACGAGCCATTGTAATCAAATGAGAAAATAATTGTGTGAATTAATTAAATTGTGTAAGATTTGTAATTATGAGGTTGGTTGCTAATTTTAGCTGACCAAAGTGTAACGAGAAACTTTAAATAGAGCGGTATTAATACAATAAATAAATGTAGTCAAACCGGTGAACATACGCTTGGCAGTGTGAGGATACAGGCAACACGTAACTACCACCAATGGAATTAGGATGAGGTTAGAGGAGAGGAGTAAGGTAGCTCGCAATGATTGAGGCTAGGATAAATACTTACAAAAGGTCAAGATCCGGATTCGCTTTCAAAAATCTGGAAACGTCACCCCAAAGAATAAGTGGATACCTCCGACTTCTACGAATTTCCACAAAAACTTGACGGATGCTATGATTGACAATTGTCACTTCAATTCTAGCAGTTAAAATCAGAACATTATTAATTAACACACCCTCAATATAAAATGCCCACTCAATATCGTACTCAATCAAATCAGAATTATTCATTAGGTCTAAATCAAAACAAATCCAATATTAATACACTATTTCATAACACATAAACAATCAAGTATTTAATTACAGGTTATCCGTTATCAGTTTTTAAATTACAATCAGAACTCTCAAATTATCACAATCCAGATTCAATTCAATGCTCACAATCAGATTCTAAATTCCAAACTGAATTCTAGTCCAAATTAATCAATTTTAAATTCCCAAACCAAATCCAAAACTCAATTACTAATAACAAAATGAAATCCAGATGTCAAAATCAAATTCACAATTAGTAATCACATCAGCAATCTAAATTACAAAACCACAAATCACCTACAAATTCGAATTCAAATTCTATGACCAATAACTGAAATGAAATTCAAAGACCAATAATGAGGTAATCCAATTATGTACTAATAATCAAACACAATACGCTGAGATTACAGTTCAAATCAAATTCAATCCAAAATTAGATTCCAACTTCAACAATTAAATCGTAATTAATTATAAAAGACACAGCTTAGATTCCTAATCAAATCCCTCAGTAATTACTCCGACTGAATATTCCAATCACAATCACTGATATAAATCTGTAGTATCAATCAATAATTCAATTCTCATACGCAAATCCAAATAACAAGATTAAAATCAAATTCAAAATTAAGAAACAAACTCTAAATTCCACCGCGAAGTCATATACAATTTTCCACAATGATTCCAAATCAATAATATAATTCTAGTCAGAATTCCAGAACTCCACTTCATTCAACAATTCAATTCTCTATGAACATATCCCAAACTCAATTTATAATATACATAAATAATTTTTAACCAAACGCAATTTCAAATCCACAGTTCAATAAGCACATCAAACAAATCATCAAAATTATAAATAATTTAATCAGGAATACCATCCAATAGTAGAATGAATTACAGGTTGTAACGGTGATGAAAAGCCTGATGATGAGTCACAGAAGCACCTGATGTAGATACTTCAGAGTCCGAGAGGAGGAAAATCCAGGGAATTGGGAAAATCAAGACACGGATGTATGGTATATGTTGATAGGAAGATTTAGCTGAGTTGAAAAACAAAACAATGGTTACTAGGGGAAAATTTGTATGAAATTAATATTTTAGATATTACATAAATTCCGGGATGAGGAGGACTAGATTGAAATACATTCAATTAGAAAATGAATTATTCTTTTATTCACGTATTTATATAATATGATTGACATTAGTATTAGTACCTGTTAATAACTCACAATTCGTACCTGAGTAGAGATTACGGGAAATAATAGTACCTGAGGAGAATATAATGGAAAACTTCGGTTTTCTTTGACGTGAAGGATGTTACCCCGCACCTTTATACTTTTGCGAAGGGAAACTGTAGAATAAGGGGCGAAGGGACAGCAGGGATACTTCGTTTAGATTATTTATTAGTAGAAACAAACCAAAGATGAAATTAAATATAAAATAAGTTAGGTTAAGTAATAATAATTGATTTCACAAATTAATAGTAACAGGAGACAATCTCGCGCAAGCTGCACACCAAAACGTAAGCCAAGAGAGAATAATAAAATCAAGATTAGAAAATTATATAATAGTAAGTCCATAATACATAGCATAGTAAGTAGTATTTTTATAGTATAGTTCTAGTATGTAAGTTGATGTCATTAGGATAGGATTAGGAAAGGATGTGAAGGAAAAGGAAAAGAAGATGAAAAATAGGAGGGAAGTGAGGAGATTGGGTAAGGTTTTAGTATTTTGAGAGGGAGAGGAGTGGATTGGGTGTTGGGGTATTATGGTGTGGTAACAAGTTCAGCGCGGACCGCGGAACTTGTTACCATGCCAGAAGCAAGTAGAGCAACAATATTTAATCAAGGAAATTCATCGATGGTGTACGTTGCAAAGCTGGCTACCTTAACTGTTTCCATTAGTATGGGCTATGTTGGTATCCGAGCGTATTCTCATGATTATGGTATCGGCGGATTCTTGATGATGTATTCTATGTATGTAGCTACTCTTTATATTGCTAGTTTTGGAAGCGCTTTTTGTGTGTGGGAATATTTTAAGACGATAAAAGTTCAACTTTTGCTAAGGAGCAAAATGGATTACAGAAGAATTCCGTGGTACGAAAAGAGAAATGGGGATACAAGTTGGTCCGGTGCCCAGAGTTGAAAGAGAATCCTCTCCAATATATTTAGATTTCGTTGTAAGAAGCATCACTTCCCTTTAAATTACAGTGTAGTAAAATTCTAACATAGCAGTGTGTACAAAATACACACGTATGTATTGAAGCACAACATTCAATTTTGTCAGTAGTTTGTTTTTAGTGAGTACAGTTTCGGATATACATATTCATAAGAATGTTTAGTGCTCGTCGTTTAGTGATTTTGTTAGCATTTTGGGCATCCAAATTTAACTGAATGATGTTACATTGTTGTAATAACAAAATCTTGTTTAAATGAGTGAGCAGAACAAAATACATATTTTTATCTCCTTCAAATCTAACCCATGGAAGAAATAAATATAACATTTGTGAATACAATTTCCCTTTTTTATTTATATAAACCCTGTTGGTGTAACTGAAACACAAGTGGTTTAAACAGCCTACTTCGTTTTGACTCGGTTTCGATCATAAGCAGTCAACGTTGTCAGGGAGGGTCACGAGCGTGATGAAAAATTGGGAATTTGAAAGTCTTTTTAATCCCAACTCTATGTATACACAAAGTTTGAGAAAACGTTAGTGTTCATGTTCAAACTACATAATGTGCAAGTTCCTGTGAAATCTACTGATCGATATGAAGTCCAATTTAATGTAAATAACAAATAGAATAATTAATTACATGTCGCAAACTATACTACCGGATAATTTCAATTGGGTCTCTCAGCTTCGCTTCGATGCTTAAAATCATCTCTGGAAGCAGGAAAATTTTTATCCTCTCCAATATCAAGTCCAACCTAGTGCCCCACATGGGTACAGGTTCTACCCGGGTATTTGGGTACAGGTGCGTATTAGGTACATATATTTTGTACCCATTCAATTGGGATACAGATTCAGGTTCAGTTGTTAGATACCTGAAATTTTAGGTTGAGGTTTAGGTGTGGGTACAGGTACAAAAACCAATCTTTTGGGTATAAACCCATCAGGTACGGGTACACGGTAAATACCTGAACTTGAATGTAAAATACCTGAACCTTTACGTACTTCTCAGTCAATTGTAATTTCCAAGCATATATTACACGTAAAGGTACTGTTAAGTTTTAAACTCATCCTAACTTTTGACCTCGAAACATGTTGCATTAAAATTTATTTGTATAAGTTCCATCATGAAAATTAATCCCACAGTATAGGAACACGAGGCTAATTACCCAGATTAGCTCGAATGGACAGAGATTTTTTACCAGTGTCTAGAACTGGAGTAAGTATACATAGATCGAACCTTCCCTGTGACCTGTGGCTTCTCCTTTGGATCTTCTGAACTGTCTCCAAGCTTGGCCGGAATTAAAATCTGAGGTGATTAAACAAATGTTTTCCATTGCGAAAGCAATATCAGGTTGAAAAAAAATCCTAATCATTTAATTTATCAGCATTACTGAACGTTTAAAGAATATTATCCTGCATTTGTGTTATTCCACTGAACTTAATCATTCATATCGTAGATTTTTATATACTTCACTCTTTGTATCCTTATATAATCAGTTATAGCCGTTGATAATTTCAGTATTTATCATGCTTTTGAAGAATAACAAATAAAAATAAATCTAATTTGATAAATAATAAATACATTTATTAAGTCAAAATTTCTTGGCCACGTCTCCATATCTTAATTTCTCATTCTGTATTATATTTTTGGTAAAATCTTAAATTAGTGCAATCAAAAATACCGGGGTACGTTCAGGTACTTTTAAAATACACCCGGGTACAGATGCTTTTTTGGGTACTTTTTGAGTACAGGTACTTTTCAGGTACAGGTACTCCTTATTTAGTTTGAGTGCAGTACAGGTTCAGGAAAATTAAACCCAGGTATTCAGGTACAGGTACAGGTTCAAACAATAAATGTACCCATGATTCAGGTACATGTTCAAGTCCAGGTACAATATTTTTGTACCCATGCGGAGCCCATTGGGCTCGAAAAAGAAAGAAATTTCCCTATACTTTGGGGCTCGAATGTCCATTTATGTAGGTCTCTCTCCGTCTCTCACGAAGTCCACACAATTTTTGTTAGTTCACATTCAGCTCCGTACTTGTCGGCATACAGTCTATTATACAATTTTTATCTTATTTAATTATGACACTAAAGTTTCCGTAGCAATTAGGAATTCAGTACAATATTTGACTCAAAATCAGCGTTACTCCAAAATGTGATACAGCCAAAAGGCCCCCACTTTTACCTGGAAAGGTACAAGAGATTTTGATACAAATTAATAAATTTAGGCGAATTGGTCCCCTTTTTATTGGCATTGTCATGCGTCACAATTATTGCAAAACATTGCTCCTATCCCACGCCCATCATGAAATGTTTTATATACTAATAAATTCCTATTTATTTCTTACATTTTGCAACTTTATCCTGTAACTTAATAATTACTTAATTAATTTTGGTGTTAATAAATTTCAAACCAGTTAAAGCACATCTGGAGCACACGAGCACCTTTTTTGCCAAAACCATGGAAAATAGTAGATACCTGGACCACGAGAAAAACGGCTCCGGATTAGGGTTGGTCGTACCGATATAACGATACGATATTATCGCTAATATCGTTCAATTTGGAGGAACGATATGCAACGATAATTCTCGTATATTTCACACGATATATAGTGCAATTTTAATATCATTCTAGGAAGGTATAATCGTCAAAAATTGCATGTTGGGGCCATCTGACGCATTTCATGCCCTAGAAAGTGTCATCTTAACCGGAAGGAGTGTTCGGAATGGTTCAATTCAGTTCAGTTTTTTCCCAATTCCGTTCAGTAAAAACTTGTTTAATTCATTTTAGTTCAAAATTCTGAACAAAATTGAAAACAACGGTTTCCGCCGATAAACTTAAAGAATACGCTTTCTAAAAACGACAGCAGAATTTTCCAAGCGTACAACAGAAGTAAGTTAAAATAAGGGAACAAATCGTTATTTGGAGTATCTGGAGAGTTTGTAAACGGTTAGTTTGTTGCTAAAATATTTGGGGCAGAATTATGCGTTTGAGCTTTAATTCAAGGACAACGTTCAATTCAAAGTTATGAATTGAATAATTCGATTCACTTTCTTGAATTAAATCAAAAAAAGTAGTGAATTGAATTGAACAGAATTGAACTGAACCGAAAATTTCCAATTCAGAATTGAATTGGTGCGAGCACTAGAAGGAATGGTTAAACAATCATTTGGAAAAGTGAATAAGTGAAACTGAAGCATAATTTCGACTTATTTTTATTGCTTATGTAACTTTTAATCAATTAAATATTTATCGAATACTTTCTACTGCTTAAATTCCTTGTTATTTCAATTTATATTTTATATCGTTTTTATCGTTCTAGCATATCGTTATTGGGTTTATATTTATGGACGATAACGATATTAACGATATTTCAAAAGTTAACGATATGACCAACCCTACTCCGGATATGATGGCTTTGAGGGATGTAAAGTTTACCGTTTATTTTCCCGAGGTGAGGAATTTATTTCCAAAATTGAGTAATTCATCAATGCATTTTTTTTAACAATATTTTAAAGATGTTGTATTCCTAACCCAAAGATTTGTGGGGAACAATACAGTCCTAGGGATTGCAAGGACAATGCTAAATGTCCTGAAGGTAGCCCTAGGATTTCACTGGGAATTTGTCTGGCCAATGGACTCGAAAATCAGGATTTGGAACGCTTGGGATTTGAAAGTACCAGCGCGGAAAAACCTATCGAGTTTATAATTTGCTCCGACCAAAATTTACGTTATGCTCCTATACCAGAAATTGTATTAACTGACTGTTTTGGAATAGTTTTATTGGTCCGACATGAATTTGTAACAAAGTTTAAAGCAAAAGTTTCAAATTGTTCAAACTTTTGATCCCAAATATAGCTTTGGTCTGGTCTGAATCTATCTGGTAAGGGAGTGTGCACATATTACGTTTCATTTTTTCATCATTTTTGGACCCTACCCCCCCTATCGTCATCCTAACGTCATTATTCCTTGACCCCCCCTCCCCTGGAAACGTCATCAAAGCAAAAAACAAGTTTAATCAGCAGCATTTTTAGGGCGGCGTCAGCCCCCTTATAAGATAGTGTTGGCCGTGATGTCTGGTAGTTTTCCCCCGAAACTACTAGACCAAACTGTTCAAAGTTTTAGTTATCATTGGATGGGCCGAAAACTCGTGTGAGTTTGTTATTGATTGAAACAGGTCACCGTGTTCTTATGTAAAAAAACTACTTTCCTCCGAAAATGCTCGACCCATTTTGTTCAATTATGATGAGTGTGCTAATGGTTGAAATCGGTCCACGTGTTCGTACTTAAACAAAATAAACTAAATTTTGAAGGAAGAAAAAAAATAATTAAGGTAAACGAATGAATACGGGTTGGAAAACTTGAGATCGCGATCATTTTATTTTGGTTTCGCCTTCGCGGACTAAAGGGAAGTTGCAATTATTACTGTTTTTGCAAAGAGCCTATTGTTATTATAAAATTTACATTTAACGTCAATAATATCGGCAAATTCGCTCTGTATCGAGTCAGCCACATTTACAATAACTTCATCGGTGTTTCCGACGAATACTCCGCTTGACATGCTGTGAAAAATTGCATTTGATTACTTTGAACAACAGATTCAGTATTTTTCGAGATGCTTTCTAGCAAATATCTATGAGCATTTCTTTTGTGGGGTTCATATGCAATGTTGATAACAAAATAATAATTTATTGCACGAATGGAGGGTTTGGCTTTCAAGGTTGTCTCGAATGCTGGGGCAATGGTAAACAGGGGATAATTTCCAGACATTTAGCATGCCATTTCACAACAAACCACCAAAGTAGGTAGATGAATCGTCCGGGTTTTCAAATACGAACTCCAGAAAAATCCTGCTTAAAGAGCACCGGAACCTGGAGAAACTTCTATATTAAACATTTGTACAAGTTACATCGCCAAGGGCGACAGCAACTGAGATCATGAAAACAAATTATTTGCAAAAGTGAAATTGACGGACGTGATTTTGTAGCCATTCTTGCGTAAGAGTTTTCGGAATGCTCATGGTTGTCAGACATTTGGACTAATGTACGGCTTGCGCATGATTATAAAATGTATCAGTGGTCTTTCACCAATAAAAGTTTGTTACTAAAAACGCTATTCTAACAATTATACGTGCCTTTCCTTACATTTTTGTGAAAATGGGTGAAACGTCATCAGTAAGATTACCCCCACCCCCCCTTGGTATACACAAAATCATCTGCTTCAAGACCCCCTCCCTCCCCCAAAAATGAAACGTAATATGTGCACACTCCCTAAGGGGAGCTCAAATTGTTCGACACAGGTAGTGGGAAACAATATCCAAATTTTAAACTATCAACAATAGCAAAACATTATTGGTTTCACTGCTTAATTTTGGTAATTACCTAGATTAACCGATCTCCACAAGTAAGAATATACCAGGATGAAAAAGATATTTGGCAACACGATGTTAACACTTTTGTTTAGAAGAAATCGATTTTTTCTGGTAAATTAAGTCATTCTACTAATTGGATGTTTTTTAAAGCTTACAACAAACACACTTACAAAGCTTACACAATCAAATTGTCCTGTACCTGAGCATTTATAGCAGAAAACTTTAGTAGGAGTTACGGGTAATTAGCTGGTATACAAATTTAATTGAATGCTGTAACATTGCTTTGACTACACAATCTTGTAAATAAATTGGCGGAATATAATACTTTTTTCTTCTTAACCCTACATCATAGAAACAAAGAGGCAAATCCCCCTTTTCATTTAACTGAGACACAAGTGGATATAACAGTGTATTTCGTCGAGAGTTACAAAAGTGGTTCATGTAGTGTTGGAGATTTGGAAGTGATTCGTATTTTTCAAACCTAAATAAGTTTTTAACACTGTAACTTGAGATTTGTTATTGTTGGGTTACGTTATATGAAATACAATTATTATAACTTATTACACAAATATCATGTAGGGCTAGTTTCAAATAATGTACAGGTTTTCCCAAAATAATTTCTTCCATTAGCGTTTAGAATTGTCAACGGTAAAAAAGTTTCATTTTCTAAAAACAATATTCCTTAGGAACACTGATTACTTTCAAACCAAACTGGTGTTTCTGAACTGTAAAAACAACCAATTTAATTAAAGAGCGGACTCAAAACACTAATGCAATATATATGTATGTCGTAAACCTAAGCCCAAAATCTCACATAAATTTCTGGAATGCAATTACAGTGTACTCTCGCTATAAGAGGCCTCCGTATAAGAGCATGTTCTGTACATAAGCACTCCCAGGTCCTCCCAATGGGATTGTAGGGCTGTCCCAGCTAGCACTGAACGCCATAATGATATCATTATTAATGCTTGAAATTCATAATCAGTTCATGTCTTTTTGATGAAGAGATTATGACTTCCAATGGGCATCTTATCAATGAACAATTTCTGACACGGTTCTGAAAAAGTACATAAAATATTACAGATTCTGGGGTTCTTCATAATGATTTCAGTATGTCAGGGTCAGATTGAACTGCGCTCATAATCTTGTCATTTTCCGTAAAAATTATGAAATGACTTTTTGCGCAGGCTTACTGGGAGGGCGCGAGACCAGTGCAGGAATAAACTGTTAACCATTTCCTAGTTGGTTTATTAGTGGTGTGCCTTCATCCTTCCTAATTCACTTAAAAGTAGTTATTTTTAAACGTGAAATAAATTATCTTAATGTGTCACTTTGTTTGACCAGATTGTGAATGAATTCCAGTGGATCTTAATTATACCCCCTCACGAATTCAGTGTTCCCTAGTTTTCTGGACTAAATTTTAGACTTTGATAGTGAAGTGAAGTGAATTAAACAAATACAAATACATATAATGTACACATACTTACACCTTACACGCTGAATAAAAGAATTCTACAAATAATATTTTTGTTACAATTTTTCATCAGTACAATTAACAAAAAATGCATGTATTTCTTCTATCAACCCTCGCATTTACAGTTACAATACTCTGTCTTGAGTGCAACTTCTTTTTATAATTCAAAATGATAGTGTTTTACACTTGCGATATTTTTTGTGGAAGGGAATTCGTATGTAGATGGACGGATAAGTGTTTTATTGGAAATATTTTTAAAAAAATGTTTATTTCCAATCATTATATTTATTGTGACTTTGTTTTCATTTTATATGCATATAATTGTATGTAGTTTGTACTGTCTAATTACTATTACAATTTATATATGCCGTACACGAGGTAGTGATACCAAGGGAATAAATTCTTTGATTACTGTTAGAGGGAAGCACTGTTGCCTCATAATCTGGTCATAAATTCCTCGCACGCTAGAAATATCTGTGATGTCATTACGACAGCTTAATGAGCCGAATAAGCGGACATTTCAGGATCATAATGGCATCGTTTTTATTTCATAATGAAAAAGTGTTGTTGTCATTATGAATAGTACCCTACAGTGCCACTGAAGTCATTCTGAAATCATTATGTTCTTCCAGTGCTAGCTGGGGTAATCGTTCCTTATAAGAACACCGTTTATAAGAGCATTTTCGATGTAAGAGCCGGAACTTTACTTCCTCACGGTAAAAAAAATCGTTTATAAAAGCATACTATGAGCAGACATAAAAACGATTATGAAGCGTTTGCAGAAAAACTTCAACAGCGCCAATGCGTACATTGCAGTGGAAGTGATGACGACGGAGTAATATACGTAACCCCTCACATATAGAGCCAAAGCAGGTTACAATGCCCATATATAACCTTACCAAATCTGCCTTGTACTAGCTCCATACACACCGAAAAGCAACAATTACTTGATGTGAAACACATAATTCATTTCACATTTTAGCTTGCAACTACTGCTAAGGAAATGGACCAGAATACTGTTTGACGCAAGGTGGTAAACTGATCTTGCCTATCCTATATCCTACCTATACATTTAGTTTAGGAGAGGCCTTCCTTCTCCCGTATTTGTGCAATTGTAGGGCCTATATCCTTCCCTACAGGTAGGCATTTGCGGCTGCTTACATTTCTGCCTATATAGGGATACGGAAAATGTTATCCCTTTCCTACATGTGACCCTATACTGCAGAATTAAATTATATTTTTATTGAAATTCATAAATTTCATTTTGCTGTTTTATTTTAGCAAAATTTTATTTTGTAATGTGATTCGTAGTTAACTTCTATTTTACAGCACGCTATGTATATTTTCCCGTGGTAATTGAACAACAATTGTATGCGCGCAACTATGGGCCCGTCACAAGCATTACTGAGCAAAATGTAATCATTTCGTTTTAATATTTTTGAGTTTTGTATTGTCTCGTCTAACACTGTAATTTTAATGTTTGAACTTCCAAAATATAAGCTTATAATTTCTTTAAAATCCGTAACCTCAAGTTTTACTGAGGCTGCACCAATTTCAAGTACTTCTGATGGAACAAAAGGTTCTGAAATCAAGAATTTGTAACTTGTGTATATCTGATTTCTATTGGTGACAGTTTTGCAAATATTCTTGAAATTACTACAAATCCGAGCCACACCTTTAAAAAATTTATGGCGGCCTTCGTTGCGCATTGTCCAATACCGAATTAGTGCACCGATTTCTTGAATCAGATGAGGGTAGTGAACCATAAAATGATGTTTCGGTCTTAAATTTGCTTGCGATAATTTTTGGTAAAAATAATGATGATCTTCTATTAAATGTTTAAATTCAATTAGCTTAGCGTCATTCACTTCTGGAGACATAATTATCGTCACAATATCCAGCGTTAAAAGCACTAAATTGTAGTAAGGATCTTCTGAATTGAATAAATCGCCAAATAGGAAAGGGAAGCAAAATGTGAGACATATCATTTGTCCGGCTGTCTGCCCCATCTTCGTATCATTGCTATACAACTTATTTAAATTTAAGGGACTTGGCTTCGAATTTTGATAGTTGCCATATTTAATGTTTGCTAATCGGTAACTGAGCACCTCTATAGAAGCTCGGTTATTACGGATAATATCTGCCAGAGCCAATTTTATGTCTAAAGGATTAATTTCCTCAAATAAGTCGTGCATAATGTCCACAGCATAGTTTTTAGTTATGTGAAAATACTCCAAATCATTAAAAACAGACGGCGACTTGATTCCAGTTTCTGCTGGCGTCAGTTTCTGCAAATCCGTACAGTAATTATTTTTGTTTCTTAAATATTGCTTGCTGGATGTCCCGGAAGTTTGGCATTGAAATTTGGACATTCTAAAAAATCGGCAATAATAATTGGATGAACATGATTGACAGAATCCAAATAGTTGACGGATCCCCAAATTATCTCCGATAACCTGTCCTAATCTAACTTGTATATTTCCGGGAACATCTGGACAGAAGCAATATCGATAGAAGAAGCTCGAGGGAGTTTTCAGTACAACACCAACGTCCATAAAGATCAGTATGGACTCTTCAACAGTTATTAAAGGATGTGTTCAACTAGTCACAACCAGGACATGAAGGACGAGGTACTGAACGCTGTTTTGTTCCTTCGACCCACATGGAAATCGCTGTTCACAACTGCGCACAAAATCCCCTGTTCAAAACAGGACACTTTTGTGCACAACGGATGCTGAACAATTCATTGTGCACTGAAGTTTGTGCGCAACTTTTGAGCACGAACCAAGGTTCAGAAAACGAGATTCACAGATTATTGGCTTTACCGTCAATTTTATCTTCTGACATCCTCAACTAGTAAAATTGAAAATGCTGACTAAAAGAATGAAATTAAATTATTTCTAACAAAATATTTTATTCTGAAATTTCTGTATAAACTATGTATATTCTTTAAAAGGTTTAACTTCTGCATACATTGTTAGTCCCTTAAGACGAGTTAAAACCAAAATATAATTTAAATATTTATTTTAAAGTTGTTGTATGCAGTCCACGAATTTCTTCGAAAGGGATGGCTAGCTATCAAAGCTACAGGGTTGTCTCCTGGGCGCAATTCATTCTTTGGTCCATAGATCCATATACTAGAAAAAACGAAGGATTTTAGTGATGCTTTTATAATTGCAGATAACACCAACTGCAAACCAAACATTTAAATGAAAGCTGTTATAATGTTGCTAAATATTCAAAAATATTAAATTAACAACATTGGAATAGTTATATTTACAGCTGGAAGTTTCACAGCACATACAATTTAAGTACTTACATACATTATAAATCAAACGCTTTTCATTGCGTTACTTACACACTGCACATACATAATTATGATATGCCTCAAGAGATTGTAAACCCAACTCTAATTTAACAAAAACTTAAGGTTACAGTAAGCGTAAAAAATATAATAATTAAGTGTTTTACTTACCAATGTACTTAACCAGTTGCATACCCACACGGTCGTCCCAGTCCCGTGTCCGTTATTTTCCTCCAACTTCTACTCCCGCTAATTATAGTTGGTGGCTGTACAACGCATGATTTAGCTCTCCGCTGTTACACTGCACACTGATTGCATATGGTGGTAATTTTGCGCCGCCACTCATATATATTAAGCAGAAATGTGGCTTGCACGTCACATGTTGTCGGGGAAGAAGAAAAGTTGTCTAGATGCGTTTTCGAGAGAAACAAAATCATCTGCGCAGACAAAAAATAACATTGACGAAGTTGATGTGCCCAGGCAATTTGATATTTAATGAAACTGCACGTATACCCCCTGTTATTTTTAATCGAACAGGCATCTTGACCATATTGCCTCTTCACGCATGTTGAAAAACCTTTATTATTTACTTTAGTCAAGTCGTTTTCATTTTTACAATAAAATTGTTGGCTTTTGTTGAACATTAAATTTTTTCCTCGGGGGTCGGAAGTCCGAAAATATCCAGGATACAGCAAAACAAAAAGGATAAAGCAATAATTGTGATAATCGGTTGAAAATATGTTAATATATCCATAAAATACTCATTTATTAGTATCTGGGGCAATAAGCGACGTCAAACACATGTTGAAATAATGAATTTTATAAATAACTATGATGTAATAAATTACATATATCCGGTCAAAGGCAGACATTTTTGACATTAGCTCAGATTTTAAACAATTGGTTCGGCTTCAAAACATCTTGATTTAATCAAAATTGCGTAAATACTTATCTATAGTAAGTATTAAGAATTCTGCACAATTGCGTTCTGCTCATCTGAATGTGTTCAACTATGTTCGTAGAATTTGTTCACATTTGTGCACCTGGAAATTTATATACTTTGTCTGTGCATAATTGTGCACACATTTTTCGTTCGGGATTAGTTCGAGCACATTTGTGCTGCCAATTTCCATGCGGGGAACCAACGGATTTTGAATAGTATTGGATCCGTGGTTTTGAAATGTTTGAATAATACTGTTGTTATTAGTCTAATCAAATATAAATTTAAAACTAGACAAATACAATTTTTTAAATACCGATATTAACCGTTTGACCGAATTTATTTTGATTGTAAACCGTTTTAACCCATAACGATATTTTAAAATAACGAAAACAAAAACGAAAACGGAAAACAAATTGAAAATAACGTATAACGAACTAACGGAAACCTTATTTTTCGGTTATCCAGGTCTGATACAGGAGCTTGTTGATGGTGCTTCCAAAATACACCCCACTTCATTTGCATGCTTAATTTGCAGAATAAACACGTTACCTGATTAATCACCTGATCTTTTTTAAATAAATTGATGATGGCAATGGGATGACCTGTCGGCGGTACGATTAATCTTAGTTCTTCCTTCAGCTCGTCGTCCTTCAAAGTCAGTTCCATTGTGTTGTCATCCAAGAAATGTGCTGAAATTTTTACAATCGTATTTTATTCATTTGTCATTTGATTTATTGGTAGTTTACATCCAACTTCAAATCTCTTGTAATAAGTACACATTATTTAGCAAGCAGTTGCTAAGAATTCAAACTGGCTGGGTTTTTTGTACGAATTATTCTTTGATAAAGCATGTTTTCGAAATTATTGAATACAAATATCTGTATGAAGACAGCACAAAATTAGCAGCTATTTAAAATGGCTGAGTAAATAATAATAAAAACAAACTCGCGATTGTATATATGTACAAGTAGGTTAAGAAGTTTCAGTTACAAAATGATTAAATTTACTTACTTCGAAAGATTTCCAGATAATCTACTTCTAGATTCAGCTCACTGCAAACTTTTTCCAAGATTGTAAAATCCATTATTATCTCGATCAGGTACTTTTCTGAAATTACTTGCTTGAATAAATGTCGGTTTATCCATGCGGAGAAGAGCAACCCCACAGATGCATCTCTCAAAATGGCTGATGAAATTGTATGCATGCAACAAGTTAAAAGCTCAGCTGTGTAAAAGACTAAGTTAATGCTTGGTGGGAAGATTTTGTGCCTGTCGGCAGCATAAAAATGAATCGTGCTAGACAGATCTAAAATTTTACAGGAATAATTTCTCCATGCAAGACGGTTTTAGGTTTGCAAAATGTTGCCAAATGTTTGATTTTATTCACATCTGGGTTTATTTATAAATATAGATGCATACAGGAATATTGTTGTTTTAAGAGTGTATTCATCTAGTGGCATTTTCCGTCCCCTTCGTTTAAATGTGGTTACATTTTACCTTACAGTATTAATTGGCCTAAACAACACTTTTAAAAGGCAACCAGTTGTATTTCATAATGTTTTTTCAAAAGATTAACCTCTGTAGGTCAGATTACTACAGGTAGGTGGCAGCTGTAGGTCTTATGGTTTACGCATTTGCAATTACAGGTAAGTTGTCAGGTCAGATTCGTGTACTTCAGAACCGGGTGTCCGAAAGAGGATGATCCACCAGATCCGTTAAGGACCTGACGGATTAGTAGTTGTGTTAGTGAGCTTGGCGAAATGAAAGCTATACAGTAGTAACTAGTAGAAACTGTTGGACAGACGAATGGAAATGCACTACGACTTGTGTAATAAATCCAGCTGATTATAGAAAGCTCAACTTGGACTGAGGAGCTCATTTATGTATGCTTTAAATCATTTCATTATAACCTTAACATAACCTCAGGAGTAACTCAGTTATGCATACCTCCACCTGAATAAACAAAAATATGGGTAAACATTTTCGGGTAGGAGATTCTGCCGTGTGACGCTTACAAGGGATTAGCGTACCCATGACCAGGCAAATGTAGCCTCGTGTAGGCTTCCCATAATTGACGTCCTGTGATGCGGACAAAGGCATCCCCTCGGTATTTATAAAATACTGTATTCAAGGCGAAACCAAAGACGCAAATGTGTTCAACACCATACCAGGAGCATTTATAATTTTTTGGGCCCATTCAGGTAACAGTTTATCCGGTCTTACTTAGGTCAGCGTGGTTACATCACGATTACTACCTTTTGTGCTGGATAATTACGATGAAACAAAATGTACATCCACTTAGGGCTTCTAGTCTGTTTCTTTACCGCCGACACAATTATCCGGCGGATACTGGAATAGGGTAATATTATAAAGCATTACCCAATATTTATAAATACTCAAAAATTCGTAACTTTCGCTACAGCAATGTTTTAATGATTGTTGGTGGTAAGATTATATTCAGCCGGGCTTTGCTCCCGGGTGTTATAACACCCGGCAAGGGTCAAATTCTAATATTACCCAGTTCCAGTATCCGCCGAATATTTGTGTCGGCAGTAAAGCAGCAAACTATAAGCCATAAGTGTATTTACATGTTGCGTCATTCTAATTGGACAACACAAACGGCAGTACGTCATGTAACCATGCAGGCCTAAACCGAGTAACTTGTTACCCGAATGTGTCCAAAAAAATTATTTAAGCTCCTGGTATGGTGTTGAACACGTTTGCGTTTATGAGTTTGCCTTGAATACAGTATTCCGGAAATAGCCTGAGGGGACACTTTTGTCCACATCAGGGGACGTCAATTATGGGAAGTCTACACGAGGTTACACATGCCTGCCCACGACTCGAGTGCTACAAGCAGCAGTATGACTTGCATTGTTGACTTGGCGTACATGCATTAATGAGAAAAGGATCATTTAATTTGTGGGTAACAGCTACGGTCAAATTCTAATTGCATAACCAAATAAAAAATTATGGGTAGAAGCTACCACATTAGTAACTACTTATAAAAGGGATTTTGTGACCCACATTTCAGTTTTGGAAGCTCACCGGGCTTAACTTCAAGTAATTCTCTTTATCCGAGTATTCCAAATCCAAGTATTTTTTCCTATCTCGGTGTAACTCACGATAATAAAGCAAGCGACTCGATTTAGAAAGTAGTATTCTACATTCTTTCTCCTCCTGGAACAACAAACCTTTAATTTAATACAAATCAGCCCACATCGATATGCTCAGTGTTGAAGATTTAGGAATAAATTTTGCAATTACCAAACTTCTATGCACAATCAACTTATTACCGTTTACGTTAAACACTTCGACTCTCGTTGCAAGTGCAGAGATATCAAAATATCGAAAACTTCTCTGGCAATATCGACAACTCCTGGTGTTTATATTTGTATTGTTTAAATTTTTTCGTTTGTTCCAATCAATAATATGGCCAAAGGAATATCTCGTGCTGAAGTCATTATTTGTTCATATATTGTATTTTGCAATGTGTTGCATCTACGAGTGTGGTATGTACCTAGTGGTGGTAATGACGGATGAGCTAGCATTTCTGTATACTGTTAACCGATATCTGGTTATTTAACACTTAATAAATGTAACGTTAACATTAATGTACATATATGTACTGTTAAGATGTAAAGTTTCCATAGGAAAAGTGTTAGGTACTTACTTTAACCTAATATTATTGGTCAAAATGAAAACCTTTGTGAATACTGGAGGTGGGTTCTTGTGAGCTCACCTCCGTATAAAACTTCGTGCCTCCGTAGGTACGAGAGAGGAGAGGAATTCCAGATCTTGAGCTAAGCAGAGCAAGGGAACGCGTGTGAGACCAACTAAGTGTATCCAAATAAGCACGATAAAGAGAATAAAATATACCGTGAGAACAAACCCTTATAACTACATACGCATCTCATTCTCCCTATCTTGAGACATACTCCCGAAATCCCTCACAGCCAGCTTGTGAATCCCTACCGTCTACATTTCCCCATCATCTCATACTCTCACTCTCAATATCATCAATATTCCCTTTTATTTTCCATGATCGGCTCATCATTACATTTTTCTCATTACGAACCCATCAAACTACAATAATAATAATAACATGGTGAAAGTGCGGGTTTCGACGCCTCTCAAATACTCAGGTTCGTAAATAACATTATAAGACTATTTTTCAATCACCTTTGACAATTCAGTGACAAAACACACTTGTGGCGTAAGCCTCTAAACAGAACTCTGCCCAAATTTTCCATTTTTTCTACCACATTGTCAATCTAAACCTTACGTGGCGTCAGCCTCCGCCGGAGGCCCTGTCCAAATTTATTACAAATTGTCTCATGTCTCATCACGACATACGTTTTATCCGGGTAGTCGAACTGGATAATCACCCAGAATACATTATTTGCAATCAACAAAAATACATCGCTCTAGTGCTAAGTGACGCCGCACTAGTTGAACTTTCTCCTGACGATCAACTACGTGCACGTGCCAAATATAGTCATCTATCCTCCACACGAGCACTCTATCTTTACAAATTCTACAAACTGTTCAAGCAAAAACTCCCTCGTTACGTTAACTCCAACATTGAGCCCCAACCAGTTGATAGGAGTGACATAAAAGTTATCCGGAAAAATCCAAGCCGAATTCCGCGATCAATAAACAGTTCGACCACGACCCTGCCTGAAACCACCGTGGTGACCGTCCCAGACGACATCCTCACCCACGTACCATCAAGTGAAGGCGAAACTGACACCGAAGGACCAACACCGGAGCCCGCAACACCTCTTGGAGGATTTGCAAGTTTCAACCCCAGTAGGACTTCCACTCCCGCTGTCTCTTCTGGTCCCGCAGATAACGATTCGATCTTCGTCACCACTCAATCAGTAAGTACAAACTTTAATTTGTCTAACAATCATACTCTCACGGGCACTCCCGTTGCCCCCCACATACAACCCACGTCATCCAGGCTCTTCACTACCCGCGACTACCTTGAGGATATTTCACAAAAATTAGTGGACGACATAAAAACCAAGCAAGAAATCGACTCTTCAGGAACTAGCATCCTTACATACTCCCATTACCAACAATTACTGTATGATCTCAAGTTAACCACAGAAGTTACATCTGACGGTCATTTCCTCAACACCAGAGAAACATTTACAAAAATTGTAGCACGAATCCTCCGCATCTTTACACTTTGGCAGACTAATTCGACTGAATTTGCACCCATCATTGAAGAAATCGAAGACATCCAAACTTCATTACTAGCTCAAGAATTCTGTCCAACCGTAACTACTACTCCAGTCACAACAACTACTCCATCCGTGTCTACAACAAAGACCCCTACATTTGTCATAGAAACACACAGCTACACGCCTGTAATCCTCGCTTGGACTACCCAACTCCAAGCCGTCCACAATTCCACTCAGGACATTGCCCATCTTCTCAGTTACGCATCTTACTTAGGCATAGTACAGGAATTTAATCTCGCCTCCAAATATACCCACAACCACTGTCACTTCTCGTCCCAACAAGCCTACAAAGAAGGACTATTTCTCCTGGACCAAGAGTTCATTACCATAGCCACTAATACATATCCGGACATTTTTTCCGCTCCCGTCACTCACCCAGACAATCACACCGATAATCATTCTCATACAGCTCCTCAGGATAATACCGCTGTTCTCATTCCTGACGTTGACACTACCGCCGCATACGACAGTGACAATCCTATCTATAATATTAACTTAACCCCTCCACCTCTTTCAGATTCAAACTCTGATTCAGGGTCACTCCACTCTGAATCTCTCCATTTCACCACTGCCACCGACAGCTCTTCCTCTTCCCGTTCGACTTCTCCTATTCCAACTCCTCCCCTTATTCCTCCAATTATTCCTACAAAAAATTCCACCATGGACTACACCAGATTTCTTTTTGACAAACCCTCTTACCCGTCACCCAAAATCTCATCGGAGGAATTAGCAGAATTCCTCCTGAGATGTGACGATTTTTTCAATACATTCCAAACGGACGACAAGATGAAAAAGTCTTATGTCTATAGAAAACTCTCCGACGCTGCCAAGACGGCCAAAGATTTTCTGTCCCACTTCTACAATCTCACATCCACTTCTCGCCAAACTTACGCCCAATTCAGGGATGACCTTTTAAACAAAATGCCACGGGATATTCCGGATCGGAAAAGTAAGCTTCTCGATGCACTCTCTATGACTCCCTACCCACACGAACCTCCAACTAAGTTCGTGTTAAGAGTTAAGTCTGCTGCAAGCACAGACTGGTCCACTTTTCCAGAAACCACTACAGTGAAAACATTGTTGGACAAACTCGACACAACGGTGAAGATTTTCATAACCAGCAAAAATCTGAAAATTAAAAATTTCAATCATCTCTTGGACGCTCTACGCGACTATGAATCATGCACTACTCCCCATACGGACCACAGTGCTGTTACTCTCGCAACTCCAGTCCTTCCTTCATCATTGGAACAAACTCTGGCCACGCTTCTTGAGAAAATAGAAAAATTGGAAGCTAAAGACACTCCAATTATGGCAGTCACTCAACATGCTCAGCCACAGCGCTCACAGTACAACAACTTTCAACCTGGACTAGGTTCTAACATTCAACGAACCTACACGTGTTACAAGTGCAACCAAACCGGCCACACAGCCCGGTATTGCCCAACTCAACCTACTCAACCTCAAATTCCAGCTTCTCAATCCCCAGAAGTCTCCGGTCGTTGCTCCCGTCCAGGACATCATGCTAACCGTTGCAGACAGCCAGTTGCTATACATTACCAACAATTTCCACAATATATGCAACGACGACGTGAAGAAAGACAACAACAACTACAAGGCCAGCCTTTAAACTCCAACGGGCAGGCTCCACAAGGCCTGCCCCGACACCAGCTTCTGCCTATACAAGCTGCAGACCACCAAAACTCACAAGACAGCCACTAATAATTCCTTCCATTACTACCGAATGTACTACTCACATCAGTGTGTACTCCTTATCATGTTCACTTAAAATCATTGTTAACATCAACGGAATCAACCTTCCATGTCTCATCGACACAGGGGCTGCTGCCTCTCTCATCCATCCCTCATACGTACCTCATGGCACACAAATCACAAAGAACAATCTCACACTCATAGATGCCTCAGGAAATAGCATGTCCAATACCGGACTCGCACTTATCAAAATAAGGTTAGGAAAATGTACATTTTTACACCCGTTTATCATTGCTCCTTCCACAGCCATTCGCTGCATATTAGGCACCGACTTCCTCTATTCCAAAGGTGGCTTTCTCATCAATACTCAAGACAATACCATTTTCAACAAGTTCACAGGAAACATCCCACTGATACATACAATACTACAACACGACAAAGCTATTATGGAACAATGCGAAATTCCAGTACAGCCCATACGAACCCTTTCAAGCAAAGCTAACCTGTCAAATAAAGTATGCTCTAACAAAGAACAGGAAACTAACATCCTGCCCCACCCTTGGTTAACATCTCCTACACCACCTGCGACCTCTTTTCCAGTCTCAACGTCTACTCAAACTCTTCCAACGTTTCAAGACCAAGCTTCCCAGACTCTCACAACAACGAAAAATAAATCTCAACATGGGAATAAATATTCACAGCCTGAAAAATATTCTCCAACTCCAGACATATCTTCTGATGAGACAGACCAGGATTACTTCCATCGCTCCACCCATCCACTTCGCCGACGTATTTCTACCTCCCGAAGAATTGCTCTCAAAACTACACCTACTCCCATATCATCTGTCTCAGCTAAGCCTTCTACAACGTCCAAACTTACAACAATTCTTTGTGTTTCCACTACCATGGAAGACGATGTTCTCCGTGTCCATGGAACACAGGTTATTTCACCCAGGTCTCATGTAACCATTGCAACCATTCACTCCATTGAACACACTTCGCCTCTATATTTCCAACCTCATGAATCCTTACACAAACAATTCAATATCCTTGCTCCTCATGCAATACTCAGTCCTGACTCCAAATTCTTCCTTCTCACAAATCCAACTTCTATGACTATTACCTTACCCGACGGTTTGGGTCTAGGAAATTTAAACCCTCTGGACACACACGATAATTCTATGAACCCCATACATATAAATGCGATCGATACATCCCAATTGGAAACTGAAGTAGCATCATTTAAAATCAATACCGACCTACACCCTCATGACCAAACTAAACTCCGCTCATTGTTACGAGACTACAGGAACTCGTTTGCATTCAACGCCAATGAACTCGGTAAATGTTCCACGATTCCCTTCCGAGTTGAACTACAGTCTGGAGGCATAGTAGCTCATAAACCTTACAAAACCTCCTCATACCAGGACGCCATCATTGATGCCGAAGTTAAGAAATTACTCGATAATAACATTATCGAGCCATCCACGTCACCTTTCTCAAGTCCCGTAATAATAGTATTTAAGAAACCCAATGACCAGGGCATAAGGAAGCCCCGAATGGTCATTGATTTCCGATCCCTCAACGCCATCACTAAACCTATGCATTGGCCCTTGCCCAGCATAGACGAGATTCTCCGTCGTCTCCAGAATCAAAAGTATTTTTCAACTCTAGACCTCGCGTCCGGGTTCCATCAGATAACGGTGGAACCCGCCTCCAGAGAAAAGCTCAGCTTCATCACAAGAAATGGACAATATCAGTATAAGGACATGCCATTCGGTACACGCAACTCACCCTCGCATTTTTGCCGAGTGATAGATGTTATTCTGGCAGATCTCAAATACAATACCGCTCTAGCATATGTAGATGACATTATTGTAGCTAGTCAAACTATTGACGAGCATATTTCTAAACTCAGGAAAATCTTCATACGCTTCGCACAACATAATCTCAAATTTGAGCCGACCAAATGTAAATTTGGTTACGAAACAATAAACCTCCTTGGTTTTACAATTACAGCCTATGGAATTCAGCCCTACGATGACAACCTCAATGGTTTACGAATGATGCCAGTTCCAACTAACATCACTACAGTACAGTCCTTTCTTGGAATGGCTAATTTCTTCCGAAGATTTGTGCCCAATTTTGCACATATAGCTGCACCACTAAGAGAGCTCACAAAAAAGAACACGCCGTTTCTGTGGACTCACGAATGTGATCAAGCATTCCAAGCCCTGAAGAATCTCTTATTATGCAAACCAGTCCTCGCCCATTACGACCCACAAAAAGAAACCTTTTTATATACAGACGCTTCCTACCAAGGACTCGGAGCCTATCTGACCCAACTACACCCTGATGGTTTAGAACATCCAGTTTTCTTCCTCAGCCGACGTTTAAATAAATATGAGGCTAAGTATCATATACGACTTTTAGAACTTTTGGCCATTACATGGTCAGTCATGAAGCTAAAAGAGTACTTACTTGGGATACACTTTACAGTGCGCACAGATCACCATAGCCTGTGCTATATTATGAAGAGTAAGGATAGCTTGGACCCCAAGCTACAACGACTGCAACTTCTATTGATGCCCTACGACGTTACTATAAAATATGTCAAGGGTACAACTCATAAGGTCGCCGATTGCCTCAGCCGCAATCCTTTCCAAGAGCCCACACACTCCCAGACCGACGATGAAGCATGCCTCTCCGTTCATACAATTGACATTAGTACTCTCCAACAAGAACAGGCAAAAGATCCAGCACTCCTGGATGTAATTAATAAGCTTCCAACAAACTGGAGAGTACGTTCAACATACGCTCTATACGATAATATTTTATATAGGCATAACAAAAAACTTGGAGACAAATCCCTCCTGATGATACCACAACACATGGTCCCGGACATAATTAAACGTCACCATAACCCAGTGTCCCACACAGGACATACCAAAGCTCTGAAGGAAGTCCAACAAAGCTACTACTGGAAAACAATGAGCAAAGATATCAAAGACTTTATACAATCATGCTCATTTTGTCAAGAAAGAAAATCTCCCCGTGGACAAAAGCAGCCAGGAGAGTTTCAATTCATTCCAATCCCCCTTAGACCGTTCGAAACAATACAACTCGACGTTCAGGGTCCATTAACAAATAAAGATGGACGTCCAAGATATGTAATTACTGCAATTTGTTACTTAACAAAATTTCTTGTAGCTGAAGTTGTACCCACAGCAGACGCTTCCGCTATAGCCAAATTCATCTTCCAGAAAATAGCTGCCGTATATTCCCTTCCCGAAATTATACAGTCAGATCAAGGGACAGAATTTAACAATGCTTTCATTACAGAACTTTCCAAAATATTTGATTTTAAAATGAAATATAGCACTGCTTTTCACCCCCAAAGTCAGGGCCTCATTGAGAGGACCCACCAGACATTAGGAGACTGTATTGCTATATACAGAGCAGAAAATAAGGCCGACTGGCCCCACGCAATTCCAGCTATTACATTCCATCTCAACAATACTCTTCACAGCTCCCACGGTTTTACACCATTCTATGTGCTGCATGGTTTTCATGCACGCACCCCGTTGAGAAATGCATTTCCTACTTTTACTCCAGAAAACAGAAACGTCCAGGACATGACGTCACTCTGGAAAACTACTCATGACTTACTAGAGACCCAAAGGAAAAAATACGCCGCCCGTGTAAATCAGTCTAAACGAACAGTAAACTATAATATTGGTGACAATGTGCTCCTCGAGCACACGTCCATACAGCCTGGTACGAGCACTAAGTTACTACCCAGATGGAAAGGCCCATTTTCTGTTATTGACCGACCCTCCGAAGTTAACTACACTATTAGAGGATCTGTTGGTAACACTGTTAAAACCCTCACAGTTCATGTGTCCCGGTTAAAAATATTTTATGAACGCCCCAATGTGTTCAATACTAAATCTCTGCTCAATAATGACGATGCACCTCCAGTGCAGGAAGCTTCTACAAATCTACAAGACATTCCTCAGGAACTTACTACATCTACAGGAGAACTACCTTCTCCAGCACCTGATATTACTCCAGAAATTATTGCTGAACAACCCTCAAGTCCACCCGACGTTATTCTTGAACCAAATTTACCTACAGCTGACACTCATGAATTTCCACTACGGGATACAGTGCCTCCATTCCCCGTTCAACAACCTACTACAATTCCTCCAGAAATTCATGAGCAGCCTCATAAACCTACCTATAGAGAAGCACTATTGTCTGCACCTAAAAATTCCACTGTGGAAATTCCTCATTCCTCCTCTATAACAATTCCTAATAAACGTGTTCGCAGAACACAGCAACAATTATTGGAACAGGAATCTCAAAAAATATTACCCACAGATTTTTATTCCCGAACAGATACAGAATTTAGACGTAGCACAAGAACAAATATCCATGCTATGGATAACCTATTCAACTTCACAACAATTTGCCCTACAAATAATCACAGTTATCAACTGTAACAACACGGATATCGGATCCAGCTTCATTTATAAATATATGCTCTATGCTCAACAAAATTCATGAACACCCTTCAAGTTACAACAGAATTTTATTCCATATACAACACATACAACTCCCATTTCGGAGTCGTTTACAAATCCAAAATTCAATGCGCTACATAATGCTACTCTAGGTTCACTGACCTCTCTTGACCTCAAAAATTTCTATGTTTTTATTTACAAGAAAAAATTGGCGTGACCCGTGTACGCCAGTACCACCCGAGGGTTTCCCCCCCCAACCCCCCCCTAAGTGGAAGGTCACCCCTCCCTCACGGAGTGACCCTTCCCCCTTAAAAGTCAGCCCTTCTAAAGGTATCGCATCATGACCTGTCATCTCTCATTAACCAGACGTGCTGTATCAAGATAAACTACAGAAAATTCAAAATAATAATCTGTGCCTTTCAAAGGTCACATCCTCGGTCATCTGTTTCCATTCCATGTACAATGAACTTGTCCCACATTATTAAACACTAGCTTGCCATTACCAGGCAAAGGTCCCCGAGTCACTCTGAGCACTTGGACCGCAATTTAATAAATTGAACCCTCAAGCATCTACTGCTCATAATGTGAACACACAATACATTGTACAATCACCAACTTCATCAACAGATTCCCTGGATCTACGAATTGCAAGGGCAAGACAACCGCAGACCCGTACTCCTAACAAAAATAAAAAAATTCAAGAAAGAAAAGAAGAACACTGTACGAAGAACAAATAATATTAATTGGAACTTCACAATTTCTTCAATGATGATCAGCACCAGCCCACAGTCTTCCGTTGTCACCCTGTAACATTACAAACCCTGCATTATTATTTTATTCTGAGGAAAATACTAATGTGCACATTTCTTTTGAGTTCCAGCAAAATTCCTCACTCACTTTTGCAGACTTCACAACATGACCCACATTCCCGGATATTCAGGTCAGCACCCTCTATGATGACCGCTCCAACTGCAAGCACACATGGGACGCCATGACATTTGCAAGTCATCTACAATCAAGAAAAATACAATAAAAAATATATATTATATTTCATTACTAACAATTTTCCCTAGCTTCACAAACACTTTCACATAATTCTCACACCTCACACTCTTATATTACATACTTATACATTTTTGTCTTCATTCTATACCTATGAGCTGCAGCTCCTCACACATTTTCCTCATTTCCAGAAATTGTGACTGATCCCCACATTTCGCCACTTCCCATTGGACACCCTGTACACGCACAAAATTTCTGTAAAATCTATTATACACACACTTTCAAGTTCATATTATAAGCTGTTTTTCAATTTCAATCTCACTAACCCAATACAAAATTGTTACTCACCGTATATAAGGTCTCCATCTTGCGTATTCCCTCTCCAAAGTTTCCTCAATTCTATCTTAATAATTCTGAGGACAGAATTTTCTGCCACTCCAGGAAGTTTATACAAACATTTACGCTAATACTACACAATTTTGATGTTATTTTAACGAAATATTACAGTTTTATGTAAAGTCTACATGTTAAAATGATATTACTGGAACAAATAATATCCGCAGAGCTAAAAATTTTGTATTCAACTACAGTGGAAAGAGTTCAAGCAAAGAAAACAAGAGGAAAAAGAAACTACGTCGTCCCAGTTCAAGATAGAAGCGGACTAAAAATACCAACGGTACAAAAAATCTGTTACAGTTCCTACCCTTTTAAACAATGGGGACATTGTTTCCCCTTCCCCGTAGAATGTTAACCGATATCTGGTTATTTAACACTTAATAAATGTAACGTTAACATTAATGTACATATATGTACTGTTAAGATGTAAAGTTTCCATAGGAAAAGTGTTAGGTACTTACTTTAACCTAATATTATTGGTCAAAATGAAAACCTTTGTGAATACTGGAGGTGGGTTCTTGTGAGCTCACCTCCGTATAAAACTTCGTGCCTCCGTAGGTACGAGAGAGGAGAGGAATTCCAGATCTTGAGCTAAGCAGAGCAAGGGAACGCGTGTGAGACCAACTAAGTGTATCCAAATAAGCACGATAAAGAGAATAAAATATACCGTGAGAACAAACCCTTATAACTACATACGCATCTCATTCTCCCTATCTTGAGACATACTCCCGAAATCCCTCACAGCCAGCTTGTGAATCCCTACCGTCTACATTTCCCCATCATCTCATACTCTCACTCTCAATATCATCAATATTCCCTTTTATTTTCCATGATCGGCTCATCATTACATTTTTCTCATTACGAACCCATCAAACTACAATAATAATAATAACAATACGCGTATCCATCACTTCAAATCTAAAAATATCACTGGTTCCAAAGGTTGGAATAACAACTAATTATTCCAAAAATATTTATACTGACAGCACATATATTGTAAACTAGTCAGACGTATCAATACATGCGACATGCATTTCATATGCTAACAATTTATTACTACTAACGTAGTTTATTTGGAATTTCAAAATCTAACAGAACGACACTTGTTGTTCCTTGCATAATGTACACGCAAGAGTAAATTTAAATTCCCTGCAATTCCAGAGGAACGTTAATAATTAAATACACTTTATTTTCGCCACCCAAATTCGTTCTGTTTTATTGACACGTATGGCAAGATTATATCCCATCAATGTTTTGAAAACCCATACCATTCTGGAGACCACCATCCTTTTCTTGCCGTTTTTCATTTACTTCATAGTTGTCGGAGGCTTATTAGTTTTCCTGCTCGATCCCAAAGCGATATATCTAATATATTCGGCCCTCCCGAACAATATGAGAAATCGGTGGATGTTGTTACTCACGATGAGTGTTGAGGTTTGGGGTTTAGCGGAGCTTATGACAATTGGTTACATAGGGGGTTACGTTCTTCTATCGTTTGCTCTTCCATATATCTGTAACGAGGCTGCAGCGTACGCTTTGATGTCAATGAGGTACACAACACACATACATTTAATTCTGTAAAAGTAAATATATTTTGTGGTTGTCAATTTATCCCTTGTTGATTCTAGAGAGGACAAACAGCATTCATTTTCGGAGGTTATTGCATATTGTCGTTACTTGTGTTAAATGTTGATCGATATTAAACTGAATTATTTGGCAAAAATATTACTTCTAATTGGAGCCATCTTTGGCTTATTCGCCGGAATTACCTTCATTGAAAATCATCCGTATTTTGCGCTTGTTCTCACTTTCATTGGTGTTCTCACAGTGGTACTATTTCAATTTATTTATGGAAGGTGTTACTTGGTTCAAGACAATATCAATGCTATGAAGCGTCAAATCATGTTAATAGTTATGGCAAATGATCCCAAACAAAAGGAATATTTTGACAGGGTCTTGAAAGGAATTCCGGCAATCGGAATCAGAGCCGGGAATTTCTATACATTGGACCGAACTTCGTCTCCTGAGTTCATGGATTTCGTCATTAACCAAATTGTCAGCTTACTGGTGGCTTTTAAATGATTTCGCGCCACCTCCTAAAACTAGATCTAGTAGAATCGTATATTTTACTATAGGACAGGGGGTGAAAATTTTACTTTTTGACAGTGATGGAGGCAGGGAAAATGTGAAGTAAAGACGAAAAACTCAAACGGGGGTACGTCCTCAAACTCTACCTTCACCTGTGTCTATTCCCAAGAACTGGACTGTACTTCTTGCACTGGCATCTTAAAACTAATAATTTCAAATTTTGTACATTTTAGCTTTACAAAAATTTAACAAAACACAAATCACTTAATATTGTCTGTTTCCCCAGCTGCGTTTGCTAATATCGACATTATTGTTGCTATTTCTTTAAAATCGTATATTTGTAATGATTGTTTGCATCATTAATGTCATCCAATAAATTTTATCTATCCAATTTTTGATTTTATTTTCTACAACATTTGACAAATTTTCTTTTGTTGGGACTTGTTAATTATTGTGAGGTGTCCAGATGAAATAGACCTCCAAGACTTGAAAGTTTAATGTTAAAATATGTCGAATGACGCCTTTTAGGTTATGCTGTTTAGTTTAGGATTCAAAGGTTCTCGAAAGTTTCCGTATAAGCAAGCGTCAGAATGTTTTTTGAAAAACCGTTCTTAAATTGTTCTAGGTTTGCATCGCCAGCTTTGGGAGAATCTGCATAATTCTGTAAATATATTAAATATTTAACTTTTGTGACACCATTTTCAATCGTCTAAGTGGAATATTTTGCCGGTGTAAGCCTTTTTTAATCGAAAGTTTCAAAAAAGTTAAAACCCGAAAGCTGTCATTTAATTTTCAGATACAAAGACGCTAAAGGAAACGCCGTAATTTTCGGCTTTCTACCTCTTCGTACCGTTTCAGAAATAAGGTTCAAATGAAGTAAAAATTTGTAATTACTGATTATAGAACATACACAAAAGTACTGTAGACTTATAATCAAGTGCAATCCATATATACTCTTTCCCTGCAGATAGAAACAGGACCGCCGGACAACTGTTTCTGCCACTTAATTTACCAAAGTTTACTGCCTATTACACAATTTCAAAGAAACCCGTTTGCATATTTCCAAGCAATTTTCAAAACAGCCTTGCTTATTCACTTGCAGTCCAATCAAAACAATTTCAGCAACGATGACTAATCGTTTACATGCATTTATTTTTAGTTATTTACACGTGAGCATAAAAATGCACACTTACATATGTATCGATCAACTTTCAAAACACCCTTGCTTATTCACCTCAGTCTGACCATCAACTTTGCAATCAAAACAATTTCAGCAACTATGACTTAAATGCATTTATTTCTAGTCAACAAGGCACACTTATGTGCGATCACATTTTCAAATGAAAAGTGACATTAAAGTTTACGCTGATTGTAAAAAATAAGTCCATTATTTCATATATACTAATTTGGTACAGATTATTGTGAGCATACATAATATTTCCTGGATTGCGTGACTAATGTCCGTTTCATGAAGACTAGAGCGCATTATGGCTGAGTTCTACTTTCCCGGCCACAAAATTACCTTCCACCTTCCACCAGGATTTCCACCTTCCACTAGGCCTTCCACTTGACCTTCCACTTGACATTCCACCAATTTTTTTTTACCTCCAGATCTTTTACTGTGTTAATTAACATAATCCTCTGTGTTCTGGTGGGTGAAAAACAAAGTGCGAGCTGGAGATAGTTAATGCGTTGCAACCTGTATGCGACTATTCAAACCGTAAATCAGCGTTTTAATTTATTGGGAAAAGTAAGTCGCAGCGCTAAGTTTTGGTCTTACCATTAATCGTTAGTTGTTACGGAATTCGCTAAAAACGTTTTAAAAATTTTGTTAAAAATCAGTTCACCGAATAGTACGGCAACTGAGCTCTTTCGAATCACGTGGTTTTCCAGCGGTTGATTTTTATCAGGCTTTTGACATAATTCTACACAAGACCATCGAAAATATCGAAATCTGACCATCATACTTGTGCATATCAGTATAATGATTTTGTAACAGTAACTTGTTTTCTCAAAGGTAAGCTGCATTTTTATAGAAAACAATCAAATGTTTTAACCTCCGTGTTAATTTTACGAATAAAAAATGCGAAGCATAAGTTAACAAACCGAAATTGATCTAAGACTGTCATTTTCATATGAATACGCACAAACGAAATGATCTTCGGACATGCAGTAACTCGTATAGGGGGCAATATCGTATTTTTTTAGTTAGCTCTTTGTAAATATTGTCAAAGCCAGACTACAGAGTGGTCTGTATGGGTAATGCCACGTGGAAGGTCAGGTGGAATGATCAAGGGGAAGGTGGAAGGTTAGATGGAAAGTCTGGTGGAAGGTCAAGTGGAAGTTTGGTGGGAGGTGGAAGTCTGGTGGAAGTTACTTATGTATTATAGTGTTAATATATGAGTGAGTGGAAGGTGGAAGGTAATTTTGTGGCCGGGAAAGTAGAACTCAGCCCGCATTATTGTAGTCGTGTTCTGGAGGAAACTGTAACTTCCAGATATACAAACTCCAGCCAAAGTCAAACTAGAGCTACTTGTGGGAACGAAAAGTTTGATCCCATTCCCGAACCCGATCCCGAAAATCGGGTCATCAAGATTTTCGGACTCACACCCGAACCCGTTCCCGAAATACTGGGATCGGTGCACAAAAACCCAGATATTAAATATGCTTGAATCGTTGATCTCAAACCCGATCCCGAACCCGAAATCAGATGTAATTTGCTCCCAATCCCGAATCCCTTGAACCCGGACTCGTTCCCGGGACCAGTGCCGTTAGTGTAAATCAATTTTTTCTTCACATTTTTACTGATTTAGCAGTACCTATGCATGCGTACCATGGAACAATAGATTTAGGCATTATTAAAAATGGTCATCAAACTAATCGTCTGTTCTGCGTTGCCGAAAAAGCTGCAGGAAGACTGTTTAAACGATTCCCACTATGAATTTTGCAATGACTTTCATCTTGCAAGTTAGAGTAGGCGGAAATCACTACTATGCGATCCCAACTTGACAATGTGCGAAACGGCTCAAGTCGCTTACGTAAAATTATCATTTCAACACTTTAACGAGGGAAGCCGTGCATGGTTTGTGTTTTTTTCACCGCTAGATTTATGCGTTGTTCCCGGGCACGTGAAGCGTGTAACGGGTGCGGGAACGAAGATATACCCGGTTCCCGACGGGAACACAAATACCTTCATCAAGCTTGAACCCGTTCCCAAACCCGGTCCCGATCCCGAAATCCCGGGTCTGCTGAGCTTGTTCCTGAATCTGGTCCCAAAGTATTTGGGAAGATTAATTAGACCCTCGAACTCGAACCCGTTCCCGATCCCGAACCCAATTCCCGGGTGTATCCCGATCCCAAAAGTAGCTCTAAGTCAAACGTTGTAGAGTAATTTTCAATATGGCTCAATCACTCGATTCCTTAAACCATTAAGTACTTATTTTAACGTTAACTTGTCATTTGTATCTCAAATTTGACGGCATATTATCTAATTGTATAGAAAATTCAGCATCCTTTCAAACCCAATTTATTTCTTCAAATATCTTTCTTTGAAAGCCTTAGTTTAAACCCAAGTAGCACAATCAAAATAATTATAATAACCTAATCGACTTTATTTTATTCATTTAAGGCCATTTACATGAGCGTAACTCGATATAGCATATAAATTTTAAGTTTAATTGTGCAACGGTATAAAAACAAATAGCGTTACCCCGTTTACGTGAAATCACCTAAACGGGTTACTTTTCATGCTACGAACAATTTTAAATTCGTGTGAGCATAAATAATCATTCGTAGTTTCATTAAGTAATTATATCAATTTCAGGGATACTTGAAAATATCACTTCAGTGGTGTTCTAGAGGAACTCAGAGGTTCAGCTAAACGGAGTTTAGTTTTCTAGTTTCCATAAATCCCCTACAAAATAAAAAACGAACAACGAGCATTATGCTGTGTCCTGCGGATGTAAAGTTCTATCTTTATTTAGTTCAAGTAGCGTCCAAGTATTATTTCATACCTTTCGAACTACGCCTGAGGGATGGTGAAAGAGTTCAAATGCGTGTCGGAAGTCGACGACAAGACTTGACCTTCAAAATTATGTACTTCTATGGTGTGTTGAGAGCATGTCTCAGCTTGTATTACTTGATTTTAAAAATTTTCATATGTAAAGAGGCATCTTCAGCAAATGATATTGGACTGCATGCTATAACTACGTTTGCTTTCGGATACAGCATTGCACTTCAATTTCATTTGTGTTTACGAACCGCTGATATTACCGTGAAAATTTTTAACTTTGTATTCGGTGGAGACAACTGGGATTCGAAATTAGCAGGTACAAATTATTGGGACAATCAATTCTAACACGATAATATCTCTGGTTTGTTTGCTTGCACTGTTCTATCAAATTCATTATTAATTATTAACCATTGTTTCAGGTTCGTTTGATATTTTACAACCCGGAAAGAAATTCTCTGTTCGAGAGAAGTTTGCGATATTTTATCAATACCTAGTTACAGTTTTTTGTACAGTACTGGTGTTATTCTCTGCAACTTTCTGTACAAAACTTCATATATTCCAACTACTTCCTACATTCTTGCAAAACCCAGTGACCTTTATGATTCTTTTGCTGCATGAGTTTTACGTAATGTATATGTTACTCATTACGGTCGTAATGTTCTTTGTCAATTGTCTTTTATTCCTTGAAAAAACTCAGAAAGCTCTGCTTCGGGAAGTCGAGTTCATGAGGTGAGTCTTAATAATTATTATTGAAAGTTTCAAGTCATTTTAATAGTGTTTATCTTTTACGATTTTGGAATGTTGGAAGCTCAGTTCAATTTGCGTTTTTGCCTTTTTAGCGGGAAGTTATCGATCCGGAAAAAGGAGTTGGAGCAGTGTATTTCGTTATGCGTGACGACTCAGTTAATTGTTTGTATATTTAATCAAGGACATTCATCGATGTTATACTTGGCAAAGCTGGTTACCTTAATCGTTTCCATCATTATGGGTTATATTGGTATCAGGGTATATTCTCATGATTATGGTTTCGGCGGATTCTTGATGTTGTCTTCCATGTATGTGAGTGCTATTTATATTGCTGGATTTGGAAACGCCTTTAGTATCTTGGAATACTTCAAGAAGGTAAAAGTTCAACTTCTGCTGAGGAACAAAATGGATTACAGGATAATTCTGTGGTACGAAAAGAGAATAATTGCCATTGCTCCAATGGGGATACAAGTTGGCCCCATACCCAGAATTGAAAGAGAGTCCTCGCCAATATATTTAGATTTCGTCGTGCGAGGTATCACTACCCTATTAATTAGTGGGTATTAAATGTTTTGAACACAGCACTGCTTTCTCTTTGGGTTTATTTTTATTCTATTATGCTGCTTATTAGCACATGCTGTAATTACTTGTTTTTATGTATAAGTGTATCTAATTATTATATTATCTCAAGTCATTGACAGAATATTCTGAAATTACCACATTTATTTGTAGAAATGAAATTTTGTTACTAGTTTGGTATTAATGTGCAAAATTACGGACATAGTCCTACGAATCTTACGTATTGATTGTGCTAACATAATTGTGTATTCAAATTTAATTTAATTGATGTAATCCTTTATACTAATTTGAAAGTGATTGTCATGATGGTGCAAGTCGTCACTTATGTACATGACATGTTGAAGCATAGTGGCTCATTTGTTTCTTTTATTCATGAAAAAAATGCTTTGATTTTTATTTCAAAGCATTTTTTTAAAGAAAAGATGGACAATTATTATTCTTTTTTAATTTTGTTTTGTTTACTTGGACAGGCTTAAGTTATAGTAACCACGTGCTACTACATACTGTCCAAGTCAATAAAAAATCCATTTTAATTAACAAAAAATATAATAAAATGAGGAATGAAAACATTAACATACTGCAATGCTAAATAGAAGTTGCCAACAAAGTTACTATCTTGCATCTTGGAATTTGTATAGTTAATTCGAATCTACTACTACTTTTTCTTATTGTGTACGGCTTTAAATATTTAGTGCAGTGTGACTAACATGATCAGGCTTCATCTTTTAACCACCACGGTGAAATTCTAACCTTGGGTAAGAGCGTAAGTAGAGTATAAGAGTATATATATATGAGTAACTTTGGGATCCGTCAACACTTGCAAGACATACAGTGATGTAGCTATCCTGCAATGACAGTGATCTGGAAGATTTAAAACATTTGACACTTTCATGGTAAAAAATTAGGGTCTTTCATAGATAATATTTTATGGTCAATTCTTATTATTTTAATAATGGGTTCCAGCAAAATAAACATAAACACGGACAATTTAAAATTACAAACATACGCTCAGCTTGAATAATTTAACTACCATTTTATAAGCCCCCTGTACACCACCTATTTACTAAACAGCATTTAAATATTTTAACATTTATGCACTGGAAAAGTTTGAGAACAATTTTAAAACTTATTCTTTGAGTACCGGCTTCATGTAGAGAAAGGAGAGGCGAGGGGTTTTTTTAAAAATAGCTAATCCTATTTTAACCAAAGTCTGTGGCAATGTTGCTAACATAAGTAGGAAGCGTTTAGTTTTCTTAAGAGTGTTTTATATCTAGCTACGATGCCAGTTCCATTCGATGTTTATTTGTGACTACAGAAAAAGTCAATACAACAGCGAAGTTACTTCAAAAACCTACGAAATGCAGATAAAACAGTGAATATTAAGCCATTGCTTTTGTAGGTCAGTGACGGGGCACTTTGACTTTGATTAACATATGTATATATAGTCAAATAAATAGAAATGCCGTTCTGCATGGAATCTGAGGGTCTTTTTTTAACCCAGACCGGTCCAGAGTTGACCCCCCTTAAATTCATGTCTTTTAAATTTAACGACGAAGTTAGTTTCTGTTACAGATTTTACCCAATCGAAACGGATTGGAGGTTTAAAGGATCCGTTGCATTTATTTAAACAAACAACAGCCTATGTAAAAACGGCGTAATGTTAAGTTTAATGTTTTTTATGAATTGCAATCATTGCAATCCCAGTTTTCCCATCCACCTTGGTGGATGGCTTGAATGATAGTATTGTTGTAATAACAAAATCTTGTAAATGAATGAGCGGGATAAAATACATTTATATCCGTCAACTCTACGCCATAGAAGAAGCAATAATAATTATCACAGTTGTAGATGCAATTGCCCCTTTTAATTTATGTAAACCATGCGGATTGAATTGAAACACAAGAGGTTAGAGACAGCCCACTTAGATTTGCCTCGACTTTGATCATAAGCAGTGAACGTTGTCATGGAGGGCCACGAACGTGCTGTAAAGTTAGATATTTGAGTCTTTCGTTTGTTTTAATTCGTAAAGAAATTGGGGTTCAATTTAATAAATCGTCTTTTTTGTGAAATGTTGGACGTCGCATAAAATCGCACATGCATAATTTGAATATTATTGCAAACGTTTTTAAAAAATATATATAGCGGATGCAGACTCGTTACAATTAGACGTGGGAATTTTTTATACATTTTTGTTTCATTCAGTACGCTCACAGCTACATACAGATACACACAAATTGTTTGGAGTATTTATTAGAGAACTAGTAAACGCCCTGTGCTTCACAGGGACAGTTACTTGGAGAGGCGGTAGTTGCGAGGGTAGATATTAAAATCCAAATGGTTTACGAATCAGCCCCTGTCGTAGAGACTTGTTGTGTGCCCAAAACATGCCCGAAGCCCGATTATATTAAGAGTAGCACTTTAAATAAACGGACAGAAAGTGTTCTTTAATAATAAAGGATCTGCCCCGGACGGGTTCTTTTGGATTAGGGTCGGTCCGAACGCGACACGGCCGGGTTTTGGGTCGAGTTTGGACTGTAAATACGAACTTACGTCAGGCTACGACCTTGTTCGGGCTTCACTAAAACAATGAAACCGTTTTAAATTCGCGTTTGGACCTGCATTTATTTTTCAATTCGGGTTTTTCGGGTGGGGGGGGGCTAGTAATTACAAATGATACGAAAATCCTACTAGAATAGAATTTAGAACAGATAGGGGGCATGCACATTTGACCTTGCGAAGAGTTTAAGCAATGTTTTTGCATATATTCATGTTAAACAATTGTTCATTATATTTAATACTTACACAGGCTTAAACATTTTGAAACGATCCCTCTTAACTTGTACTTTGATATCAATTTATGCTGTTCTACACAATACAGTATTCTTTACATCAAACTTCAAATTACAGCATGAGTCTCTCTGTATCTATACATACATATATTATATGTTACGATATATTTTATAACACTATCACACAGATCATATTCATGATCTGTCCTGCGAGTGGTTCAATTCTACCAAATTGTGCAAGGACAATGCTTTTGCTATCAAATGGTTCCATTTTAGCCAGTAAATTTGTGATTCGATGTAAAAATAGATACCCTGTGCAGTCAACACTACAAACAAGCACCTAAATGGGCTCGGTTCTGTAACTACGGAACTTGAACGTGAACATCGAGTACTTTTGTTTATTATAATACTGCTAAAGGGTACAAAAAATTTGAACAACCCCTTTCACAGGTTCACTTACTATTTATAGATACTTGAAGGCCTTCCTTTTTCTATACCTTGTAAATGGAAATGAACAAAACTCTGTTGAAAGTGTTTGAACTATTGCTTATTCACAGACAGTCGTTACGAACCCACAACAGATCCTTGATTTCTTTCTTTCTGATCACAATCGTCATTCCAAAGGAGTGCCTCATGGAGTGGTTGTTTTAGCTGTAACTCTCGAAGTACTGTCGCCGGCCTGACAGTTCCAAAGTTATTCTTTCGTAAACTGAAAAAATCAAATACACATTTACAGATCTGTACAATTTATACAGAACGTCTCAGGGACTCCCCCTCGCTTCAAAGGTTCTGCTGGTATAGTCAGCATTGTTGTGTCTAGTTTGTATTGTAAGTGTTAAGTTGCTCTTGATACATAGTCATGAATCCGCTGAATTTTTCCCCATTTACACAATTATTACAGACCTACACGTGTCTTATCGAATCCTAATCAAAGCATCAAGGATGTGTACACCCTTTTCTTGTATTCTTCCTGATTGTTCGGCTGAGAGCTACTAATAGTGCTGAAATGATGGTTTTATATTGAAATAGTCAAGGTGGGATCCAGTTTCCCTAGTCGTAAATGTATAAAAGAGTTTTGTTTTTGTCGTAAGCCGTGCAACTCTTTTATCGTTTAAATAAAAATGCTTAGTTCATTTCCGAATGTGTCATTTTGAATCGATTTGCTTTATCACAATTATTACATCTGTCGCAGTATGACTAATTTGTTATAAATGCTTCCCATTTACTCCAGTGCTTTGTTTTGGAGTACTAATCACGTAACCATATTAAGTTATTTAAATTTTGGAATATGTAATAAATTACTGATGTATATACTTTATTTTTTTTAAATGTTAACAGCGTTTAAGCGTTACAAATTTTCGCAAGAAAATTGCATTTTTGGTAATCAGAATTTCAAATTTTAAAGCAACTCTAATAATTATTACAATTACTCAGTCAAAATACACAATGAGGAAACAATCCAAAACTCAACTGTCCCCTGGGGCTTCAACAGAACGCAATAATTTAAAAAGACCCGACGGAATCCGTGGAGGAGAGAAACCTTACAAATGTCAACATTGCTCCTTCGCTAGTATATATTATTGTCGTTTGAAAATCCATGGAAGAGTTCATACCGGTGAGAAACCATTTAAATGTCAGCACTGCTCTTTCAAAACAGCTCATAAGCCTAATTTGAAATATCACGAACAATGGCATACAGGTGAGATGCCTCATAAGTGTCCACTCTGCCCTTACTCTGCCGTTAAAAGATCCCTTTTGGAAATTCACGAAAGGAAGCATACTGGAGAGAAGCCGTTTAAGTGTCAATACTGCTCTTTTAAATCAGCTTATAAAAGTAGCTTCAAAATTCACGAACGAACCCATACAGGGGATAAGCCTTATAAGTGTAAACACTGCCCTTATGTTACTACTCGAAGTTCGAATTTAATATCCCACGAAAGAAAACACTCCGGAGAGGGTCCGTTCAAATGTCAACACTGCAATTACACTTCCACCTGCAGATCCCATTTAAAAATCCATCAAAAAATTCATATGCGAGGAAACCTGAGCAAACTCGAACAGCATGATAAGCTACGAAGCTCCTTTACCCGTCAAAAACGATTTCAGTCTGGAAGAAAGTCCCTCAAGTGTATGAACCCTCGTGAAAGAACGACTGTGCCCTCAGAAAAATATACGAAAACTACTGATTTGGATTCGCCAAGGAAACAACCCAATAGAATACCATCTCATTTGCAAGACTTACTTATTGAAGGTGAGGAGTGGGATGACCAGGAAAATAATGAATCCTCCAGTCAAGCACACTTTGACATTTTTATTTGTAAACAGTGCAATTATGCTTTATTGTCGGAGAAAGAGCTCTGCATGCACTACGCAATTTGCCATAAATTACCTGTAGTCAGTCTGAATGTCTGAATACTGAAAGAACGAATTACAGAATACAGCAATATCTGTAACTCCATGGAATTAAGTGAGGGTTGCGTATCATTGTACCGTTATGATGTTCTGATTTAAATTGATGAACTCCTGTTTCAGTAGGTCTATTACAGAATGCTGTGCTTGTGTGTACATAAATTCGGGCGAATGTAATTACATATGATTCTGATGAGCCTTGCAAGTGTATCAGTCGCATTCTACCAAATTTTGAATCTACAGTGACATCTTTACGTATAGTAACAGTTTTATATTTATCACCAGAATTTATAATTTAGTCAGAAAATTTGATTTTAATTCGATTAAACATGTCCTGTGTATTAATGTGTGCGTGTGAAAGCATATGCTGAGTCGAGTTGTACGGATACAACAAAATTTCCCTGAAAAACAAGCATCTTGATTTTTCTAATTACATTGCCCATGTGTGAGCTGGCCCAATGTTTCTTGTTCTTTCTAAATATTTTATTTTACTTGGCTCTTTCTGGATAAATTGTTCCCATTAAGTGTGGATCAAGGGGCACCAATATTTCATCCCTGTATATGAAGACCACAGACTTTGCAATTTAGCTGGGATCGACAGCCGTAAGACTCTAACGTAACGAATGAGTGTAGACTTCAGAAAGCTTACTCTGAAAATTACTTCCGTCTTAGAGGAACTATTAGGAGCAAAATAATTTTTCAAAATGTACTGTCAAAATATTAAATTTTATTCGGCCAATGTTAATTTTCGACGAATAAATTAAGGTAAAAGTCAAAAATACGTTACTGTTTGAGAATTTCGTTTTGTTTTGGTACCAACTTATAGGGTATGTGAACATACTTGCGTACATAAGCGGGAAGTTATGCTCGATTGTCTTCCCAGCAAATTCACTACAAACCTATAAAATTCCCTAGGCTGAGTTCCAATTGTGTCATTGACGCAATATGAGTATCTATATTTTGAGTGCCTGAGGGATTTGAGGGAAGGGGATTCGGATAATAAGTAATAAAGCTCTCCATTAAAGTAAATAACACCTTTCTCAAACGGCTCCCAGGAAAACACGTTCCTTTGGAATGGACGCAGGGAAAGTTTTTATCCTCTCCATTGTCACCCGGGCAAGTCCAGCCCATTGGGCTGGAGTACCACTTCAGAGTTTCCCTACACTTTGGGGCCCGAATGTCCACGTAGGTCTCTCTCCGTCTCTCCCGGAGACCACGCAAATTTTTCTTTAGTTCACATTCAGTTCCGTACTTGTCAGCGGACTGTCTATAATACAATTTTTATCTTGTTTATTTATTACACTAAAATTTCCGCAGTCATTCATAATTCAGTACAATATTTAAATCGGCTCAAAATCTGTGTATAAACTCCATAATGTGATACAGCCAAAAGGCCTTCTTTTACCAAGAAATTTACAAGAGCTTGTGACCAATTCTGATACAAATAAATTAAGTTAGACAAAATGATCCCCTTTTTAATGGCATTGTCATGCCTCACAAATATTACAAAGGACTGCTCCCATCCCACGCCCATCATGAACTGTTAGCTATAATTACTAATAAATTCCATTTATTTCTTACATTTTGAAATTTTATCCTAAAACTTTAAAATTTTGGTGTTGATAAATTTCAGACCAGTTAAAGCACATCTGGAGCCCCACGAATCCCTTTTTTGCCAAAGCCATGGAAAATGGTACCTGGACCACGAGCAAGAAACCTCCGGATATGAGAGCTTTGAGAGGTGTGAAGCTTAAAGTTGCTATTCTCGAGGTGAGGAGGAATTTACTTCATAAATTTTAATTCCTTCCGATTAATTATTTAATTTCCTTATGAAATTTTTGGAAATAATATTTTAAGGATGAGCCATTCGTAACCCAAAGATTTGGGAACAATACAGTCCTCGGAATTGCCAAGACCATGTTAAATGTCCTTAAAGAAGCCCTCGGATTTGACTGGGAATTTGTCTGGCCGAAGGATTCAAACATCGGGATTTGGAACGCTAGTACTGGGACGTACACCGGAATTGTTGATATGCTCATCAGAGAAGTATGATTGTCACATGCTTAATTTATTTCCTTGCACAAAACAATCACACAAAAATTACGCCTGTTAGTGGATATGAAATGTACAAACACTTGATTTCAAATATGCCCTTGCTAATAATTTTTAAACAGGAAGCGAATTTTTCCATCAACTTTATCAGCATGTTGGAGGAGCGGTCGGAAGTTCTGGATTTCTCAAGACCTTTTGGTGAGGAGCGTTGGGTCGTAATGATGAGTCGTCCCCAAGAAACTACGGACGGGGACGGTCTTGTAGCTCCATTTCAATCCGAAGTAATGTTTTTATAATTCCAACCCTTTACATTTAATTTTTCTAGTCTCACAAATTCCATGACTCACAATGCCCCTAAACGTAACATATTCCGTCCTTGTTTTAGTAATCCCTCTGCGGAGTCATAGTTTTAATTGGCATAATTTTCTGGCGGAAATTCCTCTGAGGATAATATAATGCCCTTTATCCACTATAAAGACATTTAATTAACATTTAAAGCAAGGAAGTTGAAGCATAAGGTTACATAATTCTGTGAGCAGAGCAATAATTAGCACTATTAAATTCCAAGTTGTGCTCACAAATTTTAAATCCCTGAATCATGAATACAAGCCACTTGTTAAGGTCTGGCTTATAGTGAAAGTGTGCTGTATTTCCATTGACGGAAATTGTAAGTATAGTATGTAGATTTAAATGGTAGAAATAAGAAATATAGAATAAAAGTCCAGTGAGAAATAGGAGACAATTGGGGGCACACAATTGGCCGGATACAAGACAAGGTGCCCAATCAAGGTTGCAAAATTGATTGCACGGGTAAAGTGTCACAGAGGATTAAAAAATAGAAGGAAGCCGTAAGGAGCATTTAAAAGAACAATATTGTAAGAAATAGCTGGATTATTGCTATCGATCGGTATCAAACATTTCAAGTGTGGAGAAACATTCCTCATATTTTCTCCCTTACAATTTCCCAAGGAAAAACGTAATGGAAACATATAGTCGCGTGCAATGTCCACAGAAAAAAAAGGAGCTATGTATATGTTCCTTGTGTTTGTCACATGCAAAATAGCCCCCACATAATTTTACATTCACAATTCATATCCTCCTCATATATGTGGGCTGCTCCTTTGGACTGAAGTAAATGAACTATTGTACATTTGCTTCCACAAGTTTGGACTTTTATTCCTTGTGTGTCTGCTATATGAATACACGTAAGTCTTAAAATATTCAGTTCCCATATAGCAGGCTGTACAATAATAATTATTATGGCAAGTTCCAAGCCAAGGAGGACCCTCCCATCATGGGCTGCTGCTGTTGCTTAAATTACATATAAATTTATATTTTATGTAAATATACATGAGCTCCATGGAACCGTTCCAGGGAATAAGCCTTAATTTTTAATGAGACTCTTTGCATGATATGATCTAGTCAGCTTTTAGTAATCATTATTGTTCACATGGGACAGACCTTGAGGGAAACAAACTATTGGAGCTTTGGGAATGCAAAGGAGTTTTGTTTCTTGTCAATAATCCTTTCGGGAGAGACGTTGAGAGTCTCAAGCCCTGAGTGGGTTTTCTAAACTTTTTTTTTTTCGCTGCACTTAAGATATTGCTATTTGCTTGAAGATATTGCTATGCAAATCCTCCACCGTTCCTTTATTTATCTAAATTGGGTATTTTGTAGGGCAAGTGATTATGTTCGTTTGCTCTCGATAAAATCGATGGGGGGATGACGTGAGACAATAGAATTGTATTATTATATAGGAAGCTCTAAAAGATGCAAAATTTCTTTTATAACGTCTGATGTACATACTTGTTTTGGGGGAACCTTAGAATTTCGATAAGGAGTGGAGCGTCTTCAAATATTTTTGACTATTTGGGAAATACGCTCTTGAATTATTGGCAACTAGCATTCAAGCCATCCACCAAGGTGGATGGGAAAACTGGGATTGCAATAATTTGTAATTTATACAAAATATTAAACTTGACATCAAAGGTGGGCAAATGAAGTGCCTAAGCGTAAAGCCTGCCTATTTTCTTTCAAAAAATATCGCCATCCTATATAGGTTAATAGGTTGTTTCAACGAAAAGAAGAGCCTTGATACCAAGGGTCAAGTACTCTCACTGCCTGCCTATTAGCCTATATCTGTCCTAGTGTGCATTGCTTGCCTGCCTATATTTGCTGTATAGCTTCTGGCAGCGCTTTGCCAGCCCATATATAGGCGATATAATTGTGAGTTTTAGATAGTGCAAGCCATATGCAGTGTCACATGCAATTGGAAACCAATGTATGGGTTTGATTAATTCTTTTATAAACTGCATAATCCAGTGGGAATAAATACGGGACCATTATGTATGTACTGTGGTATACATGTTCATACACTCTGGTAATTACTGGTATCAAGTAATTCCCGCCTCATTCTCAGTCCGTCTCTGCAAACGTTTTCCCAAAGATCTTGTAATCCTGTCCTTAAGGATGTGCCACAAATGACGTCATCAAAAAACCTGGTAAATTACGACTGGCTGACTGCATGATCATTCCTCGTCACAACGAAGGCTGACTGACTGTATACGACGTCATATGTGTATGTATACATGGGAATTGTTTAATGCCACAGGGTGCTTTATTATTCAAAACTGAGTTCGTTTGCGAAAAACATTATTAATTGGCAACAATTAATCGTCTTTGTTTACCTTGTTTTCACCATCGAGATTTTCTTATTAGCCATCGGTTATAACCGTAATAAAAGTAGAAGATGAACAATGAGGTCAAAGGTAATTTGAAGTGGGCCACTCATTCAGGCAATAATTTTAAAATAATGCAACAAAAACATTTTACAATAGAAAACTAATTTCACCTGGAAATGTTTTAAAATCAATTTACTCTCAAATCACCCAAACAGTTTGCATGTCTCGTTATCGAATGATTTATTACCCACGGCTCCTCCCGTCAAAAATTGACCCATCCATTCGTGCGAAAATCGTATCGCAAGGTTTTTCCATTGCGAGAGCAAATGATAGAATGCATAGATCAATAGATTTCTATGATGTATAAAAATGTGCGTTTATATGTGACATACTTTTCCAAGGTTAGATGGATGACCCTACCAACTTTAGGATCGTATTTGATACTATCGGTCCGCAATAAGAACCATTACAGTTTTTCAGTTTGGTAAAAGGTGACTGCGCCATCTGCCGATGATGCAGGTATTACCATGTGTTTATATGTGACCATTTTGATTTCCTTCGGTAAAAAACTATTCAACCGACGTTATTTGTTTGAAGATCGGCTCAGCCGTATGATGTGAGGAAATTTAAACAGAACGTATATAACTTTTAGTTGAGAAGTACTAAGATGAGTCAGTTAATCTGTCCCTTATATTACTTACCGATATAACTCGGGACTTTGTGAATTAGTTGCGGAACTAATGACTTTGGATGCTGAGGTCGTTATTTAATCTTACGAACTCGCACGGGATTTTATATAAGAGTAACAAAGGGTCTGGGTTAAATAGGTGCAGAAAATGACGTCATGTTATGAAGAAGGGACTGACTGAGTACATCTTGTTAAATCATGCACGGACAATAGTGACTAAATGCATGACGTCATTTGTGGCATATCCCTTACCAATTCGTGCTTTGAGAATATTCCGCTCGCCACAAATGCCTAGCCTTTACTTGAACGAACTTGTAGCCTGCCTGAATAGCCCAGTCCCTTGTTCGGAAATATCTGAATAGCCTAGATTGTCCCTAAGCCTATATTGTAGTGGTGATTGCCCAGCCTAGAACCTCGCCTAGATTTATATCCCAACTTGCAGCATCCTTGAGCCTTAGCTTATTATAGGGCCTAGAATCTAGGCAGGCGCCCATGTTTGCTTGACATTATATAATTAGGCTAATTTCTAATTTGAAAGAGTGGACCGTCTTGGTTGTGGACGGATGTTTTTATTTTTTTTTAGAATATTTTTTATAATTTATTTAGTCAGCTATTACTGGCTCAGCAAATAAAAATAAAGCTCGCTTAAATTTGAATCTCAAATCCATAAAAAAATGTTAAAAAGTTTTTTTACTAATTTCAAATTATTAAGACTTTTTAGCATCCTTTTTTCATTTTTGAGAAAAATTATTCAAACAGGAAAAAGAAAAAGCACAAAACAGTATAATGCTTTAATAATTTTTTTAAATTTAAACAAAATAATTTTAATAATTTATTTAGCCAGTTATTTCTGGCTCAGCCAATGAAAAACAGCGCGCGGAAATTTGAATCTCAAATTCGTATTACACCAAGACGAAGACGATGACGAAGACGATGACGGCCCACTCTTTCAACTTAGTAGAAAGGATAGTGTCTAGAGAGCAAACACAACATTCGCTCCTTTGACATTTATTTTTTTTCCAGCACTAACTCTGCAAAATAATGATATGTGGCAAGATAGTGTGTGAAAATAAAACTAGACCTTTTGTATCTCCCGTGAAGCATTAAATGCATAATATACTTTTAGAGCGTGCAACTCTAATCATTTATGCATCACAAAATATGAGGAATTTAACTGTTTTGCAATGCAGTCTGCAATATTAACTGGATTTTTTTTACATGCTTTTGTAGGACTACAGTTCACATATGTATATGTACATGTTGTCCCTTCTCTGAATTAAGCGCGTGTTAACTGTCTTTGTAGTAGCGACAATAAAGGGAAAAATTCTCATTTTGCCCCAAATTATTTTTCTTACAAGGGCACATGCAAATCTACTATAATAACTGATTGTGAGCTTGTGAAGCTCTCTTAATGAAATTCCGGATTTTAAAGCTTTACTGTAAAAATGCATTGTAAAATTATTTAAATCTAACTATACATGCATTGGGAAAGCCTGGGAAGGCTGAGAAGGTCGTAAAAATTACTTACCTTAGGTATAATAAAAAATGTTACATTTTTCCGTAAATCTCAAAACCTCAGGTTTGGTATTACCTCCTCGTCTCGCTACTCCTAATGGGTCCAGTTATCTATGGGATGATCCGGTTCAGATGCTATCTCTGCAAAGGACATCCAACCCTGTCTGTTTACTATGGGATGGGAGACTGCATATGGTTTGTGTATGGGGCACTAATGAAGCAGGGGTCAGTGCTCAAGCCGATTGCAGGTAAAGTCAATTAATTCCTGTACAACAAACTACTTTCTATCTGCAAAAAAAAAGTATTAAAAAAATATCCTCAATGATTCTGTTCGGAGTAAATAAATAAATGCAATTTTGTGTATATGCTATATAATTATTTAGATTCAACCAGGATTTTATTTGCTACTTGGTGGATCTTCGTGACAATCCTGACGGCTTTCTACACTGCAAACTTAACGGCTTACTTGACACTGTCCAAGATCCCCATCCCTTATGACTCTCTGAACAAGATCGGTTACAGGGACTACTGGGTTGCCCGAGCAGGGGATACACTTGAAGCTGTGATTAAGGCCAGGACTACGCCAAGGAACGCCGGCAATGATTATGCAATTGTAAGTGACTTTTTGCATAAACTCGTAAAAGTGTAAATCCTTTCATATTTTAAGGCTTGATTGAATAATAATTATTAAAAATTATGATCTTTAATTACATTTAATAGGAAACGATTCGTTACCCTGAATTTGCGAAGCTCCGGTACAAACTTGGCTCTGGCTATGGACTGTTCCTGACCAATACGACGGATATGGTGGAGAAGGTCCGGCGAGAGAGTAAGTTATAAAATAATTGGCTCTATTAAATAAAAAAAATACTTGATTTTTATAGTGATATTTAATTTTGAAATAAAAAATAATTTGGGATTATTTCTTCTTTTTTAAGAATATCTTCTGCTGGATGAGCAATCCAGTGTGGAGCGGATCATTTACAAGGACTTCAGAGCTCAATCAAAAAAGAATACCCCGCTTCACAAGCGTTGTGCTTTCATCATGTCCCGAAATCCTATATTTAGGGTTCCGTATGGATTCGCATTCCCGAAGAACTCTACAATTAAACGCATATTTGACCCTATGTAAGCCGTTTAGTGTTGGGATCTTCAGTCGTTCTTTAGTCTCTGTATTTTGCAATATTAATTGAAGATAACAAATATTACTAAACTATTGGAAGGTCTGAACTAAAATTTGGATCTATTAATGTAGATTGGACAAGCTAACGAAAGCAGGGTTATTTAATTACTGGCGTCGAAAGGATCTCCCAGTCAAGGATCCCTGCTCTGCAGATTCGGATTTCAGAGAGCGTCAACTCCGAAATGGAGATCTGATGACGACTTACATCCTCTGTGGCTGTGGATACCTCCTGGCATTTGTGTCCTTCATTCTGGAAGTCATTCTGAAATTCGTCTACGGTCGGAAGAGTAAGTTTTTCCTAATTTTGCTTCTTCAAGAATTTGTTCCAAATACTTACGCCTGTACGGTTTTGAGTTGGGGCTAATAATCTCGGGATTTTTATAGTGAAAGGTCAACTAGTCCCAGCGGACAAGATCAACCCGTTGAGTTTCTACAAAGGGAATTTATCCGTCCCGGCAGGAGCACCCACATTCTTCGATACAGAAAAATTCTTGAAGAATATCAATGGGAGGGATTACGTCGTGATGAAGATGCCAGATGGGCGGACAAGACTTGTTCCCAAAAATGATGGGGTTCAAGCTTTACAACCGGCGTACAATCCGCCCCCACCCATTTCCTATAATTTCATGTCTTAATGACATAATGACAATGTTCGAGCTTTAAAAAAAAAATCCTTTGGATTTAATTATTTTAAATCCTAATGTATGTACACTGTCTACTTTTTATAAAACACAATAATCTAATTATTCTGTAAACACTTGATATATCTATTTGCTAATTGTCAAGCTGTTATTGTTGTTGTCCTGGACTTTTGATGTAAATTAGGGATTTCGTGCAAATTATTGTATTTGTTGTCAATAGCTTTGTTGTTAGTATTAGTCTTGACGTGTCTTTTATTTTATATGCAATTTTTTTAGAAACTATTAATTTTTCTTGTAAAAAATTCAATGTGATTACTGTTTTGGGGTAAATACAGTAAGAAACAATAATTCTTTCAAAGCTGAAGAAGCAATGTGATTATCAAATTTTAAGCAGGATTTGAACTTAAATTCAAACTCATTGATCATGTTGAGTCTATGGTACCTGACAAGCCAATGGTGAATTACAATCAATTAGAGGAACCTGCCTTGAGACTTTATCGTACCTAAATTATTTACCTGAATAAATTCTACTGCATGTCTTTAAATAATGACAAAAGTTTAGTCTATATGTATCTAAATATATGTAATGAGTTGTAAATTGTTACACATTGTTCATAGCATAGACTCTGCAAATTTCACAAGTTGTTAAAATTACTCCTGGGTTTTAATCACCGGAGCAAATAGCATGCAAATTCGTGTAAATAGTCCTTGAGTAATTTACAATGTAAGCACAATGACATAGAAAAATTCTAGGAGACTCATCATGATCAGCATCAGCAGACAAGAAGCCAGTGTGAGTGATTATGAGTGTCTGAGGAACTGACAATGAGAGAACCCAAAGTGTGCAGAGTTAGAATACACAAGTACAATAATTATACGTAGATACATAACACGTACATAATAATTCCGTGAATTATTACTTACCAGAAATCCCCTCACTACATCAATTCATTACAATCAACAAGTGAAGACAAAAAATTAGGAATCGTCATTTCTACAGGGTCACATTTTTTCGATACATTTTCCCATGCCTGTGTAGCATTGCAGTAATTACTGCAAAACTTTGAGCTCTAACCCTTATATAATTAACCAAGCTCAATCGATCATATCATAGGAGGATCACATGAGCGGAAAAAACATAATTTTTGCAAATGTATCTATGTACACATGCGAAATGGGATTTCACATACGTAAGTGGAAATCATAATTAATGGCTTTTAAAGACAAGTGTAAACAACTAATCTGAGCGCATCTTATTTAAGGTGAAGGATTCACAGGCAATTTCTAGTGAACGATCCGTCGGCATGTCTTGATTTCAGCTGTGAACTGAGGCTTCAATGATGCCTCAGCCTAATGATCAGTCCTTTAAAAATACTAAGAACTTTTATTAGTTTCGGCACTTTTTGTTATAAATATAATTACAGTAAACTCTCCTTGTATGAGCACCCCCATAGGCAGTAATGTTTGAAGATACAGATAATTTTGGTAGATGCGTTCTTGTACTTGTAAGGATACATAATTGCATTGTGTCTGTATAAGTTCAGTAGTAATTTATAAAAAATATTTTTGCACTCTGAATATCCTACCCTGATGTGAAGCGTATCAAAAAACAAGAGTGTACTGTACTCTCAGAATATTTCCCATTCATTTCATACACAAATTCACGCCATTCTTGAACTGTCTGATGGAATCTAATTTTAGAAATGAATCCTGAGATTCTTAGCCATTAGCTACAAAAAATGCTTAACATCTATTTATAGATTTTGACATTTCTGCCCCATGAAAAATTTTTGCAATGAATCATTTTGCCGTCATCAGAATTTTTTTTAAAAGGAATATAATTCACCTGAGATGCTTCTGTATTTTAGAGAAAAGCTTATTCCTAATCTTTTGCGGTCAAGATCATTCATTGCCAGCTGTTAAAATATTTCCTAAGGTTATGAGGTAAAAACTGATACAATATATGAGCAGAATGCCTAAACACTAAAGCTTGCTTGGATACATACAAATCCTTGCATGTAACAAAATCCCACTCGTACACCCATAAACAATGCTGAGCGGAAGAAAAATTTGGACGTTGCAACCAGACAAAATACATCATTCCGCAAACCTTTGGAGAGGCTTGGACGGAGACTGAGAGGGGAATTAAACTGTGAAACAGTGCGGATTGAGATGGAGCGGATGTGCACAGGGGAAAAAAATAACAGCATCACACCATGTGAGTGAGAAGAGTTGATGTTGTGAAGGTCACAGGCAAAGTTCTGAGAAATATGACGAACCCACACTTCCCCTGTGGCAACCCAGGTTCAGATTCTCATTGTCAGATTCCAGAGCATTTAGTATTCGCTCACAGAGGCTTGAACTATCACAGTCTCAGAATCTCATCTCGTGTATAGCTCAAATTTGTTGTGCCTGTATGGAAAGAAATATTCATTCCTCACGTATAGTTTGTTATCCGTCTGTGTGTGAAAATATTCATGGGGCTTGTCATCCTACAATAATAAATTATAATAATTTTTTTTGACAGTTCCTGCACTTGTGAGATTGTGACTGCACTTAATAAATGTGATTGTAAATTTAGGGAAGATGGCAAAACGCTGGCAGTATATTGCAGCTGTGATTATTGCAATTTTAGTTTGGGCCGGATTTTTGTGGGCACTTTTGGGGCACAAAATGAAAATGAAAAATCTCCAGTGTAATAATACAGCGGACCGGGATTCACACCCTTTAATATATTCCCGGAAAACCAGGCAATGCTTTCCATTACATACTCAGGTAATTTGTAACGTGGCAAATTTAATTAATTAATTTCCAATATGGATCCCAAATTGTAATTCCCAATACAGAAGCGTATAAGAACATATTTTCTATTTGATACAAAAATATTTTTTTCTTTTTTGTTCGTTTTTCCTCATAAGAACAAAACATCACTGAACCGGTTTCATTTTATTGTTTTACATTAGGGACCTTGCAAAGACGGAGATTGGCTCACAATTCAAGACCTGAGCGTCAGGTGCAGTCCAAATATTTGCCTTGACAAATTTGACAGGGATATTAAGCCTGAGGAGCAAATTGTGGTGCCTATCAACAGTACTTGCTACAAACTGGGAGAACGTTGTGGACGAAGATCTGTGGTTTCGTACGGAGAAACCGGCTATCCGAATTGCACAATTGTGACACCAAATGTCAGCGGGGTCTTACCCGGATCCGGTGGAGTTTGTCCAATGGGGACTTTTCTTTTTGACGGAGAATGTGTAACACCTGAGGATGTTGACTTTGATTGAAGTTTGATCTGGATTTTCTCAAAGTGATGATTAAATCAATTTCGATTTTGTTAAGATCTGCGTAACAACAATAATTGTTAATTTATTTTAATTTTATTTGTTTACTTGTTGATATTTTTGGGAGGGATTTTGAATGTATTTGTGACGCAAGGCATACGTGTATATAGTTACCACCGGTATTTTAAAAATTAACCCAAGTCATTAAAGAGAGCTGCGCTTATTTCATTTTTAATTTATTAAATCGGGGTAATTATAAATTTCTTGGTAATTTTTAATCCTTTCAAAAGTCTGTGTTGGGTAATTTTGGAACTGAGTCTTAATCATTTTTAAGACACTGCTTGTAATATTTTGAACGTCAGAGGAGTAGACCGAATGTAATCTCTATTATTATAAATAGAAGGTGTGAATTTTTCTATGGAGCGATTTAGCTATTTATTTTTCTATTTTTACTCCACGTGTAGAATTTAATGAGCAAATTCAAGGGGAGGATGCTGATCTTACGGTAGACTGTGCCATGCGCTCTTGTATGTACGATGCATTTGCACTAATGTTTTCTTATTGTTTGTTTTGTTACATTTAATTATCTCTAAAATTCTCCCGACTGTAGCTCAAAAAATGTTAAACAGCAGAATAATTGAAACATGTAATTAGATAAATACATCCTAAAGTATTTCTCGTCTAGAGATCTTGGAAAAATTTGGTCCATAAATTCCTTTAAAAAATGTCACGAACTAATTTCTAGTTTAAATATCCCTTGTGATTATTAATCCTCACTACGCTTTGGAACAGTGTGAAAGCTAAATCTTATCTGGGTCAATGATTCCTAATATGAAAAAATCTTGCAGAGAATTATCTACTGGGGTTGGTGAAATTGTAGAATATTAAATGTTCCTCCAAGAAAGGGTAAACATTAGTGCTAACTCTCTGTGGCAGCAGTATTTTTTTTCTATTTAGTTCTTTTGGCATCATAAATTTAAAAGGGATACTTTCAAAGCTAGGTCATGTAATTATGTAAAGTCATAGGCATTTTATACTTTAAAACTTGTACACGCATCTGTGAAAAAGGAAATACTTGAATGTGTAAAAATATTTAATGTTGTTAGTGCAGCCCATGTTAATCTTCTGAATGCAGTGAGCTTCCTTGCATGGCTGATATACATACGAGCCGTCCAAAAGGAATAAAATCTGCAGAGTTGCATGAGATTGAATATCTGTGTAGAGAGGAACACGCGCTTCAAAACCAGAAGCAGAGTATTTTTTCTGAATAAAAGTGCCTCTTGAAAAACCTCTCTCTTAGCGAGAGACTATTTATAAACTGTGTATCTCCACGCAGCTTGCCTCTCTCAAAACTACTAAAAATAAGTCGTTGACTGGAACGGGTTATTGCAAAAATATGCGGATAATGTTGTGCTTACTCAATTGCTCCTGTCAGTTTGAAAAATAGGAGATACACACGTATACAAGCTTTTAAAAATTGGATCAGATGAAAATACAATAGGAACATACAAACCAGTTTGCTCTCCCTGAAGGCAGAAAATTTAGAGAAGCCACTTACTTATGCTTGTTTAAAATAATGTTTGACAGCTTCACATCCTTGGGGTTGTAATTTTTCGTATCTTGGAAACGAAATATTTTATGTCATGCTCTGCTTGACAATATTGTTTCCATGTGGCATACGTATGTATGTAATTACATGCACAGCATATGCAGCCATGTAGCGGGTCACAATAATACTAACAACAGTCATAACATTTTATTGTTTAACATTACACTTGTGACACCATTTAACTTTATATCATATTTAAAATATGTTATAACTTCATTGATTTAAGCATGCAATACTGTAATTGAGTTTAAGGTCCATATACATAGCTTTCATTGAATTATATCTGTTTTAAATTGGGTGACCGATTAAGCGGTTAAAGTGAATCAAACATCCCTGTAATCAGTTCATTGAACCAGTGAGGCTTCAGGTTCTTTTTTGAGAAACTCGCTTCTTACAATATATTTTCTATGAATTTGTAGTTGCATTATTAATTATCCAATTCAACTTTCATTTTGTATCTTTTTTCGTTTTGAGTGACACATATTGTTAGATAGCAAAACCAGAGCCCAGAGCGGATGTTAACTTTATACAAATCGAAATTGCTGAATATAAACAATAAACGGATGTTCGTATTTACATACAGCATGCTGCTTGTGAAGTTAAATGGAATCCGATGAGTAGTCTTGAATTTAGATAACTATCACCTGGACGGGAAAATTGTGGGAAACAGGTACTAAATTTTAATTTCAAGTACAAATGCGTATACGGGTAATTACTGAAAAAACTTCCCTGGAGCCGTTCTTCGAACGGCCGTATAAAAGTATGCTAAAGTAATCATAAGCTTGATTTTAATTGATCTCGCCCCAATAATGAAGAGAATTACTGAATTAGTTAAAAGTTATAAATTTAAAAAAAAAACATGAGATGAGTTTGGTAAAAATTAAATGTGAAAAACTAAAAAAAACAAAATTCAGATTCAATAAAGGTAAACAATATTTCATGTAAACACGTCTCCGTATTAACATTGCTTCCTTTGAAGTTTTTTCGAACGTAATTTACGTAGATACTGTAAACCTAACTTTGATCTAGCTCTCAAAGATGCAGTATACAGCTGAGCATGAGTCAAAACAGGTTCTTTGAGGTAGTCACCAACCCTTTCAAAGGTCTGACCCTGAGATTTATTTATCAAGAGGGGGAATCCTAACCAAACAGGAAATTGTAAACAAAAAGGTCGATGTTGTTTGGGTCCAGCTCAATGAAAAGTATAACGATTATCGCTCGAGCTGCTCTATAGGAAAATTACCTCCGCAATAATATTGTTATTTATTAAGGATTTATCGATATTTTTTTAATACAGTCAGTTGACAAAGACAGAAGTGACGAGTAATTTTTTAAACAAAGTCAGAAATACGAGAATTAATTGAGGGAGATTCTCACAGAGTCCAAAACCCTGCGTAAATCCATTGAATCAAGATAATCAAATGTGGTTTGTTTATTTCATGCAATAATGGACTGAGCAGGAAGACATCTGAATTAATTTTTGTGGCAATGTAAATGAACCTAAGTACAAATGATTTTGTTATCTGACGCATGTCCGGTGCAAGGCTAAATGTGCTTTAATGCTTAAGCAAAATTTTACTATTTCAGCAGAAGCTAACCGAGAGGACACTGCAACTGAGCAATAACGTCGATGACAAATTAAGCATGACAGGCTAATGTATTTATCCATTGGAAATAATATTAAGATAATAATTAAGCGGAGAAAGATGAGAATGTGAATTGTCATGTGACAAGATAAAAGTAATTTAATAATAAGCTCGTATGTATATAGATAGTTTTGCTATTATATCTAGATTCAATAACATTTTAAATAAATCTCACATCCTGTATTTACATTATGTATAAATGTGCACGACGAATAATGTTATTCACTTGACGATGACTTCAAAATCTTCCTGGGGTTTAAGCTGTTACTCCAACTTTCGCAACAATCTAATAATTTGTCGAACTGTGCCTTTATTGGAGCCCCCATAACCGTCCCCAGGTTGAGAAGTTGTGGCGCTGGATTTCCTCCTCTTTCCCCGCTCAGATCGTGGGCAAGTTTTTGTTGGACCATTATAGGGCTGGAGTAAAGAAGGAAAAGTATTTTTACAGTTATTGCAAATTCCCATTAAAAAAAATTTATAACATAATAAATGAAGTACTAAAACTAAAACAATTCAAAATTAGTAGCTGATAATGTGAAATTTGAAACTTACTGACGCCGAAGCTCTGAGTCCTCTAGGAATTTTTATATAGCCGAAATTATGGTTGAAGGTAATGCAATACACTGCCAAGTAGGTAATGTCAGCTGTGGTCACGTCCCCTGGTAATGTCAACTCAATAGTTTTGCCCGAATATCTTTTTGGTTTTTGGCACCTAATCAATAAAATTCCAATCAGGAAATAATTTGTCACAAGCTCTCAATCCACATGTTATTCTCGCTTTAATACCACTTTCTTCATATGAAGAATAAATTTGTAAGCATTGTACATTTCCCGCATATGATTTATCTATTATAAAAAAAATGGTACTTTATATACTTTTTTCAAAATTTTGCAAAAGCTTTTTTAAAAAGTATTTTTCTAGCCTGCCATTTTCATCCGGCACAATATGTTTGAATTGTAAACCTCCGCGGGGCTTCTCCTGCAAATATTTGTTATCATCTCCAACGACAAACCAAGCATCAGGGGCATCCCCGTCGTAATAGAAATCGTGTATTTTGATGGTTTTCTCATCCAGGATTTGCACCCGTCCTGACCTGACACCGTGGTCAAAGGTGCGGAATTTCCCAAGGCCGATGGGTCTCTCTGCAGCAAGTGCGATAATGAGGCAGGTGCCAAATACAATAATTATTCCTGGAATCCTCGCCATGACTAGAGATTATAGACAGATTTTCTATGGGCACTTTTAAAACGGGCGAAAAATTTTACACAATTTCGGTATGAGGTATATAACAACTGGGGAGATTTGAGCACACGATCCCCATAAGTTTGACACTCAATTAAGGTGCACTTGAGTAGCGAGTAATTACAAGAACACAGAAACTAACAATGTATTTACTACAAGCTACACGCGAACAAATTGCGAACTCGTGGAGGCTCAAATTGGGAATGATAAGGGGAAGAACAGGACAGGTCTGTTATGACAGGATCCATGTGCACACGTGTTCTTAGTAATGTACTTATTTTGCACAAGTTGAAGGGACAGATCAGACTCTGTTGAAGATTTCCCTGTAGTGGAATTGCAAGTCAATTAGGAAACGGTAAACTTTGGGGTGTGAGTATGTACAAGGTGTTTCATATCCCTCTTTTCCTCCTAACCCTTTCAAAGGAGTAGCTCATAAAATATTTGAGCCCACAAATTGTACTTATAGCAAATTCGTTTCCAGATTTCATAAAATTTAATTCTAAACTTTTGTCAAAATTTGGCCATCTCAACATGTGCGAAATGCGGGCGAAGATTCCTATACACATTCCTCCTGTTCTTATGGGCCATTTACGCAGTTCTCAAATTAGGGACCTGTTAGATTTGTCCCAAATAGCCCGTAAAATTTTCTTGTAAAAGAGCATAAAAAATTTGCTGAAATAAAAAATTACCGGAGTTAAAACTAGTAAATAAAATCAAATGAATTTGGTTCAGTGACCCTTGCGTGACTGGAAAAATTTCTCGAGTTCAAAGGAACAAATTTTAGAAAATCCGAGACAGAATTTCTTACCAATTGTGGGTGAATCAAATATTTTTTGAGTTACTCCCTTATGTGGGCTACTGAAAGGGAAAATATATGAAGCCCCCTGTACATAAGTTCTAAGGAGGAGGAAAATGAACGTGACCAAGGCAAGCCACAGTTACAATTGACAATGTCTGTCTTGTCTATACACAACAGGAGTAAATTTGACATTTGAAGAAATGCTTTGACAAAAAATCTCCTATACATAGCTATAACCCTATGACATCTGTAACCAGAATCGTGCCTCTGTGACTTCTAAGGCACTTGGCCCGACAGCAGAAATAACGATGGCATCATTTTTATGCATGTTTCGTCCTCCAGTCTTAAATATTCAAGGTATGTTGAAGGAAATAAAATCCCATTTTGAGAACAGGCTCTTGTGGTTAGATCCATAAAATTAGTTGAGCAAATGTTACAATAAAAATAGAGTCATTGAAAATTTTACCTTAAATGAATTAAAAATTACTTGTGACATTGAAATGTGTATTAATCGTGCACTTACTATTTAAAAGGCCAAGATTTACGTATTGCAGGTTCAGAAGAACACAACAAATGCATACACTCAATGTATATACCCATAAATATATAAGTATGTATGTACATATCTACATGTGTGTATTCATGTAGATTCAATCCTCTTATTTTTACCAGTGACCTAATAGGAATTGTTAATTGCAAGAGCACCGCTCATATTATCACAGCTAGCTCTTACAAATTGCATACAAGCATTTCCGTACATACTAATTGTAAGTCTTGAGAATTACGGATCCTCAACATCAATTAGACACGCTTTGAGAACAAGGGTACAATTGCATGGGGGAATACATATCAACCCGTTAGAGGTTACTAGCAGGTTTGTTTTACTTTAAATAAAATAATTTTTCGATTGCTTGTGTATACACTTGAAACCTTATTCTCTTTATCGGAGACTCCTTTTTAATAAAAGTTTTTCAAAGTCCAGCAATGCGATCAATGAAAGGTTCATGAAATGGCTAAAATTTTATTGAAACTAAGTCATGGGTCATACTACGAAAGCCCGAAATGAACTTTTAAAGCGAATAACAATGTAATTAAAATTATTTAAAAATTGTTGTCCCCCACTTTTTACGACGTTCCGGAGGGATTCTGTACACAAATATTGTAACGAATATAAAAATTTGAGAGAAACAATTTGAATAAGAACTAGGATAAGCTAAACAAGTAGAGGGAAAAGACATATGTGAGGCAAAGAACAGAGAGATTATGCACATAAATTGAAAGAACTAACCTTGAAAAGGTAATGGAAAAAGAATTGGCTTAAAGTTGAAATTTAGGGCAAGAAGAAGGAAAAGATAGAAGATGATCAAGTAAGATGAAAGCGAATGAAATAAGAGAGTAGTATAATAATTTATTATTGAAGAGGCAGCAGGTTCAATGGTACATATCTTAGCTGCAAGTTTCATTCTACCTAAAAGATGCAGAGATTGACAGACATACAAAATGAGAAGTACAAGGAAAGGAATCACGGATTGCAATCAAAGTCTACTCCAATACTACAACATGGGGAAAGGAAAAAAAAACTAGTTGTGAAAAAATAGAAGCAACGATCATTCCGTATAATTGAGTCTTCACACAGACTTATGAAACACCTTTTTTTTAACATGTGACAAGTGAATTTAATGTGAATTAATTTATCAAATGGAACATGCAATAAAAGTACACAGCTTTTTACCATCAAATTACCGTTTTATTAACTACACAAAAACATTACGCATCTTGGCGAGTGTGACATCCATACATAATAAATAAATAATAATAAATAGATAATAATAAATAAATAATAATAAATAGATAATAATAAATAAATAATAATAAATAGATAATAATAAATAAATAATAATAAATAGATAATAATAAATAAATAAGAATAAATAGAAATTAATAATAATTACAAATAAAATAAGATTTTAATGGCGTTACGTTTGTACCCTATTTCATGTTTTCAGAGTTCATTCCTCAGCTGTCTCTACTACAGATTCATGCTAAATCAGTTAGAGAATAACGAAGGGACTCTTTCTGGCCTTGACAAGGACAGGAATTTGTTTCTACTATTTTGTGTAATTGCTGTTTTAATCCTGTTATGTATGTAGGTCTGTTAAAGCATTTAATAGTAATAAATAAATAAAAACATGTAGTAATGTAATTATTATGATCACATGTTGAAATTGTTTAAATTTTGTATTATAGTTCAGAGTGAAGACTAGTATAAGCAGAAAATTCTAAGTAATTAGCAGTATTTTATTCGAGTGTCATGCCTCCATTAAACTAATCACACTTCCTTAGTTAGTTGAACATTAAAATCTGACTTTGCAATAACCATAACCATTAGTGTTCGCGGAGCGCTATACGCAAGCGGACATTTGAACGTTTGGACAGCGCTATAAGATTAACGTTACGCCAACCATCCTAACGTTAGAATTGTTCATTGGTACAATAGTCCTGCAACGTTCAGGGTTTTCCAGGATACTTAACAGTATAAAATTAAGGGTCATTTCCTAACTACTGTTTTCTAGAAAAAACTAGGGACTATAATTTGGCATACATTCAGCTAAACTCAGAACATAAAATACTACCCTGGTAATGCATTGTAATCCAGCTGTTCAAATATATAAATGCTTCTGAACGTTCCAGTCGTTTTGAAATTGTCGTTTTCCTATTTATTGTCTATTAATAAACATGTATCCGCTACTTACCCTTTGGAAAATTCTCTTATGCTTTGGACATGTAAATTCTGGGAAATTTTTATATATTCGTTTCCAAGGATTGACAGTAAATATCAAATAGAGATATTACTTCCACGTATCATATGACTCTAACATGAGAATTATTGAAAGGATTATTTAAATTAGACGGTATAATGTCTGAAAGGAAACCAATATACAAAACAATAGGAAATCCAGCTTTACTTCAACCATTGGAATTCAGTCTGACATATTTTTTGATCAACAACAAACTTGAGAGTTACAGACATCAAATTTCAATACGTCAAATTTCGGGATTTGAATAGATTTTTTTTTGCACCAGTAGTTATGCTAGGAGCAATTTCCAGAAGATATTTTTACGCTGGATTCTGGACCTGCAATTACTTTTGTCATGTTCCTTATCGTTGGGACACAGAGAGACAAATTCCTGTAAGAAAGAAGGATTTTGGAGGATATGCGGGTTGGATCATAAACATTCTGATCAATTTAGTGGGCTTCATTTGGGGCATTGTGAGAACATTTCAAAGCTTCTCGAAATTAGATGGGTCCTTTCTGAGCTCCCAGTATTGCGTGACAACTTTTCTTTTAACATCCACGCTTTTGGTGCCACTTTTGCTTCAAATGGATCAAATTCGATGTCATGAGGATATGCTCATCATTTATCATCAGTTCATTGTATACTGCGACAGTTTTGAAAGTAATGATTTTTAAAAAAGCTTTCTTGGGAAACTCCTATAATTCGAACATGATTATAAGAACTTAATTAATTAATTAATTAGAATAAAAATAATGGAATTTATTTCTCTAGCAGAAACTATCAAAGGTTACATTCCTGGACGGCGATACTTGTTGGAACTTATCCGCAAAGACAAATTGGGAATTTTTCTCGCCAGCTGCTGGTGGAATTGGGTTCTAATTCAATGTATTGTTCTTACAATGAGTCTGATTTGTCCTGATATTCCTATATGGCCAACATCTGTACTCAAGTTTTCCTCACCGTATTTTAATGCAATTGTTAAAGTTCTACAATTAATCCTGGTCACTTACATAATGGCAACGTGGGTCTCACTGGCTGCTTTGTACTCCATGCCCTTGTTTGAAATGATATTTATTGTGAAAGCTGTCCTGCGAAATTCTGGGTAATTTTTAAATATTCATCATGATTAGTAAAATTTTAAAATACTCATTTTATTTAAAATATTTCAGGTTAGTTTCCTGTAAAAACAAGGCTTTCATAGGAAAATTTTTGAAGAGCTCTAAGGACATCAATTTTTACCGGGAGCTTCAAATTTTGATAAAAAATGCTATGCACTTGTTCGGTGCATTAGCGTTACCAGCAGTACTTAGCCTTTTGATGTTGATTGCTGTGATTAATAATTATGTCATTGTTAGACTCTCAGGGTTAATTAGCGTCGCGTCAACTATATCAAATTCACTGTTAATTCTTTACATACTAAAATTTTATTCATGGTGCGGGGAGGTCCAGTCCTCATCTTTAGACTTACTATGCAGATTGTCCCGCTCGAAACAACCAGTTGTGGTGCAAAAACTTCTAAAGAGCTGTATGGCTTTGCGGGTAACTCTTGGAATCTTTGGGTTTGTCGACAGGGAAATGGTATTGACAGCTATGCAAATGCTGACGGTATCAACAATCAATACACTAGTCACATTTGAGGCTGGCCGTTGCATCAGGTGTTAAAACACAGTGGGGTTACTATTAAAGCTGCAAAAATCAACAAACCAGTTTCAAAAATCCAATACTTGAATTATATGTTGCGTAAAAAGTGTACAAAAGCAGCTTGTTTTCAGATCCTGTAAAATTTACTGGATTGACTTTGATAAATAAAAGTTAAAATATTCGACGTCCATGACAAGTTGAAGTAATGCAAAATCTAATCTAAAAATTATCTATATTTATTATCGCGTAAAGTTTTAAATTCCTTCGTTCATTACATTACAGCGACATTCTTGTTGTTTTCCTTGCTATCAATTGTTTGTGAAATGAACTTGTGAAGTTGCTGATGTTTCGTGCAGAAATTGTAACACATATGTGTCTATGTACTGCGCTATGACTAAACATTGGATTAATTTTGGTTCGAATTGCGAAAATTTATATTTCTTTAATAATAATTATTTAACATGGGAAAATTCAAATTAGTAAGTATGTGAAAATTTTTAAAGTCTGATACTTTTCAGATGACTTCAAAATACGCATGTTCAAATACTGTATTTGAAAATGCTACTGCAAAGCTCTGCTCAGTAAAAATATGTTGAAATGTTTTAAATCCTAAAGTCGTTTCGATCAAAATTTTGAAATTCATCTAGGAACAAAATTCCCAATTCAAATTCTCCAATTTCTTGAAACCAAAATTTTTGCCGAGAAGAAAACACCTGAGATTTGACCACCTCAGGCTACGAGAAGGTTAGTTAAGTTTATATTCAAGAAAATTACTTGCACAATAACAAAAATGATGCCGTAGTTAAATTTTGGCGGGATGTTCAAATGCAGGGTCGTATCGATAACTATTCTAACTATTCTAACAATCTGAACGCTGGTTCTAAGGTAGAAAGAAATCGAAGGGACTTTTTTTATAGTCAGCTATATAAATAACCCTCCTGAACAAAAAACTGGCAAACCCTATTGACAAACGATTTTCCCTACCAAATGTCCGTACATACCTATATTTGCAAATCAGTGGTAAAAACGCCAAGTAAATTAAAAAAACCCTGTTTACAATTTTCCCTGAAAGATGTCAACATACATATGTAATCCCTGTGCATAAAAAAATCCCTTCTCTATTTAATTTTCAATTTTCCTCCTTGAATTTTTATTCCCTGTCAGAATTATTTTTCCCCTTGGGAGAATCTTCTCGTCTTTTCACAAAAATCCGTCCCCAGTTTGAAGGATACATATATGAATTGAGATAATTTATTTTGGAATATTAATTATGGGAATTGATCTGATCCGTAAGTTGCACTATGTTAGAAGTACCTGTACTTTCCCATCCTTTTTCCTGTTCCTAATGAACATGTTTAAAATTTATAGTGCTAAAGTTATTAGATGTACACAATATTATGAATATATAGACTTACATTATACATTGAAGATCAATATCAGAAAACACTGAAAATTGATAATGGTTTCAGATGTCTAGCATTACAGTAGAACTCAATCTAAAATGTGCTTTGCAAGATAAAACTCATGGGCTCGTACCCTCTAGCTTTTTAAGCACAAGTTGTGCCAATCCTCGCATTTTATATTTTTTTTGTAATTTTTTTCAAACCCAAGCATTCCCAAACAATGTGCATGAACAGGAGAGGAATATACTCTGAAGCGTTGGAATTATCAAAAGTATAATTTATTTTATAGTGCTGACATATCCAAGAGGTTGCAAGGAAAATGAAGTAACTACTGGTATAAATTTGCAGTGTATGTACATATGTAACGCATTTGATAACACAGCAAGAATAATTGTCGTCAATATTCTAGTAATCTCATTTCATCAAAGGTCCCTCTACCATGTTTGTACAAATATATTTTCATGTTTTCTCAATGGACGAATGCATGAATTGATGGTAAGGTTACTCAATTGATTGCGCTTTGGAACAATTGAATAACTTTGTGATTTTATTACCTTTCCAGCCCTTTACCTCGTAGCCACACGCCAAAATATTTGGCTTTCCTGTTCAGGAGTCTGCTCAGAGTCATTACCGAAGTTGTATATCGATAGATATTTTTAAGATGATCGCAGAGTTTTTCCTAACACTAGCCTTGCTTAGTGCTCTACTTGTACTCTACTTACGTTGGAATCATGGGACATTGGAGAAACTGGGCATTCCCGTCGTTAAAACTCATTTCCTCCTCGGAAGTCAGAGTAGTTTCACTGAAGTTTTTGGCCCTGAGAGAGATTTAGAGTGGTTTCAGGCGCATGGGAAAATTTACGGGGTAACACAAATTTATTATTAATTAACATTACTTATACATAATTACAGTAAAATCATTTTGTTATTTATATCAATCGTTTCGTTTAAAAAAAATACTAACACCATCTTTACAGGTTTACTGCGGTCGCCAGCCTCAAATACACATTGTAGACCCTGACATCGTCCGACAAATATATATCACAGATTTTGACAAATTCCGCAACCATAAATTCCCCGCGGGTGTAGCAGGCTCTCCAGTGTTAGGAGAAATGTTGGACTTTCTTACAGGTACAAATAACTGTACCTGTAAAATTTAAAAATTACTACAAAAAACTAAAGTAATTAACTTCCAAACCAGCGCTCAAATTCTAACAGTTAACAATTCTTAAAGTGGCGCTTGGAACATTGGAGACTTATGGGGGGGGGGGGCGGCAGTGATGACCACAAATGCTTTTTTAAAATTTAATGGACAACATTTTCATTACATGCATTTACTAATTGCTTTAACATTAAATAGATGATAAATGGAAGGCAGTCCGCACAGCTTTATCCCCCAATTACACACCAGCAAAGCTGAAAAGCATGAGCGAACACATGATTGAAGCCACTGATGATATGTTAAATCTCCTCAAGAAGGATGTAGACTCTGCTCCGAATGGTCAATTCCAAGACTTTAATATTTACGAGTCAGTATTTATAAATTAATTTATAGAAATTCATGATAATGCCATTGCGTAGCTCCGTTTTTTAACTGTATAAAAATTCTTACAATGGTCAAGTAATTATGTTGCAGGGAAATATTCCTAATCGCATTGGATGCCTTTGCAAGATGTACACTCAATGTTAAAATCAAGGATCCCAGATCCACAGACAATGAATTTTCCAAAGCCTTCAGTGAACTTATCCCTGAAGTACTGCCTTTTGTAACGACAGTAGTGAGTAAGTTCGGAGTTCTGTCAACAAACACACAATTCAAAGTTTTGTAAAATAATTTGTACTTAAAATAAATCCGGATTAAAGTTGCAAGCCTGGATTTTAAATATTACAGATCTATTCCCCTGGCTTATGAAATTCGTAGAAGGATTTTCTTCAAAGCAGCTGGACGGATTTTTCTTTCGAATCTTCCGAAAAGTAATGGCCGACAGGAGGAAAGTCAAACAATCCAATGATGATGACTTCATCGATTTTTTAATTAGAATGGTGGACAAAACTGCAACGGAAGAGTACAAGAAACTAAATATTTCTGAAGTGACGGTTGTAGCTCAAGGGGTTGAGTTTTTCTTGGGTGGGATTGATCAAATTGTAGCAAACATGTTAGTCATGATTTTGTGCACGAGTCGAAATCCGGAGATTAAGCAGAAGCTTTATGACGAAGTGGATGAGTATTTGTTGAGACACGATGGGAAAATTACTTACGAGAGCTTGGGAGAGTTGAAATATTTAAATGCCTGTCTTTATGAAGCACTTCGACTGCATCCCGTATTTTCAAGGACTGACAGACTCTGTAATGAGGATGTGGAGTACAAGGGTTTGAAGATTAGGAAGGGAATGACGGTTGTGGTTCCACTTTGGCCTTATAATAGGAACCCCAAGTACTTCCCTGACCCTCATACATTTGACCCGGAGAGGTTCATGCCCCATAATAAGAACAACATGGATATGATTACGTTTGGATCTTTTGGACATGGTCCGAGGCTCTGCATCGGGATCAGAGCTGCGCACAAGTACAAGTAGTACACGAGTATTTCAAGTCAAGTTCGCGTTCGGGTCGTGGTCAAGTAAATAAATTTAAAACCATGAACGGTTCGGGTCGTGTTCAGGTATTTCATCGACTTGACCATGATTTCTTACCTCAAGTCAAGTTCGTGGTCAAGTATAATTATTTTACTTGAACCATAGTACCTGGTCATGTTCAAGTAAATATTAAAAAGTACTTGACCACGAACTTGAGTTTTTCGTGTACAAGTTCAAGTAATTTTGTTTGTGCAATTCTTCATGGCTGAGGGAGTTTTCAATTCACTTACGATTCACTGTACTAAATGAAACTTAAAACGGCATTTAATACATCACTTTAAGCGGCATTTGTTAATTTGTTCGTGTACACAAATACAAAAGAAAGCTCAACATTCATATGGCTCCGTGGAAATTGATTTAAAAATGTTAGCACCCATGTTTATAATAGTATGTGACAACAAAACCTAAAAGGAGTTCTGTGTCCCCGAAAATGTCAACTGAGTCACCAGACCCACCCGGTACACGAAATCAGAGTAGATCTGCAGTGTACAATCGTTCTACATTCATTGAAAGGAACCAAAAATACAACTATTATTTTTAGAGGCGGTTGCTAGCAAAATGCTGGGTGAAACCTAGTGTGTTAGAAACCCAGGTTCGCTTTCATTAGAAATATAAATTCAATAAAACTTAAGTATTTTGATGTCCAATGGATTACTTGAAAGTACTTGAAAGTTCAAGTTCATGGTCAAGTTCGGGTCATGGTCAAGTCAAGTTGAAGTTGGACCCGAAACGCGCGTATAAAATCATGGTCAAGTAATATGAGAATTACTTGAAAACCCGAACTTGTTTCATTCAAGTATTACTTGAACTGAAAATGTCAAGTTCGGGTAATCTTGAAATACGTACTTGAGAAGTCGGGGTCAAGTCAAGTTCGTGGTCGGATCTTTATAAATACTTGACCCGAGCGCAGCACTAATCGGGATGAAGTTTTCCATGCAGTTTATGCTAATTTTAGGAGTTCAAATGTTTCAAAAATTTAATTTCACCACGAAACCTGGCACTAGCGTGGAGTACTTACCCACTCTTTTTCCTGGACTCTCTAGAGTGTCTCCAACTGGTGTGAATGTGACTACACGCTGAGATAGAATTGAATCACAATTTAAAAAAAAATTAAATTGATTAAATAAAATTGGAGGAAACGTTTTGTATTACTTATGTTTCTGGATTGTAGAATATGAACTCGATCTTTAATAGTATATATTTAGACTAGTCATTACTTCTATTGGGATTTCTTACCTTTTAAATTACATTTTTATCCGTTTTAATCAAACCTGGGATTTCCAAGTATCAGTATCACTTTAAAATTTGAAGAATATTACTTACAGAAATCTCTAAAATTTTACCTGACATGTAACTTAAATCATAATAAAATTAATTGAGTAAAATTTAAGTTGTAGATAGCCCGAAGATGAACATAGTTGTTGTTCGAAAGCTTCCTATTTGTAATAAAGAATGGACTCCTCTGAAACCAATTTAAAAGCAAAACATATGTTAAAATTAGTTGTTTTGGAGATATATTTGATGTGTATTCTCCGCTCAACCAATTTAAGTCATAATATTTATTGTAAATTGGCTTTCTGCAAATTTAGTCATATCGAATAATTTTAATGAGTTACATATACAGTCAACTCTCTCTATAACGGATATTCTGGGGACTGTCATATTTTGTCCGCTATAAAGATTGTCCCTTATAGGCTTATAACGGAATTAAATCCACTATAAAGAAAGCACACTAACTTATCCAAAAAGTAACTAGACATGCTAATGAAAAATTGAAAAATCGCTAAAAATACATGTAGTTGGTGCATTTGTTAATTTTTGGTATGTAACCACCAGGGACGGGAATTCGAATTCGAATCGGAATTAGAATCGGAATTATATTCAAAAAATTTGGGTATCCGAATCGATATTAGAATCGGAAAACAATTCACCACGGTATTTGTATCCGAAATTGGATTAGAATAAAACAAGGGTATTCGAATCGGTATTCGAATAATTTTTAACGAATTCCTATTCCAATAAAGTATCGATTTCATTGGGTTTTATACTGTCACGTGCGAGAAAATGTTCATAGGAAGCATTTTTGGAAAGCCGCACACATGCAATTATAAAACCCAAAGGGCAAGTAACGAACGTTTCGTATACGAAAAGTGTATGGTTTGTAATGGGCAGTGATTTATAGCCCGTTTTGTAAAAAATTCTACAAATAGGATGAGATAGCCGCGTGGTGTCGGTCTTACAGGACGACTAAGTAAATCAAATTTCTTCTTTTTTAAATCTTGTTCTCATCATGGAAATGCGTAAAACTAATTCCGTTGAAGTGCATTTTAGTTACGATGTGTTATCAAACAAATCGATTTGCAAACATATACTGTCAGAAAAAACTAACCGGAAAAGTAGTTATACAGGTTAACAGATTACTCCGAATTTTTTAAAAATGTTATTGGATCAATCCTTGCTTTTCTAGTTACTGAAATTTCAGTTGAGCGTGTGTTTTCTGCGCTTAAATTTATATTAAATGATTGCGTGGTAATGCATAGATGCAAAAACGCTTAATGTGTTATGTATCGCTTATTGTTTTGCGATTAAATTGTTCTTTTGAATAAATTCCCATTTTTTGTGCGAATATCCGAAAAGTATTTGAATCGGAATTCAAATTCAGCAAGTATTCAAATATATTGGAATCCGTATCGGAATTCAAATTTTTAAGTATTATAAAAAATAATTAAAATTGAAATCGAAACTATAAAGTATTCGAATCCGAATTTAAATCCGTATTTTTCCGATATCCCGTCCCTGGTAACCACTTCAATTCTTGATATCCAACTCCAAAAATCTGTTGAACGGTTGTTACCACTTCAATTTTTGAAATCCAACTCCAAAAATCTTGAAAAAGAACTTGACAAATTATTTTTTCAATATACTTTACTCTCCTATTTGCCGGATTGTATTTCAAAAATTATTCAAGGTTTAGTGCTGCACATTTTAAAGTCACGTATTCCTTGATTTTAATTAGCGGTCAATAAATATTAATAAATTTTTACAATATTGTCGGTTATAGTTCACATTCAATCTGCCGAGACACCGTGGTTAACTGGAAACTGAAGTGCAAAAATAAGCTTATTGTTAGTATGCAGTTTTCACGTTTTGTTTCCAAATTCTGGTGGAAACGACTGCACACATACCAATTATTTTTTGAAAATCCGTTATAGAATGTGTGTACCACTCCACCGTTCCTTGAAATATGTTCCCTTATAGAGAGTTTTCCCTTATAAACATATCCCTTATAAGCCGAATCTTATACATGTAGTTATATGGGCATTTTGCGGGGACCAACCAATTATGTCCCTTATAGTGAGTTTTCCCTTATAGAGTACTCCCTTATAGAGAGATTTGACTGTATTTGCCTTTTCAAACAACAGAGCTTGTACTTAATTAAAGCTCAGTTTCCCTCTACAATTGTATAAAACCAATTTGAATTAATGTGGCATGAATTTTGCGATTTCCTTTCTATTAGAACAGTATGCTGTTTAAAATTCCTAACTTCAAAATTACATGTCATTAAATACAATTCAATCTTCGTGTACAAACATTGTAACTAATTTCCGTAAATGGCTGATTTGTCTTCTTTTATTTAATTTTATTTGCAGTGATATAAATTTGTAGCCCCAGGTCATACACATAGGTACAAACTCCTGCCGCAGTTTTCATGAGCAATGAGATATGACGGAGTAACAAATTTCTCGAGCTTGTACTGACCACGGCTGCTAAACAATTGAACTTATATAAATAAAATGTTTACCGACATTTCCTCCTGACCCTGCGGAGATACTTCAAATATTCGAATTAAAAAAAATTAATTAAGTCTAAGCAATTCGTAACTCACTGTGAATGCATTTATTTGCACGAAATACCTGACTTTGTCGTTATAAAGCTTCTACGTGACTCTGTTTCCCTTAGCGTGACGATATCTCAATAGAATTTGGAGATATATTTCTTAGGTCAGAACTTCAAAAGGTGAGTGTTCCATTCATTAATATGTATATGAATGCTAGACTTATTGTTAGTGGTGACCCAGCAACTAACATTTGAAGTCATCACTAACTTCTGGAAAAGCATTACGATCACTGTGAGGTTGTATTACAGTACACATGTACTGTGTGTTACATTGCAGTGAACGTTCTATATAATGCGTTTCCAAGGGATGACAAATATCTACCAAAATAGATGTCACTGTATAGAACATAAATCTTTAAGAGTGTATGTATGTAATCCAATGAAAACTTGAGCGTCTTAGTTATTTCCTTATAAACTTTCAGGTAAATGCCAAAATGAAACCACTCCAGGCCTAATTCACTGTATTTAAGGTCAATGATATTAAAGAAAAGTTCAAATTATTCATACTCAACACATTAGTTGCTTAAATTTCTTTTTTATTCTTACAGTGTCACAAATTTATACTTGGCCAGTCATAATGCTCAAAGCTATTTCCAGGAAATATTTCTACGCTGGATTCTGGGCCTGTAATTACTTTCGGCATGTTCCTTATCGATGGGACATAGAGAGGAATTTACCCGTAGCAAAAAATGATATTGCAGGATTCATCGGATGGATTCTAAACATTTTGATTACTCTGATTTCCTTAATTTGGGGCACAGTGCGAATATTTCAAAGCTACTCGAACTTAGATGGTTCCTTTTTGAGTACTCAGCATTGCATTGTGACAGCTAGTTTAACGCTTAGTCTTTTGGTGCCTCTTATGTTTCAAATTGATCAAATTCGCTGTCATGAGGATATGCTTATCATTTATAATCAGTTCATTAGGTACTGCGACAGTATGAAAGGTAATATAATTATTCTAATACAAAACATTTCTCCCGTATCTCACGCTCTCAATTCTAGATAAACTCACGTATTTTCGTGTGACACGTATATGCATGTTTAATTTTAGTTTTTAATTAGTATACCAAATCAACGAATTGAATAAAATAATAAGGTTCTCAACGGATCGAATATGTCCAAACGGGTACGGTTCGGATACAAAAATTGCCGAAAATTCGGATTGATTTAAAAACTAAGCCAAACTCTAGAAACAATTTCAATTTGTACAATCTACCCGAGTCAATTCATCAGTTACCCGAAGGTAAGATCGGGTAGCTTTTGGCTTCGGATATGACAAATATGCCATCCACAGATAAGGTAATTTTTAATCCTATGGAAACCGATAGGATTGGATGCGTTTCAGTTTTACTGACAAAATTTCGGATCCAATTGGATTCGGATACGATATGTGAATTTGCCGATCCGTCGAGAATACTAGACAATCAAATTATGATAAATTATTTTAATAGGACATCCTGGAAGCAATACATCCAAACGCAAATTTAAAATCCTTACTGAAGATAATACAGGAGTATACTTGGCATGCATTTGGTGGAATTTGATACTAATCCAATTAATTGTCCTTTCAATGAGTCTGATTTATCCTGACATCCCACTTTGGCCAACGTCAGTGTTCAAGTTTTCATCCCCATATTTTAATGCGACTGTCAAAATTTTACAAGGAATCCTCATCACTTACGTTATGGGAACCTGGGTCTCGCTGTGTGCCATGTACTCCATGCCTTTGTTTGAAATGCTGTTTATTGTCAAAGTTATCATGCTAGATTCTGGGTAACTTTGAATTTATTACAAACAATAAAAATTGAAATTTCTTTTACAATTTAAAAAAATAATTTATTTTGTTTTCAATACATCAGGTTCATTTGCAGTAAGACCGCAGCTCTGAAATTCAGTTCTGTGAGGTGTTCGAAGGACATCCAGTTCTACAGGGAGCTTCAGGTTTTAACACTGAATGCAATGCACTTATTTAGCCCAATTGTGCTACCGGGAGTGTTCTGCGGTATGATATTCGTGATTGTAATTAACAATTACATAATTGTTAGAACCTCAGGGATATTTTGCGTCGGGTCAGGTGTATCAAGTGCGACAGCAGTTTTTTACATTTTAAAGTTGTGTTCTTGGTGTGCGGAGGTCCAGGCCTTATCTTCAAACTTGCTCTGCACCTTGTCCTGCTTCAAACATGCACTTGTGGTGAGAAAAATCCTAAGATCCTACAGGCCTTTGCATGTAACTCTTGGATTTGTTTGCTTTGTCGATAAGGGTATGGTGCTAGCGATACTGGAAACGCTTGCGGAGTCAACAATAAATATGTTGGTCACATTCAATAACATCCTGGTATAAATGACACTCTCGTGTGTACACCGAAACTACAGGAAGCACATGTAATGAAAAGAAAAAACCAGCACATATTTGGATCCCCACAAAAAATTAAGCCATATTTGACACACGTATCATTGTTAGCGTTTAAAATGACAGAACAGTTTATGATTGTTCTTCTGTTCCCTAGCCATATACGGTATAGAACAAAATAAGTTTCTATCCAAATTATTGATTTTGTTGTTTACAATGCAAATCCCAGTAAAATAAACGCCCCAAATTCAACCAATAGTTTATTTTCTTCTTTAAATATTTAATGCAAGAGTAATCCATCATCCAATTTTTATTCTCATACAATTGATTGTACTTTCAATGAGTCTTGTGTATCCGAACCGTGAATAAATGTCAGGGACAAAGTGTTGGTAAAATTGACATTTATTTTAACATGGACAACTGTATGTTGCTTTTTTAAGGGGTAAGTCTAAAGAAAATATCAAGGTTGTTATAACTGATACTGTCGAACAAGGTGGAATAATGGACAAAGTTGAATGTATATAAACAAAAGTAATTGTATTTTAAGAAGATGTTTTGTAATTTGTTGGATTTTTAATTACTATAATATCATGGAGTAATTAAAAAGGCTTTAATAAGGCTATTGGCTAATCTCTATTAAATCCTCCAGGTACGCGAGTACAAATGGCAAATTGTGTATTTAAAGAAGTTCTGTAGTGTTAGATTATAACATACGATTTCGTATTTCCGAAGCAACGGTCATTATTTAAAAAATTCTATTCTATTTGAAAAGAAATATTTCGGCAATTTAATTTTAATACTAGCGGATCAAGCCACTAGACTGATTCGGTGCTGTCATTGGGAAATTGGGATTATTCACCCACGCAGGCGGTGGCTTGATCCGTTATCTGATAACATAACCTGACGATTCTAAAAATTAAATCTCTGCTCTTCCTCTTAAAGGGTAGAAAATTCTATTGGTTTGCGATTGAGAGTACCGATTACCATAGAGGCTAACTACCCGGTTTTTTGGGCATGTAACATGCGTGTATTTTCAATTAGCGAAGCCGAAGTTTGTTTATGCATCCCAGTATCCACATTTTGTCTAGAATATTTTAATACTAGCCCATTAAGCCATTAGCCCTTTTTCTGTGTCGTACGTTAATGTTTATATAGATACTAGCACTGCACAGTTTAGTATTTCTGTGCCATGTGCTATGCCTCTGAACCAACTAACTATGAAGCCTTATTTCCAAGCCAGCAACAGCTGGCTGTGCAGTGCTAGTTTGATATAAAACTCTGTTAGCGTTCAAAATGGCCGGGTCATTCTATGATGGTTCTCAAGTTCCGTGTCCAAAAGGTTTAATCACAGGATTGTGATTATAACGTCTGTCGTAAATATTGATTCTGGTTTTTTAAACCAAATCCCATTATAAATAAACGCTCCAAGTTCAGTGTGTTTTCTTCCTTTATACTGTACATTTATTACCAGCGGAATACATCATTAAATTCTTGGGGCCAATCTGTGTATCATAACTTCCAATCTTACGAGACATTTGCATTCCAAGCCAATCGGAAATATTGTGAATCACGTGCTTGAATTGTGTAGAACCATTTTGATTTAATTTAATGACATGAATTTTGTTACTGACCCATGATCTATACCTGTATGACAACTCATAATAACCCATATACTAAAGATTTTCAGAAAGTAACTCTTAGACGTTGCGAGACATTTTTGAAGTTGTCCACTTTCTATTTAATATATAAAAATTTTTGCGGAAATTCACAATACCTTTACTAACTGCCATCATTTCAGAGTTGTGCAGAGTTTGTTAAGTTACACATAATTGCATAACTTTTTACCGGGCTGCAAAGTTGTTCTGGGAGCGTTTCTTACTGCAGCGAAAATAAATTTAACACATACTAATTTTTGCACACAGCCAAAATTAATTCATAGCACGTCGTTATGCTTGGACCTATTGCTAGGAGATACTTTTACGCCGGATTCTGGTCCTGCAACTATCTTTGTCATGTTCCGTATCGATGGGACAGGGAAAAAAATGTTCCTGTAGCAAAGAATGATTTTGTAGGACACACTGGATGGATCATAAACATTTTCGTCATTTTAGTTTGCCTTATTTGGGGCACTCTGCGAACATGTGAAAGCTAAGTGAAATTAGATGGTACGTTTCTTAGCACCCAATATTGGATTTCAACAGCTGTTTTAACGTCTACTCTCCTGTTACCTCTTCTGGCCCACGTTGATCAAATTCGTTGTCACGAGGATATGCTCATCATTTATAATCAGTTCATTGCATACTGCAATGGTTTCAAAGGTAATTGGTACGCAGTACGGCAGTACAGTTTACAAAAATCGTCGTTTGAATGTTGAAAGAATGATTTATTTCAAGCTATTATAAATATATTGGCACATTCGTTTGATTCACATTATTTTGATAGGGAATCATAGAAACGGAACTCCTGGACGAAGGCGTTGGTTTCAAATCGTCACCCAAGACAAAGTAGGAACGTGTCTTGCCTGCTATTGGTGGAATTTGATTCTAATTCAATTGTTTGTGCTTTCAATATGTCTGGTTTATCCTGAAACGCCACTGTGGCCTACGTCAGTGTTCAAGTTTTCCTCCCCATGTTTTAATGCAACTGTCAATGTTTTACAAGGAATCCTCATCACTTACGTCATGGGAACCTGGGTTTCGCTGTGTGTCATTTACTCCGTACCTTTGTTTGAAATGCAGTTTATTGTGAAAACTGTGGTACAAAATTCGGGGTAATACATTGTCTACATATGAATTTTATTTTTGAAATTTTAATTACAATTGAAAGTTTCCAAATTACAATTAAATAGTTTATATTCTTTGCGGTTATTCAGGTTAATTTACAGTAAAAACAAGGCCCACATTGTAAGTTTCTTGAGGTGCTCGAAGGACATCCAGTTCTACCGGGAGTTGCAGGTTTTAAAACAGAATGCAATGCACTTATTTAGCCCAATCGCGTTACCGGCAGGATTCTGTCTTTTAATGTTGATCATTGTGATGGACAATTGCATCATTATTAGACTCTCAGATATAGTTAGTGTTGCAGCGGGTGTTTCCAACATGGTGGCGGTTGTGTATATTCTAAAATTGAGTTCGTGGTGCGTGTAGTGCTGTAATATTGTTCGCTTTTTGTTTGTTCGTTTGTTCAGTTCTTGTTTTTTGAACAACACAAAACAAACAAAATAAGTTTTCGAAAGAACAAAACTAGAACAAAACAAAACCGCGATATGATAAAACAAAACTATAACACACAAACCACCACGACAGCGGATAATAACCTTTTCAAACTTTTAGTTTGAAAAAGTGCCCAAAAGTAACATGACCTCAAATTGACCTGAGTGAGTCACAAATAGCAACATGACCTCAGGTTGACCTGAGTGAGTCATGAAAAGTTTCATGGCCTCAAATTCACCTCAGTGAGTTACAACAAGTTCCATGACCTCAAATTGACCTCAGTGAGTTACAACAAGTTCCATGACCTCAAATTGACCTCAGTGGGTCACAAGAAATTCCATGACCTTAATTTGACCTCAGTGGGCTGCAAGAAATTTTAATGACCTTAATTTGACCTTTGTGGGTTATTAGTGGACCAATGACCTTAATTTGACCTTTGTGGGTTATTAGTAGACCCATGACCTTAATTTGACCTTTGTGGGTTATTAGTAGACCCATGACCTTAATTTGACCTTTGTGGGTTATTAGTAGACCCATGACCTTACATACACTTTAAGATGAATCTCAAATAGCATCATAATGACCATTGGGAGCTATTGAAGTGCACGGTTTTATTTACATGTACATATATCTATCATTTATGGTGTGAACCGTTGGGCTTAAGTAAAATCAACAAAATCTTTGCACTAGTTACAGATGTATAAGGCCAATCTAAAGTTATTGAACAACGTGTAATTTAGAATGCCTACTTGAGGTCAATGGAGTAATTAATTGTTACCTTCTATGACCAAAACTTGTACTGATATTAAATGTTTGGGTACATCGGATATTGTAAACGAGAGCAATTTCTGTTGTACACCAGTAATTAGCTGGACAAATGTCACCTCCACTGCTGAAATTTGATTTTGTTTTGTTGTTTTTAATAAAATGCAGAAGGATGACTTGGTTGCTAAATTATAAACTTGATTTGATCCAAAAATGTTGAAACTAGTCGGACTGTGAGTTGACAGGAAGACAGAAATAAAAGAGACCTAAGCAATCCAAAAAAACAATACAGGTAATTAATTCAATCAAGGCGTCGGGCGAACCCAAAACGATGCGTATCGGTAGCACTAGGTAAACCCCACCACAATCGTGTGTTGATATATTATGTCTATATACGCGGTCATTTCAGGTCTTGTGGATGCATGGAATTACATTACGACTTGCACTCCTAGAAACTATCAACAAAGTTTAATGAGTGTATTAAATAAGAGTTGTAAAGCGTATCCGCCTAAAATTAGTTAGCGAGTTTTTTGGTTTTAACGTCCTTTGCGCGCGGACCAAATTTACACCAATCAACTTCAATATGCTCTATTACTAATACACAACAATCAATTTCACAAATTTCTAACATCTTCTACATCGGTAGAACAAAACAATATGGACTGTTTTTTGAACAATCCGTATTGTTCAAAAAACAAAACAAAATAAAACTCGGTGAACAAAACAAAACTCAAATTGTTCTACTTTTGTTCATTTCCGAAGAGAACAAAACTAAACAAACCGAACAAATTACAGCACTAGGTGCGTGGAGGTCCAATCCTCATCAACAAACTTGCTCAGATGCTTTTGCAGCTCAAATAATCCAGTCGTGGCGCGAAAAATGCTTAGGAGCTGTAAGCCTCTGCGTGTAAATCTTGGGTTCTATTGCGTTGTCGTGCAAGAATTGGTCTTAACAATATTGGAATCGCTGACAGTGTCTACAGTGAACATGCTTGTAATGCTGGAGAAGTATTGAAATAAAATAGACCAAAATGTAATATATTTTATTCCTAGATATATTTTTGAATGTCCATAGCTATAAATCAGAGCCATGCTTTGTGCTAATTGGACCCAAGAATCGATTGCATTAACTATACGATCGTACGGACATAATGGTTGTGGATGTTTTACTAGGGAGCTGATATGGTAGCCTAAAAACGTATCCAGAACCACCATCCAACATTAAAATATATACCAAGACTCGTGAAATGCTTCTACAAACCATAACAATTTTTATCAACTTTAAGATCGGATACGACCAGGCTATAACCTCCAGAGAAAGCTTCATTAAAGGCTACTGACCGATTTGTTTGCCCAGAGAAGGCTTCGAAAAATTTACCAAGAATGGCAGTCGAAGGAAGGGCGGGTTATCAGTTGCCTTCGAATGCATTAAAGGTTTCACGGGGATGATGCCCGATGCATAAAATACAGATAGGTCAGAATTGTGAACGTCATTAAGTATTTGTTTGAATTTTCATTCATCACATTTGATACTGTTGATTAAATTTGCTTCAATTTCGAAAATCATCCATATTTTGATACAATTTCTATAAGTTGGGCAATAAATGAAGGCTCGAAATGAAGGAGAGCTGTTTATTGATGTCCGTGGGTGACTCCTACGTGACTTGTCTCTAGCGGAAAAATTACTAACTTGTTTTCAAGATACTTACGGGGCCTCAAAGGTAAATTATAATTATTAAAGGTTTTTTGTATAACACTCCTGTACCCGTTCCCATGTACCCGGGCGTTGCTCATTCTCGTGACGCCCCAGTCCACGTCATTTGGTCAAAGTTCTGAAACTGTATGAAGACACAAGAATGAACTGTTATTAATAATAATCTAGCCATTGATTCTTTTCTTTAAAGTCAAAATCACCCTATAAACCAAAGGTGGGCACATATCCTATATTTATGCATAAATATACGCAGTTTTTTATGTATGTTCGCACATTTTCCGAATATTTGTATGCCATATATGTAGGCTGCAAGTTTCTACTAAACAAAAATGTATGGTATATGTATGCTGTGAATACTGTGTGTACGAGTATGTATATATGTATAAAAGGCCGGGAGATTTAGGTATGTATGCACCGTTTATGTTCAGCGAGCTCCATCTGTATTTTCTTGGCACGGTCTCTGCCTATTGGTGTATTCTCATTTGTTGTTTCCTGCTGCAATGCAAACGATTTCTAGACGTTTTGACTGAAACCTACGAGACCAAAAATTAATGTTTTTAAACTTAACTATAATAAGTTGTATTTAGTTTCTATATAGGTTCATAACGTTCAACATATACTTTTATAGGTACGTGTACATATATTTATGCATAAATTTATTTATATGCTGCATATATGTATGATTAAATTTCTGGAAAAATTTATGTATGCAAAATGTATGCTCTTTGAAAACTATAAAATGTATGTATGATTTAGGATAGGCAATTTGTTTGCCCAGCTTTGCTATTAACATACATGTTGACATTAAACCAGTAGTGTGTGTCAGTACTCTCCACAAATATTTAATGCCAGATAATCAATAAGCCTGCTAATCCCAACGTTTTGACTGCCAATCTGTACATATTATATTCTTCCCTTACTTATTTTTAAACAAGAAGAAATATTCTATGATGGCTCACGTTCCTATTGCAATTATGTGGAACCATTTTGAATAAGTTCGACATGAAGTTTGGGTTGACTGTTCTCATGTAAACCTCCATGATAACTGATGATGATCAATCTACTCAAGAATATTCCAAAAACAATGTCAATAAATGTTGGAAAACATTGACCAACGTTTTGCCCTTTTCCAATTAACTGCATTATTTGCTAAAAATCCCATTGCCTTTCCCACAGTAATAATTCCATAGGAGTGCTTTTATATTGGCTTCCGTAGTACGGTGCATAGTCGATTTTCCACTATAACTTCAGTGGAGTGAAATCCTACGGAGATTTAACTATTGGGTTATTGGGAATCCAATCATATAGGTCATTATTTTTTAGCCTAGTACAACAAAACGTTAGCATTGATTGTGCACTGGTCAGAGGACGTAAGTTTTAGTTTTATTGGATACTTCGGAATTTATTTCTACAAACATTTTGGGCCACTACTGTACACGTTTCATCAAATTCAACAAATGCTTCAATTTTTCCACTAATTGTAAATTCCACTCAATTTTAATAATATTAAACAGACTGTTTTCCACAATAGGCTTATTTCTGGTGATCACAAACTACTGATACTTTAAGACCATAAGACTGATTAGCTGCATACACTGGTGCTTCATAGAAAATAAAATTAATATTTTCACAATTTCAATTTATTCCTGCTCGAAATAATTCAATGTTGTTTGAGATGTTTAGGGCCAGGGTAACAATTATTTTAATAATCCACCCCTGATTTATACTTGCCATTACTCTTATGGGGCTTATGGGCTTATGGGGCTTTCTTCCTTTTACATTTTATATTATTAATTTTGATAAAACATGGGATTTCCAAGTATCAGTATCACTTTAAAATGTGAAGACTACAACTTATAGAAATGCATAAAATTTTATCTAGGACGCAACTCAAATCTCATTAAAATTAATTAAGTAAACTTAAGTTGTAGATAGCCCAAAGATGAACATAGTTGTTGTTCGAAAGCTTTCTATTTGTAATAAAAAATGGACTCCACTGATACCAATTTAAATGTGAAAAAAATGTGAGCATTAAAATTAGTTGTTTTGATGGTTAATTTAATATGTGGTCTTGGCTCAACCAATGTAAGTCAATTAATTATTGTGAATTGGTTTTCTATAAAATCGAATCATATCGAATAACTTCAATGAGTTACAGTTGCCTTTTTAAGCAATAGAGAATGTACTTAATTAAGATTCATTTACCTCCCTACAATTGTGTAAAACCGTTTTGAATTAATTTGGAATGAATTTTTCTATTCCCATTCTATTAGAAAAGTATACCTTGTTTAAAATTCCCGACTTTAAAATTATATGTCATGAAATAATATTCAATTTTGGTGTATAAACATTATTACCCATTTTGGTATATGGCTCATTGATCTTATTTTATTTTATATTAATTGCTCAGTGGTATAAATACACATGTAGACATACATAAGTACAAAACCCTACTGCAGTTTTCATGAGCGAAGATACATATATTATGAAACAACTATGAAGGTCGCGAGCTTGTACTGACCACAGTTGCTAAACAACTGCACTTAATGTTAGAAAAAGTTTATCGACACATCATTTTGACCCTGCAGAGATACTTAAAATATTCGAATTTAAAAAAATGTAAATTAAATAAAATTTTTATCAAGTTTTGATAAACGTTCAATATTTTCGGAAACAATTTTAAACTTTTCTAGGAAAACCTCCGGATGTTGCAGATGTATAAGGGTCTTCACTTTTCAAAGGTTTTCAATATTTGAAATTAAATTCTTTTGAAGAACTGACGTGATTCTTGATTTCAGAACTGTTTTATTTTCAACTCAGTTTTAATCTCACAATCAGCCAAACTCACTTCCTGACTCACTGTGAATGCATATATTTGTACAAAATACCTGACTTTGTCGCTATAAAGCTCCTACGTTGTTTCACATAGCGTGACGATATCCCAAGAGAATTTAAAGATATGCATATTTCTTAGGCCAGGGCCAGAATTTCAAAAGGTGAGTATTCCATTCAATAATATATGAATGTTGGTCGTATTGTTAGTAACATTTGAATAGACATCACTAACTTCTGAAAACCATTACGCTCACTGTGAGGTTGTATTACAGTATCTACATGTACTGTATGTTTACATTACAGTGAACGTTCTATATAATGTGTTTCCAAGGGACGAAAAATATCTACCGAAATCGCTGTCATTGTATACAACTGTCATTTAGAGTGTATGTAATCCAATGAAAACTTGAGTGTCTTTAGTTAGTTCCTTTATAAACTTTTGGGTAAATCCCAAGAAGAAACCCCTACAGGGCAAATTCACTGTATTTAAGGTCAATGATATTAAAGAAAAGTTCAAATTATTCAATTCATACTCAATACATCAATTGCTTAAATTTCTTTTTTTATTCTTACAGTGTTACTTTATACTTGGCCAGTCATAATGCTCAAAGCTATTTCCAGGAAATACTTCTACGCTGGATTCTGGGCCTGTAATTACTTTCGTCATGTTCCTTATCGATGGGACATAGAGAGAAATTTACCCGTAACAAAAAATGATTTTGCAGGATTCATCGGATGGATCATAAACATTTTGATTAATTTGATTTCCTTAATTTGGGGCACAGTGCGAATATTTCAAAACTACTCGAACTTAGATGGTTCCTTTCTGAGCACCCAGCATTGCATTATGACAGCTATTTTGACGCTTAGTCTTTTGGTGCCTCTTATGTTTCAAATTGATCAAATTCGCTGTCATGAGGATATGCTTATCATTTATAATCAGTTCATTGCGTACTGCGACGGAATGAAAGGTAATACAATAATTATATTAATACAAAAATTTGTCCCGTAACTAACGTTTTCAATTCTAAATGAACTTACGTATTTTCGTGTGTCATGTAAATGTTAAGTCTTAGTTTTTAATTGTTATGCCAAATCAAAAAATTTCATAGAAAAAGGTTCTCAGCGGATCGGATACACCCGAACGGGTATGGATCGAAAAACAAATTGGAAAAATCTTTGATTGAATTAAAAACTAAGCCAAACTCTAGAAGCAATTTTAATTTCTGAAATTTACCCGGTGAGTCAATTGATCATTTATCCGCTAGTAAGATCGAGTAGCTATTTTTGTTCATGACGAATTCGGATAGGATAAATATGTCATCCACAGATAAGATTCGGATAAGGTAATTTTTAATCCTATGGAAACCGATAGGATCGGATGCGTTTTAGTTTTATCGGCAAAATTTCGGATCCGATTGGATTCGGATACGATGTGTGATTTCGCCGATCCGTTTACAACACAAGGCAATCAAATTATTATAAATTATTTTAATAGGAAATGCTGCAAGCAATTCTTACAAACGAAGATTTAAAATCCTCACTGAAGATAGTGCAGGAGTATACTTGGCCTGTATTTGGTGGAATTGGGTACTAATTCAATTAATTGTCCTTTCAATGAGTCTGATTTATCCTGACATCCCACTGTGGCCAACATCAGTGTTCAAGTTTTCATCCCCATATTTTAATGCAACTGCCAAAATGTTACAAGGAATTGTCATCACTTACGTTATGGGAACCTGGGTCTCGCTGTGTGCCATGTACTCTATGCCATTGTTTGAAATGCTGTTTATTGTCAAAGCTATCATGCTAGAGTCGGGGTAACTTTTAATTACAAACAATAAAAATTGAAATTTCTTTTACAATTTAAACAAATAATTTATTTACTTTTCATTACATTAGGTTCATTTGCAGTAAGACCGCAGCTCGGAAAGTCAGTTCTGTGAGGTGTTCGAAGGACATCCAGTTCTACAGGGAGCTTCAAGTTTTAACACTGAATGCAATGCACTTATTCAGCCCAATTGTGATACCGGCAGTGTTCTGCAGTTTGATTTTCTCGGTTGTAATTAACAATTGCATGTTTGTTAGAACCTCAGGGATATTTTGTGTCGGGGGAGGTGCAGTTAGTGCGACAGCAATTGTCTACATTTTAAAGCTGTGTTTTTGGTGTGCGGAGGTCCAGTCCTTATCTTCAAACTTGCTCAGATGCTTTTGCAGCTCAAAAAATCCATTTGTGGTGCAAAAAATGCTAAGATCCTACAGACCTCTGCATGTCACTCTTGGATTGTTTTACTTTGTCGATAAGGATATGGTGCTAACGATACTGAAAACGCTGACAGAGTCAACAGTAAACATGTTGGTCACATTCAATAGCATCCTGCCAGGGGTCGGATTTTTGTAGGAAGACGGGAAGATTCTTCCCAGGGAAACAATATTTCTGGCAGGGAAAATCTCAAAGGGAAGGGATTTATTTTTTTCGAACAGGGATTTTAAAAATCGTTGACCTTTTTTGGCAGGGATTTTCAAATTTGTTGACGTATTTCAGGGAAATTTGTTAAGCAAACAGGGATTTTTGGCTTGATTGGCCTTATTTCGCAGGGATTTCACGTCTTGTAAGGGATTAATTTTGCCAACAGGGATTTTTGAAATCGTTGAGGACCTACCAGCTGGGAAATTCAAAAATGATCTTCCAGGGAGATTTACCAAAATCCGACCCCTGCATCCTGGTATAAATGACACTCTCGTGTGTACATCGAAACTACACCAAGCAGATGCAATGAGAAGGAATATTTGGATTCCCACAAAAAATAAAGTCATATTTGACATACGTATCACGGTTAGCGTTTAAAATGACAGGGTCAGTTTATGATTGTTCCTTTGTTCCCTGGCCATATGATCCAGAACAAGATAAGTATCTATTCGTAATTTTGATTTTGTGATTTAAAATGCAAATCTCATTATAAATAAACGCTCCAAGTTCAATCAGTAGTTTATTTTCTTCTTTAAATGTTTGATATCAAAGTAATCAATCATCCAATTTTTTCAGCCATCAGTGAATCACTAATAATTATTATAGTCTTCAAGTATATTATTGTATTTACATATAATCTAACGAAGTTCAAACCAAGGGAAATATTGTAAATCAATTGGGGTGCTTCAATTGTGCCGAACAGTTTTGAATTCATTTAGTGATATGAATTTTGTTTTGAATAATTCTACGACAAGTCATATTAGCTCATTTTCTCAACCTTTTTTAGCAGGACACTTCTAGACGTTGGGAATCATTTTCGAAATCACACACATCCTATTTTCTGTACAACTTTATTTTCCTTAAATTCACTTTACCTTTACTAACTGTATCTATAATCATTCCTTGGCAGAGTTTGTGGTTGTAGTTACAGATAGGTAATTCCCTCAGGTAACACATTGGCGCAAATTGTAAAATTGCGTCTGGCAGTTTTTGTTACTTCAGAGGAAATAAATTCAACAAAAACTAACAATCATTAAATTCATTAAATAATTTTTTATAATTTATTAATTCAAAAATTAATTCGCAAAAATTTTGCTGTATCAAAATTGATTTTATAGGACACACCGGATGATTTTTGATCACGTTAGCTTGCCTTATTTGGGGCACTGTGCGAGCATGTCAAAGCTACATGAAATTAGACGGTACGTTTGTATTCCAAGACAATCGGAAATAATGTGAATCACTTTACGTGCTTGAATTGTGCAGAACCATTTTTATTTTATTTAATGACATGAATTTTGTTTGTGACCCATGATCTTTAATGCTATAACAACTCATAATAACCCATTTTCTAAAGATTTTAAGAAAGTAATTCTTAGACGTTGCAAAACATTTTCGAAATTGTGCACTTTCTATTTAATGTATCAATTTTTTTTGCGCAAATTCACAACATTTTTACTAACTGTAATCATTTCAGAGTCGTGCAGAATTTGTGTAGTTATAATTCCTTAACTTCTAGGTGAGCTGTAAAATTGTTCTGGGAGCTTTTGTAACTTCAGCGGAAATAAATTTAACAAATACTAATTCTTTCCCCGAGCAAAAACTAATTCACGACAAGTTGATATGCTAGGAGCTATTTCCAGGAGTTACTTTTACGTCGGATTCTGGTCCTGCAACTATCTTTGTCATGTTCCGTATCGATGGGACAGGGAGAAAAATATTCCTGTAGCAAAGAATGATTTTGTGGGACACGCTGGATGGATCATTAACATTTTCGTCACTTTAGTTTGCCTTATTTGGGGCATTGTGCGAACATGTCAAAGCTACGTGAAATTAGATGGTACGTTTCTATCCACCCAGTATTGGATTACAACAACTTTTTTAACGTCTACTCTTCTGTTACCTCTTTTGGCCCACGTTGATCAAATTCGATGTCACGAGGATATGCTCATCATTTATAATCAGTTCATTGCATATTGCGATGGTTTCAAAGGTAATTCATACGCAGTACGGCAGTGCTGTTTACAAAAATCTTCTTTTGAATGTTGAAAGAATGATTTATTTCAAACTATTAAAATATTTTGACACATTCGCTTGATTCACATTAATTTAATAGGGAATCATAGAAACGGAACTCCTGGACGGAGGCATTGGTTTCAAATCGTCACCCAAGACAAAGTAGGAACGTGTCTTGCCTGCTAGTGGTGGAATATGATTCTTATTCAATTAATTGTGCTTTCAACAAGTCTGGTTTATCCTAACACCCCACTGTGGCCTACGTCAGTGTTCAAATTTTCATCCGCATATTTTAATGCAACTGTCATGGTTTTACAAGGAATCCTCATCACTTACGTTATGGGGACCTGGGTTTCGCTGTGTTTCATTTACTCCATACCTTTGTTTGAAATGCTGTTTGTTGTGAAAACTGTGATACGAAATTCGGGGTAATGGATTTTCTGGATTTGAATTTTATTTTAGAAATTTTAATTACTATTGATAGTTTCCAAATTACAATTTAATAGTTTATATTCTTTGTGATTATTCAGGTATATTTACAGTAAAAACAAGGCACACATTGTAAGTTTCTTGAGGTGCTGGAAGGACATCCAGTTCTAGCGGGAGCTGCAGGTTTTAACACAGAATGCAATGCACTTATTCAGCCCAATCGCGTTACCGACAGCATTCTGTCTTTTAATGTTGATTATTGTGATGGACAATTACATCATTATTAGACTCTCAGATATAGTTAGTGTTGCAGCGGGTGTATCGAATATGGTGTCAGTTGTGTACATTCTGAAATTGAGTTCGTGGTGCGCGGAGGTTCAATCCTCTTCTACAAACTTGCTCAGATGCTTTTGCAGCTCAAATAATCCAGTCGTGGTGCGAAAAATGCTAAGGAGCTGTCAGCCTTTGCGTGTAAATCTTGGATTCTTTTACGTTGTCGTTCAAGAATTGGTCCTAACTATACTGGAATCACTGACAGTGTCAACTGTAAACATGCTTGTAATGCTGGAGAAGTACTAAAATATAATAAATTAAAATGTAATTTATTTTACAGGTGACAAAAAATACCTAGAAATATTTTCAAATGTCCATAACTAGAAATCAGAGTCATGCTTTGTGCTAATTGGACTAGAAGACTCGATTGCATTAATCTACGAACCTATAGACATAATGCATGTGGATGTTTTACTATGCTAGCCTAAAACATATCCTGAATCTCCATCCAACATTAAAATATATACCAAGACTCGTGAAATGCTTCTACAAACCATACCAATTTTCATCAACTTTAAGATCGGACACAACCAGGCTATAACTTCCAGAGAAAGCTTTTTTGAAGGCTCCTGACCGAATTGTTTGCCCAGAGAAGGATTCGTAAAATTTACCAAAAATGGCAGTCGAAGGAAGGGCGGGTTATCTGTTGCCTTCGAATGCATTATAGGTTTCATGTGGATGATACCCTATGCATAAAATTAGGGTAGAACAGGCGTTGCTCATTCTCATGATGTTCCAGTCCACGTCATTTGGTCAAAGTTCTGAAACTGTCTGAAGATACAAGAATGACCTGTTATTAATAATAATCTAGCCATGGATTATTTTCTTAGTATATAAGTCAAAATCACACTATAAACATACATGTTGACATTAAATTAGTATTGTGTGTAAGTACTCTCCACAAATATTTAATGCCAGAGTAATCAATAATCCTGTTAATCCCAACGTTTTGACTGACAATATGTACATATTATGTTCTTCCCTTATTTATTTTCAAACAAGAGGGAATGTTCTATGATGGTTTACGTTCCTACTGCAATTATGTGGAACTATTTTGAATGAGTTTGACATGAAGTTTGGGTTGACTGGCCTCACGTAAACCTCCCTGATAACTCAGGATAATCCATCTATACTCAAGAATACTCCAAAAGCAATGTCAATAAATGTTGGAAAACATTGACCAGCGTTTTGCCCTTTTCCAATTAACTGCATTATTTGCTAAAAATCACATTGCCTTTCCCACAGTAATAAATCCATAGGGGTGCTTACATTGGCTTCCGTAAATCGGTGCATAGTAGATCTGCCATTATAACTTCAGTAGAGTGAAATCCCAAGGGGATTTAACTATGCTTGGTTATTGGGAATCCAATCATATAGGTCATTATTTTTTAGGCTAGTATAACAAAACGTTAGCATTGATTGTGCACTGGTCAGTGGACGTAAGTTTTAGTCTTATTGGATACTTCGGAATTTATTTCTAGAAACATTTTGGGCCAATACTGTACACGTTTCATCAAATTCAACAAATGCTTCAATTTTTCCAGTATGTACAAATTTCACTCAATTTTAATAATATTAGGTTGACTACGGGATAAAATAATAGAAACACGCTGTTTTCCACAATAGGCTTATTTCTGGTGACCACAAACTACTGATACTTTAAGACCATAAAACTGATTAGCTGCATACACCGGTGCTTCTTCCTGGTTCGGACTCGTCAGTCCAGCGTAAACAGAGAAGAATACCTAGCAATTGACTTCGGGAACCGTCAGTGGCCAAATAAATGTTGTCGTAGAAAATAAAATTAATATTTTCACAACTTCAATTTATTCCTGCTCGAAATAATTCAATGTTATTTTTTTGGGAATGAGATGTTTAGATCTCAAAATTCATGATGCTCAAACCATTTTAATTTGACCAGCGGGGATTGAGTCTACTAAATAATTTTTCAATTGTAATTTGACGAGATTTATTTTTCACCAAAAACTTTAATAGGAGTAATTTCCAGGCGATATTTCTACGCTGGATTCTGGTCCTGCAATTACTTTCGTCATGTTCCTTATCGATGGAACACAGTGAGGAAAATTCCTTTAGCAAAGAATGATTCTGGAGGATACACGGGATGGATCATAAGCATTTTGACCATTTTGGTTTCCTTAATTTGGGGGATTGTGAGAACTTTTCAAAGCTACTCGGAACTGGACGGTTCCTTTCTTAGGGCCCAGTACTTCATTACAACAGTTGTTGTTACGTCTACTCTTCTGGTGCCAATAATAATCCAAATTGATCAAATTCGATGTTACGAAGATATGCTCATTATTTGCAGTCAGTTTTTTGAATATTGCGAGAGCTTCAAAGGTATTACGGAGTACTCAATCAGCACCTCACCCGTTAAAATAATCTCCTCATTAAAATGATTACACGGCGATATTTTGATATCGTCGCTGAAGAGGCAAAATGGACTACATGCATTTTCGATTAAAATCAAAATGGTCTACATGCAGTTTTACTAAATGCGAAATGGAATAGATGCATCAAGTTTTAAAAGCAATATGGTCTACTTACAATTTCGTCTAAAAGCAAAATGGTCTACATACAATTTCGCTTAAAAGCAGAATGGCCATTATGAAAGTATACACGCATGTAGACCATTTTGCTTTTAGTGAAACCTGCATGCAGTTCATTTTGCTCTTAGGAAACCTTGCAACTATTTCGTTTTGCCTTTAAGGAAAAAGGTATGTAGATCATTTTGCTTCTACATAGTCGAAATTGCACTGAGCCCATTTTGCCTCTTCAGCGACGATATACTCCTATGCGTTTAGTTTGCTTTTTTACGCATGAACCCCAATTGTTTAGTTCCGTGTTATTGTTCCGTGTTATTGGTGAAAGCCAAATGGAATCATGGAAATGTAATCCTGAAATGGCCTGTTTATAGGAAATCATGAAAGAGGGACTTCTGGGCGAAGACATTGGTTTGAATTAGTTACCACGGACAAATTAGGACTGTGCTTAGCCTGCTATTGGTGGAATATGATTCTAATTCAGTTAATTGTTCTTTCATTGGGTCTGATTTATCCGGACATTCCCTTGTGCCCAACGTCAGTGTTTAAATTCTCCTCGGCATACTTAACTACGATTGTCTATATTCTTGAAGTAGGTCTGGCCACTTATGTTATGGGAATATGGGTTTCGTTCGCCGCCATATATTCAATGCCTTTGTTTGAAATGCTGTTTATTATCAAAGCTGTAATGGAAGAGTCGGGGTAATTTATTATGACAAGTATATTAATTACTGTAAAAATTTTAAAAATTCTTATTTGACTTTGCAAAATTAAACAGTTTATTTTCTATGTGTGGAATTATCCTGCAGGTTCGTCGGAAGTGAAAACGGGGCTCGGCAAGGTAGTTTTTAAGGAGTTCGACGGACATCAAGTCCTGTGAGGTGTTCGAAGGAGCTTATATCTTTGTAATTCCTCAGGTTTATTTACAGTAAAACAAGGCTCAATTGTCAGTTGTCTTGATGTGTTCGAACGACAATTAGTTCTACCGGGAGCTTCAGGTTTTAACACTGAATGCAATGCATTTATTTAGCCCAATTGTGATACTGGCAGTGTTCTGTGGCATGAATTTCGTAATTGTAATATTAAAAATTACATCTTTGTTAGGATCACATGGATGATTTTCGTCGCGTTACGATAAATGGTAAATGACAAATTTGTATGTACACCGAAATAACATGAGTAGGCACAATGTGGAGGAAAACATTAGCAAACATTTGGATCCAAAAATAAAGTCACATTTGGCATAAACGTCTCTGCTAGCGTTGCAAATGGCCGGCTCATTCCATGATGGTTTTCAAGTTCCGTGGCCAAAAGTGTTAAGTACACGATTAGTTTCTATCGTAGCCATTGATTCTGTTTTTTCAAAACCAAATCCCACTATAAATAAACGCTCCAAATTCAGGTTGTTTTCTTCCTTTATACATTAATTACCAGAGAAATGCATTATTAAATTTTTTCGGCCAATCTGTGTATTATAAATTCCATTCTTCCGTGACATTTGTATTCCAAGCCAATCGGAATTAATGTGAATCACTTTACGTGCTTGAATTGTGTAGAACCATTTTGATTTCATTTAATGACATGAATTTTGTTTCTGACCCATGATCAATAATTCTATAACAACCCATAATAGCCCATTTGCTAAAGATTTTCAGAAAGTAATTCTTAGACGTTGTGAGATATTTTCGAAATTGTGCACTTTCTATTTAATGTATCAATTGTTTTTGCGCGAATTCACAATACCTTTACTAACTGTAATCATTTCAGAGTCGTACAGAGTTTGTGTATAGTTACAGATAATTCCTTAACTTCTAGGAGAGCTGTAAAATTGTTCTGGGAGCTTTTGTAACTTCAGTGGAAATAAACAGCAAATACTAATTCTTTCCCCCAGCAAAAACTAGTTCACGACACGTTGTTATGCTAGGAGCTATTTCCAGGAGTTACTTTTACGCCGGATTCTGGTCCTGCAACTATCTTTGTCATCTTCCGTATCGATGGGACAGGAAGAAAAATATTCCTGTAGCAAAGAATGATTTTGTGGGACACGCAGGATGGATCGTAAACATTTTAGTTTTTTTAGTTTCCCTTATTTGGGGCATTGTGCGAACATGCCAAAGCTACGTGAAATTAGATGGTACGTTTCTAACCACTCAGTATTGGATTACAACGGCTGTTTTAACTTCCACCCTCTTGTTACCTCTTGTGGCCCAAGTTGATCAAATTCGATGTCACGGGGATATGCTCATCATTTTTAATCAGTTCATTGCATACTGCGATGGTTTCAAAGGTAATTCATACGCAGTACGGCAGTGCTGTTTACAAAAATCTTCTTTTGAATGTTGAAAGATTGATGTATTTAAAATTATTATAAATATTTTGACACATTCGCGTGATGAACATTATTTTATAGGGAATCATAGAAACGAAACTCCTGGACGAAGGCATTGGTTTCAAATCGTCACCCAAGATAAAGTAGGAACGTGTCTTGCCTGCTATTGGTGGAATATGATTCTCATTCAATTAATTGTGCTTTCAATAAGTCTTGTTTATCCTGACACCCCACTGTGGCCTACGTCCGTGTTCAAATTTTCCTCCCCATATTTTAATGCAACTGTCAAAGTTTTACAAGGAATCCTCATCACTTACGTCATGGGAACCTGGGTATCGCTCTGTGCCATTTACTCCATACCTTTGTTTGCAATGTTGTTTATTGTGAAAACTGTGGTACAAAATTCGGGGTAATGAAATGTCTACATGTGAATTTTATTTTTGAAATTTTAATAACAATTGATAGTTTCAAAATTATAATAGTTTATATTCTTTGTGATTATTCAGGTATATTTACAGTAAAAACAAGGCACACATTGTAAGTTTCTTGAGGTGCTGGAAGGACATCCAGTTCTACCGGGAGTTGCAGGTTTTAACACAGAATGCAATGCACTTATTTAGCCCAATCGCGTTACCGGCAGCATTCTGTCTTTTAATGTTGATTATTGTGATGGACAATTACATCATTATTAGACTCTCAGATATAGTTAGTGTTGCAGCGGGTATTTCCAATATGGTGGCGGTTGTGTACATTCTGAAGTTGTGTTCGTGGTGCGCGGAGGTCCAATCCTCATCTACAAACTTGCTCAGATGCTTTTGCAGCTCAAATAATCCAGTCGTGGTGCGAAAAATGCTAAGGAGCTGTCAGCCTTTGCGTGTAAATCTTGGATTCTTTTGCGTTGTCGTTCAAGAATTGGTCTTAACAATACTGCAAGCGCTGACAGTGTCAACAGTGAACATGCTTGTAATGCTGGAGAAGTATTGAAATAAAAGAGATCAAAATGTAATTCATTTTATCAATTGAAATATGTTTAAATGTACATAACTCGAAAGCAGAATTATTTGGACGCAAAAATCGATTGCAGTAACTATATGAACGTACGGACGTAATGGACGTGGATGTTTTACTAAGGGGCTGATGCTAGCCTAAAAACATATCGAGAACCTCCATCCAACATTAAAATATATACCAAGACTCGTGAAATACTTCTACAAACCATAACAATTTTCATCAACTTTAAGATCGGACGCGACCAGGCTATAATCTGCAGAGAAAGCTTCACTGAAGGCTGCTGACCGATTTGTTTGCCCAGAGAAGGAATTTTGAAGGTAGGCTGAACTTTTTTCCGAATGTTGAGGGAAAGCTTCGTAAAATTTACCAAAATTGGCAGTCGAAGGAAGGGCTTGTTATCAGTTGCCTTCGAATGCAATAAAGGGTTCATGTGGATGATGCCCGATGTATAAAATATAATGCAGAATTACGAACGTCGTTAAGTATTTGCATGCATTTTCATTAATCACATTCATGTGTTGATAATGTTGATTAAAATTCCTTCATTTTCAAAAGTTCACGGATATTTTGATACCATTTCTATAAATTTTGCAATAAATGAAGGCTCGAAGTGAAGGAGGGTTGTTTTTGGAGAAATGCTGAAGGAATGGTGAATTACGCTGAAAATTGAACAAAAGCTGCAAATATTTTTAAAGACTTCACTTATTAGTAGGAAGAATGAAGGCATTTTTTTAAATTTTTATGGAAGGTTTTTTGTGTAACAATCCTGTACCCGTTCACATGTTCCTGGGCGTTGCTCATTCTCATATGACGTCCCAGTCCACGTCATTTGGTCAAAGTTCTGAAATTGTCTGAATAATCTAGCCATTGATTCCTTTCTTTAAAGTCAAAATTACATTATAAACATACATGTTGACATTAAATCAGTATTGTGTGTAAGTACTCTCCACAAATATTTAATGCCAGAGTAATCAATAAACCTGCCAAACCCAACGTTTTGACTGCCAATCTGTACATATTATATTCTTCCCTTACTTATTTTAAAAAAGAGGGAATATTCTATGATGGTATACGTTCCTACTGCAATTATGTGGAACCATTTTCAATAAGGTTGACATGAAGTTTGGGTTGACTGTTCTCATGTAAACCTCCATGATAACTGATGATGATCAATCTACTCAAGAATATTCCAAAAACAATATCAATAAATGTTGGAAAACATTGACCAGCGTTTTGTCCTTTTCCCATTAACTGCATTATTTGCTAAAAATCACATGGCCTTTCCCACAGTAATAATTCCATAGGGGTGCTTTTACATTGGCTTCCGTAGTACGGTGCATAGTAGATTTGCCACTATAACTTTAGTGGAGTAAAATCCCAAGGGGATTTAACTATGCTTGGTTATTGGGAATCCAATCATATTGGTCATTATTTTTTAGGTAAGTACAACAAAACATTAGCATTGATTGTGCACTGGTCAGAGGACGTTAGTTTTATTCTTATTGCGTACTTCGGAATTTATTTCTACACACATTTTGGGCCACTTTTTATCAAATTCAACATATTGTTCAATTTTCCCACTAATTAAAAATTTCACTCAATTTTAAAATATTAAACTGACTACGTGATAAAATAATAGAAACAGACTGTTTTCCACAAAAGGGTTATATCTGGTGACCACAAACTACTGATACTTTAAGACCATAAGACTGATTAGCTGCATACACCGGTGCTTCGTCCTAGTTGAGACTCGTCAGTCCAGAGAAAAATGCCTAGCAATTGACTTCGGGAACCGTCAGTGGCAAAATAAAGATTGACGTAGAAAATACAATTAATACTTTCTCAACTTGAATTGATTCCTGTTCGAAATAATTCAATGTTATTTTTTTTGGAAATGAGATGTTTAAATCTCAATATTTATGATGCTCACAAAAATTTAATTTTGACCAGAGGGGATTGAATCTACTAATTAATTTTTCGATTGTAATTTGACGAGATTTATTTTTCACCCAAAACTGTAACATGATCAGTCGTTATGCTAGGAGTAATTTCCAGGCGATATTTCTACGCTGGATTCTGGTCCTGCAATTACTTTCGTCATGTTCCTTATCGATGGGACACAGTGAGGAAAATTCCTTTAGCAAAGAATGATTCTGGAGGATACACGGGATGGATCATAAATATTTTGACCATTTTGGTTTCCTTAATTTGGGGGATTGTGAGAACGTTTCAAAGCTACTCGGAACTGGACGGTTCCTTTCTTAGGGCCCAGTACTTCATTACAACAGTTGTTGTTACGTCTACTCTTCTGGTGCCAATAGTAATCCAAATTGATCAAATTCGATGTCACGAGGATATGCTCATTATTTACAGTCAGTTCATGGAATTTTGCGACAGCTTCAAAGGTATTACGGAGTACTCAATCAGCTCTTTACACTTTAAAAAATCCCCTCTTTAAAATGATTCGATATTTTCATACACTCCTGTGCGTTTATTTTTGCTTTTTTACGTTTGCACCCCAAATTGTTTAGTGCGTTCCGTGTTATTGGTCTATGCCAAATGTAATCCTGAAATGATGTCTTAATAGGAAATCATGAAAGAGGGACTTCTGGGCGAAGACATTGGTTTGAATTAGTTACCACGGACAAATTAGGACTGTGCTTAGCCTGCTATTGGTGGAATATGATTCTAATTCAGATAATTGTTCTTTCAATGGGTCTGATTTATCCGGACATTCCCTTGTGCCCAACGTCAGTGTTTAAATTCTCCTCGGCATACTTAACTGCGATTGTCTATATTCTTGAAGTAGTTCTGGCCACTTATATTATGGGAATATGGGTTTCATTCGCCGCCATATATTCAATGCCTTTGTTTGAAATGTTGTTTATTATCAAAGCTGTGATGGAAGAGTCGGGGTAATTAATTTTTTATGACAAGTATAATAATTACTGTAAAAATTTAAAAAAATCTTATTTGACGGTGTGTAGTTAAACAGTTTATTTCCTATGTGTGGAATTATCCTGCAGATTCGTCGGAAGTGAAAACAGGGCTCTGAAAGGTAGTTTTTTGAGGAGTTCGAAGGACATCAAGTTTTACCGGGAGCTTCAAATTTTGACAAAAAATGCGATGTACTTGTTTGGCCCAATCCTGTTACCCGCTGTATTTTCCATCTTAATGTTTATCGTTATTGTGAATAATTATATCATTGTTCGGATCTCAGGACTATCTGGCTGCGCAGCGGGTGTTTCAAATATTGTGGGAGTTGTTTACATTTTAAAATTGTGCTGGTGGTGCGCCGAGGTTCACTCCTCATCTGTTAACTTGATACGTTGTTTGTCCAACTCACATCATCCAGTTGTAGTGGAAAAAATGCTTAACAGCTGCTTGCCTTTGCGTGTGAATCTAGGTTTCTTTGGCTTTGTCGATAAACAACTGGTCCTAACAATACTACAAGCGTTGACAGTGTCAACTGTGAACATGCTGGTAACATTGCAGGAAATGTTGAAATAAAAGACGCTAGCATTTGGCATGTACATTTTAGAATTCTTCCTGTAAGCACCACAATCATTCCAAACTTTTGATAGCTTCCTGGAAATCCCCAAAAAATAAATAAAAAATGGCATCAAAATATATTTTAGACAAAATGTTATCCAAAATAAATTTGGTGTGTCTAAAGTACAAACACTCAGTAAGTTTTGTAAATAATTCGTTGTCGTAACCCCAGTCCTCCCTGGCGAAGCAACTTGAACAAAGTTTTAATATCACGTTTCTCCCGGTTCCGGTGCTCCTTAAGCAGGAGGCTATTGGAAATGTAGCTGACTGGATTCAGAGAGAATTTTCCGATATAACTGACGTTTAATGTTCATTTTTTAATAATAATATTAACAAAAGTGCTACGTATTAAACTTGTTTTATTTTTGTCTCTGTTTTTGCATCGATGACGCATACAGGGGAGGGGAGTTCTAGGAATATTTACGTTAGAATGACGATAAGGTTAATAGAGTCCAAAAATGGGGAAAAAATTCCCTAAGTGCAAAACGTTTGTAACATTACTGTATTTCAACTAACTTCGGTACTTACAATTAGTAAATATGACATTATCTCTCAGGTTGTAATACACGCTTCTTCATTCTATGTGAGTACCCAGGGGTCGGATTTTTGTGGGAAGACGGGAAGATTCTTCCCAAGGAAGAAATAATTTTTTCTGGCAGGGAAATTCACAAAGGGCAGGAATTTTATTTTAAAAACAGGGATTTTAAAAACCTTTGGTCTTTTTTTTTTGCAGGGATTTTCGAATTTGTTGGCATGTTTCAGAGAAATGTGTTAGGGAAACAGGGAGTTTTAGATTGGTTGACCTTATTTGACAGGGATTTGACGTCTAGTAGACAAATTATTTTTGCCAACATGGATTTTGAAAACCGTTGACATTTTTTCAGCAGGGATCTTTTAAATCGTTGAGGACCTACCAGCAGGGGCATTCTACTCAGCAGGGAAACTCAGAGATGTTCTTCCAGGGAGATTTATAAAAATCCGACCCCTGTGAATACCTGATTAGCATTTTATTTTAGTACACAGTCATTTCTTTTAAAATAAAATAAAATTGTCCCTATTATAAAGTTTCTTATTATTTACTCCATTAAGATTTAGAAAAATTTTTGACCATAATTGTGAAGTAAACAATTTTAGTTTTGAGGCAAAATATCTGGTAAACCTCATACTTATCTGCATTACTAAAGTACAGTGCATCTCTGGTCAAGTCCAAAATCCGGTAATGAATTTTGGTTACAAGTTCAGCCCGGCTGAGTCTTGCCCGAGTCGGGTTCGGACCAGGATACAAGTCTAACGAACACTTCAAATTTTATGACCCATCTTATAATAAATGACTTAGGCGTTGATTAGACAATAATGCGGTATTAAATTCTTAGATTGGAACTTTTTGGCCTGACACAAAACCAACTACAGCGCCCTCTGTTATAATAAAGTGGGAACTACAACTAGAGGTTCTTAAGATTAACTTGTGCCTGCTGATGGAATGATACTTTGCTACCATAAGTAAACCATTACTTTTTTCACCATAATGTTATTCATTGATGGAACCCTTCATAAATCCATGTTCATGTATCCCTTCCTGTATCTGCTCGCGTGTATGTTTAACAAAAAATGCCGAAATCAGCAAATATGCTGTATTATTGAACCTTTCAATTACCTATACGCTTCATAACCTCGGTGATGTACAGATCATAACAAGACATTGGGCTGAATGTCTACTCGAATACAGTTAATTATATATTTATGCTAGTTATAATTTATTATACATATCCCATCGAACTCATTTCCTAATCTATTTTTGCTAAACAGGAAATTTTCAAGTCTCGATATCGTTTTAAAATCTAAACAATATTAAAAATTGCTCTAAAACGTCTAAAATTAGGAAACATAGCCTATCCAGAAAATTACGGGAATTATAACTATTTGTCCTGATAAGACAACATATAAACGTAATATGTGCAGTTTCGAGACATTGATTTTCTCGTGTAAACCTCAAAGCACGTTACGATTAATGTAACGATAAAATACATCGGGGTTCGGGAGTATACATCGGAGTTTCAAGTGTTGTGCATTCGAGGGAGTAAGTGCGTCAGAGTAATCGAGAGTCGGACATTTTTGATATTGCTCTTTTCAAATTTGCTTCATGTTTGCAAAATGTAAACATTCCATTTCACACAATACACAATACAGTTATAATCCCGTGGCACAGTGTTTGCTTGCAAATTATGCAGAATAAATTGTGTACTATAATAGTAGCTTCAAAAGGCTTGAAACCTTCCCCAAGAGGAAACTGTTACTAGAAGTTGTAGTAGAGTTGAACATAATTATATTTAAGACTGAAGCACCAAAACGTGAGCGACGCCCATAAGCAGGGTGCCCAGATTATTCGAAACTCAAATCAGGACTTAAGTGAGTTTAAAAACAATCAAAAACCAAAGATATTTCACACAATTTAACTATTTGTATTTGGCTTGCATATGATAAAAAGTGTTTCGTTCTGGTTTCAAAATTTTGAATGAGCTCCTCCGTGACAAAAATTAGTAATCAACATTTTTCTGGATCTTCATAATTATCTGACAAAGTATCTTAAGGCATGTAAAAAATTCTTTTTTATATATTTTTTTGCATCTAAATATATAAAAAATTAACGTTCCTGAGATAACATATCATTTATCTTCGAGTAAAAATGGAGCTATAAAGTCTTGAATAATAGCTGAAACTTTGGTTTTTCTTTGCTGCTACACTTAATAAAATACCATTCCCTTTCCCACTACACATTGTAAATACAACTGTTATTAGACATTACAAACATTCCTTGAATATAATTTCAAAAATATAATTCTGACCCATACATTTCAATAAAAATCCACCGTTTACAGACTATCCAGAACCTTCAATTTATTCTTTTATAAGTTTATTTAGATTTCTTCTTTTGTGCGCTTGGAAAACACTCGTTGTTTCCAGAATGCGTATTTTTTAAGTATATCTGCGGAAACTGTTAGTTTTCGATTCAGCTTAGTTTAATTCAAAATTTGACCAACTGAATTGGTTTTTACAGAGCTGAAGTGAACCGTTTCCACCACTACATGTACCTGTGAGATATCGTAAATTGATAATTGTATTTAAACACTACAAAACTGTTCCGTACAACAGCAGCGTCGTTCATTACCAAATTAAGCCGAACAAAATTAAACTATTAAAACAATTTTACACATAGGGCAGCATTTATGTTCATGTGTATATAGTTTATGTCAGTATTATAATGAACTTTATGATCAATAATGACAACGTTTATTCACTTTACCTCAAAGTGCTACAAAGTCATATTTTTGTTAGCTACTTTGAAATCAGGACTAAATTCAAGCTCATCAGGTCATCAGGTAACCCTATATCAAATCAGGACAGTCCTGACCAAGTCAGGACTTCTGGGCACCCTGCCCATAAGCCTTAAATGAGTCTTATTGGCGTATTTAAAACTTAATTTCTAAAAGAAATTTTTTTCACACATAAATTTTTGTAAACGTGATAATATTGATAACTGATGATATTATTATTATATTTGATATAATTACTGCTTATGCCAGCTTTTCAAAACTACAGTATATTGCAAACAAACAATCTCCAATGTATCAAAATTTTGTTACTTCAGTTTCTAGGATTAAAAAGTAATTTTTAATCATTCGGTATGCTAGGAGCTAATTCCGGAAGATATTTTTGCGCTGGATTTTGGTACTCTAATTATTTTTGTCACGTTCCTTACAGATGGGCCACGGAGAAAAATAACCCGGTAGCAAAGAATGATATTGCAGGATTTACACTGGATGAATTATAAACATTTTGGTTATTTTAACGTATTTAATTTGGGGCAGTAATTTCAAAGCTTCTGGAAATTAGAATGTTCCTTTCTGATTGTGAGTATACTGTATTGTGTGACCAGAACTGTTGTAACTCTAATGCTTTTGGTGCTTCTGCTGGTTCAAATTTATCAGATTAGATGTCAAGAAAATATGCTTGGTATTTACAATCAATGTATGATATTTTACAACGGTCTTAAAGGAAAACAAAAATTGAAAGAATATTTATTTTGCATAATTTGAATTCATTTTTTAAGAAGTTTAATTTATACAACCCCTTCTATATCCCCACAGCATAAAGTTTCCCCTGTCCTTAATCCAAACAGTTGCCCCTATTTCTAACACAAAAAGTTTTCCCATTATCAGTATGTATACCGATTGTGGTTCAATATTCCTTCCAGAGAGCGCCCATATGGTAGAGTACGGAACACTGCGCTTAAAAAAATGATTTCGTCATTTTTACTAGGTATTTTAAATTGATCTCAAATCTCAACTAAATATGTCCAAGCAACACACATTGTTACACTTATGACTTATAAAATTGTACATGAATTAGAAAGTCAAAATTTTTTCCCCATCCAAGAATGAATTAATACAACGTCTTCTGCAATACGTCGTATATAATCATTATCATAATTAAATATTCAGTACTGAACGCAGATTTTGACCACATTTGAAAATTAAGATAAAGGTTTGCCAACTTGAGTTAGGAACACATTTGAATATTTTCCACATGCACTGGAAATACGGTTTAACATGATAGAACCCTGAAAATATCATTACGATGTTCTACATATGGCATGTTTATAATTATTTAACGTTTACGAACACTCCAAGAACCCATTCCAATTCCCCATCACTTCAAAACAGTAATTAAAAACATGCTTTGAGCTGAACACGTATTTAACGATTGTGAATACGTGCATGAATACATAGCGCATAGGTTTAGGCAGTAAGTATAAATAAAAATTTTACCATGAAAAGTTTGGTTTTTGCGTGAATATATAAAGCCTTGAATCTCCACAAGGGGCAACAACAAGTAATACAAATCATTCACAAGTAAATTTCATTTATTTAGTAGCACAACCATCATCTCGAACACAACCCTTAAAATACAGTGGAAGGGTTTCAGGATATCAAACTTTTGAGCTAAATTAATTTTATTGATATTTCCTAACACAATTAACATTTTGAGACTATTTCTAAAGCAGTGGTCGTCACGGGAACGGGTAAAACCCGGGGACATGGGAACGGGAACGAGTACAGGAACGGGTACGGGAACAACTATTTTGTTCCCAGCCAGTTTGGGTACGGGAACAGGAACACACTCAGGTGGACCCGACCACTGGGAACAGGAACGCGAGTGGGAACAGGAACTGAGATTTTCATCTTGTTCCCGTTCCCATTGGGAACGGGTACAGCCTACGCATGTTCCCGTTCCCATACCTGTTGTTCTCGGGATCAAGTGGGTACTTTTACCATCTTCTAGAAACACACTCAAAATTGATTTTTCTCCTGCAATTTCTACTTTATACACACATATCCTTGTCTTAAAGATAATAATGTTAGAACACCTGTTTCAGTACAATTGCGATATTTTCTTGAATAGTTCCACAAGTTAATATAATAAATATTAAAATAATTATTATTAATTTATACTTTTACTGCAAGTTTTCCCCTTGTAAAATTGATTGCTCGAGTTAATGTTTTTTTCAAATAAGACTAACAAAGGGAAACTAATCCGTGTTGGCATATATTTGTCAGATATCGTCGGCTAAATTATAAAAAGTACCATTTTCATTTCCGAACCCGTTTAAAAAGCATAGGTTCTGAAATGAAAATGGTACTTTTTAGATTTTAGCCAACTATATATTGCACATGCAGCATAATTATCTTTGGGCCAGCAATTGATCAGTAAGTATCATTTTGAAACCATCGTCAACATTCAATTTTATTATTGGAAGAACAATTTCAGTGTTGCATTCATTGTTGCATCCCTTCTCTGTATGCCATTTTAGTGTTGATATTCGGTCAAGTCGGTACATAATCTCTGAAGAATTAAACAATCAGTTATTACTCTGTTACGTTTTGCTATGGGGGAGCGTTTAGCCACCCTGTCGTCTGTTTTTTATCTGAAAAACGAAGGGTTTGGCGGTTACTGAAACCCTGATAACAATTTTTACCACACTTAAGTATAATACGTCTTGAACCCGGGAACGGGACCGGGAACACCAGCTGTGGGAACGGGTACGGGTCCACAACATTTTAAATTTCTGGGTACGGGAACAGGAACGGGTCCGGGCACGCATTTTTATTAAATTCATGGGAACGGGTACCTAAAATACTGTTCCCACCATCACGGGAACGGGTTCGGGTACGGGAACACTTAAGGGGAGTACCCATTGAGTGGGAACAGGAACGGGAACGGGAACAAACATTTTGTACCCATGACGACCACTGTTCTAAAGTATTTGTAAATTATATGATAGATTATGTAAATTCCAAGTCAGAGAATCACAAAAGTAAATTCGACTACAATAAAAACACCATTAATTAATTCATAGCATTTGGGTAAACTTGGCATGGGTAAGTGCGTAGAAGCAAATTTTGCTGCCAGATTATGTTTGCTATTACGTGTTTAGGCCAAACACGTTCAAAACATTTCATTTTTGCCCAAAAACGTTGAGAAATATTTGCACGCAAATTATACCTCACGATTTTCAAAGAAAAACAAACCAAATTTATACTACTCCATAATTACTAAATACCAATGCACTTTACCAATTAATATGTAACAAGAGTATTATCCAAACTACGATATCAAAAGCTATTACGGAGACTAATGCAAAAATGCAATTACTTACAAATAATACAACGCTAGGATTGTCTATTCAAGATGAATAACAAGTCTGTTTAAACAGACAACGGGTAATTTATGGTTATACGAATAATGCATGCAGAGATCTTTTCCAGAGCCACAATGATATCTGCACTCCTGGCAAAGACGCATTTCAGAATCCCGATCCTCTTCGGATATTTCCTGTTGATTTCCAATAGCCGAGCAACCTCTGATGTGAAACGTTTCCCCTCCACTTTCTGATGATACTTCGTCAACCAAACGATTTAAATCTGTCGGACCAACAGTTGACAAAACAACGGGATTTTGGAAGACACCAGTTCTATCTGATTCCTTGCTGCTGATGATGCTTGGTTTACTTTGATTTGCAGGATATGATTGAGTTTGACACTTCTGAAGTCCTTCATCAAGATGGGTCCTCTCATGTTCGTTCAGAGAAGTACTTCGAGTCGATCTGTAAGAGCAATAACGATACTTGTAAGGTCGTTCATCAGAATGGGTCCTTTCATGAGATTTCAAACTAGATCTTTTGGCAGCAGAGTACGAGCAATACCCGCACTTATAAGGTCTTTCTCCAGTATGGTTTTTTTCATGTCGTTTCAAAATAAACACATCGGTAGCAGAGTAGGAGCAATATTGACAGTTGTAAGGTCTCTCCCCAGTATGAGATCTTTCATGACGTGTCAGATTATACATTTGGGATGCAGCGTACGGGCAAATTTGGCACTGATAAGGTCTCTCTCCAGTATGAGTTCTTTCATGTCGTTTCAGCTTAAACATATCGGTAGCAGGGAGGGCGCAATGTTGACACTTATAAGATCTTCCTCCAGTATGGGTACTTTCATGGCGTTTGACTGTATACTGTATTGGTGCCGAGAACGAGCAGTACCGACACTTGTAGGGCCCTTCTCCAGTATGATATCTTCCATGACTTGTCAGAGAAGACTTTTTGATTGCAGAATACGGACAATATTTGCACTGATAAGGCTTCACTCCAGTATGGGTTCTCTCATGCTGCACCAAAGCAGACATTCTAGCAGCCGAGTGTGTGCAGTATCGACACTTATGAGGTCTTTCTCCAGTATGAGTTTTTTCATGATTTGTCAGTGTAGTCTTTGTAGCTGCAGCGTAGGAGCAATTCTTGCACTTATAAGGCCTCTCTCCAGTATGGGTTCTCTCATGGTCATTCAAACGATCCAATCTGGCTCCCGAGTATGAGCAGTATCGACACTTATAAGGTCTTTCCCCAGCATGGGTTTTTTCATGTCGTTTCAAAGAGGTCACAAGTCTTGAAGAAAACTTACAATATCGGCACTTGTAACATCTCTCACCGGCACGGATTCCTCCACAGACTTTCGAAGAAGGCCGATGCACTGCTGCTGAGTATGAGCGATCTCGACTGCAGCCAGCACTTTTCGGCTCTTTCATAATAGCCTCATTCGCTGAATTGGTTCCGAAATAGCGGTACTTGCTATGTTTCCCGCTCCGATGGATCCTTTTATGGTTTCCCAAAAAACGCTTTAAAACTCCAGAGTACGAACATTTGTCACACTTGAACGGCTTGTTCCCCAAATGGACTTGCTCGTGATTTTTGAAGAAATCCCTTCGATGTGTGGAGTAGGAACAATTTCCACACTTATAAGGTCCTTCCTCCAAGTCATTCCTTCTTTCAACTGCCGGAGGAGATTTTCCTGTTGCTGAATCAGGAGAGCACTCCTGGGCAAATTCTTCGATGATTTTACTTCGAGTAGACGATGACGCAAAGTTTGGAACATCTGACTTAATTCCCGTGTGGATTATTTCATGACTATTTAAACCACCACTTAGATTTGTGGAATAAGGACAGTATTGACACTTGAAAGGTTTTTCAACCCTGTGCTGTCTTCTGTGAAAAATTAGAAACGCCATTGTTGTGGTTGAATAAGAGCAACGTCGACAACTGTACCGAAGTTGTTCGGGATGAGTCTTCCTGGAGTGTTCCCCTAATTTTTCTTCTTTTTGGAAACATTGTGCACAAATAGCACATCTGAAGGACATGTCCACACTGGATTCCATTAATAATTGGTCCCCACGGACATCCAATTTCTTACTGATCTTCAACGAAGTCTCTGTAATATCAAAGCGAATACAAGTTTAAAATTGAAATTGCGACAAAACTATTTTTCTAAAATCAGTGTTCTACAACCGATTGACACAGTCAATCTTAGCATTGATTACAGGAATTATTACTACTAAAATTACATAACGATTACTTATAGAAAAATAACACATTTCAGTGCCACTATGACTCGATTCAAAAATAAAGGAAGTGATTTGTAATCATTTGATTTTTTAATAAAGAATTGCGTACCTGCTTTTTATTCCTGAAAGTGTCCCAGAAGATGTCCACGTTCAATCAAACGTATTCAGTTACACCTGGATTGTTCTGGATTTTTGCAAATTATTTCAATGAATTAATCTTCAGGAAGACTAAACGTGACTCATTTTTATGACCAGAGTGAATACTTGGATTGTCAACGACGTAAATCCTTTGAATCCTTTGAACGTTTTTTTTACTTCACTTTTTCTACTCTTGCGTCACCCTCATGTGAGAAACTTGGGAACGTCAAGTGGTAGACATTCAAAATGTTCCACATAAAGTTAGCCGACAACACAATGGTGGGATGCCGATTGAGCGCAGTTCAAATGGGTTTAATGTAAAAAAATCAGGTATATTTATAAAATAATTGGATTAATTCCAAGAAAAATTAACATTTCGAGGATATGAAAATACTTGTAATAAAGGGCACGTGAATATTAACTTCCAGAATTTACATACCCCTTAGCAAATCCCACTTTAAAGGACTTGTGAGGCCGGAGGGTTTCTAAATAAAAAATCCGAGCAGCAGGGACAATTTGTTCAAATATTTTAGATATAAAGATAAATGCAAAATGCATCCATTTAAATTGTATACTAATTAATAGTATTTAGTTAGCATAATTATTTACATTCATTGATTGTTAGGCATAAGGAAAGCTTTTTTTAAATTGGCTTTTGAAGGCTTGAAATACATACATTTATTTGGACACCTCTGGTCCTTAGACTATTCATAAAAATTTTTAAACATTTCAGACGGGGAAAACGCGGATACTTTGATCTGGCATCGACTTTACGCTTTGGATTGGGTAAGTACTTGAGTTTGTTCAGGTGTTCTGAGGTTATTCATTTTCTTCTCGGAATGAGACGATAACTTACGACTATCATCGTTGTGCCCCAACCCTCGCCTAATTTTTCATGATTACCAAATGTTTTCCAGATATTACAATTATGTGCAATTCCCTTTTAACTATAGCCATTGGAAGGAAACGGTCGCTTCTGGAAGCTTCAGTTTGATTTTGCACACGTCATTACTACATGTGTCACTCCAGTGTCTTATGGATTACAACAATGTATTTTTGTACCACTTCCTGTATCCCTATAAATTACTTTCCAACATTTACGCAGGAAGGCAAACGGGTTGGTGCTAAACAAATCACTGGGGAAATTGAGAAAGGAATGTAAACTGTCTTTAACTCATATTTACAAGCGCTATACGTTTGAAGGTTGTGACCAAACCCATAATTTCCTTCAATTTGTTCTTACAACTTTAATTTTTTTTTTATGAAAAATATTTAACCAGGAATTCCAGTTTAATGGGTAAATCGTTAGCGTAATTTTGTTTATTCGTAATGAATGGATAGAAAAACAGATGTATTATTTGGCCGACTCGACCTATCTGTGAGCCTTAGCAACATATAATTACTCACAGCTGTTCACAGAAATAAGCTATGAGCTCGTGTATTCATCTGTGAATTTTTTACAGAATTTACCTGAAACAATTCAAGTTTCAGTAGTGGAGGCAATTTTCTGTAGGTGGATGGTATTGGTTCAGAAAACACAAGCTGGCTTTTCTCACAATTATAAAAAAATCTGGTATTAAAAATGAAGCACATGTTTTCGCATGAACATCCCGGATGAGGGAAAATTCCTTGCTTAATTGTCTTTTATTAGTGAGTCGTCTAGGAATTTCCCTCCATAGTCCTAGTGAAAAGGTCATTGTTACAATGAATAATTATATAAACTCTAATGCGAATATTTGCTTAAGTCCTGAAACTTTCGATGGACAGCGGGGCAGAGTTTCAGGTAACTTGGAACGAGAGGATAATGTTCAGAAAAGTCCAATCAAGTGTCTCCTCTGACCCTTCTGCTAGATTCTACCTTAAGCTTACACAGGGTATCGGAAACTTCAAGATCCTCACTCGCTCTTATATTGAGTTTAGCCCCAGATTTCGTGCATAGCAAAATATTTTGAGATTTTATGCATATACAATTCTTATGCAACATCAGACACCGCGAATTTAGTACTAGAACCAAAATGCTAAAAGGTTTTTCAAAATTCGAAGACAGTGACATTTATAAAAAGTATAAATAAATAATAAATATTTATTAGATCAGAAGGAAGATTGATTAGCAGGTAAAATAAACTTTTTTATTGTGAATTAGGGTTCCCACTTTTCTGAAACGTCATTCCGGGACAAAATAATTTTAAATTTTGTTTACGTATACACGATTCCTAATTGTATTTTTCAGCCTTTTTGCATCTAATAACATTTTCTTGTTTTCCGGTTTGTTCATAAAAGAAACCAATTCACAACATGAAAAGGGCACATTAAACCTGTCTTGAAGCTCTGCCTTCACAAGTTTTGTTGACATTAAGTTTCTCTCGGCTGTCCAAACTTTCTTCATTAGGCTGAAATAACTATCTGCAAAATCGTTGCTAACAGGAATTAAAAGCACGAACAATACAAGGTTGAATAGTTCAGGACATTGATCTTTCTTAAAAAACTGAGCCCACTTTGCACCGACAGTTCTCACGATCACCGATCACAATAAAAAACCTCAAGTTTGATGTAGTAAGCAAAATTCATTGTACAGTTGGTCCTCGTTTAATTTAATACCGGCATTTTTTTCTTTCACATTGTTCTCACTCATTTTGGAAATCATAAGATTGGCACAAGATGACTGAAATATTAAAGGATGCAATTCTCAATCATACTCACTGAAAGATTTTGTTTTGTTTCTATTTTGCGTAATTGTACAAAATTGTAAATACGATATATACAAACCTAACATTAAATTGTATTTTTTAGAGTGCAGAGTATTGCATTTTTTAAAAAATGAGTATATTTTTGTGTTCTCGTCCTCGCACTCATTAATGAACAATTCTGGGTATGTACTCGCACTCATGATTGTGCACCGTTGTAATAACATGCACTCGTCCTCAAAGTAAACTCGTGAGTACACTGAGTGCGAGGTGAGTGCGAGTGCTGCACTCTGTGCTCATGAGGATGTGCATCTATGCCACATCCACAAATTTACATATTTGTTTTAAAGAGTCTAATCTCTGCGCAGACGAGCTAGATTCGCTACAAACCTTTAAAACTAACCCTTCAACATCCATTGATAATTTATTGCTGGCATATTTCACAGCGTTGTGTATAATGTGATATTTGCAATTAGCAGCAACAATTGATGGATTTTCTTCCTGGAATTTCTAAAACACATAATTTTGGCGGCCGTAATTTACGGCCGCATTGTAACAGCAAATATACTGAATTTTTAATCGTCTCCAGATTTTTCGGTTAAAAAAATCTAAACTTTTTTAGTTTCAGCACCTGCTTTCTCTAGGTTTTTAGGAACTTTACATGTGAGATTTAACAAACCCAAATTCTTCATACTTCACAGAGAAAGTCGCTTTACACACTAAAATCCTAGCAGGGGTCTGGTTATCCTTGCCATTTCGACGTAACCAATTTTTTGAATTGACAACCTCTTCCCATATAGAATTGTAATACCTAGACTTTTTTAATTATTACCTGATGCTTAAGGGATTTTGTTACACTTGTAATCACATTTTAATGATTTTATTAGCTTTATGTAGATGTTCTCGTTTGAATCGAGCTCCTCTAGAACGAAATATTTTATTTTTATCTTAAAAACTCAATAATCTTCATAACTTTTTGAGCTCAACGTTTCCGGGACATTTACGTGTCCCGGAATACACCCTTCCGGGACACGGGACAACGACTGTCATTCCGGGACTGTCCCGGGCATTCCGGGACGTCTGGGAACCCTATTGTGAATTCATCTGTTAATGCATAAATACGGTCAAACAAAATCACTACGAGAAGAATTTAACGTAAATGTCGTAAGTTGAATCCGAGTATTTTAACTTTTGTAATACATTCGATAAAATTATGAAGACCGCAAAAAATCCAATGGTGTACCGTGCACCCATGAAATCCCGGAATTTTCGGATCACTTCAGGTGGCATCACATCTCTGTAAACCCAATGAAAACAAATACTTACAGTTCTTTATTTTGCATCAAAAGGCTTATATGGGTATAAATCTCTGCTCTGGTTTCCCCCAATGTGTAATCCGAATACAGCGGAGAAGCAAACATTAGTAACTTCCATAACTTTTAAACTTTTTTATTTGCTTCATTTGACTGCATAAACATTTGCATTTTTCGAATGCTGCACCTTCTATCTTCAGTCGGAGTTAATCACATGCCTTCAGGCAGTACTTTGAAGGTATTCTCGCTACAATGGGTGGCTGTAAAAATGATATTTGCATATGAAAGGGTTTTTGCCCGCCTATTCAACCGTTTAACCTCCGAAAATTATTCTCTGGACACAACTATCAAAAATATCTTGCACTTGCTATATCTTTCCAACGTACTGGCGTATGGACATCCGACCTTTACCGATAACAATCCATGGCTCTATTTTCCTACCCTACTATAAATCTTTTAATATAAGTTCCACTTTCCTGCACATGCAAACAAAGTTTGCCCAAATCAGTGCAGTGCACAGATTTTGTCCGTACAAGTCATGTTGGACATGAGGAATGCGGGCATGGGTAATGCGACAGAGTACAAACAGCTCACAAAATTACATTTCAATATCGATATCGGTATATCGACTGTTTTCCTCTAGGAGAAAATAACGGCTGTAAATTCAGGTAAGAAAATTGTGTTTCTGTTCCCGCGAACATTTTCAAAATGGCTTTCATATTTAGGCCGATTTGATAATAATATATTTTCGTGTAATTTAAGCAAATGTCATTTCATGAATTATTCAAAATTGAAATGAGACATCCCAAGGAAATTCTATGAATTTTGGTGAACGTTTTCTTGATTCGAGTATGCATATCGTATTGAGAATCCTATGTTCGGTATCATCAAATAGAAAATACTTACAAGATAAACTTCATAAAACGAGTAGATCCTGGAATGTAAATGTGCTCTTTTCCACGCAGTACTCCCTCCACGATTTCCGAAGCCACAAATTCCGGCGTCAATAAAGCATTCAAAAACGTGTACCTACTAAGGAAGTTACAAAATATTCAGGTTATTATTTTTTTGAACTGAAAACAATAACTGAAGTTTAAATATGCTTCCAGCATAATTAATGCAACGTAACACCAAATGTAGTTTGAGATTAGCAGCAAAGTTCGTGGATACTCCAGCTGGATAAACAGTAGTGAAGGTAATGTTTGGTTTTGAGGGCCAAACTCGAATTTCCTCTTTAACACTCTCAACGTAGCCATCCACAGCGCACTTAGAAGCGCAGTAGACTGCCAAGGAAGGGGCACTCAAAAATGCAACAACCGAGCACGTCGAAACTACATGACCAACTCCCTTCTCAATCATGGAGGGTAAGAATTCCCTCAAAGTCCAACACTGTGATACAAAGATGGGCCCCTTGCCTACATCTAGGCCCTTTTATAGGCAAACGTTCTAGGGAGGAAGCAAAAAAACAAGAATCTAGGCTAGGATATAGGCAAGGTTCAATGGGATTTAGGTGCAAATAAAATATTATAGGAAGTTTGGAGAATAAATATAGACACCTAGGAAATTTGGGCTAAGGGCTTCATAAATAAATATAATATGAAGGGGGCAGATATGCTCCTGATGCTGACATGCCGAGTAGGAGTATAGTCATGCAACTGATGCACTGAATAATAAGACGTATGCATAAAATTTCGAAGAGGAATATCGTCGGCTAAATTCTAAAAAGTACCATTTTCATTTGCGAACCCGTTTGAAAAGCATAGGTTGTGAAATGAAAATGGTACTTTTTATAATTTAGCCAACGATATATAAGGTTGCATTGGGAAATCCCTACCTTTTATACTACAACAAAATAGAAATGGTTGTAAAAATGCGGAGAAGTAAAGCATGTTATAGCACGATTGTTAGGACATCTGGTCTACAATGATGTAGCAAATTTTCAGCGTGGAACAAACCAACAGACCAACGTAGCAATAAATAAATATAGTATTATTAAGTACAGGATATTTGGGCACATGAGGGTTTTCGGTTTTCTGTAGGGACTTTAAGGGTGTACTTATACAGGGAAGCAGTAGTTTTGAAATTCCTAATAGAGTATAGTTGCATGATAGTCCCAAAAGGACTATTATAAGAACATTTATAGAGATATATGTAGGTAGGCATCTCCCTGTTTCCTATATTACATGCAGGAAGGAACTTCGTGTTGCTTTAGCCTTTATAGGATTTAAGGAAGGCGTTTCGATGAACATTTCCTTAAAAGGGGGAGATAACTTGACGAGGATTATAATTATAGGCAAATAGGGAGGCGCATTATGTTAGTTTAATTATAGGAAGGAAATAGTCTAGGTGAATTAAAAGACCCATCTTTGCTGTGATAGTATATTCACTCCGAAAACTTTTTCAATTACTTCCGGCTCTAATTTCCATGACGCCATTTGTTTACCAGCTATTCCAGCATTGTTGAAGAGCATTTGTCACATCTCCAATCTCTTCACGAATCTTTATAGAAATAATACGACTGTAAGGATTAGGACAAAGCCGATATACTTAAGATGGAATTTACGAAAAGAAATAAATACTTGAGAGAATTTGTTACGTATTCACGTTCAAAATTATCATAAAGCATGAAATTAAAGTCACAACATTTTTTTATCCCAGTAGGCATAAAAAACATTGTATGAGTCCACTTTACCTTCTGGGCTGCTTTTTGGACCTGCTCACAGTTACTAACATCAAATTTAAAAGCATGCACATTCTTCACACCTAAGGCCTTCAACTCTATGACCGTCTCCAAATTAGTTGATTCAATCACATCCCAAATGATAATTGTAAGATTTTTTTCTTTTTCAGCCAGCTTGCGGCAGACTAATCGTCCGATCCCGTTTGCTCCACCCGTAACCTTGTATTGGAAATTATATTCCTTGTTATTAACTCGAATAGTATTAGTATTTTAATATATGGTAGTTGCAGATTTTTTTATCTTACAAGGATGACTTCATCCTGGATGTTTTTAGGTTCACTGGGGATTACCATCCTAATAACGTTCCAAATTTGCAGTACCACTGCAAGAATTACTAGATAAAGTAACTCAAATGGAAACAGAAACTTGACTTGTAAAGATTTCGAGATTGCCATTGTTAGAGTAAACGTGTGTGCATGTCGAGAGCTTAAGGCCGACAGTCAATTTAACAGTTTTAAAGTCTGTATTGTGGAGTGTACTTATTTCCTTGAAGCTGTTGTGAACAAATATATTAGCGTAGTATGAGGAGAAGTTGCTGAACAACTCCAATAATTTTTGTCAAGGGGAAACCTTTCGCTCTGTTCTTACAGGTCAAACTCACAATTCTATGTTCGTTGGGAACTGTATGCGTTTATCAAGCATACAATCGAATTTGTGAATTGTGCGAGTGTCGTATCGAAATAAAAATATTGTAATAAACTATATAGTCAATAAAATAATTATTAATTGCTATATTCAGCAGAGGATATTTTCTGTAAGTGGACGTTATTGGCAGTGATGGATAACCGAAAATTTGGGTTTACGTTAACTACTCAAACGTTAATGACAGACCAAATTCGGTTTTCGTTTTCGTTATTAGTGTTTTAATAAATAAATTCCAATAAAGTGTAATATGTAATAAATAATAATAAAGTGGAATATGGTTATAAACGGTTAGCAGTTGGATTCAATAGCGTTAATCGGTTAATAACGGTTAAATGAATACGAGTGATGAAAAGAATTTTTTCACTACAACCTAAAGCTTCATTAAGCAAGGTTAATAGTTATAATAATTATTAGGACTGGTATTGTTTTTACTAATTTCCGAAAAATCTTCGTAACCTTTGTTTCCAGCAAACAAAAATATGACTTCATGCAAGTAGTTTCAGAATAAATAAACTGTAGGTAACCAGTAAAAATGGTCTGCACCCATTTTCGATCGTGACAACTTGTTCAATCAAAATGAAGTAATAATTGTTGTTTACAATTTGTAACTGAAAATTTCATGCCAAATTAATCGGACGGAATTTTAAAAAAGTAAAATGAAATCTAACATGAAAATATGGAACAGTTTATATTTGTTTGCAATTGGATGTTTGTGTATCATTATAAAAAATACATTTAGATCATTTATCTTTAATGTTAAAATGACTTGCATTGAACCGTTGTGATGTCCTTAAAGGTGCTTCACATCCGTCGGTAGTTTCCATGCACGTAGTGCAGGAATTTTACAAAAAACTCTCAGGTCACCGAAATATATTTTGATGCGTATAATTAGCTAAATATTGCATATATTATTTAAACACGTTTGGCTATTATGCACATGATGAAATAAACGCAAATTTCTAAAACAAATCAGTATAAATGTTTTACGATTGCATGAAACGATATTTGGATTTGAGAAACTTAAATCTAATTGTAAGAGATGACAGTAAATTGTAGGAGTGACCAGGATTTTCAATAACGGGTAATACCGTTATTGCGACTCGGTTTATGTTATTTTCTGTCCGGCGGTTTCGGTTTACGTTTAGTTTTTGTTATTTGAGTGGAATATGTTAAACGTTATTAATAATATAATATTAATATAAACGTCTAATTGCTAGTGCAAAGACTCTACGTGGAACACTGCTAAAGTCTAATTACCTCTCACTGTGCTCGGAATATTAAGGGAAAATTTCAGTTGTGTGAAAGTATCATGCCATTGTAATAGTAATATCAGACAAACAAAATAATTAAAAAATAAATTTGCCCTCTTCTCAGAGAAAACTCCGCTAAAAGGGGTAGGCACTACAAACATTCCAAACTTTTGATCGCTTCCTGGAAATCCTCAAAAATTGGTTCGTGATGCATAAACTCTCAAAAAGCTGCATGCCTTATTGCGTGTCACTCTTGGATTATAATGCATTGTCTATAAAGAAATGGCCCTAACAATGCTATACACACACACAGACAGTCAACAGTGAACGGGTGACTTTATAAGATGTTCTGAATTAAAACACGCCCGAGTATTATTTATTTGGTGTTCAGTAAGCACTTTTTGTACATAAAAGAACCACCTTAAATGGGATTACTCCCCCAGAAAACAAGACTTCAAAAAGAGTATTTATAAATCTACGCCTGTCCTGTACAATGTAGGAGTTCAGGGATGAATTTAATTTCAAGGCTATCATAAATTATACCAGAATTTAAAGTACTTGCAAAATCTACGTCGTTCGTATACAACATACGGATCTAAATTTCCAGTTATTGGATCAAATTGCGCCAATGTACCATGTTCTTATATTGGTATAAATGTATCTACTGCAATACTTGTGTATACACATCATAATTAAATATTTAGTACTGAAAGCAGATTTTGCCCACAATTTGTACTGTAATTAAGATAAAGGTTTACCTACTTGAATTAAGATCATATTCGAATATTTTCCACATGCACTGGAAATATGGTTTAACATGGTAGAACCCTGACAATGTCATTACGATGTTCTACAAATGACATCTTGATAATTATTTTAAGTTTACGAACACTGCAAGAACCCATCCCAATTTCTTATCACTTCAAAACAGTAATTAAAAAATGTTTTGAGGTGACCACGTATTTAACGATTGGCAATACGTGCATGGACACATACAGCAGTAATTTACAGCAGTTACAATACAGTTAAAATACAGCAGTTCAGATAGTAATTTTGATTAGCAATTTTACCATGAAAAGTTTGGCTTTTGAGTGAATATATAAAACCTTAAATTCCCACAAGCGGTAACAACAAGTAATACAAATCATCCACAAATAAATTTTATAGAAGCAAAACCATCTTTTCAAACACAAAACTTGAAGAAGACTGAGGGTTTCAGCTAATTAATTCAAATTTTGAGCAAAATTAATTTGATAGAAATTTCCTTATACAATTTACATACTAAAGCGCCTTACTTTGATTTTGAAATTACAGGCATTAAAGTACGTCCTACACATTTCCTTGACCTTCTCCATGATACTGGCAGTTGTAAATGTAGAACCGATCCCGGGGCCCTGCAAGGACTGTTCGAACCATGTCCAAGACTCCGGCTCGAAATAACCATATCTGTGGTTAATGCACCCTGATTGTGAATTAATATGTTAATGGGAATTTCGAGACTATTTCTGAAGTCCGATTAAATAGATTATGGAAATTTCAAGTAGTCAGAGAATTACACAAATAAATTCAACTACAATAAAAACGCCATTAATTAATTCATAATAATTTGGTAAACTTTGCACAAGTAAAAGCGTAGAAATAAATTTGGCTGCTTGATTATGTCTGATATTATGTGTTTAGGTCAAACAGTTTCAAGACATTTCTTTTTCGCCCAAAAACGTTTAGAAATATTTGCATGACAATTATACCTCACGGTTTGCAAAGAAATACAAACTAAAATTCATACTACTGCACAGAGCTTCTGCCGGGGACGGGGACGGGACGTCGGGACACTGGACGGACCGGGACGGGACGTCCCCGGGGACAAAATAATTGTCCCCATGTCGTAATCCGGTCCGGGACGGGGACAAAAAAAATTGTCCCAATTATATTCGGGACGGGACGGGGACAAAAAAAATTGTCCCCATTATATCAGGGACGGGACGGGGACAAAAACAATTGTTCCCATTATATTCGCGACATTCTTTTTGGTCGTGTATATAACGTGACGGGACGAGCAAGCATAGCAGAACATGGATAACGTTTCAGCTTTAATGCTCATGAGTAAACTATTCTGTGAACACTATTTCACCGAATGTAAGACATTCGATTTTAGGCTGTAGAAAATGAGGCTTGTTGCTCAAAAAATTCAGGAAGAATCTTAAAGCCACGATTCTATAAATGTGTTTTTATGTGTTTGGTGTAAATATTGTTTGTACGAAATTTTACTCATGTTCGGATTTTCGGTATGAGAATGTCGACAACTGTTTTCAGTAATTATCGGGACGGTACAGGAATTTTGTTCACATGCCACGATTTTCAGGACCGGGGACAATATTTTTTTTTAATTTTGGAGACGGGACGGGGACAACGTTTTTTAAAAATTTTGGGGACGGGACGGGGACAAGATTTTTGTCCCCATGTCCCGACTTTCGGGACGGGACCGGGGACAACGTTTTTAAAAATTTTTGGGGACGGGACGGGGACATGGTTTTTGTGCCCGTGTCCCGATTGACGGGACGGGACTGGGGACAAAGGTTTTTAAAAAATATCGGGACGGGACGGGACGGGGACGGGACAATAATTTTGTCCCCAATAGAAGCTCTGCTACTGCATAATTACTAAATACCAGTGCTCTTTACCACTTAATATGTAACAACAGTGTTATCCAAACTACGGTATCAAAATCTATTACAGAGACTAATGCAAGAATACAATTACATACAAATAATACATCATTCAAACCAAATAATACAATGCAAGGATTGTCTATTCATCATGTATAGCAAGTCTGTTTATATAGACAACGGGTAGTTTATGGTTATACGAATAATGCATGCAGATATCTTTTCCAGAGCCACAACGATATTTGCACTCCCGGCAAAGATGCATTTCGGAATCCCGATCCTCTGTGAATATTTCCTGTTGATTTCCTACATAGATGCACATTTTCTGTCGCACTCGCACTCCACCCACACTCAATACATATTGAATGAACTGCACTCATCCTCACACTGGTATGGTAAAATATGTCAAGTCTGCACTCACACTCGTCCTCATGAGGACAGAAGACTAGAATTTGATACTCGCACTCGCACTCATGAGTGCATTTGATATGTATATATGTATGCATACCTGACTTATCTCACTGAACGATTGCGTTTCGTTTTTTGAGTAATTGTACAAAATTGTGCATACATACGATATATACAAGCCTAAAATTAAATTACATTTTTTGTACTAGAGTGCAGAGTATTGCATTTTTTTAAAAACGAGTGTATATTTTTGTGTTCTCGTCCTCGCACTCATTAATAAACATATCTGTGGCATGTACTCGCACTCATGAATATGAGTGCACGGTTGTAAAAACATGTACTCGTCCTCAAAGTAAACTCGTGAGTACAATGAGTGCGAGGTGAGTGCGAGTGCTGCACTCTGTCCTCATGAGGATGTGCATCTATGATTTCCTATAGCCGAGCAACCTCTGAGGTGAAAGATTTCTTCTCCACTTTCTGATGTTACTTCGTCATCCAGATGATTTAAATCTGTCGGACGAACAGTTGACAAAACAACGGGGTATTGGAAGACATCAGTTCTATCTGATTCCTTGCTGCTGATGATGCCTGGTATACTTTGTTTTGCAGGATAGGATTGAGTCTGACACTTCTGAAGTCCTTCATCAAGATGGGTCTTCTCATGTTCCATCAGAGAAGTACTTCGAGTCGATCTGTAAAAGCAATAGCGGCACTTGTAAGGTCGTTCTTCGGCATGGCTTCCTTCATGTCGTTTCAAATTAGACATAATAGTAGCAGAGAAGGAGCAATATTGACACTTGTAAGGTCTCTCTCCACTATGACATCTTTCATGACGTGTCAAATTAGACATTTGGACTGAAGCGTACGAGCAAATTTTGCACTCATAAGGCCCCTCTCCAGTATGGGTTCTCTCATGTCGCCTTACATTATGTGGTATTGGTGCTGAGTAAGTGCAGTACCGGCATTTGTAGAGTCCTTCTAGTACAGTATGACATCTTTCATGACATGTCAGAGCAGACTTCCTGATCGCAGAGTACGAACAATTTTTGCACTGATAAGGCCTCTCTCCAGTATGAGTTCTTTGATGCTCATTCAAACTAGCCAATCTGATTGAGGAGTATGAGCAGTATCGACACTTATAAGGTCTCTCTCCAGTATGAGTTTTTTCATGACGTACCAAGGTAAACTTTCTGTTTGAAGTGTAACAGCAATATTGGCACTTGTAAGGTATTTCTCCAGTATGGGTTCTTCCGTGTCGTTTCAAAGAGGTCACATATCTTGAAGAAAAGGTGCAATATCGGCACTTGTAACATCTCTCACAGGCACGGATTCTTCCACATACTTTCGAAGATGACCGATGTGCTGCTGCTGAGTACGAGCGATCTCGACTGCATCCTGCATTTTTCTGCTCTTTCAAAATAGCATCATCCACTGAATTGGATCCGTTAAAGCGGTACCTTCGACGTTTTCGGCTCCGATGGATTCTTTTATGGGTTCCCAAGAAACGTTTTAAGACCCCAGAGTACGAACATTTGTCACACTTGAATGGCTTCTTCTCCAAATGGACTAGCTCGTGATTTTTGAAGGAATCCCTTTGATGTGTGGAGTAGGAGCAGCTTCCACACTTAGAAGGCCCTTCCTCCAACTCATTCCTTCTTTGAACTGCCGGGGGAGATTTTTCTCTTGCTGGATCAAATGAGCATATATTTTGATCTGTATCTCTATTCTGGTCAAATTCATCGATCATTTTTCTCCGAGTGGATGATGACGCAAAGTTTGGAACATCTGACTTAATTCCTTTGTGGATTTTTTCATGGATGATTAAACCACTGCTTAGATTTGTGGAATAAGGACAGTATTGACACTTGAAAGGTTTTTCAACTCTGTGATGTCTTCTGTGAATAATTAGAAACGCCATGGCTGTGGTGGAGTAGGAGCAACGTCGACAACTGTACCAATGTTTTTCGGAAGATAGAAAACTTGAAACGGGAAAATGAAGTACTAAACAAAATGGTACGACGAAATAACTTGCTAATATCCGGACTGGAAGAAGCCCCAAGCGAAACACAGGATCATTTGAAAAACAAAATCAACCGAATCCTACTGGATAACAAAGTAATCAAGACTCAAGCAACAATTGATACGGCATTCAGAATTGGAAAACCAGGAAAAGGCCCAAGAGTGATAAAATGTAGACTTCTATATCAATCCGAAGCAGACGAAATACTCTATAACGGCAGAATTCTTAGAACCAAGAACATTTACATTAACGACGACACATCCCCGACGGAGAGTAAGAACAGGTTCCTGATAAGAAGACAAGTTATGGCAGCCAAGAGGAACGGCGGCAATGTTCAAGACTGGAAGAATTGCAGTGCAACTATAGATGGTGTCAGATATGAAGCCAAACTTGGAAAACTGTACAGAGACGGGGTAGAAGTATCCCTGCCCAGTAGAGAGGAAAACTGAGGAGGAGGCCGCCCTACAACTGCACCTGTACATAAATTATCTAAACTTACTAATGTTAGCAAAATTTTCTACTGGAATATCCATGGACTCAGCAGCAACACTGCGATGAAACTCAACAATATTAAACATTCCGGACGTATTCTGCTTCTCAGAAACTTGGACTAACGATAGTACCATAATAGCAAAACAACTACATGAGTACAACTTCACAACAGTAGAAGGAAAACGACAGAAAAGTAAAGGAAGACTAAGTGGAGGAATGCTACTTGGAATCCATAAACGAGTTCAAGAGAAAGCGAAGATTGTCCAGAAAAATAATAATTTTATTGAAGTGAAAATAAATGACGACATATTTTAATTATATTATATATATATATTATTATTATTATTATATATTATTTATATTATGTAATTTTAACCTCTTCTTTAACTACTTTCCTCCGCAGGAGGCATATGACGAACTACTAGTGGACTTTCTAAACAACATTAATTATAACAATACAATCATAATTGGAGATATGAACGCAAGAGTCGGAGACCAAATACAAACAGAAATTAACACAAACAACGAAAACATTACAACAATAAGAAAATCTACTGACAAAGTTACAAACAGAAGAGGCAAACTAATCAAAGAAATACTCAACAATGAACATCTACTGATTATTAATGGAAGAACGTCAAGTGACCCAGAAGGACACCAAACATTTAACGCCTTAACTGGGACATCGGTTGTCGACTTATGCCTAGCGGGAATAGAAGCTATTGAGGACATCAAAAACTTACAATTAATAGATACGCATGAATCCGACCACTTCCCAGTTATGCTAACAAGAGAAAACAGAGAAGAACCACAGGCCAACACAGAAACTATAGACAGAATAACATGGGACAGAAAAGCAAAGCACATCTTCAAACAAGTACTTATTAGCAACAGTGCAGCCGTTATTCAGCAAGTGGATGGAGACATAAACAAGCTCTCCTCGGACCTATACAAATACGCAAACGAAGCAGGAATGAAGTGCAAAAAACAAATAAGAGGTAAAAGAATACATGGTCCAAAATGGTTCACAACAGAATGCAAGAGATCGAAGCAAGAATGTAATAAAGCATTAAGGAATCTCCGCCAGCATCGAACCAGCAGAGAAGCAATACTTGACTACACAACTAAACGAAATATTTACGCCAAAACCTGCAAAGAAGCCCGGGAGAAGTATTACGACGCTTTAAGATCAAAGACTTACACAAGCAAAGACTCGTCAACATTTTGGAAAAGCCTCAACACGTTTCGCGAAAACAAAAGACGAGTTGACAGTCATAATCAAATAACAGCGGAAGAATGGACATCTCACTACACCCAAATTTTTCACACAAACGAAGTCTGTTCGCCCATGAGCATCTCGGAAAGCCCAAACTTATTTACATTAGCTGAACTTCAATATGCCCTGAAAAAACTCAGCAACAACAAAAGCCCTGGCAATGACGGAATCCCGAATGAAGTATGGAAATACCTACCAGACCAACTTCACATTTGTTTACTAGATTGCCTTAATAACTGTATTAAGAACGGCATTCCCGACCACTGGGGAGAAATAATCATTGCCCCAGTCTACAAAAAAGGAAATAAAAATGATGCTGGAAATTATAGGCCTATATCTCTAGTCAACACCATCGTGAAACTCTACACAAGTCTACTAGCAAAGAAACTAAACGAATGGATCAAAACTAATTCCAAACTATCCGAAAATCAGGCGGCATACCGACAGAACAGAAGTTGTAACGACCACTTATATGTCTTAAACGCATTGATCCAAGAAGCTCTGAACAAAAACAAGAAACTCTTTTGTCTCTTTGTGGACCTCTCAAAAGCGTTTGACTCAATAAGCCGACAGAAGTTATGGAATAGACTAGCAACACTTGGGGTGCCAAGGTACCTAACAGAAAGAATCAAGGAAATATATCAGAAAGCAAAAGCAAAAATACGGACATCAAGCGGGCACACTCCATTTATACAAATCCTGAAAGGAGTTCTACAAGGCGAAACACTCAGCCCTACACTTTTTACCCTATACATTGACGAGATAGTTGACATACTGAACAAATCCAAAGTAAATGGAGCTAGAATTCTATCAATCCAAATCACAATTTTAATCTACGCAGATGACATTGTTTTAACAGCTAACACACCAGAAGACCTTCAGACTCAGATAAATCTTGTATGCAATTTCTTTAAAAAGAACGACCTCTTAGTAAACTTAGACAAAACCAAAGTCGTCATATTTGTCAAAGGAAGAGCATCAAAAAAGCACAAATGGTACTATGACGGCGATGAAATAGAAATAATGGACAGATACACATACCTAGGTATCACATTTCACCGCAATGGGGGATTCAAGATTCACTGGAATGAAACAAAGAAGAAGGCAAACGCGGCAGCAGAAACCCTTATCCAAACCCTGAGATCGACGAAAATCAACAACATCAGCATAATACTTAGACTTTTCTATGCACTCGTCAGCACAGTCCTAATGTATGGATTTGCAATATGGGGGGCAGACTACATAAACGAAATCGAGAAGATACAAACTGCATTTCTGCGCCGTATTCTAGGAACAAGCACACTAACACCAGGACACGTTTTACGACTTGAGACAGGCGGACAGTCCCTCAAAACAATTGGACTAAAGAATGTAGCCATACATATCCACAACACTATCCTCTCGAATAATTCAACCTCGATGGCCAAAGAATGCTTCAAAAACCAAACACAAAATGGAAATACCGACAACACTAGTATGTATAACCAATGGAAAGAATTGTACAAACAAGCATATTTAGGAACTGAATTCGAGCTTCTATCTAAAGACCACGTGAAAATTAACTGGAAGAAAATCTGGGAAGACATTGAAGTTAGCTCAATCAACCAAGACGTCAGTGACATGCAAAAAACAGAGAATCCAAGCTACCTACTCCTAAAGACACACGCACTCCAGGAAGATATCTACAAACTAGGCCTGAGTTGGCCACTTATCAAATTCGCACAGAACCTAAGACTCAACAAACCTAGGGTATGGACGAGTAATAGATGCACAAACCTGAACGATATCTGGAACAAATGGAGACATAAAGGCGAAAAACGAACACACTGCGAAATCTGCAACTCAAAAACTGAAACGATCTTTCACATCATGTTTGAATGCGAATCCTACAGGGAATTAAGAACCCATCATATGAAGGAACTAACAAACCGAGACGGAACCGATATCAACATTGACAATTTTGTAAGAAAAATCATGGAACCGGAAATACTGATGGCGAATATTAAGAATGCATACGCCTTCTGGTGCGAAGCCATTAAAATTAGGAACAAGTAACACGATGGGCTGTACCCATCCATATCGTTGGTACAAAACATGTTAGCTGAAAGGTCGTGTACACTGTTCAGCCCATTGATAGCCTTGGCAAATGTACCAACCTTATGGGTGGGATGCTAGGAAAAATTTAAGAAAGGGGGCTGTTGAGGGGCTGAATAGCGAAAACTTCGAACACATCGACCTGGACGCACAATAGATACGATACATGATGTAAGAGAAACAAGTTTTAGAACATTGTGACTGATCATATTTGGAAAGATGTGTAGGTTTTTAACGGCCCTTGTTATGACTGGGAACCTTTTTTACCTACACCAAACCAACTACACTACAAAATATTATTTTTACAATTTATCAAAACAACACCAACAACATATATATTTGCTATTTTACTTTAATCATTTTCAATTTTTAACTCGTATTTGCAATGTGCAGGTTGTAAGGGCTAAGGCCGAATCGACCAATAAATATCTATCTATCTATGTTTTTCGGGATGAGTCTTCCTGGAGTGTTCGACTAATTTGTCTTCCTTTTCGAAACATTCTGCACACACGGCACATTTGAAGGACATGTCCACACTAAATTCCATTAATAGATGGTTCCCACGCACATCAAATTTCTTACTGATCCTCAACGAAGTCTCTGTAATATCGAAGCGGATACAAGTTTAAAATTGAAATCGTGACCAAAATATTTTTCTGAAATCTGTGCTCTACAACCGATTGACACAGTCAAACTTAGCATTGATTACAGGAATTATTACTACTAAAATTACATAATGATTACTCATTGAAAAATAACACATTCCAGGTCCACTATGACTCGATTAAAAAATAAAGGAAGTGATTTGTAATCATTTGATTTTTTATAAAGAATTACGTACCTGCTTTTTTTCCTGATAGTGTCCCAGAAGATGTCCACGTTCAATCAAACTTATTCAGGTACACCTGGATTGTTCTGCAATCTTGCAATTATTTTTAATGAATTGATCTTCAGGAAGACTAAGCATGACTCATTCATTTTGACCAGAGTGAATACTTTGAATGTCAACAGCGTAAATCATTTGAATCCTTTGAACGTTTTTTTACGTCACTTTTTCTACTTTTAATTGCGTCACCCCGATGAGCGAAACTTGTAAACGTCAAGTGGGAGACATTAAAAATATTCCAGATAAATTTGGCCGATAACACACTAGTGGGATGCCGATTGAGCGCAATTTGAATCGATTTAATGCAAAACAAAATCAGGTGTATATATTTATAAAATAATTGGCAGCAGTGGCAGGTCAGTCCAGGTCAAAGTCCAAAGCAGCTAGAAAAAAATTAGTTTAATTCCAAGAAAAATTAACATTTCGAGAATATGACAATATTTGTAATAAAGGGCATGTGTATATTTAACTTAGACTTTACAAAGACTTTACATACCCCTTTTTGTTAGTAAATCCTACTGGAAAGGGAAAAATCCGAGCATCAGGGACTATTTTTACAAATATTGTCTAAGAAAGATATAAAGATAAATGTAAATTGCCTCCATTTAAATTGTATACTAAGTAATATTATTTAGTTTACATAATTAATTACATTCATGGAATGGTAGCCATAAGGATAGTTTTTTTTAATTGGCTTTTGGCATGAGTCAATAGAATAAGAAGACCGGGCCTGCGGTCTTGTGGTGTAGTGAATCTGTAAGGTTGCAGAAGTGTCGGCTTTCGACTCTAGCTCACCCCAAAATAATTTCAGGTCATTTCTATCTTTCTCTATACACTATCGATATGCAAATGAGGTCTGGAGGCATGTTGCGCATTCTTGGAAGAGTATCAGCAGGAGTAGTGTGTGCCGTACACTGATAATGATTCGTAAGATGAATTGGTGTATTTGTATATACTTCGACTGCTGATATCTCGGATAAGATTGTGTCCGTGGCATGTCCCGTGTCTCCTCCCTTGTCTGCATATCATCTGTCTCTACCTGTAGCTTCACATTTCACTCTCTCTCTATAGCTAAGTCTGCGTATGTGTGCGGTGATATACATGCTTGCAAGACTGCGGGGATGCTGTGTGTGACACCGGGTATGTGCTTTGAAACTGTATGTGCTAATGTATAGCGGACTGCACACGTAGCGGGGGCCTAGACCTCTACCTTCGGTTATTAGTCATATGATGACGAGTTTACATGCAGGCCTGTGGTTGAGTAAGTGTGGAATGGGCGGCCGCCCCACTTCACAGTACGCAGCTAATGGGCCAGAATGGCTCCAATTTGTAAATAAATTAAAAAGAGAATAAAGGAGGTAAAGAAAACTCTGTAAGGCCTTAAGGGCAAGAAATCGGAGTATAAACCCCAAATAAAAAAAAATAGAATAAGAGGAACTCGTAATTAGCATGATTTTACATTAAATTTAGTCCATACGAACAGTAATGCAAGCACACTATAGACATGTTCAGATTGCTCTGCGCATGACACGGAGGGAGTGTGCATAACTATCCGCGAATTCCGATACTGGTGCTTAGCTCATTTTTAATTAGCATTGAAACATATAGGACTGCGAAATTAAAACTAAAATATGAGTGTTTTTTCGACGTCGTAAATCGTTAAATTCTGTGAAAATAAATCAGAATGTTTGGCTAGAGGAAAAGACCACAAAAATTAATTACGTAACTGTTAGAAAAATGGTCAAAGGGAGCAATAACAGTACGGGGCATGTTGAACCTGGAAGAGGATCCACTAAAAATAAATCAAAATCACATTGTAGAGGTAAATTAGCATTAAAATATATCTTGTATTGAATCTAATAGTAATATGATCTGAGATTCATTGATGTGTATGATTGTGTTAACAATTAAAAATCTTAATCCATTAATTCCTGTCATTTTCATTGACTGGAAGGCGAAAAAAATTCCAAGGGGTATTATTGCAACGAGGAACAATACATGTTGGCATTTTACACTGATTAGCGTTTATTTACCTCATCAAAATCAGTTTTTTTAATTTTATAAACTTGCACTTATTGGTTTTTCATATGAAAACAAAAATGAGCTAAGCACCAATGTGCTTTGAAGTTCAAACTTGAACCGCGCTCCAAAGATTTGGTAACCTTCTCCAAATGAACATGTCTATAATCCCCAAGAAGATTGTTTCTACGAATTATGGCAGAGGCAACAGTTTTTGTAAATTTTTTGTCAAGTTAATTATTGTTCATTCTGAGTTGAGAGTGAAATGATTAACAAGAGTTGTATGTAACGTTGTAAGTTGTCTTCAGTAATTTCATTTGATTCTATGAATTTTTATATTCAGCATGATGGGTTAATTTTACATTTCCAAGGACAGTATAAAACCTTGAGTAATTAAACTATATAGACTCCAGTGTCTTATGGATTACAATAATGTACTTTTGTACCACTTCCTCTATCACTATAAATTACGTTTCAGCATTTACGCAGGAAGGTAGGATTTACTTCCAATTACTGTTTATTACCAATGTAGTGAGACAAACGAGTTTGGGGCTAAACAAATCACTGGGGAAATCCAGAAAGGAATAAAGTAGAACTGCTTTTAACTGATATTTACAAGCACTAAACGTTTGAAGTTTAGGATCAAACCCATAATTTCCTTCAATTTGTTCTTACAACTTTTCTTTTTTGTTTCTATGAAAAACATTAAACCAGGAATTTCAGATTATTGGGTACATCGTTAGCGTAATTATGTTTATACGTAAGGAATGAATGGAAAAATACATGTATTACAGATATTTGGCCGATTCGACCTCTTTTTGAGCCATTACATTACAACCTGTAATTATTAGTAGCACTTCATACAAATAAGCTATGAGCTCGTGTATTAATCTGTGAATTTTTGAGAGAATTTACCTGAAGCAATTAAAGTTTCAGTATAGTGGAAGGAGTTTTCTGTAGATGGATATTTTTGGTGCAGAAAGTACAACCTTGCTTTTCTCACAACTATAAAAAGAATCTGGTAATAAGAATGAAGGACAAGTTTTCGCATGAAGTTTAAGTTGTACGAAAGTAGCATGCCATTGTATGAGTAATATCTGAAAATTGCAAATGTAAGTACAGGGCATCGCAAAATTGTGATTTAAACCAGGTTTTCAAGGCATCAATGTAGGAAGTAATAATGAGACACAAAACAAATGTCGATGCAATTCCACAAACAGTAACGATACAACGAGGGATGATACTGCATTTTACAGCAATTTTTTTGAAATTAATTCAAAGTTGAGATAAAAAGGATGAAAGATGAAAATTCACAGCTGGTACGTTCAAGGATTGCACGGAGTTTATTTGAAGTAATACAATCAAAATACAAGCGGCAGAGATATAGTTTTAATTTTTTAAAATAGTTTCTTTCAAACAACTAACATAGGACCCAGTGGGGACTTTTGAATTAAGCTGCATGGAATTTCTCTGTAATAAAGAGCTCACTTGAAATCCAATTCAATGTCCTTCATTAAAAAATAACCTTTGCCAAAAATTTTGCGGGACAATCAATAAAACCTGTTTTTACAAACAAATATTCAAGCACACACTATTCATTCCAAAGGAACAATCTTAAATATGGCCCTATTTTCAATACGATTTTTCTTTTGAAGAATTTCAGATAAATCTGAAGTTAACCAGAGTTCAAAAATTTGAAAAAAAGATTCTTTTGGTGCCAATAATCATTGGCGAAATACTAAAATAATCTTAAATTTCGACGTCGTCATAAAATTAATATTTGGAACGGCATTTTGAATTCGTAGACAATATTGCGGTCAAAAATGCCCAACAGCGAAATTATTTTGGTCAAGAAGGAATCATCTTCGTCTTTTTCTTCCCACTTCAGGAATACTTGTTCTTGGGGTATGTTGATTTGAAAATGCCGGACATTTTGGACATTTTCTTTTACGGGCGTGACCGGCACAACAGGGCATATTGGGCAATGACATTTTGGATACTCATTCGAGGGCAAATTCGGCGTTTTGGGTAAAATCGTGGAAATAAGATAAAATTTGCCAGTTGATTTGAAATTCTCTTAGCAATATTGCAAGAAAAGCATTCAGAAATGCCTTGGTGGGCATTTTCCTTAGTTTACATCGCAATAGTAGATTTGATAAATAATGATAAATATATAATAAATAAAATAATAATAAATAATAATAATAATAAAATAATAAATATATAATAATATGATATTATATCATATCATTATATCATAATATATGTATATATATATATATATATATATATATATATATAATGCGTTAATTTTAATATTTGAATTTAAAATTTATTCGGATCCACAATGGGGTCCTAAAAATTAGTAATGGCTGTCAAAACGAATAGCAGTGTTCAAAATACTGCTTTCAATAAATTTTACATTTTCCCCAGCTTTGCTATGTACATATGTATATGCATCTGGACGAATATTCGAAATCTAAACTAGGGATTCATTTTTGATGTTCAGAACCCTTATTTTTTATCACAAGAAATGCGGACCGTGAAAATGGCCAAAATGTCCAAATTTCCCTGCCCAAGATGACCAAGAACAGAGCATTTTCAGAAGCAACACAAATTTTCCCTATTTTGCAAATGTTGAATGTAGAAAAACAGGATTGTAATTTGCATGGCCTATAGGAGTATATATGGCAAACGTTATAGTCAGTAAAAATGTACATTGCCAACGAATGATCGGAAAAAAGGGGTTCTAAAATATGGCAATAAGTTGGTGGATAATATTTTTGAAATAAGCACGATGTATTTTAGGTAGATTCATTTGACCACCTTTGTTGGCATCATTAAATTTTGACTAGGACTGCATATAGTGTATAAATGTACATTATATCTCTATTATATATTATAAGCGGCATCTCAACATATTGACATGCATCTTGTCATTCCTTGGAAACCACTGTATATGAAATTAACTGTATTTGATAATTGTATGATTTATGTATTTTAATCGAATTTAATTTCGTGATGACGTAATGACAGAGGTAGTATAAAATCAGGCAGTGTTAGGTATGCTGAATGGTTTGTGTAAAAGTCAACACTTTTTATTGACGATGTGTTGACTTATCATCAGTGTGAATTGTTGCCAAAAGGAGAGCTTAGGAAATAAGTAGGTGTGTAGTTTAACACTTAGACATAATTACTCTTCGAAGGATTTCAAGTTATGTACAATGTAATTTTTTTTTGCAAGGGAAGTTGCCGGTATCAGTGGTTAACCACAACCACAAATGTCTGGAATGAAAATGAGGACTAGAAAGAATTTTCCTCCTCTACAGTTCAAGAGTGAATGCACAACCTTTAACTTCTGTGATATCTAAGCAACAAATATGTATACCTACACTACAAACATTGAAGAGACAACGTTTCAGGACCATGTAAATCCTTTAATTTTTCATACACAATATTCACTTGTTCATGCCTCACTTGTTTTTTTTCCAGTCTACAAGTAATTATATATATTTTTAGCCGTGAATAAATTCATCCTTAGAATTGTTTTTTGACTTGGTGGACCGTCAGATGAACCACAGTTTAATTCGCTTAAATGAAGTTCTCTAGAAGGTTTCTAACTTCCGTGAAAAAAGACTACCTGACTTTCGTGTAAAAACACGAAACTCTCACTCAATTAAACAATAATATATTAGCATTCGTCCTCGATTTGTTAATCCAGATATATATATAATGTTGTGCGTAATTACGCAATTCCTTAACAAGAATCTACACATGACGCACAGGTTATTAGTAATTAGCTATTACAAGTGTACGCTTTTTTTCCTCCCTCCTTATCTGCTTTAATGCTTGCGTTATGGAGTCGCTGCTACTATTAAAAGACATTGAAAGTTGCATATTCCAGCATTCCTTCTTGAACTTAGAATATTGCTACAGTTAGCAACAAATTTACGGAGCGCATATTCGAGATACGAAATTATCATATAGAGAGAATTCATACTGTGGAATTTGAATTCACTTGTCTTACGTTGCCCCTAAAATGAGTTGTCAGATCTCGCTAGCGGGTAATGAGCGTTTATACATAATATGTAAAATTATTAAAAAATAAACAGTCTCAGCGTTCCAAGATATTAATAAGAATTATCAATGATAACTTTTTCTAGTGAAGAGTTATATTGTAATAATCACAATTTTTTTAAATCAATTTTAAAGAAGCCTTTTGTTTTCCAGATTGTAACCAGCACCTCCGTCCGGCAATTGAAAAAGGTCTTAAATATTTGGAAAATCTACTCGAAAGCAAATCTTGGCCGTTTTCCTGCATATTGTACAGCACTACCCGGAAAGAGTTCACAGAGAATTACTCATCCGCACATAAAGGCTACGATGAAGTGTTCACTCACTATTTAGCATTAAATCTTCTTGGGAACTACCTTTCACCTTCAATGAGGAAACAGCTCATTGAATCCCTGTTACCCAAGTCATTCGGTACGTTGTGTTACTTTGTCTCATACGATACCATGCCTGATGATGTTGATACAACATCTCTGGGCTACGCGACGCTCCTCAAAATGAATGCACTTACCGAATCGGATGTAATGGACGCAGCAGAAAAAGTGTTTTCCAATAAAACTGATGACGGCTTAATAGACCTTTTTATGAATCCATCAAAAAAGTTGAAAAATATATGCGATGCTGCAGCATGCGTTAATGTACTGATTCTGGCATACCGGTTGAAGCAAGAAAAGAAAGTGAAAGAAACCGAAGATTATGTTTTCCACTGGTTGACATCCGGTCAGTGGAAAAATGGAACCTTGTTTTACCCAACTGGATTGATATTCCTCTACTTCTTGTCAGTCTTGATTAAATCAAATAAGAAAGCCCGAACAAGATTTGAGTCACATGTACTAAAATCAGTGAAGGACTGCGCGGTGGAATTTCCATTGGATCTTGCATTCAAAAAGTTAATTCTGGCTAACTTACAAATAGAAGAGCCAGATGATGTCCTGGAATTGGAGAGGAATTTGCTGAACATGCAAAGGGAAGATGGAAGTTGGCCAGCTGATGCTGCTTGGTGGCATTGGGACAACGTATATTGGGGTGGAGAGGCCATTTCCACTATTTTTGTTGTTGCTGCATTGATAGCCTCCTGAATATCACGTACAAAACTAAATGCTGTATGCGCCTTGGATGGTTTATAAATGATTAATAAAACGGTACAACAAATGCGTACTTGTGCACAACATGCCGTATTTTGTAGTTGTTGTTTTTCTCGCCTTAAATTTTTGTAGGTATTTTATATTTTGTAATTATGTCAGTATCGATAATAATTTCTACTATATTTTATATTTCCTAACTTGAAGGTCTACATGACGATATTTTGTATTCCTTTATCTTCTAACGTGGGAATTTGGGCACGTTTAGGTGGACAAGCAAAAGTGAATTTTCATTTGTTTACTTTAGTTATTTTCCCGAATATTATCGTAATGGAAAGTACACAGCCATTTTCGGGTTGTCTGCTTTACTTCATTCATTCTGATATTTGGGTGTACTGACTTGTTGAGTGTTAAAATATTTTTTTTGCCGGAACATTAATTACAGGGAATTTCCTATAAAGTGGTTCTCACGGGATTGCAAAATGCCTGCCAGTATACATACGTACGGGGATGCGGGTTAAGATAGATAGTGGGATAGTGTTCAGCGAGATTAGGTTTAGGAAATCGAGAGGAATAAAAGGGAAACATCGAGCTTATTATTTTAGCATGTGGATGAATATTTTAGGAAATATTTAGGGAAACGGGAAAACGTAGAGCTAGAGATGTTCAATAAGAAGGTAGTTGTTCACTCCAAGATGTTATTGCTTTACTCCTGGAATAGTGTGAGTAAAAACTTTGTCCTTCAATATTCCTCTCTTACTATTGTTTCACACGTGTTCATTTGTCTTCTCGTGTTTCTCTGGGATGACCTGCTCTTTGTCTTTTGACCCCAAATATGAGTGCGCAGACATTTTTATACGGCGAATGGCACACAGTAACCACATCCACCCTCCGGCCTGAAGTATGTAATGTATGCCGTCGCCGTGTAACTGCGCCCTCTGCTACAATAAAATAAGAACTACAGCTTATAGAGGTTCTTTAAATTGATTCATGACTTTTGATGGATTGCTACCATCAAATACCAAATAATACCTTAACTTTTTCATCATACATGTTTTCATCGATGCAACCGTTCATAAATGCTTGCTTATGTATACCTTGTTGTATCCGCACGCGTGTGTTCAGCACAAAATACCGAAATCAGTAAATTACTGTATTACTAAACCCTTCAATTACCTACGCTTCAGAATCACGGTAATGTACAGTTCTTAACAAGAAATTGGGCGGAGTATCTACTCGAATAAAGATGATTATATATTTAAGCAGAACATAATAATCAATTCCAAAATATGTTTGAAATAATAAATGAAATCAAAGGAAATGTAGTAATATTGGGGGATCTAAATGCCAGATGTGGTATTGCGAATAAGAACATAACTTTAAGCTCAGTAGATATATACGAGGAAAGGAAAACGAAAGACCTTCACGTTAATACTAGAGGAAAAATTCTAAGTAAATTACTAATTGATAGAGACATGATACTATTAAATGGGAGGACTAAATCTGATAGAGACGGCGAGTTAACCTTTTGTAATGGTAATGGAGCAAGCTGTGTGGACTTAGCTATATGCACACCTGATACCCTCTACAGGATAAGGGACTTTACTCCCAATTAGTATAACTATAGATAAGAATGTTCACAAACACACTGATAAAATCGAATGCAACAAAATACATTGGAATAGGGAAAAAGGACATATATTCAAAGCCAACTTGCAGTGTATACAAAGTAGTTTGTGCTTTGATAGTTGCAGCTTTGAAAAGTTAAATGAAATATTAAGAAAAGCCGCATCAAATACGAAACTTTTATGCAAAGGATGGCATACCAAAGGGAAAATACATGCTCCTAAATGGTTTAATAGTGAGTGCAAAGACAAAAAGAAAGCTGTAAACAGGGCCATAAGGAATCTAAGGAAGGAGAAGGGACGCGGTAATAGCGTATTGTGAACAAATAAAGGAAGTACATACATGTAAGAAGGAATATAGGACCATCTGTGAGAATCGTAAAACTGAATACTATATAGAACTCAGAGAAAATGTAAACTCTGCCACAGATACGATCAAGTTCTGGAAAGCTCTAAACGCATTTAGAGAGAGCAAATATAAGCACGTAAATAATAACATCACAAACCAGGAATGGTTCTCACACTTTAAAAGCTTATACGAAAAAGAAAATGTGGACGAAACCACACCGGAACACAATTCTAAAGATACATATATCTTGAGTAACATTTTAGATAGGGAGGTCACAGTTCTTGAGGTTAAATCAGCTATTAAAAACCTCGGTATTAATAAAGCGGCTGGGGAGGATGGCATACCCAATGAAGCCTATAAGAATCTGACAGAGGAATTATATGACTATCTGCGAATCTGTTTAAATAAGGCACTAACTAAAGGGATACCTGAGTATTGGGGCAAGATAATTACGGTACCAATTCATAAAAAAGGGGATGCAAATGTAGCTGGCAACTTTCGCCCAATCAGTCTCCTAAACTCTATAGCCAAGCTCTTTACATCCTTAATATCCAGGAGAGTAAACATGTACTGCAACATTAACAGCATACTCTCAGAAAACCAGGCAGCCTATAGGAAAGGTAAAGGCTGTATAGAACATGTATTCTCACTGACTTGTATGATAGAAAAAAGGCTAGGGATTAAAGGCGGAAGGCTATATACGCTATTTGTCGATTTATCGCAATCCTTTGACTCTATTACGCACAACAAACTTTGGAAAAGGTTAAGTGATTTAGGCATAACCCCTAACTTTCTTGAAAGAATCAAAGAACTATATAGATTAGCTAAGACTAAGGTAAGAACCAATAATGGCTATACGAATTACATAAATATCCTCTCGGAAGTTCTGCAAGGGGAGACGTTATCTCCTACGCTATTTAATTTATACATTGATGAAATTGTCTCCATCTTGAAGGCAAGTAAAATAACAGGAATTAAAATGTGGGTTACAGGAATACAAATCCTGTTATATGCAGACGATATGATCCTCCTAGCCACAACCAAAGGGGAGTTACAAAAACAGATCAATACGCTCAAAATCTTTTTCGAGGGTAATAACCTTAAGGTCAATCTCTCAAAAACCAAAGTAGTAGTATTCAGAAACAGAGGTAAATTAGCAAGGGGAGAGAACTTCTTTTGGGGAAATGACAAAATAGAAATATCAAACTCATATACATACTTAGGAGTACCTTTCTTTTACACGGGTAATTTTAATAAAACAATGGAACACTTTGTAAATAAGGCAAAGCAAGCCCAATGTACGCTTATAGCTCTACTATACAAAAGTAAAACGGTAAATATAGATATACACTTAAGACTTTTTAATTCTTTAGTTAACTCAGTCCTACTATACTGTGCACCAATATGGTCTCTCAAGTACTTGGAACAAATAGTAAGATTCCAAACAAACTTCCTAAGAACATTACTACACACTTCAAACCTATTGCCGGGTTTCATGCTAAGGCTAGAAACAGGAGCAGTTAATGTTAAGGGTATAATATTTAGAGCCACGGTTAAACTCATCAGAAGAATATTGAATAAGGAAAAGGATAATATAAGTCTGAATTGTTACCTTGAATGTAAAAAGAATGAGGATACTGCAATGACTTGGATACATAATGTTAAGATCAGGGACGGGATATCGGAAACATACGGATTTAAATTCGGATTCGAATACTTTCTAATTTCGATTTCAATTTTAATTACTTATTTTAATACTTAAAAATTTGAATTTTGATACGGATTCTAATATATTTGAATACTTCCGGAATTTGGATTCCGATTCAAATACGTTTCGGATATTCTTATAAAAATGGGAATTTATTCAACGGAACAATTTAATCGCAAAAATATAAGCGATACATAACGCATTAAGCGTTTCTAAGCTAAATATATACTTTTCCTTTGCCAAACGTTCGTTACTTTGTCTTTGGATTTTATAATATTATGTGTGCGGCTTTTAAAAAATGCTTCCTATGAACATTTCTTCGCACGTAGCAGTATAAACCCCAATGAAATTGACACTTTATTGGAATCGGAATTCATAAAAAAATATTCGAATACCGATTCGAATACTCTTGTTTTTATTCGAATCCGATTTTGGATACAAATACCTTAATGAATTTTTTTCCGATTCCAATATAGATTCGGATACCCGAATTTTTGAATATAATTCCGATTCTAATTCCGATTTGAATTCGAATTCCCGTCCCTGGTTAAGATAATGTTTAGGGAAGCTGACATGCTAGAGGAATATAATAAGCTAAACAAAGACTATATGAATACAAACATTAATATATTAGTAGCAAAATACTTCCAATGGCTTGTAAACCAGGATATAAAGGAAATGCTACAAAGTCAAAAATTTCCCCAGTTTCCCAGTTTCAAAACGCACATAAGCAAGAGCCAACACTTTGAATGTGACTTAAACTGGAATGTAATAAGACTCATCCAAACACTCAGAGGAGGAATGCCCTACATAAGCGTTATTGGAAAGACGTACAAACTGAATTCAATCAACAAACTTTGGAAAATAGATAAAACATACAAATGTGAACTATGTAATCTACATGACACAGAAGATACCTACCATGTGATGTTTATTTGCCCACATTACAAAGACGGTAGGCATTTGTTAAAGCTAAATAAAGATCAAAGCAAGAGAAGTGACTTTTTAACACTTATGTTTAAAGATGGAATGACAACACAGGAATATAAGAACTTATACATATTCTGGTGCTACGCGGTAAAACTAAGACAATTGTATTATAATTATATGACTGACTGTGAATAACTAATTTAAGTAGGTTAAGAGTATTATTATAAAACTATTTTAAGAATAACTAATTTAAGTAGGTTAAGAGTATTATTATAAAATTATTTTAAGAAATAATGTACACGCATCTAAAGGTTGTAAGGGCTAACGCCATAAATACGACCTGAATAAAGATTATTATATATTATTATCTATGCTAGTTATGTATCCCATCGTGGGCTCTCATGTCCTAATCCCGTTTAACAAAACCTGTCATTTTTCAATCTCAATATCATTTTAAAATCTTAAAAATATTAGAAATTTCTCTAAAACGTCTAAAATTAGGAAAAATAGCCTACCCAGAAAATTACGGAAATTATTACTTTTCCTGAAATGACAATATAAAAAAGTAATACATGCTGCTTTCGAGACATTTATTTTCTCGTGTAAAAATCAAAGCATGCTAAGATTAATGTAACTATAAAATATAATATGAAGTTTAATCTGTTGTGTGTTCCAGATTAAAGCAATTTAAGTCAGGGTAACAGAAAACAGACATTTTCGATGTTACTCTTTTCGTATTTGCTTCTTGTTTGCACAACGTCACAGTTCCATTCCACACAATATCATCCCGTGGCACAGTGTTTGCTTGCAAATTATGCAGATCTGAAATGATGCTGATCTTGTGAAAAGTTTTACAAGAAATTGTAGTACTGTAGTAGAGTGTAACATATTTGTAATTATTTTTGAGACTGGAGCATTAAAACTTGAGCAACGTACATAGTCTTAAATGATTGTTTTATTGACGTATTTGCAATTTAATTTCAAAAAAACTTCGTACTAAAGCTTTTGTAAAAGTTGAACTGCGTATGTCAACTTTTTAAAACTGTATTTCAAGCAAACAATTTTCAGCACGTGTCAATTCTTTCTTATTTCAGCTTTTAGAATCAAAAAGTAATTTTTATTCAATCATTATGCTAGGATTTATTTCCAGGAGATATTTTTATGCCGGATTCTGGTCCTGTAATTATTTTTGTCACGTTCCTTACCGATGGGACACAGAGAGAAAAATTGCTGTACCAAAGAATGATATTGCAGGATACACTGGATGGATCATAAACATTTTCATCCTTTTAGTTTCCCAAGTTTGGGGTACGGTGCGAACATTTCAAAGTTTCTCGCAAGTAGATGGCACCTTTCAGAGCCACCAATATTGCGTCTTTACAACCGTTCTTACAATTTCGCTCCCGGTGGCTCTTTTGATTCAAATTGATCAAGTTCGATGTCACAAGGATATGCTTATAATTTACAATCAATTTATTCAATACTGTGACCGTTTCAAAGGTAATAATAATACACCCTTTTAACCAAAATACGTTAATTTTTCATATACAGTAATCACAGATAAGAAGAACATTATTTTGGAAAAATTTGGGTGCATGTTACCTGTACCATAATGTTTAGTTATGTTTTTCAGGTGCTTGTCCGCATGGATAGAGTGCTCTGTATTTATTTGACATATAATATTTTAAGTTGGTTTAGTCAAATTAAAAACATGAAATATTATTTTGACAGGGAATTCTGAAAACAAAACTTTTGGAAAGATATCTTGGTTAGAAGCAATTACCAAAGACAGATTTGGAACATGCCTGGCCTGCTTCTGGTGGAATTTGATTACAATACAATTGCTTGTACTTGCAATGAGTTTGGTGTATCCTGACTATGGCTCCTCACGAGTACGAGTAGATACTCGAGTTTCGAGTTCGAGTACGAGTACGGGTCGAGTACGGTATCAACTTAATTGGTACTTGTACTCGTCGGGCGAGTATCCGTTTTCGTACTCGAACTTGAGTATATTTCTAACGAGTATCAGAGCGAGTACGAGTACGTTCAAAGTACTTGAATCAAAGCACGAGTACGAGTTCGGGACATAAATTCAAAAGTACTTGAACCCGTACTTGGATTTACATTTGATACTCGAGTAATTTCCTCCAGCACAAAGTCCACATCCATATTTCCTATAAGTAGTATAATATACTTTACTTTTTTTTTCCTGCAAAAGGATACTCCCGGAATTTCGGGAGCAGTGGGTTACTCCCGAAATTTCGGGAGCAGCAGGTTACTCTGGGTTTTTCGGGGTTTTCCCCTATACCTTCAACATGGGTGTGTTGGAGGTATAGGAGGAAAAGTGAAGGGGGGATGTGTGACAAATTATTTTTGTCGTGGACAAAGGGCAGCGGCACTTCCAATAAACTGGCCGCTGTCCCTTCGACTCCACGGGAGATTTTTATGGGATGCAGCTGCAGTCATGGAATGTTTATGGCATGCAGCTGCATCCTGTTTATGGGTTAATTTTTGGACTTTTGACCAATGCTTTCGTATGATATTTAGTTCAGCATTAACATTTCTGGAGTAAATAACTCTTCCTGCTGTTGGAAAATATTTTCAAAAATTATTCTTGTATCAATATTCAATAAAAAAAACTTGTCTCATTGCTGTATTTTGTCTATTTTTTTCAAAAACAAAAGCTTTTTGAAAAGTAAAGGTTAGTACATTGTTTGTGAAGTAAATGTTAATTGTGAAACGCGGACCTTTGGGAACTGTCGTCGTTCTTAAAAATAATTAACTTTGTTGTTGAAGAAAACAGTTGCTGATTGTGTGTGCGTGTGTCTGTGTGCTCTGTGAAACAAACATTACTTTGATGAAACTTAATATGGTACGGCTCTAATTATTAATTTTGCTTCCCGGCATATTTTATTTTATTCTTGTAAATGCTTTTTATTTGTTGTTTCTGCGAGATCCGACATTTGTAATGACGGATCTCAATGCCGATCATTTGTAATGACCGGCAGTTTGATTCAGCATTGGAATGCCGAGTCAGGACATTGTTTTCTTCTTTTGCTGTCGTTTCTTTTTGGGGGTTGGGGAGTCAGGCTTGATTGATACCATGCTGTCGTAAAATATAAATAAGTAGAGCTTACTTCTACACTGCGTGTTTTTAGCAACAATAACTTCTTGTTGAAAGACGGGTGATACATTTTAGCATTCCATGACTTCGAATCTCTAGCAGTCAAGTGGTAGGTGTGAAAATATTTTTGAAAATGATTTTAATTGTAGTGTATTGAAGCCGCCCCTTAATTATTTTAATCCTCAGGAGTGGGGCTGAGAGCCAAAGGAGGGAATTAAAATAATTATGAAACTTCGTATAAGTAAGTTAATATTATTTCCAGTGCATTTTAGAGCTGATGCCAATGAGTAATGTAATGTACATGAAGAAGGAAATAATTGTAAGCGTATCATTTATTCAAAATCATTTGACATGACAGCTAACCGTAAATCGCAACAATAATAATATAGTATAAATTCAATGGCAGATAATTCCAACACTTGCAAAAGGTATTGTAACGTTGTAGCCAGTACACAATACTGCCGGACTTACATTAACATAACTGACAGTCTTGTACAATTAGGTTTTTCAAATACATATGCTATACTCTCATTTCTTTCGCCGCATATTCAAAAGCAATTATTTTAACACATTACCAATATATTTATATATAATATATAATTATTATAATTATATACATATATGTAAGTATATAGGATTTTACACCGAGCCTTCCCTCCATGCTCTTGTGTTCTTCCGAGGAATTATTACAGAGACAAAAGTCATAATAATAATTAAAATATGTTTCTCCCATACTAAAATTATTACCTCATCTTTTCTGCCTCCACATCAACGCAAGGTCGAATAAACACCATTAAAAAAACTCAAGTGGAATTTATTCTGAGGCAAAACAGATTACTTACATACAATACAGTTTGTTGAGAAATGGGAAACCTGGAACTATTTTTCACACAATTAGACTGTTAGACTCACACCAGTGGACATATTTATGAGAGTTGTGATTCCCTTGCGTACAATAAGAAATCAAAAGTTGACATTTTCATACACATATATGAACATTTACCCGCAACGCTGTGTTGTTCGGATTTTACCCAACAACACACACCCATTCGCAAAATTATTTGTTATAAGGCCTGACGCTCATGCTGTGGGATCCTCTCGCCCAGTTTGTGCTCCAATCTGGGTCGAAAGGCCATGTCCATAAATTAAAAGCTAACCCTTAAATACTTGTCATGAATCCTGGGGAAGTTCACCTTATAATTCTGTATGAAACTTTACAAAAAAACATAATGTCTTAAGGACGGGCTACTATACTCAATGCAAGTGTGTCTGCAGCAATGGTCATTGCTCAAATCCTACAAACGGAATTATTTTCATACAAAAATTAAATAAATTTATGTCTCGGCTCAAAAACACTATAGGATACAAGCCTCTTCATTAGAAATTCATATAATTTTTGTTACCTGTCTACTCACACATTTTGTGATCAAGGAAAGTCCTCCGTTATTTGTACACAAAAATTGATCAAGTTATTTAATATGGTAGGGAAATCATACTGGGTCTTTAAATTCTACTACATGATAGAATAAAATAAGGAAACTGTTTCTACAAGAATCCCTCCTTTGACTGTAACAGATACACATATGTCTTTTTTGGAAGTAGGACATTATATGCAGTTGGAGACTTTTAGTTACCTTGTCTTAGAGCAATCATATCTGACAATGCCCTAGGAACTTACAATATGTAGATACAGTCATCCTCACAGAATCATATCTCGTTCCATACCCGAGCAGATTTACACACATGAAACAATCACATCAACTCCTTTATTGGATTCTCTATTTGGAATTTCCAAAGGCATTGTGAAAAGTTTGTCATAACTGAGAGTTACAATGATTCAAAATCCCATTGCTTTCCATCAAAGATGCTAAACTGATTTTGCCTATCCTACAACCTACCTATACATTCAGTTTTGAAGGGGCCTTCCTTCTTCCCTATTTGTGCAATTGCTAGGCCAGTAGTAGTAGTTTACCATGAATCAACCGAGTATTTATCGATTTTTTGGTTGATTCATGGTTAACGTGGGGAATGATGGGATAGCGTGTGTGTGCGAAAAGAGAGGGATGAAGCTCCCGATGGTGTACACATGCATGCATGCGTCACACGTGCATTCTCGCACCCTTCCCTAACGTACTTTTTTGCACTTGTCCAATAAGACAATGGTGCATATATGTACATATGCACATACATATAATGCATGTATGTCTCAGACACGTATCCTCGTCGCGGCACCCTTCCCTAACGTATTTCATACGTTAGGGATGAGCTTGTTATCGTACAAAGGACTTGTTCCAGTTCGTTTTTCTCGAATGGCGTGACATTGCTCTTGTTAATTAGGAATTGATACAAATTAATAATTTGTGAAAAAACGGAATATTTACACGTTTGAAATAAGCGTACAGTGTGCAGAAAAATTTTGCGCATCTATTGATATAAGAGTCAAGTGGAGGAAAATTCGGATTTTGTTTTTTTTCGAGTTTAAAGTTGTGTATAGGTAAATAGTGACTGGGAAAAAATATAGGAAAATTGATTGAAAGATGGGATAATTTGTTGGAGAAAGGCCATTGGTCAAAATTATTAAAGTGATTTTACAAGTGTTGTTACAATTGTGTGTATGTACCTTACGTGTGTAAGTATACGTAAACAAAGCAACTTTTTCTCAAAACTTGCGGCGCCCGCCAGCCCGCCCAGGACTTTAAAATTGGAACTTTGTGAATTGGATCGAGTTTAGATTGGTAAGGTAGTATTTTTGTATGCATTAATTATAATTAAATCGATAAAATACGTATTTTAGTAAAATTGGGAATTTTCTGGTTTGTCGACTAGTGAGTAGGCCCGCTTTTACGGCCTTGAGTATAAACTTTAAAAATTTGGTAGGGTGCTTTTAATATACAGCATTTCCATCGGGCACGTGTCACTGCCACCCTACCCGGGTGATTTCATGTCAACCCGAATTTCTTAGAACCGATTTTTCTCCAATGTGTCTTATGTCAAATCCTTGTATTAATTAGCAATAGGGGTGGAATATTCGTGTGGCCCGTCACCGCGGGCCTTATGTATTCTTTAAAAAAAATCAAATTAATTCAATTTCCGAATGAGGGTTAAATATTGCATCCAGTGGGTATATATTATTGTCGTTGTTGACCTACCCGGGTGATTTCATGTCAACCCGAATTTCTTAGACCCGATTTTTCCCCAATGTGTTTTATGTCAAATGCTTGTATGAATTAGCAATAGGGGTGGAATTATTATGTGGCCCGTCACCGCGGGCTCTATGTATTCTTTAAAAAAAATTCAAGTTAATTCAATTTCCGAATGAGGGTTAAATATTGCATCCATTGGGTATATATTATTGACACTGTTGACCTACCCGGGTGATTTCATGTTAATCCGAATTTCTCAGACCCGATTTTTCCCTAATGTGTTTTATGTCAAATGCTTGCATTAATTAGCAATAGGGGTGGAATTATCGTGTGGCCCATCACCGCGGGCTTTATGTATTCTTTTAAAAAAATCAAATTAATTCAATTTCCGAATGAGGGTTAAATATTATATATGCATTCATGCATATGCACTGGTTATTGACACCCCTGACCACTGAGATTAATTTGGTTCTAATTTTGTCTTTGATCAGCATGAAATTGAATGTAATCCCGAAATTAAGGCTTGGGTAGGTCCAACATCCTATAGAGTCTCTGGATGTCTCAAATCCACATTTAATATTGAACCCATGTCGTTTGTCCTAACATACCTTGTCCAATCAATATTTTCGAATTCACTATTTATTCTTGTTCATTTTCGTTTAGAGTTAAACAATGGCGGACCCCAACAAGCGTGTAAGTGCAGGTCCAAGCAGACTTTTCAAAGCAACAACCCAGACAACGTCCCGCAGACGTGACACTAGAGGAGTCAACCAAAGGCCCGGTAAGGGTGTGGATACCGGAAAAAGGTATACATGAATATATTTATAATCTCATAAATTCTACTCTTGCATTCTTTCTAATCTTTACTATCCTATTTCTTTGTCAAAATACATCATGCCAGTAACACTAGCATCTAGTACATAGATCATATTCATACCCACATAAACAAGACGTCGAACCCTGTAGTAATATTAGTAGTAGTAGTACAAAGATGCTGGGTCACCACTCGGTGCAAATAATAATAGTAGTAGTAGTAGTAGTAGTAGTAGTAGTAGTAGTAGTAGTAGTAGTAGAAAGACGCTGGGTCACAACTCGGTGCAAATAGTAGTAGTAGTAGTAGTAGTAGTAGTAGAAAGACGCCGGGTCACCAGTCGGTGCAAATAGTAGTAGTAGAAAGACGCTGGGTCACCACTCGGTGCAAATAGTAATAGTAGTAGCAGTAGTAGTAAGACGCTGGGTCACCACTCGGTGCAAATAGTAATAGTAGTAGTAGTAATAGAAAGACGCTGGGTCGCCACTCGGTGCAAATAGTAGTAGTAGAAAGACGCTGGGTCACCACTCGGTGCAAATAGTAATAGTAGTAGTAGTAGAAAGACGCTGGGTCACCACTCGGTGCAAATAGTAATAGTAGTAGTAGTAGTAATAGAAAGACGCTGGGTCACCACTCGGTGCAAATAGTAATAGTAATAGAGGTAGTAGTAGTAGTGGCAAGACGCTGGGTTCCCACTCGGTGCGTGTAGTAGTAGTAGTAGTGCATTAAACCATACGGTCCTCACTCGGTGGAAATTAAATCACAAATATATCGACGAGCATAATGCTTTCAAGAAAAATGTTTAATCGCATATGGAAACATTTGTCAAGTATAAAACTCGAATGCAAATAAAAATTGTAAGTAGAACGATGTGGAAAGTCGAGGGTGAGAAAAAATATGGAGAGTCATAATGAAACCGTAAAAGCAATTGAATCCAGATATTTACAGGATTCATCTGCATCCGAATTTATGATTAGTATTATTCGGGCTTTATTGAAAAAAATGTCTATTGGCAAGGGGGAAGGCGGTGAGGCGACAAACTCGCAGGGTGATGAATGGAAGGGTGAGTTAATCAATACTTGAAAGCTATGAACCCTGCGTGAACCCCCTTTTGTATTTTCAGCAATCTGTATATGCCTCATATTCATTGCTGTACTCAAGCTCCTGGACTTTGTGTTCAAGAACTACTTCAAGCTCAGACAAGTTCGACTAGCACAACTCGGCGAAACCCCATCCCATCAACATGGATAATGGCGAATCTACCGTTAAACCATCTGCGATTAAAACAGGCAATAAAAATACCGTAAGTTTATATTTTACACATACATTACTACATGCATTATGAGAGCTTGGTATTTTCGATACGCTACAATTATAAAATACTCATTCCAGATTTTTAGATGCCCACAAGGCCAATGTCCTTATTATTGTCGAAGTAAACAATATTTTCAGTCTCACATTGAGATTCAGCACTACTGTATGGACTGTGGGCTGTACTTTCATAGTAGAGCAAGTCACACCTGCAGGATGCCTGGCGCAAGATTGGGACATGTGGACGCAAATTCCAACCTGGATTTGAGTCATTTCCATGAGCTGTCTCGCAGCCATGGTGGAACTGTTTTAATGTACAAGTACAATAAATCCATCTTCATCCTAGACATTGAGACAGTATTCACAGAACTTAATAGTATCGTGACAACGTTTCTGGAACAACTATTTACCATTCATGGTCATTTAAAATTGGAAGTATCAATGGGAATAGAAATGGAAAAGGAAATAAATGACAATGATGGAAATGTTGCGAAAACATCTGCAATTATTTACTTCAAGTCCAACCATTACGAACTTTTGCAGCAATCTCAAATCTCAGAAATCCTTTTGGCTACTGCATCGGATATAACCGAAAAAAAGAACACCTTTATCAGCAATGGATCGGGCTGGAAAATTAAATCAATCAAGTCATTTGAGATTAAAATTGGTGAAATTAGAGTTTTACACCAAGCAGGAGGAGGATATTTACCTATGCCACTGATGGGGAAGAAGGGTTACATCAACTTTAAAAACAATAATGACATGTGTTTTCTGTATTGTGTTGCCGCTGCTCTCTTTAAAAATGAAGAACCATCAACATCAAGAGAATCATTTAAGCGTTGGGAAAAATATTTTCATCGCTTTGACATGTCCAATGTTAATTGTCCTGTTGAAGTCGGCACGGACCTTTGTAAATTTGAGGAAAACAACACCATTGGAATTAATGTTCTGACACATAAAGCCGGACAAGTGATTGTACTCAGAAAAGCCTCGAGTAAGTTTCTTCAACGAGTCACACTTTTTCTGATTGAGAAAAAAGACGGCGTTGGTTCAACAAAGTTTCATTATGTGTTGGTTACAAACCTTGATATGTTTCTACGCGACAATAGGACATACCATAGGTATCACTGTGACATATGTTTCGATAGCTTCATGACGGTAAAAACCAGAGTTGAACATCAACAAACTTGTGGAAACAAAACCATCAAGGAGAAACTGCCCAAGGATCATGAACGGATTGAATTTAAAAGAATGGAGTTGACAATAAGCTACCCATACATTCTGTACTGGGACTTTGAATGTTATTCAGCAACTTCCGATATCCGTAAGGGCGAGTCAACAAGAATAAACTCGGAATACCAGCCTTGCAGCTACTCTCTCTGTCTTGTCTACCACGACGGAGTGAAATCAATCGTCAAAGCTTTTGAATACTATGATGGGCCCAATCCAGTTGACCATTTTTTCCAGCGCGTGTTTTTTCACGCTCAAAATGTACTCTCACAGATTAGAAGTACAAATAACTTTATCCAGCCCACAAGAGAGGAACTTGACAAACATGAAAAAGCGTCCCATTGTGAATTTTGCGGTCTTAAGTTTACTTTGGAAGATAGAAATGGGGACGGGATGAAAAAGGTGATTTGATGACTGTGTCAGTCATGCAATTTGAAAATTAAATACAAGAATGAACTGGTATGCGTTGCCCATAATTTTAGTGGGTTCGATTCACATTTTCTTCTCCAGAACCTAGAGTCGGATTTATTTGATACAAGTCAAGTAAATGTAATTACAAAAGGAAGTGAAAAAATCGTGCAAGTGGAAATTACTGCCAAGGATATGCTGATTCCGTCAATACGTCGAACATATAGCAAGAATGAATCCAAGAGATTTTGCGGGAATCGTAAAGTAAAGGTTCGATTCATCGACAGCTGCCAATTCCTGCCTAACAGCCTGGATGAGTTGGCAACTGCGCTCAAGAATGAGAAATCGGCTAGTAACCAAATGATTTTTCAAGGATTCCCGTATATATTCCCAAACCAGCAAAATTATGAATCCATACACCTCCTGACCGAAAAATTGACCTACCCTTACTCTTACTTGTCAAACTCACGGGTTCTTGAAGATGGATATCCAATACCACCTAGGGAAATGTTTTACAATGAGCTAAAACGCGAAGCTCCTACAGACAGGGATTGGGAAACTGTTCAAAGGGTTATTACCGAATTCGGTATAAAGGACTTTCGAGAGTTTACTCGTGTCTATACAATGGTTGACACAATACTCCTCTCAATGGTATTTGAAAACTTTAGAACGCAATGTAAAAGCACCTACGGATTAGAACCAGCTTACATGTGTACAACAAGTGGATTCGCATGGCAGTGCTTTTTACATTTTACCAAAGCCAAAATTGACTATGTTCGGGATACAAAAATGTTAAATCTTATTAAAGAGGGAGTACGAGGGGGAACTTCGTTTTGCACACAGAAAATCAATACAGCCAACAATGAGAATAGCCCACATGGCTTTGATCCTATGAAAGAGAGGACTCATTTACTATACTTGGACGTAGTGAGCCTCTACGCGACAGCAATGTTGGACAAGTTTCCACAGGGCGATTATGAATGGGTGGAAAACCCAGAATTGGAAAATATTGATTGGACAAGCTATGATGGGAAAAACGATATAGGTTACATACTAAAGGTAGATTTAGGGTATCCAGAGACCCTACAGGATGCTACTGTAGACCTACCTCTCGCGCCAGAGAAGGTGGTGGTGAAAGTTACGGAACTTTCTCAAGAGCAGCAACAAGACATACGTGACATGAAAATGGGGAAAAGTTTTACGGGCGCTCCACGACTTTTACTGCACTGTGGAGAGCGGAAAGACTATGTGTTACACTACAAAGCCCTTCGCTACTACCTGCAAATGGGCATGACTTTAAAAAAAATAATTTGTGGTTTTAAATTTTGCGAAAAGCCATATTTTCGGGACTACATTCAATTTAATATCGACCAGAGAAAGGTTGCAAAAAGTGAATCCCAGAGGTCACTGCTGAAGCTCATGAATAATGGGATTTATGGGAAGAGTCTGCAGGCAAACAAGAACAACTTAATTGTAAAATTCTGCTCCTCATCTCAGCAGGCTCGGAAATTAATTTCCATGAATAGATGTGCAGACTTTATTCCCATCACGGAAACACTGAGTATGGTTATGCTAACACCGCTCACTGTTAAACTGGACAAACCGACCATAACAGGAATGACTGTGCTAGACTTGGCCAAAGTCATTTTCTATACCAACTACTATCAACGTCTCAAGCCTATTTTCGGTGATCGGATCACAAACCTGTATGTCGACACTGACTCATCTCTGAGTATTATCAGAGACCCGCACAACACATTTTGGAACGATATAGTTGCTAGCCGTCAGTTTTTTGACTTTTCAAAAATTCCCACCACACATGGCATTTTCCAAAAATATAACCATATTCCGGACCTACGGAATGAAAACAAGGGTGTATCCGGTCTGTGGAAAATCGAGAGTATGGACATTGCAGAGCTTGTTACGATAAAATCCAAGCAGTACTCCATATTATACTTTAATATGGTCGAGGAGAAAAAATCAAAAGGCGTCCCATCCTCAAATTTGAAAACGTTTAGCCATGAGCAGTACAAGAAAATTATTCTGGATAAAAGACAGCAGACATTTAATGTAAATATGATTCGTAGCTTTAAGCACAAGGTGTATAATTTAACAGTTGCAAAAGTAGGATTTCACTGTGTGGATATATACAGAGTTTATCCCATCCCCACAGATATAAACTTTTCCCTTCCCCTAGGACACCACCGTTTAAGTATGTATATGCAATAAATAAAATGTCAAATAAAAAAAAACATGTAAATATTGTATAAACAAATGTGATCATGTTCTTATTCGCCATATAATCACGTACACGCATAATACAGTCCAATAGTTTTTTTATTGCATTAAATATTTGTAAACCTTATAATTTGATCTAACTACACATGTTTGTATTTTCTGACTACGAATACTATGAGAATTACATTTATGCACATTATTAAGAAAACGTTTAACCAGTCTATCATTACTCTTAAGAGTAGGACCAAACTTATCAAGCATATCTATAGCTTATACCTATAGAACGACAGTATACAAAATATATACAATATTGTCCGCATACACTCGACATTGAGCTTTGCAACGCTCGACAATTTTCCCCGACAACTACTTGCTGGGGTGGATCTACATATTCATACAATTGCACTGGTATCCCATAACTGTCAAAGTATTCTACTCGATACTTGTCGAGAATATACCAGGCAATCCAATGCCATCCAGGCCCGCTACTTTTATCCGTATTCTGGATAACTACATAGGGATATGTCGTGGGCTCCCCCACAACATCTTTCCAATTATCAGCAGAGCAAATGTAGTAGGGTATATCTCTTAGAAGAGCTGTCAAGGCTTCGTGGATGGACCAAGTGTCCATACTCAGTGATCCAAAATCACACCCCTTTCTTTAGTCACCTCAAGTATCGACTGTTGGAGGCAGAAAATCACAACGTTGATATTCGCAGCAAGTGCTTCCTTGAACCGCATGGATATCTTGATCTGACCACGTCTATTGACACTCAATGAATTGCCCGAATTTGGCAAAAGTTCAATGGCCGTCAAAACATTTCCTGCAAGACCAAAAGTTTTAAAAATAACAGTTGAAAACGTTTTTAAAAATTTTGATCTTACCATTTGAATAGTTGTCCCTGTGAATTCCATTGCCTAGTAAGGTATTTGCAGCAGTTCGTTCAAGTGTCCTCAAGCCCAGCAAAAACGAGTCTGACCCGGTAAATTTTCCCGCAGTACTTGTCTTTTGCTTGAAACTAAATGGAATCTGACGGTATTCGACGCTGTCTCCGTTCCATGAAATGGCCAGCTCCGACAGGTTTTGATCCGTAAAGTTGTAGGCCGACTTGCTTAGTTTCCCATTGAAAGCATCACTTTCAACAAAACCAAGCACCATGATTCGCGGAATCTTCCCAATCATGACAGACTCGCTCGTAGCCTGAGCTAGTCCCTTTGCTACCGAAAATGTCTTTATTTCCATTTCGGTTATAGGGTACTTGAACGTCTTTCCAGCCGCAAGACCTTGTTTATGCATTTCAATGATGGGTTTTAAAATCACCTTTTTCCCAGCATAAAACACAGCATCGGTAATTTCCACCTTATAGGGACATCCATTGAACCCGGCCTTTGTATCCGACTCGCATGTTAGACAGTTTTCAGGGTTGTTTCGACGCAACACAATCCGTATCTCTGTTCCCGAGGGCAGGTATTTGGGCTGTGTAAAAATACTACCCAAAACTTGCCCAATCATCGAGAACGGGGTCGACTCTTTACTCATGTCATATCTCTGCTTCCATCCAGCATCCGTTTCTTTAAACACACCATGAACCCGCTCTGGATACCATAATTCATTCTTCAACTTGCCGTCCTTTTCTATAGGACTTGAACTGAGTAAACGTTGCATATATGACATCCATGGGTAAAAGTTTGACGTATCTTGAACCAGCTGACCATTAATGTATAGCTCCAAGTTGGACCACATGCACTGAAAAAATAAATTGCATGGAGCGACCTTGTCCGCTGCAATGCACACACTTCCGTCCTGCTGTAGAATTCTGCATGTAAGTGCAAGGAAGCAGTCGGAAGGATCAAGGTATCCGCTTGTATCGGTTACAATTTGAAATTCAAGAGGGTTGAATCCCTCCCTCACTGATACAACTGGATAGCATTAAATGTAGTCGCTACTGAGCTGAGTAGTTACGTCAGTTGGTGGTAAATCAAATATTGCCACCTCACTGCGGACTGTTTGCTGCGATCCTTCATACACGGTCGGGTCATTCTCAAACACATTATTAATGTCCATGGCTACTATTTTGCACAACGACGTCCGCCTTTCCTACCCTTTCGCTTTCTTCCGCCTACTTGCACGCGTCCTATTCTCTTCAACTTTTTTCCTGTCTTACGCTTACCACCACGTCTCCTTGCTCCACCAACTTGTACAGACTTTCTAGATTTTCGTTTCCTTCTTACTCTACCACCACCACCACTCTGCTCCTTTCTCTTGTTATTCACAGATTTTAAAGGAATGAGGTAGGAAGATGCTTCTGGATTGAGACCACCTGAATCCATTGAACTGATGTTTCTCGGTCCACTTCCAGTTTGGTTCTGAGAACTGGACTCTAGTGTGCATCCATTATCATCACACTTTACTTGTCTCATTGCTTGGGTCGAAAGTGTAGGTTGACTCCAACAGACGAATTTCCAAAACTCAATTCTGATAGAGATTCGTCTGTAAACTTGATACCAATCGAATTGACCTCCTCTCCCTCGAGCGGTACATATCGTACTGGATTGAAGATGTGCTCAACTTCATTATTATAATCATGACTGAGCTTGGTCTCCATCAAAAGAGGAACACATTGATTTTCATAAGTTTGGTTTTGAACGAGGTTGGGTGCTAAAATCAGCATTCGATTAGCCATACCGGGTAACGGGCGGGGCACTGGTGGCTTCAAGTCCTCATATTCAATCTCCTCTTCCTCTTCAACCAGTTCTCTTCTTGCTGGAAACTTGCTTTCACTTTTAAAAACTGAAGTGTTTGGTATTCCAAAGTATGTGCATAAAAGATCCGGAAGCCGAATTTCAACGTCAGTCGAAAGCTGTCCGACACCAATTTCCCCCTGGTTGTACGAGAATTGAATGGCGGTAATTTGTGGTAGATACTTTGAAAATGTCATGTTTAATTCAGCCAAAACAACAGGTAGAGTCATTGACTCTGGCTATGCCATTGAAATAAAATTATCCCAGAGACTTCGAACTCTGAAAAAGAGTACTTCGTTTTCATCAAGCTTATTAAATTCTTCAATGTTGGCTGGTTGTGTGGACACGTAGATTTGATCAGAGAAAAATGTGTCTTGTGTAAACCCCAATATTTTGCATATTTTGGCCGGAAATGTAATATGATCGGCGGGGGACTGTCTATTCGTTGTAAGCAACAGCGTGCATTTATTTTCAGTGTCCCAGACAAATCCGACTTCTATCCCCTCGGGCAAAAACATTGCCCTTATTCTCATAAAGAATATTTTAAAGTCTTTATCTTCGTCACGCGAAATTGTAAAAAGTTCGGTATTCTGCTTCCGAACACTAATAATGTTTTTAAAGTATTTAAAATGCATAACGTCCATTTTAAACTTTGTGTTTAACGGAACGTCTTTCCATTCTTGGTTTTTCACACTCCTTTCCGCACTCCAACGTCCATTCACAAACATTCGATTACCAAAACCGAGAAAAGCTGCCATTTCATTTGACATTACAATTACAGAGTGTGGGGCAGGGAGTTTGGATATTTGCAAAGTGTAAGCTACTGCATCATCAGTCACATATCGCATCATTAATAACGAATTTGTTCTTGGTCCGATAAGGCTGTTATACTTTGTGACAACTTGACCAACGGTCTTCATGTCGGCTGTTTTTGACATTTCAAAACTAGACACCTCTGGAGGAATATATCCCGGATATAGAGGTGGTATAGGTGTAGCGGATGCATGTATGGGTATAGCACGTCTAAGCACACGTTTTCGTTGACGGGTCGATCTGAGTTGGCGAGACTGCTCTTCACTCCTTGCTTCCGCCAGTCCCGGCACCATTGATTTCGAGGGAGTATACCTCAAAGATAATAATCCGCACTCATATCGACCACGAGGGCAAGTTAGTGGGGAAGATAACTGATAATGTATCCCAGTCTGGCCAGGCTGGCCTGCATTTGAAATGCAGACGTAGTGGTCGGTTTCGTGTTCATAATGTGCAAACCTGGCATTCCTTCTTCTATACATGTTGATCTTTTGCAGACAACGGCCAAAATGAATCACTAGAGTCCGAGTGTTGCGTATAAATGCCCTTTCTATTTACTGCTTACAACAAGATTGAGTTCTTGTTCGTAAAAGGACGAATTTATCGGTTCGTCATTCAAATCAACGAGCTTGAATGTGTACGGCAACGTGTTTACCACTTTGACAATCTTGAACATTTCCTTGGACCAGTTTTCACTGTATCCTTTAGCAAACAGTAGCTTGGCTTTCGATATACGTACTATATCTCCAACTTTAAATTTGGGATCTGCACGAGAGGCGTTTACATTCTTTAAAAAGTCTTTGTACATGTATTCCCACACAGCATGTGCATTTCTCTTGTTGACTTGGTTAGGGGTACGCCCAATGGTCCTGTGGATTGTATTATTATAGCTGGACACAAAGTCTTGAAGGACGTCTTCTAGACGTTTCGTCTTGTTATACGTTAGATACCGTTGTATTTTCGAATACAGGGTTCGTATAAATCTTTCGGCAATGGAAGCTTTCATTGTCGAGCTCACATGATATAATTGAACATCCCGCTCCTTGAGGAATTTTCCAAATGGAGCAGAGGTGAATTCAGTTCCCCTGTCTGTAAACAAGTAAACAGGGAATACCCCAGCCTCCTGAAACACATTTGTGAATGCTGGAATTATTGACTCTGAACTCTTGTCCTTTAAGAGCCGACAATATGCCTTCTTCAAAAGAGCATCCACAACAACCAGTATGTACTTAAACCCTCGGTTGTGCCAGGAAACATTTTGAATGTCCTTTAAATCACTCACAAAAATTTCGTTTATAAAGTTGACCATCACTTTTCTCCGGGGAAACCGTTTCCGAACAGGTTTATGTAGAGAAAAAGCTTCCAGCGCCCGCAAGCTTTTTGCAACAACGTCCTTGTCCTTGAACTCTGGTCTGTTCCGGAGGAATCCTAATAGACCAGAGTAAGCTCCTGCCAGACGATGATTAACGTATGTTTTTCTTGTTTCGTCCATATTTGACGACCTTGTTCTTCTTCTTCCTTCCTTTACCCCCAACCTGTCGTCGTGGAGCACGCAATTTCCTATCTGACACGATTACGGGCTTTCTCGCTCTTTTCTTTCTCACCTGCCCGACTTTACTAGTGCTTTCGCTAAAAGTAGTGGGCTGAGAGTCTGCATTCAAATTTGCATGTTTCTCATTTTCTTCGGCCTTGTTCTCCAACTCTTCAAACGTCTTCCAATCAGGATTGAATAGTGCATTATTTTTAAGCGTCCAGCACATGCAGCATTTACAAAGCCTTGATTTGGACTTTTGCACCTTTTTTTTATTCTCCACAATGTCATTGTCTTTGTGAGATTCTATTGGAGTATCTGTCGTAGTAACTGGTACAGGCTCTGCAGTTACCGCGGGTAATGAAGGCTCGTTTTCGGGTACTATAGACTGGTCCGGCTCATTGATGCCTTTCTCATGCTTTTGTAAAAGCGGCATCAATTTTTCGTAAAGTTTGGAATCAATGACCTTTAGTACTTGAGCCATTACTCATAGTAGTTTAGCAGAAGAATTAGTTCCTGCTCTAAAATCGAGTGCACAACAGTACATACAATCTTGTGAAGAAAGTCTGCTTGCTTTTTTGTAATGATCTTTCTATGACAGACACGTTTCAACTCGTTGACAGTCTGACGTTTTAGAAATAAACTTGTAATTTTTTCCAAATTCGGTAAAAGTTCGTGTATGCACTTGTACTGGTTGTCAGTACAACTTGATACAACTTTCTTGCTCTTTGACCTTTTGGACAATGCAAACCCGTGTAGAAAATCAATCTCTTTTTCTAGACGGACTTTCATTTCGGTGCATACACTTGACAGTCTGGTGTGGGGAAAATGTCCGAACGACACCAGTATTTATATGTCTTATGTTTAGGGTGAAGATCTATGATCAACTTACCCCATTCCCGATCTGTGACAGCCTTTTTGTAGGCGTCAACAAGAAAGGCAGTTTCACCTGGACATATTTGTTTGGCAATAGACATTATCACCGACCTGTCCCGGGGAAAATCATAAATACACATCCACTGTGTGTTTAAATTTATTTGCCTAAAGCCCGGAGCGTATACAGACTGTAATATTAGAATCACAGTTATTGCTCGGTGGTGGGCATGTTTAATAAAGTATCGTGTTATCAGCTCATTGAATTTCCCTTTACCGAGCTCATCTTGATAGTCGTCAATAACAAGCAGACAGTTGGAAGATGCAAGTTCGTCAATTTCCTCCAGCTTGTTTGTAAATATGACTCGACTATCTTGTTGTTGTAGAGTAAAAAAGTCGGCTTGGAAATCCGAGTAAACGTATACGACTCTTTTTAACGGGGGGTCGAATAACTTTCGCCGTTGTCTTATCATATCCAGGACCATTTGGGTTTTGCCCGACATGGAAGGTCCGCATATAAGGCACGTTGCAGGCGTGGGAATACTACAGGAAATGTCTCCCATCGTCATCATCTCTGTGCAAAGCGATTAAGATAACTGATTAATGGAATTAAAAACATGTCATTTAATACTTTAAACAAAAGTGTCCCATGGACACTCATTGTGGGACCCGATCGATGAAAATAATTTTATTCATCTTTTTACTCTCGATCGGAAAGTTGCGTGTTCCTACTAAGGATTATTTTTTAATTTTGATTTTCAACGGTTCAAATTAGCCTGGGACAATGAAGCCGGGACTGGGTAAGATATACAGATATTCATTTTGATTTTTATTTCCCTGCTGTCTGTGATTGATTGAGAAATTGCGTGTCAAGTATATCAGTGCGGGGATCATACCTTTAAAAATATTTTTTTTCAACAGCCTGCTTCCAGCCAGAGGGATGTCGGGCTTGTCTGCTCCAAGGCAAGTACTATGTGGAGACAGAGTCCAGGATTTTCTGTTGCATTACGCATCCCCGGAAGCTGGACGTGAACATTATTGATCTGTTCACCAACCCGGATGACTGTCCCGATGAAGAGATTGTTCCCGAACCGCTTTTTTTAGCAATTTTGGAAGGTATGTCTTGAATACTAATGAGCATTTAATGCGTGTATGTTGATGTGGTGTGTAGATTGTAAAAAAATACGATCGTGAAATTGTGTCATGTTTATGCATTTGTAGGCTCGTTCGGGGTTCTTGTGTTACTCGTGGTGCTCGGACTGGTCATCTATTGCTGTATAATGAGGAAGAGAAGACAGATGCAAAGGCGGGATCCAGAGCTGATCCCAATGCAAGATCTTGGTGGAGGTAGCAACTCCATCGACAGTATGTCGTCCATGGAAGCAGAACTGGACAGGGCTCAAGCCATCATTGATGCTGTCCGTGGACCTAGAAGTGATGGAGTCTATCAACTTTCCACCACCACCGCCACCACTTCCAGCATTTACTAAAGCATAAAACGTGTTGATGTTGAAATGTTGCTTTTAACCGAATAAAACGACCATCTGGGCCCGAGAAAAAAAATATTTCCCTTTTAGTTATGCACTTGATATTTGCATCACGTTCGAAGGTAGAAGCATTCAATAATTGCATATTGTTGTTGTTGGTAAAAGTATTTTTCTCTCTGTCAAATCAGTCGTATTTTTATTGTCATACAGTGCACACGATATAAATTTCATTATTTCAAAAGCATTGAAAACGTTTTCTTCAGTCATGGATAGGTCGTGCTAAATTTGCTTTCAAAGTTTGAAAAACGCACCAACTTGCCGGAACATTGTCTGGCCTTTAAAATCAAATGTGTTACATGGTCAAGGCCATTCGTACTGGAATCTGATTGACGAGTTCAATACGACCGGGATTCGGGCTTGGAGACATTACTCCTGGGTGAGCATTGCCAAGAACCGTCCCTTGTCGGATATTTCGTACTTTGGATGTGACCATGGGTGGCACCTGAGCTGCCTCCTCATCAGCCTCGAGTCGTTGTTTCTTTCATCAACGCGACTTGAAAACAAGGACTTTACTGTGTTTTGTGACACATGCTTTGCGACGTGCCGATGGTTTTACGAGTTGGAACCTCACATTGAGGAATTGTACACCCTGGACGATGTTGTCCTTGCAAAAAGTAAGTGTTTAGTAAATACGTTTATAAAATCATTTCGAATAGTCAATTGATTGAAAATAATTTTTCATTTCTATTTTTATTGCAGTTCCGACTAATGGGGAGAAAATGTTCCCCAACGACTACAGTCGTGAAGTATTTGAGAAGCTATATAAGCGTCCGTCCGTCAGCAACTGGTGGACCGAAACCGGTGGACTGTATCCGCCAACATCGCCCGTGGTACGGTTTCAAACTCAACCGGCATCTCCGACCTCGGAGGTGAGCGAGTGGAACAACTCCTTTGACAGACGACCGTCTACGGATCGGGAAGAGCAGCCTGGTCGGTCTGACCTGCATTACGACTTGGATTTACGGAACTGGAATGGCGCTAGCAGCTCCAATGGAAGAAGACATCAGCCCGGGTCGTCTGCTCTGCAGACAGAGCGCATCAACACACCAAGATCTGTTGAAGTTTTAGACCCTGTTTCCCCGGGGGATTTTGACATGGACCTAGTTCGCTAGGTAACATGCTCAATGAAAACTTCATATGATTCATCCAAAACTGATACCATTTCTATTTTCACATAATTTCATAATAACAAAATGTAGTTTTATGCACAACGTTTATTAAAATGTTATTGTACTATTTGTTTAATTAAATGCCATGGTTCTATATAGTTGAATAGATATTACATTGTTTGTCAAATGTTTCCATGTTGTATTTTAATCACATTTTGTATACATTGTAGTGCTTTGAACCCTTATTGTATGCTTTATTGGTATAATATTCATGTAAAACTTTTTGTTTTAACTTCATAATAAATAACCCTACTTGTACGATTGAGTTCTTCACAACACAACTTGCATACAGCATAATGGTAAATGGTATATGCAATTTGCACTGATTAGGACTAGGAGCTAATTCTCTCTTAGCTATTTAACTTTTACGGTTTCATTATGACTCTCCATATTTTTCTCACCTCGACTTTCCGTTTCGTTCTGCTTACAATTTTTATTTGCATTCGAGTTTTATACTTTTTATTTATTATTTGTTTTTTGTTTGTTTGTCTATGTAGACTTGGCATCGATGTCTTTTGGGGAAAGGTATTCAACCAGGACGGTAAAGGAAAACCTTGGACTTGGAAAGAAGTTGCTTGTTCTCCCTTGAGCAATATAACTCTACCCAAATTTACAAGAAATGATCTAAAACTCGAAGAAAATTACATGTCTTTTGATCATGTTATAGAAGTGGGATTTGAGAAAACGAGGAGGAAATGGTTCGAATGTCCAGCCATTTTACTTAACTTGAAATCATTTGATTTTGTCCCGAGTAAGCATAAGAGCTCGCTTAATTCCGAGTTCAAAGACCTAAGGGATTATGAATGGAAGCGATTTGAATTACCGAGACGGTCAGATGAACAACCACTCTCGTTCTTGTATGATGTGAGAGCTGAAAATCACGCAAGGTCATCAAATGGTAGATAAAGTTTTCCTTCTAGTCTAAAGTTTAGTTACTCGTGTAGAATGTATACAGAGAATTTTTATACCCTGTATGATTCTGACTTTATTACAGTTCATAACATACACAACAATATTAAGGGTAGGAAAAGTATATTTTTTCACCCTGCTGAAAAAACTATCCAACATTTGGTAAATACGATTCGAGAATCATATCAGGATCAGCGAATTGTGACGGCTGCTCCGGTGCATACTATTGCCTACTCACCATTCCAAGGAAATCCCGATTACATTCCAGCATTTAACCCCGATCATCTTGATAATGCAATAAAGTATTTGTCGGGAAATGGCGTTCTCGGAGTCACGACACCATGTATGGTGACTCTGAATGCTAACATGATAACTCCTTTTGGATTCAACGAGCAGAGTGAGTTTAGTATGATCCTGGACTGTATGGTATTCCTAGCGCGCGTTCATAGTTATTAATAGTCTCCCACCTTTTAGAACTTGGTGAGCTGGACATTGTCACCCACAACTGGAATGATAAGCACCCGGAGTGGATTCAAAAAATTGTTGTGGTGGTTCCTCCATCGGCATTCGATAATCTTACAAAGGAGTCGCTGATCACCAGGATTGCTAAATTTGAGACCGATCAGCTAAATGCTAATGAATTTAGCGAGTGTCAGAATTACCTAGACAGTCATAGGTTTTTCTTAACGCTCAAAACACTATACATGCTCGACATTGGATTCTTTGTAGGATTCTTAAACGTCGGGGACGCTATAGTAATTCAACCGGGATGTGCAAAATTTACATTTTCCTGCACAATCAATCAGAGCATCGGAATGTGTTATTATTCCAGGGTACTAACCCATCATTCAAGTCCTATTTTTTTTAATTTACTTTCTTTTACTCTATAAACAAAGGCGTAATTTATCTGTGCACAGAAATATGACCAGATTTTGAATCAGCGAGTCGAATGTACAGAAAATTGTGAACAAATGCACGGAGCAGAGAAGGCAAAGTTCAGTATTGATGACTTTACGAGCGCTTTATTCCGACAAAAGAGTACTAAGGACTCTATCAGTCAGCACGTGGTAGCACAGGATGACAGTGATCCGGGTGAGAGTCCTGATGATCATGATAGTCCAAGTTCTGGTAATGATTCTGATAAAGATGGACCAAGTCCGGGTGACAATAGTGGGTTGGGTGATGACGACGTACCCGGATCTGATGTCCCGCATTCAGATGGGAATGGTAATCCGAGACGTGATGTTGTGCAGGATCAGGCCGGTGATGATCCACCATCCGGGCGGTGTAATTACCCGAGACCAGACGATGGGCTATCATCATCCGATGAAACCGATATATTGAATGATGACTGTATTAATGAGCAATTCACTAGCCTTGATGGATCCACCAATACAGATCTGAACTGTTTGACTACTACTACTTTGGGTGATGTCTCGAAATATGTATCGGGAGTGAAAAGACGGAAACATCCGGACAACAAACGTCGAGGGAGAAAGAAGAACAAACAGAATAAAAGGAAGTTAAAAGAACAAAAATTTTGGCATCCTTTCACTTCTTTTCAGGAATCTGGAACATGTATTGCCTTGAGCAAGCAATTGTGTTTCCCATCAAGTACTTTCGTCAGGGCAATATCATCCCATGTGCCTAACACAAATATGGTATATCTAGCAATTCTCTTGAATGTATACTCATGTTTTTTTATAATTAGCAAACAAAAAAAAAATATTTTTTTGTCCATGTGCATTACAAAACTACATATTTACTATTATTATACTAGTGTTAGTATATTTTTAGTTACATGTATTTTTTTTTGTTGTGCACATGGATAAATATATTTTTATTGTTTTTTAATTTTAAAACCACGAGCATGCAATCGAAATAATTGAATCTAATTTCATTACAGGAATGTGATATCAATGTGAATATAAATGATCAATGTAACCACTATTGTATGCGCGCATAAAGAATGTTTTGCTTTGCAGCTCGGATATCGCCAGACTTCATTCTCACAAAACAAATAAAATACTTTTTTTTGTCTATCCACATTACAAATATACATGTATACTATTATTGTATTTTTGTAATGCACACGGACGAAAACATTTTATTTGTTTTCTATTTATAAAACCATAAATACACTCAAAATAATCGTACGTAATTTCCTTACAGCAATGTGAATATAAATGATCAATGTAATCACTATTGTATGCGTGCATAAATGTTTTATTTACAGCATGGATATGGGCAGACCTCATTCCCACCCATAAGCGGAGATAGACCCACATCAAGTTATCCAAATGGAAACTTACTCGCTACTAGCATTCAAGTAATTTTCATTCCCATGAATAATGAATCCTGTGTTTATTAGATCGTTTGTATTATCATTATTATAAGACAACAATTTCTGTTACAGTATAATGTTGGGGAAACACCGATCCAGTTCTTACCTAGGGCTGGAAGTTTGTCTAATCAGTTTGCAGCTGAATGGAACTCGAAACAGATGGAGACAGGTGCCATGCCTCACACATTTGGTCAAATCAATGGACCATATTTGAATAATTATTAATGATTTTTATTACATTCCCTCAATTGACTTGGAAAGTTTTTTTATTCTTTGTTTAAAATGAACAATTATTGTATTTATGGTAACCCACAATTACTCATTCGATACAATTTATAACTTTATAATTGTTTTGTTTTGGTGAAATTAATATTTTTAATTCTAAAAGCATTAAAAAGATAATTCCATGTACAAGCTGAATGGAAATAATTTGCCATGTTTATAATAAAATCCTTACATATAGATACTCCATTATATTGTTTGGTCTCCAAAAAATCTTATAATCTATATAAGCATTGTTTTTGTAATGGTTTCACATTACCTGAAATTTGTTCTTGGGTTTAGTAAATATGTGTACACTCAAAGACATAGTCTACATTAGTGTTTTAAACTTATACTCCTCGTCAACAACGGGTACTGGGATGGGCACGTTTGAGATGCCGTAAGGTCGACCTGACATAAGGGGACACCTGTCTGCATAACCCTTGTGCTCCACCTCTGGGTCATCACCGGGAATCCAGTCACAAAGTGTGACGTTACACCAGTGACAAGAAACAGAGTCATTCCTACCGGTATAGAAGAACCCGAGCTTTGCAAGTTCCATGGGTGAGACGAAATGGCTCGCCCATGGTAAGTTGCCGTATTGATCCCGGTTGAAGAATGATTTGAGTCGGTGGTACTCATATCTTCTCAATTCCATCCGAGGAGCAAAGTCGCTAAAATATATTTTAGAACAGGGTATAAGTTGTTAGTTTTACAATTATTATAACAACAACTTCTTGTACTTACTTATGCTGCTCGGTGTTGAACTGAACAACTTTCCACTTTGAAGCAAAACTTAACGCCTGGAAAGAATCCACCACATCTCCCATCTTGGTGGAGATCTGATCAGCGTTCGTTGTGGTATGTGTAGTTTCCGCCTTGCTTGTAGATGGGATAGGTTCCGTGGACACTTTGACACAATAATAATTAATAAATAATTAAGACTTGACATTATGTTATATGATTACCTTCACTTTCCGATGGCACTTCAATAGGCACATTTGGCTTCCAGTTGGGTGTATACTTCCAGATAAATGGACACTCTTCCCCACCATATAGTTTATGTTGGTGTATCGGATCATCAGTGGGTATCCAGTCAATTATCGTCACTCTACACCAGTAACATGTTACTGCGTCACCCATTCCAGTGTTGTAGAATCCACTCTTGGCAAGGTCCAAGGGTGAAACAAAATGACTCGTCCATGGAAAGTTTCCAAATTTGTCTCTCTTGAAAAACGATGCAAGCCGATGGTACTCATACCTTCTGAGTTCCTCCAGTGGAGCAATCCCACTGTAAAAATAATATATATTCACATTTGGTTTAACGCATTGTGTGATTAAAAGTGTTATAAACTTACTCGTCCACTTGAATATTGTAGGAAACACGGTCTCGCATCCTCCTACGACTGAGATTGAACCAAGCTTGATTGCGGTCAAAGTTCCTCGATCCTCTTGAGTTTCTATCGGTTCTAACCACATCCTCAGACTTTGTAGTTTCCATTCTAGTTGCTGCAAATAAGGATAGTTCTTTACCCATATTACTGGAAATGAGCAGTGATGAACTCGAGTAAAAGTTTCTCTGTATTTATACCCATACTGTTTTCCGTTGTAAATTGTATATGAATCACACTAGTTGGGAAATTCGGTTTCACTCCTTTCCCACAGTGATGATATCACAAATATATGCAAATTAATATACAGGTGGGATACCACAGACCGTTGAGTATTCTACACACCTGTCCTGTGATTAACTCAACCTCACATCAAGCACACACATTTACATAATAGGGGAAAGTAACTTTTTTTTTCATGTACACATATTCACGTAATGTACATAAACATAATTTCAAACACTTACAAATTCACTTTAATGATTTTTTTATTAACAGCCTTTCTCCAACAAATAATTTCAACTTACAATCAATTTTCATACTTTTTCCCAGTCACTATTTACTAATGCTCACCTCTTAAAAAACAAATCCGAATTTTCCTCCACTTGACTCATAATAAAAGATGCAAAATACGTTAGGAAATGGTGCCTCGACGATGATACACGTATGACACATACATTATATGCATATGTATATACACCGGGGTAAGTTCAAATTAACAGAGCTTCTTCCCTCTCTTCCCGCACACACACTATCCCATCATTCCCTAGGTTACCCAAGCCATAACATGAATCAACCAAAAAATCGATAAATACTCGGTTGATTCATGGTAAACTACTACAACTTAGGCCTATATCCTTTCCTACAAGTACTGTAGAATTAAATTATATTTTGATTAAATTCATAATTATATTTTGCTGCCTTTATTTTAGCAAAATTATTATGGACATATAGCATTAGTTTAAAAAAATTAGGCTATCCCTCATATGCAACAATTATTCAGCAAACACTCACAATTGTTTGTTACTTACTTATGTATCGTATTTTTAAACAAACTGATTGTGAGTACTTCTTCAAAATGAATGTTACTCATGCCTTATGTGAAAACTCCTGTTGATTGGTCGTATTGCACGTTACAGTAAGTATATAAGCATCGAGCAATCACATACAATATATGTATATGTACTTAGTTATGCATGGATATTATTTTGAATGGGAAATCTCGCTTGTCCCTACAGTAGCCTGATATTTCTATGTAGCCAACGTTCAAAATCGTTTTGGTTAGCATTAAGATAACTTATTCCATAATGAGAAAATAGTTATGTATATATGTACATCCTACATATTTGCCTTCATACAAGCGCGTTTTCGTGCTGCCTACATATATGCCTATATGACCGCGTGTATGCAGGCGTGCATTACTATTTTATAGGCATTTTTTCTGCGAAAACCAGTGCACCCTATTTTGCCTATAATTTTTTCTGCAAATAGCTCGCACCCTATAAATAGGCCTACATGTAGGCCTACATATAGGATAGGCTAGCATCTTTGCTTTCCATTAAAGTAATGTTCCTCCAGACTCATCCGTACATTTACTCATAACCACGGGCTCGGGCCCGGATCTGCGAGGAATCCTTTAAAATTATAAGTTGAACATGGAAGGCAGTTTTGAAAACAAGTCTTGAAATATAGTTTGATACCAAAAGCATTTATTAGAAGATACTCCCTCCCAGATCACCAGATATGACTGCTCAAGGAGTAGTAACTTCCAAAGGAATTAATCCCGTAGGAGATCAGATTTTATTTTAAAATTCTTGGTATATGTAATAATTTAACTAATTCCTTTAAAATTAGCAAATCTATTCACATTAACTTCTGGAATAATGATTGGAGTTTGGAAAGCCTAAATGCGGCACCTATTCTTCTTCTGCCGGAACCAAAGGCTTATTTTTTGGAGAAATACATTAAATGATTTTGTACATACTTACAACTGAAACATCGCATATGAGCTGTAGTAAGTGTAATGTGTACAGTTCCTCTTTGATCAGACGTCCCTTCAACTATCAATTAATAAATGTACAGTGCACTCTCGCTATAAGAGAACCGATAAAAGCATGCCAAGAGCGCTCTTATAACGGTATGCTCCTATAGAGAACATATATCTAAATACATTAAAATACTTATTATACATTAAATAGATCTACATTATTAAGAAGTGGGCTAAGTAATACAACGTCATTACACAGTGCATTAGATTATAAGGTAAACTAAAATGTTACTTACAATTATTATCAATTATTCAATTATGTTTATTTTGAATGAAGTAGTCAGTAATGTGAGCCTGCCGAAATGCATTGCAAGGGATTTGTCTACAATATTTTCAATTGTATCCAGGGAATCCCGTAATTAATTCAGGTTCATATGCATCCTGGCGAATTATAGCCAGGATGTTATTGTATCTATGATTATGTGATGGGTATATGCACTCTGCTATCTCGTCACCATTCAGTACATTGCGAGCATTCACGCTCGTGAGATTTTCCTGCAAACGTTTCATAAACGTTTTTATGTCTGCTCATATGCTCTTATAATGGATCTTGTTTACCATAAGGATGTAAAATGCCAGCTCTTACATCGAAAATGCTCTTATAAGCGGTGCTCTTATATGGAACATTTACAGCACAACAATCCTATAGGGGGGACTTGGGAGTGCTCTTATATTGAACATGCTCTTATACGGAGGCCTCTTATAGCGAGAGTGCACTGTACTCTTTTGTGATACTCTGTTACCCGAGAGTACAAAGAATCACGTGCTGACAACTCTCTCATGTGTTAGACATTGCTTACGCGACGTTAGACGATGGATACTGAGCGAACATTCCAGTCCAGAAATTCGGACACAACGGGAAGTGCAACGTTTTTCTAGTTTCTTTTCTCTTCTGGTAAACTTCACATTTTCTAGGATCAAAACAAGTAGTACAAGAAAGACATGAATTCAAATTGAATCAAAGTATTTTTCCTCATATTCTCAATGTATGTATTCAGTACACTCTCCTCCTTGTAGGAGCAGGCTCTGGAGAAACATTTGATATTGACAATGTCATATAAGGGGAAACATTTACATTGGAGGAAATAAATGGAACTGTGACAAAATATTTCTTCTCCTTGAAATAAAATGTTCTTGCCTAAGGAAGTCTCTTAGAATCATCAAGTATACAGTGAAAGTAATCTGCATCAAATTAATTGTGAACTATTGGACGGGTTTAGATCTATCTCTGGTTTTCAACCGGGATTCTGTTTTGTGTGTAGGAACCCACTGAGTAATTAAAAAAATGAGCAATCGAAAATGGTAAATTAATTAAATGAGTAAATGTTTCCTGTTCTAGTGAAGGATTAACAGGATGAAATGGTTTTTGGTCGGACCTGTGGGTTTGTTAATTTTGCTGCCTGGACCGAGCTTTATAGTTGAACTTTAATTTCGGGGCGAACGGGTACGGACCTAAGATATCCTAAGGGGAGATGCTCTAATAGATGCGCGCATGATATCGTATGCACTTACGTATTACTACATTAAAATGCAATAGAGGCGTACACTTATATCTTCATTGAGCACAAACGTTAAGATTAATGAGTCCCAATGGCATGATCTGTAGGTTTGAAATACGCACAATACATGTAAAAGAAATTTAATGCCATGTCTGCCGAATCTGTACACAATGCTCACTTACACTTAAATAATAATATTTGTTTGCGTATCAATACAGAAACGAGATCTAAAGCCCGTATTCTATCAGTAAAAACTCCGTCTTTGCTTGCAGTTAAAATCTATACAAATCTTGCATACACATTTAGAAGATACTAATCCTTATGACCGGGTAAATTTCATATAACTATATATAGATACAAAACACCTTTCATCATTCGTGTAAACACACTCTCTAAACTTGGGGAATCACACCTTGAATCAACGGATTTTCATGATGTGGGAGTGATTCCAGCCTGTCCCACACAAAATTCATGCGAAGTTGCTGGTCATCAGAGTTGTCACCATCGGAGGAAACTGCATCAAATACGTTTCCAGGGCTAGTGCACAAATTGTCGAGAATATCTTCTGACAAATTCACATCTTCAATGTCCTTGAAAAAATCGTCTTCAATACCTTCGAGCTCGATAAATTGTAAATCTTCCGGAATCAGCATATCCTTTGTGGGAAATTCGTCAGGATCGCCAGGACACAGGGTCTGTTGATCACAAAGCCCAAGCGCTTCAATGTCGTTAATATTTTCAAATGCATCTGCAAGTACATCATTGAAATTGGGATCTTCCTTTTCGTTTTCTGTTAAGTCAATACAAAGAGCATCATTCCCTGAATATACATTATGAATCTTTTGAAAAGATTTATATTCTGTTATTTTCGTCTGCTTGTACTTACGAGCATCCGAAGGGGAATCAATTTCAAGTTGGTAATTACTCCTTTGTAATGTCTGTTCGGACGGCAGCCTTACAACAGGTGTAGTTTCTGTCGTAGGTGGTGAAGTCGGAGGACAATAAATGGCTGCATACAAAGCCAAAATACCGACATTAGGTCCGGCTGCAAATAATCAGAAACAATTTTGCTATAATAACTGATTTGTCTATGTCATCCTCACTAAAACTACTGCTATGGCTAATAGTTAAATTTAACTTACGGTTAAAAATAGTAGCTGGCCGACCAAATTCATCCATGTAGACGAGATGGGCTGGCTGGCCTCCATTAGTGAGTAGGTTTGCCTCAGCAGTCACTACATAAAGACAAATTATGTAGTTTCACTCTAATCCTTTTTGTCTGATACAGAGGAATACAGATATGAAAATTAAATATTAAAACTTACGTTTAATTACGCCATACCAACGGAAACTGTTGACATTCTTCTTTTTGGAAACGTTCAGCTGCGAGAATTTGCTCAAGCTAAATGAACACTCTGCTGCATTGCACTGAAACTTGAAATCTTGAGGGCAGTTTCTCGCAAAGAATTCAGTGCTGAATTCTAGCAAGAGACACTGTACATGATATTTATGTGAAATGGAACCCTCGCCGTTGTGAAAGACATAGCCAATGTTTCTCCACAATGCTTGTCCTCTATAGTTACACTCATCTAATATGTTAGGAACTGCTCCTACCTGCCCATAATAAAATGGTGTTACAAACGGAAGAACAATCTGCTTCTGGTTCTCAGGTGGCATGCTGAATGCCTTCCTCTTACATATAGTACAAAACCTATGTTTACTCATGGTAAAGTCTTGCAAGTCAACCTATTCTCTTCACTGACAACAACGACTGAAATAACCGTGAAATGGACAACAATATTCTGAGCATGTTTACTTCACAATAAATTTATTAGACAATGAAAATTCACCCAAAATAGAAAAATTGAATTCACACTCTTAGGACTCGAAGTCCCGGGGTGGGTATTTAGGTAATTGGGACATTCACGTAGGTGCGCAATCCATAGTGGACAATGGGACAGATGGGTCGAACATGATCCGTTGGAGGTTCCTCGTATGTAGCTTCAGCGAAGCTATTGGAGTCAACACTCTCCCGCGTATACGAAACAAGAGGAATGTCCTCAAGTCCTCCACAAACATTAATTGCCCTCTCCCGCTTTTGTGTGCACATCCAAATAACCGTCCCTATTGTTAGGGCCAGCAAAATCAGCACGACAAGTGTTACTGTAATTAATAGACACAATATACCTTTAAGAGCTTAAATTCGAGCATATTCATTTCCCTCATCCCATTTCAAAAGAACGAAGTTGTTCAAAGAAGACAAAATATTGGCTTATACCCCAAAAGATGGATGCTGCAGACATTGGTTGACTGGGACAGTCCGAGAGACTCCTTGCCACCGAAATGACTGCATCGTCCAATGTGCCCAGATTTGCCACGCAGCAAATAATATGGTGCACTGTTTCCACAAAATAATTTCCCCAATGCACGCATTCGAAGCAGCTGCCAGTATACTCACAGACTGTTATAAATAAATAAATAAAGGTCAACCAGTATGCTCGAATATGTCACAACTAAGCGTACAATGCACTTCAAACGACTAATTGCTTACCGTCCTGTGGATTCATTGCGTCACCTGAAAATAAGCTTGAATCTCAGAAACACCCGGAATAAAATCCTTTCAATAAACAAATGCACAGAAAATTTCTTAAAACTCTCAAGCAGACCGTTTCGACCTCAGAAATATTACTGACAGACTGATTTCTGGTTTGTCAACCCATCCAACTGTCCATGAGACGCAGTTTAGATTTTGCATCCAGCTTATCGGTGTAATACTATGCTTTATCATTGTACGTGCTTTTCTCCAATTATGAAATTGTAAACAGTAAAAAGTATCAATTTCGTTTACACAAAAGTAATCATGTAAATGCGATATGCCAAGTTATATGTCCGCATCAGCAATATGGGTATATACAACATGCATTTTATTCCATAATTAGTTGTCAAGTTTACATATTTACACAACAATCTTATTAGACTCCTAGCGTCCGATTTTTCCAGTATGTAGCAACATTTCCCTGTGAGCTCTTACTCTCCAAAGCAAGGAGTCGTCTTTCCTCGTAGCACTGCAAAGAAGACTTGTGTTTATCATGACGAAACCTGTAGGGTGTAATAACATTATCTAAAATCATAATGTCCTCCAGTTTCCGAACGCGAGACAATGCCACATAATCCATCCCCGATGAGTTTTCTTGGAATCCAAGATGTATGGCTATTTTGTCCATTGTCAGTCCCATGACTTTGTGAATGGTCAATCCATAACACAGGCGAAGTGGGTAGACTTTGTAATCAAAGCACTCCCTTGTAAATGGACTGTATTCGCTGTATTTGAATACAGGAATTCCCCTTGTTCCTCTGCTAGTTACATATTGATGCACTCCCTCGTATTGAGGAAAATTAACTAGAATGCACAGAGGCTTGGTCTTGTCTTCATAATTGTTGAAAATGATGTCGGTGACGGTTCCGCAACTACCGTTGCACAGACCCCAAGGGGTCATTATGTTTTTCAATAACATAACAGGACATCCTATTGCCAAATGCAGAACTTCAAACCCATTTGGGATTGATATAATTTTCTCCTCGGGATACATTCCTCTCAGCATAATATAATTATGCATGTCGACCTGAGCCCTTTGAGGAAATACGTGCGGGCATAGTGCGAATGTGTCCCTCTCTGCCTGGCTTAAATTACACTTCAGGCGTTTCCGCAACAGCACAATGTCATTGTTTGTGGTTGACCTATGTCTGACACGATCTAGAAAAGATCTAAATTCCACTTGCTCATCACTGTCGCCAATTTGCCGAAAAACGGTTCTAAGCAAAAACACGTTTGTGAACAACGTGTAGAGCTTATGACCCTGCACGCAGTATTTACTTTCTGGATTAGCATTGAAGAGTTGAGTGTCGCCAATGGGACCGATCTGGAATATGTCCCCTATAAGGCACACACTCCTGCCGGCGAAGGGCTTGTTATTATTGGCAGCATCGTATTTTCGCATTAGTTTGTCAATTGTGAACAAACATCTTGCGCCCACAAAGGAAAACTCGTCAATTAAAATAAAGTTGATTTTCCCAAGTTCTTTAGCTCTAGGAGAAGCAATGTTCACGTCCTGAATGCAATTCTCCAACTCCTCTTCCCTACAGTGAATAGGGAGCCCCAGAGCTGAATGTAAAGTTGTACCTTTGATATTGAATGCAGATACTCCAGTATATGCACAGAGTATAAAACTGAACTGCGGATTATACTTTGACTGCATCTCAAGAATATACTTGAGATGCTGGCACACTAGGCTTTTGCCACTGCCGGCCATTCCCGAGCAAAGCAGCAGCAGTGGGTCACTAAACTGTTGCCTAATTTTTTGCTTAACGTGTCTTTCAACTGTAGAGACAATTTGTCTTTGCTGAAAGGTCAATTCCTCAAATGGAATTTTAGGAGGTTCTCCAAGTGTAGGTATCCACCCAAGTTTCCAAACATTAAAAATGTTTTTGTTCAAACTTAGTTGCGCCGCCATAACTCAGTAGGGCCGCAGTAAGACACTGCGTTTAAATGAACTAGTCAACGGTCTTGCACTCACAATCAGCAAACAATTGCACTTTTTAATTCGCCCACCTCTCCTTGAACTGAAGCAAACGGAGCAAAGTCAGTGGTTAGGATATAGATTAAAAGTTAAAATTGCAACTCTTTCTTTAGCTGATGGGACTCTTTGATCAAATATATGATCTAGTTCGTTGCAGTTGTTGTGACACAGACAGGATTTGGAGAGAATTTCAAGATCAACTAACGTCCAGCAATTGTCGTCATTGTATTCCAGAATAGTACACTTTGCTGCCCGAAACCAAGTTTGGGTGACGGCTTGGTCGTGCATGGTTGTCATTGAAATGAAACCCGGGAGGAGGGAGAGAGAGAGAGAGATTGTTGCATTGACGGGGGGATTATTTCCTCAGTCAGACTGTTAGAATAAATTGGTTTGACTGCGGATGTTACAATTGTAGGTGACTCAACACGACTACTCAATGAGATCATAGGCGCTCTCGCTATTGCGAGAGATTAAATCCTAAACGATCATTAAGGGTAAAATCTCAAACGTTAAAATCTAACGGAAGTGCCCCAAAAACTCACGACAAAAATGGAGTTAGGTTGAAAACGGGCATATGTAAATAAAGTTTGTTTTTCACCAGTCCAACAAACGCTGATACTTTACGTAAATCAATAAATGAAATATCCTATAGAGGTCCTATATATCAGTATAACCTACACGATGTCATACTGATCGGGCTTCTTCAAAATGTATTTATACGAAATCATTACGGTATTTTTGCTCATTGATTCGTGTTCAGTAGAAGGTGAAGGCAAGGAGTGCAAAATGATACATTCCCAATATAATGCGTTCGTCCCATTCGAGGACAGGGAGCATTACATGTACTTGAAAAATTCTGCTAATCTTGGCGAATTAAAAAATCAAAGCAATATTATACAACAATTTCCCGCCGACCTGTCATTTCCGAGGGGGCACTACAAAGTAGGTCTAACCGATTTAAGATTCACACGCAGTAAACCAACTGGGGCGAATGTATTAAAACGTCTTAGCCAGAAAAGGATTAGACGAACGAGGAAGCGGTACACAATGCTACACTTGTCAGCAGTGCCCGTCGGTCCCCTTTTTCCAGACTATGTTCCACCAATAGTAAAAGTATACAGTGTGACTAAGCCAAAAGGTCAAGAGATATCTGTTTTTGCATCAAATTTTAATAGGACCGTTGGTAAAGACATAAACATGACGATTGCTCAAACATATGTTGGGGACGGTTTTTCAGACTGCATCCCGGGTCTGGCCATAAGTAACCTAAAACAAGGATCTTGGCTAATATTGTCAAATACTTTTGCGACGGCATTGGGATTCAACCGACGTTGTTTCAACGAGGGAATGCACAATTCCCAATGGGTCATTAAACAGCCTATGCTAGACAAATATGACATCCATAGTGACTTTTCAATACAGGTTTAAGACTTTAACAACTACAGGGCAAATACTATTATGATAAATCAGCAATTTAGTTCTTTGTTTGTTATTAGGCCTCGCAAAAAGGAAAGTTACCAGAGTTTTTTTACGCGGTTAATTAACCTCTTGGAAGAAGCTGGTTTCAGAACCTCATTTTCCTTTGACAAGGACGAGGTATGTACTATAGTCATGGGTGCTCCACTCCCGAATGAAAGAGATTACATGATTTTGCCCGCAGCGCTTCTCGAGTGTCTAGGCTTTGAGAACGATAAATTTATGTTCTCAAAGCAATACAGAGCAAACGCGGCGTTCAACAAATCAAAATTTGAAGCTATACCGGTGAAAGCAAATTTGTTTATAACTATTCGTTATTATGATACGCAGTTTGTAAATATGAAGGAACCCAAGACCCTGAGTGTTCCGGACGTAATTTCCGAAATTAATGGAACATTCGCCGAACAATTCTATAAGCAAGTGCCAATACAATTTTCGTATTCAGACGGAGAATTACTTGTTAATGAAATTCCCTCCGAAATTGAAATTACGTTGCCCAGTGCAGTTCTAAATTATTTTGGACTACCCCTAGGTACTGTGTTTAAGTCGCAGAACAGTTATCCTGTACGAAAGGAAGTGGTGGAGCAGGAGGAGGAAATCGAGCACCATGAGGAGGAAGGTGAGCCTCCAAGTCTAGGCTCTAAGAAACGCTTGCTTGTGCTTACTAACCTAATTGAGAATCAGTCATACGAACGGGTAAAAGCACCCATTCTTAAAGAGCTCAAGCTAAGCGAGGAGTATAATAAGGAACAAGAGTATAACTTCTACCCAGTTACATATCTACCTTTACAGGGAAAGGAGGTTGCGGATATTCGGATTTCATTTGTCGATGAGAAATTAAACCCCATAGACTTTGGCAAAGGAGCCGAAACAGCAGTTACGCTACATTTTAAACCTAAATATTTGTAATAATGCGGCAGGTGTTATGCGATGAAAAGGCTTGCGTGCTTGAGCCAGGCTCACAGACGCAGAAAGGCGGTGGAGCAGACAACACAATTTCCTACATGGCTAGCGGAGGACTTAACCCAGAAGCATCTTCATTCCTAATCCCACTAAGAAGTGCAGGTAGTGCCACCAAGTCCCGTAGAGTTCGAAAATCTCAGACCGGAGGAGGCGGAAGCAGAAGAAGGCGGCAGACAGTCGCGAATCAAGTCGGTGCAGGACGGAGACGCGGGCGAAGACGTACAAAGAGAGTGGGTAGGCGAAGGGTGCAAATTGGCTTTGGGCGAAGGACGGGAAAGAGACGGTGCGTACGGCGAAAATCCGGTTAATAATGGACCTTAACGCCGTGTTTCAGGAGAAGCCAACAGTTTACGAGGGGTCGCAACAAAGTGCACGCTCAGAGGTGCAACTATTTGAGCTTCCACCTACGGATCTTACGACTCAACTTAGCAGTGACTACATACAAGCTTTTCCTCTTGTAAGCATTAAGGAGTCGTACAATCCTCTGGAGTTTCTCATCCAGCTGGACTCTTCGGGATATTTTGACCCTGCAGACTCATTCCTGTCGTTGACTTGTAGAATAGTTAAGCAAGATGGAACACTTTGTGATGACAATGACGTTGTCGCCCCCTCAAACCTCTTCTTTCAAACAATGTTTTCCAATTTGGAAATCTACCTGAATGGACAGCTGGTCTCGGACTCTGGAAATCACTATGCACAAGTAGCCTACCTCCAAAGGTTACTTGCCTCAAGCCCCGCGGAGAAGAAGGGGAGGTTGCTAAATGAGTTTTATTATCCCAATAGCAAACCGGAAGCTTATACTACGGCAGATGCCGGTTTTGCATTACGCTTTAACAAGACTAAAAGTTCACAACCCTTCACATTACTTGGCAGCTTGGTTGCAAACATTTTCAACCAAAATCGCTACCTCCCAAGTAATTCGGAAATTCGCATAGTTCTCCGGAGGAACCTTCCTGAGCTATGCTTGACGGCTGCTTATGACACCAAAGCAGGATTCAATGGCTGCCCCTACAACTATCAAATCACCAACGCGGTCTACTATGCATCAAAGAGGGTTATATCCAAACCCATTATAGATGCACATCGTCACCAGCTGAGTTTAGGGCATACATTCAAGTATCCCACAACAGAGGTAGAACTGAAAACCTTTACAATAGCTCAGGGACTGACCAGCGTAACTACGGATTCCGTAGTATTTGGAAAAATCCCTCGTGTACTTGTCCTGGGAATAGTGCCAAGCATTGCATTCCTAGGCAAGCTTAGCAAGTCCCCCTTTAATTATGTGGACAAGAACTTGTCCGAGCTAGGGTTTACGTGGAATGGCGAGACCGTTGAGCATCGCACATTCCCCTTCAACTTTAGGAAGGCGCGCACTGCAACCGTGGCTGTCAAGGAAGTAACAGTCTACTCTGGAGTTGACGACTTCCTACTCGCTGTGCGGTCATTAGAAAAGACAGCCGGGAACGCTTCGCTGGGCAACGGCATAAATCGGGACACGTTTACTGCTGGTAAGTGTAAATTAAATTATATATACTAGTTAACTTTAACTTGGACTAAAGTGTGGAACAGACTACTTGACATATAATTTACGTTACATTTACAGGTAACGTACTGACTGCTGTGGAGCTGCTGCCTAACAGTGGAAACGCCCTCAGTGTAAACAGACGTGGACAGGTCAAGGTGCAGCTGAAGTTCCGGGAACCTTTGGACGAGCCGGTGAACGTCGTTATCTACACCCAGTATCAGTCAATTGTAGAAATTGACGGCAACAAGCAAGTCATATTCGATCACTAGGATGAATACTCATTCCTTGCTCGAGGGCCTGCGTCTACTTCTGAGCACACGGAAGTGTGAGACTCAATACTTTGTTGTGTCGGCCGACCGTGTGCATGAGCAGGAAATTAAGAGCTACCCGTGTATATTTATAGTAAACACAGACCTAGCTCCCGACAGAGGCAAACACTGGATTGCATTTTTTCTATTGTCGCCAAGTGCGTACGAATATTTTGATTCGTTTGGCAAACCCAGATCTTATTATCGGAATGTGCAGCGTCCTCGAGGGAAGCTCATTAAGGAAAACTGTTTGCACATACAAGGCCAGTTTTCCGATACATGCGGACACTTTTGCCTATACTTTTCCTACCTTCGTAGTTTGGGTGTGCCCTACGAAAAAATTCTTAGACTGTTCAATTCCAATCTGACGGGCAATGAGCATTTTGTGGAAAAGTTTGTTCGCAACATTCCCAACTTGCAGGAACGGGGAATTTATAACATTGATCGCAAAATTCAAACTTGCGTTTCGCTTGTGTACGATTTAAAGTGTAAAAAACAGTAAAGTTCCACACCACACCTATTTGACCAATCCGTGTAAACATGTATATTTTAACACTGTAATTGCTACTGATGAAACTTATTATAAGCTTGCACTATATTTACCATAAATAATTTTCAACTAATACTCTAATAAATTTAACCGAATAAAACATTTTTAATTAAATTTTGTAAATGCTCTGGTATTCGAAAAACTGACGTTAGTACTGCATAGTAAGTAGAGTGGGAAAGATGGATTTCATTGAGTTTAAGCTGGCGCACCCCTGCACGGCAACACTTCAAGGTCCCACTGGAAGTGGGAAATCAGTCCTGGCTATGGAAATAATCCGCAGAAGGAATGAGGTATTCGACGTACCCATTGAAAAGGTCATATATGTGTATTCAGATTATCAGACTAGCTTTCATAAACTACAGCAGGAGGATTCAAATATAATATTTACAACTAGCATCAACGACATTGAGGAGTTGGCTAGTGACCCCTGCCTAATTGTAGTTGACGATCAGCAAAGTGAAATCGCAAAGGGTACATCAAATGACTTGGTGACCCGATTTTTCACAAAGCATTCACATCATAGGGGAGCGTCAATTATACTAATACTTCAAAATAGTTACGCTAAGGGGATGCGAGACATTAATATCAACACGCAATGGACGTGTCTGTTTGACTCGAGACGTGACAGGTCCACTATTACATCAATCGCAAAGCAAATTTGTCCTGGACAAGTCGCATTTTTGCAAGAGGCGTACATGAAGGCTGTCACAGCTAGAGACTATGGCTATATTATTTTGGACCTTCACCTAAAGCATCGACAGTACAAGTACTGGGTAAGGTCAGAGCTGTTCCCCGTGGAGAGCTGCCTTGTTTTCGCACCCAAATGAGTTAGAATGCATAATAACTCCAGCAGGTTTGAAAAACGGATAAGATTTATTCATACGCTCGCCCTTTGCAGCACAAAGGCATTTAAAGAAATCATTAATAGCTGCGACCAGGAGGATCTAAAGACAGTAGTAGAGTGTCTCGCTAACTTAAACCTTTTTCTCCCACGGACATATTCTCTGACAGGTTTACGGAATTCTACCGTGCTAAAACAGGACTTGGTTAGAAAGGCTAGGTTCGTCAGGGCGGCACTTGCCGAAATCGTGCTGCATGTATTAATAGGTGAAGTTTTGAGCATCATATGTAGCAATGGCAAAGGTGATGCGAGTGATTGAGCCCTCCTTATACGATAAACTAATGCAACTTGCTGCTCACGACCCCGCTGAGACCAGTCAAGGTGGCGAAGAATCAAAGCATAATGAGGAGAAGGAGGAGAAAATAGAAAAACCTGAATCTAAGTCAGATGAAGTAAGTACACCAACAGACGTAACGAAGCACACACCTCATCACGTTTGCTGTTGTAAACTTAAGAAAAGACAGCTCGAGCCAGAGTGGAAGGCCTTCGAGGATTTAGATTGGCCAAAAGAAGAGCGGCAAGGAAAAGCCGATCTGCCCGACGATTCCCTGAAGGAAGCTGCTAGTTTGGTTGAAGAAACACCAGTCGTTCAATCGGAGAAAGTAGAGGAGACGAGGCGGCGTGTACTACGCCCCCGCAAACAAAAAGGAGGGGGTGCAAGGAAAATTAAAAAACATCCGTCCAAACCAAAGTACCGATATTACTATCGTTAATGTCACAGCTTGTAAAGTCCAGTTATTTAGACCAGAGATTGGCTGGAGCATTCTCGGGTATCTCAGGGTTTCTTCGCAACCATCCGGAATTTAAAGATAAAGATGTGGTTAGTCGGGAGTTGAGAAAACTGGACGGATATTCCCTGCACAAGCAGGTCAGGCGTAAATACAAACGCCGGCGCATTATGGTGCACTTTATTAACGAAGTTTGGAGCTCCGATCTTAAAGACATTGAAAATATCGCACCATATAATGAGTGCAATTTTTTTGTCCTAATTGTCGTAGACAGTTTCAGCAAGAAGGCCTACACTAGACTTATAAAGAACAAGAACTCCGAGTCCATGATACAAGCCTTCACTTCTGTGTTCAAAGAAGCAAAGGCGAAGCCTATGTATCTCTTTAGCGATAGGGGAAAGAGTTTGTTTCCTCTGCATTCACATCGTTCCTTGAAAAGAACGATATTAAGCCTTATCATATATATTCAATAGTTAAGGCTTCGATAGCTGAGCGTTTCATACGCACGCTTTTCGCAAAACTACAACGCTTCATGACACAAAACAACACAAAAAATATTAGCAGAGTTTTGCAGGACTTTACCGATACCTATAACAATTCATTTCATAGTTCAATTGGGCGAGCGCCCAATGAGATAATTGTCAAGAATGCGTTTGACACTTGGCGATACCTGTACAGACGTCACCTGGAGGAGGCTAAACTCCCAAGGCCTCCTCCAAAGCTAGTCGTAGGTGACGTCGTCAGAATTTCTCGAGCAAAATTATTGTTTGAGAAGGGATACGCTGAGAATTACAGTAGGGAATTGTTTAAAATATCAGAGGTATTGACGCAAAACTTTCCCTATACATATAAGATTGTAGATATGTCGGGTGAGGAAATTGCAGGTCAGTATTATGACTATGATTTAAACTTGGTGACTACAGCCAATGAGGCAAAATATGTTCCCAAAGTCAGTGCAATATAACTAAAGCAACTGATAAATTATACCAGTATAGGAATAGTATAAATAATACCAAAAGGGGGTCACTTCGTTCTATGCATAGAACGTGCAAGTGTCCGACCAAGTGTCGGATAATCCCCCAATAGTCGTGATATTCAAGGATGCTTAAAGTCAATTAATGCTTTTGCCTAAAGTATATAAGACCCTCTAAACATCATCGCCAGTCCCTCATTTCTTCATCTGACATTATCCTGGCCATACCTCTGAAAATTTTACATCTTGTGAAAATGAGTAAGTTTTATCTGGAACGTCGTTTTAACGAAAGTGCGAATGGAGGGAAGCCAAGTGAAAAGAGAACTAGGCCAAAGTTGAAGCCATTCGACTCTAGTCTATCAGCATCTGTATCATCTCCTGCTGCTGTTGCTACTCCCTACAAGGACGAGTCGCCGTTTACTTGGAACTTTTTCGAGAACGCAAAAGACTCCTACTTTATTGACAGCGAGACGTTGGTGCGTTCAGCCTTTAACGACCGGCATAGGTGTACTTTTGTGCACCTGGGACGTCGCAACCGAACAGGAGGCGTAACTACAGTCAACTTTTCGCAGAACGAGGGAAAACACCTTTTGCAGTTCCTTGGAGAACTACTCGACCAATTGACAGTGCATCCCATACAAGGCCGGAGCTTTGACGACTTGATTCCTTTCTTTGACAAGGATCCCTTGAGAGCATATCACTCCCCGGATTCCAGAAAGGATTTTTGGAAGACACCCGATTTTGAGAGTTCATCTGTCCGGGCAAGACTTGTGTTTAACCGGATTCTAGGGTCGTACGAGCTGCTGATCAACCGCCCCATCAGTGACGCGCTTGCCTTGAAATTTAAAAATTGGCTTGGGCCTACGCTCTACCTGAAGTTGCAGGGGATGCGAAATTTGGAGTCGTATTTATCGTCCGAGTCTACTTTGGACGCTGAAGAAAAAGATCTAGTCATGGACGTGTGAAGCAACTGTAACATTTTGTAAATATATACTCATTATTGTAAAGGTGTATTTGCGTACTTGCTTATTTGCGATTTATATTGTACATATGTGTTTGTGTGGAAATAAAATGTTTTGTTTCGAAAATTCAATCATGATTACGAGTTATAGGTTATTGTTATACTTTCATATATCCGTATGCATATATTAGATTCATTAAAGGGAGCGTGCATTTATGGTACGTTTAATATCACTTCATGGGTAATAGCCTTTAGAAATAAGGTGCACCGGGTTCAGAAAATTAACTATTTGCACATTTTACATCGTATATTTTATTCCACTTTTAAATTGCATTCATACATTTTTCAGCTTATAATGCCCCAAGGGCAAACTAAAGTTAATATCTGAAGGGTCTGGATAAATTCTATATACATCCAAGCTATGAAATCCAATTTTATTAACACTAATAAAATACAGAGTATGCTTTACACTGCGAATGTACTTCACATTCATCTTAACAATACTATTTTCTAAAACTACATCTTTATATTTCTGATGAGAAAATAATTTTAAGGACGAGGAAGGAATTCCTTTGGCTTTCATTTCCTCGTCCTTGTTAGAATAAAGTATCGAGTACTGCTTGGACTTTAGCGTCACGACCTCGGATATATTTAGCGACTCGATTTTCCATTTACCTGACTCCCCAGCGTTCATCATTCTCAGATCTGGTATATGGGCAAACAACTTAAAAAATTCATGATTCTCTGGAATTTTGGAGAAATCAAAATATTGACGATTCTTTACTAAATCGTGCCACAGTCTATTTTCAGGGTCTTTAATGATGGATATACTGGAATCAGTGTCCATGTATAGATTGTAGATACGTTCACCAAAAACACGCTTTAGCTGTTGATAGTAACCCTGATAGAATATAACTTTAGCAAGGTCTAGGACAGTAAATCCGGCGGCCGTAGGTTTGTTCATTACGACTTTCTTCGGCTGAAGCATTACAATGCTAACATTTTCAGTTACGGGCATAAAGTCTACACACTCTGGTTTTGAAAGGAGGTGGCGACTTTGTGCTCTAGAACTACAAAATTTTATCCGATTATTATTTTTATTTGATTGAAGGCACTTACCATAGGCATTGTTGTTTTGATCTTTCAAAAACTTACGCATAGATTCGCTTCTAGCAACCTTCCTGCGATCAATATTAAACTGAATATAGTCTCGAAAGTACGCCTTCTCGGTAAACGAAATACCCCTATGAATTTCTAGTAATGTCAGTCCCATTTGCAAATAATACTTCAACGCCTCGTAATGTACAGTATATTCTTCTCTGTTGTAGCAGTGCAGCATTAGACGGGGCTGTGAAAGGAACGATTTTTTTGTACTGATTCCCAGACTATTCATTACTCGCTGTTGATTTGCACTCAGCTCATCTACTTGTATCAACCGTTTCTCAGGTGCAAGTGGTAAATCAACTGTCTTGTCTTGTACATCGTTCGGGTAGCCTAACGTAACTTGAAGTATGTATCCTTTGTCATCCGCTCCGTCGTACGAGGTCCAATCTATAGATTCCAGTTCATGCTTCTCCACCCACTTGTAGTTTGAATACGGAAATTTATCTAACAACGCTGTAGCGTACAGGCTAACTTTATCTAGATAAATAATATGTGTTCTTTCCTTTTCCGAATCATAATGTTCAGAATTTAGCTCATTGTTTGCTGTCTGTATTTTTCGCGTGCAAAATGTTGTACCCCCTCGGATACCTTGTGATAAAAATTTTATCATACTACTATCTCGAACATATTCCACTTCAGCTTTAGTCTTAAACAAGAAACACTGCCAGGAATAACCACTACCTGTGCACATATAGGTCCGGTCTAGCCCATACATTTCAATTCCATTACGTCTAAAATTTTCCCAAATTACTGCTAACAGTACAGTATCGATAATAGTGTAAAGTCTTGTGAATTGCTTGAAGTCGTGAATATTAAATGCCTCACACACCTTCCCCACTCTTTCCCACTCTTCGTCTGTGCACGTATCATTACAAAGGTCATTGTCGAAGTGTTGTCTACTTGGAATAGGATGATTCGCAGTCAAAACGTCTTTCGATGACAGATACCTGTAGGGATATACTAGTTTCTCAAACAACAAGTTAACTGTCTCATCATTTAGATCTACTTTTAGTCTCTTTGATGATGGTTCACCATCTGTTTCAAGGATGTACGGAATGCTATCCCGTATCAACTTCAGCGTGCTGGCATTTTCTTTTTTAAGTGCTACAGCTAAACTACCTAAACTATTTTGCAAAAACTGGCACGAATCAATGAATCTTAGTTTTACCTTCCTATTCCCTGCCCAGCCACCAACCGCTTTGTGCGCCGTGTTGTACTGAAAGTTAAGTCTGGGAACATACCTGTCGCGCGCAGGTATCTCAAGCTGCACAAATTTTTCCGAGTTCTTAGATATTATGGAAATGTCCCTGACATCGAATATGGGGTTTTATAAATGTTTTATTAGCAAATGAAAATCAAAACCGGCTGCATTATGCGCTATGCAGACAAGTTCGTGTTTGTATTTAACTTTTAAGTTACATCCTACACATAACGTATTTAGATACTTACCAGACTGATGACAATGGTGATAGGTTTTTGTTACCCTTTTGCCTGCAGCAGCGTGTTCATTGGTTTCATTCTTTTCTGCATCGCATGTAAGCAGGGTTCCCGCATCATCAATGTTGACACGAATTGAACTGTCCTCTGCGTCTTGGGGTGACGTAAACTCACGATTGCAAAAATCACAATGAGTCGCATTGTTGTGACGCTCCGCTTCCTCGGAGGTTGGAACGATGAAATTATTCGTTGTTCTTATGGACCAAAGTATATCTTCTGCATGCCTAAACACACGTTCGAAGAAATGCGCTACTACGTTGTCTCCATCGTAATACTCCAGAGCATATATGCTCTGCGTAGTGGCGTGGCTGTGTACAATGCATAGAGAATATGAGGCAGGTTCAAATTTAGTCTCTATAGTTGTAGAATGACCTAGAATGCTTTTGTCTGATACATCCTGTGAAAAACATTCAAAGTCCCAGTATAGTACGTAGGGATATGGTAAGGTTAGTTCCGGTCTTGTGAATTTTAACTTTTCTCCTTCCTTAGGAAAAGTTTCGATTACGTCCATTCCTTTTTTACATTTCTCAATGTGTTGTGATAATGCTCTTACATTTGCAAATGATCTTAGACAGTGATCACAAAAGTAAGCTTTTGTAGGTCTTTGATAACCAAGGAATTTATTCAGACATGTAATTAAAGCCAAATGATACGAAATAGTCTTTTTAACCTTCTTATGAATTAAGAATAGATGTACTACTTTTTCCGTGCGAAGTGAGCTGCTTCGTATCATAACTACCGCGTCACCTCGATGGCTTAATATATTTACTGCTATGCCATTCAAACTTAGGAACGTCATTATATATATTAACCATACCTGTTATACAGGAAAAATCAAAACGAGTAATGTATTTTTCCCACGTTTTATGTGAGGCGAGATTCTTGTTATCCTTTCCCATCCTCTGATTTTCCAACTTTTGCTCTTCATAAAAGATGCTAGCTGCTACACAATATTGAAAACATCTTGCATCTTTGTTCTTAAAATTAATATATCCCTGTCTAGATTTAAAAGGCATATCCAAATACCCGCTAGCTCTAGAATTCATAAACAACCTAATTTCACCTATTTTAATTTCAAAGGAATTTACTTTTACTAGATTCCAGGACGAACCATTCTCTATAAACGAATTTTTCTTTTCAATTATCTGCGAAGCACTTTGTAAAAGAATGCTGTTAATTGAACCAGCCGTCTGAAGCTCGTAATGAGGACTCTTAAAATAAACCGTAGCTTGCTTAAGACTTAAACTACCATCCTCTTCTACAATTTCCTTCTCCATAACAACTCCTATACTAATTTCTATTTTTAATAAAGTATGTATACGGTAAAGTTCAGTTAGGAGCCTTTTTGCGGACGGAGCTACAACCGAAAATGTTGATTCTACATCTGCGGTGTTTAACTCATGTTTATATTTGTAACTAACCATACTACCACCATGGCTCCTACTGAACTCTGCAAAGTCAGTAAGGTCAAGTTGTTCACCGGCATCAGTATGACCCAAGCGCTGTCCGGTCATTAAACATTGATGATTGTCCAGATCCGGATAATAGTTAGCACAATCCATGCACAAATGCCTATTTTCCAAATGTCCCTCATAGTTAACGTAAGACCTACAATAAAACGGACAATTTTGCAGAGAACACCTCAGGACCTGCAATTAAATAATTTAGTTTTAGTAACTATGTTCTAAATCCGTACACTAAACTAGGGATACAAAATATTCGATACTTACCGAATTATTCCCTCCGGCACGTATAGGTTGCGGTGGTTCGCTTGTGCCACTCATTCTGGTTTCCGGGTGTTAGAACGACTGGATGAATCATTGGTTCAACCGCCGGTTTCTTCTTCCTTTGCTACCCTCGTCTCTTTCCAGGTTATGTAGATTGCCCGTCCTACTTTCAACAGCTTAGCAAGAACATATAGAACCAGTATAGTCAGGAGTACTATTTAAAGAAAGCATCTTGTTGCAGCATTGCAATCTAATACGCCTATCTATTATAAATGTTTCTAGTACTATTTCTATACTTACTAATCCAGTTTTCGGATTGCGATGTTGCTCCGCCCCAAGCCATATGCATATTATCGGTTTCATTCCCTCTGCTTTGCTGAGCCAACATTTTTTTCAAAATTATCTCTAGCCCGCTTGCTATAATTTCACTGCCACTGCTAGCAAAATCACTTTGATGCATTTCTTTAAGTTGCAATTTGTCCTCTATGCTATTGAGAACCTCTGTAGAATTTAGCGCCGCCACTTGCAATAACAAAATGCAAAAGCTTGCACCGCCGATCGCTATTGCTTTTCTCATGCTGATAAATTGATGACTGAAAAAATACTAGCTGAATGTTTAATTTTAAACCCCAATTTTTGCATAATTGCAGGACACCATTCCCGCTGAAGTTGCGCATGAAGATGAACTAACCGTTCAGGTTCCTCCAGAGAAGGAGGTAAATGTCAACGACGAATTTGCGGGTGCTGATGCTGTCGATGTCTTGCTCACACCACTCGTCTTTCGCGAGGATGCTCCAACTCCAACCCCAAATTTATCATCCCCACTGGATTTCCTTTTCTCGTCCCTATCATCCTCTTCAGCATCCGAATCATCATCATCAGAGTCTCCGCCCCCACGACCCGCTAAAAACCGCAAAAGGGTCATTTACAGCGATTCCGAATCGCCAGACACTCTACCGTCTAAGCGCCCCTCACCGATAAAGAAGACATGCACCAAAAAGATAGAAGTCTCAAGATCCCGGGTGCATCCAGAAAATCTAATCCTACAGATGAGTTTAACATCTGTTCGGAAACAACTAGCGGAGAAGCAGAAAGAAACTGATGACTTGACAAAAGCACTTCAAGCAGCACGGGAAGAAATCGCGGCGTTGAAGACAGCGGACGGGCAGCGAGAAGCCAAGTTCAACGCAGTATTTGGGAACGAACGCCGGGCCAAGGATGACGCCGTTAAACTTCTGGAGAAGTCACAACAACAACTTGAGGATTTCAAGACCAACTTTGAAATCACCCAAACCGATCTTCAGCAGCACAAGGATGCCGTTGCCCAACTCACCGCTCAGCTGGACGCGCGTTCCAACGAATTGAAATGCGCAAACATGAAAATATCCATTCTGGAGTCCCAACATACCAGCAGCACTCCCGCCATAGTTCAACACATCTATGGCCCTGGCAATCTCCAACAGCGCAGGCGAAACGCGCCACAAATCCAGAACACTTCGAAGGTAAGCTAAATAAATTCATAACAACTTCTTCTTCAGTATATAATGTTTCCCCGACTTTGCAGGTCAACAATTATTTCAAGTACATATTTATAACTTGAATTATTATATTTCAGTATCCGGTTGGATTTGCTCCCTCTATTGGTATGTTTTTTGTTAAATGCGCCACTCACCGGCAAGAAAAAGAGTTTGAAAAACTCGGACACGATCTGGTAATCCACGCCGTGAAAGCTGTATTTGGACCAACCTCCTCCATTACCAGATACAGATTTGCCGTGAAGGTCTTCTTCCAAACTCTGCATGGGGCCCAGGAAGCATACAACATGACTCCTGTGAAAAATATTTGGATTCCCTACACCGATGTTTTTTTAAATGTAAGTCTAATTTTTCAGCGTTTCTTTCAAGCGTATTTGTGCAACATAACTTACTTAAACATTTTATCATGTTTCAGATTGAAGCGCCATCTCCCGACAATTACCTCAGAGGCTAATACTTCAACCAGCATTCATCTTTATATATTTTTTACATTATATTTTATAAATCATACATTGCCGTTAACTGACATATGCTCAATCATGCGTGCCAACCAAAACAGGGGTCCCTGTATATGTACAATAAAATTATTTTTCCTTCCAATACCCTATCTTCATTGCATGAATATTTTCGGCGCACCCTGTACACTAAAAACCCAGAGTAACCTGCTGCTCCCGAAATTTCGGGAGTAACCCACTGCTCCCGAAATTCCGGGAGTATCCTTTTGCAGGAAAAAAAGTAAAGTATATTATACTACTCCTATATTACAAAAAAGTTGTTTTTCCGAAGCAAAAAAGGAAAAGCGGTTAAATTCAAAATGACTACGAATAGCATGAAACGTTACACCTACAGCGTAAGTTATTGTTCCAGCTCCGAATTGATTACTACTGTAGTTACTAATTGTAAGTATTTACCTATCGCCGTAAAATATAATTGAACAGGAGAATAGGGCGAAATTAATGGAGATTAGAATGAGATTGACCTGACTGAAGAGAATCCAGCCGATATGACTGGCAGAATCAAATCTTGATCTATTGTTCGTCGGCATTTTAATCTCAGTGGAGAAATTTTTCATTGCAAACACTGTTCGTAAATTGCAGTTAAAAATTCTTGTTAGTGAAATCTACTATTTGTTTTCTATGGCAATCTCTCTTTAACAAAAAATAGTGTCTAAAAATTTTTTTTTTCGGTGTACTTGATACTCGAGTACGGTTCGAGTACGAGTTCAAGTACGGGTCGGTCGGTATAAACGTTTTATACTCGTAAGTACGGTCCAAGTTCGGTAAAAAGTTAAGAAATATAATACCGCACTCCGAGTACAGGATTTTTTACTCGTACTTGAAGACACAAGTCCGGGTCAAGGGGGAATTTGACCCGACAATTCGAGTACGGTTCCAAGTACGAGTACGGTATGGATAACTACTCGACCCGTGAGGAGCTATAATCCTGACACTCCATTGTTCCCCTCTTCCGTGTTTAAATTTTCTTCTCCATATTTTACTCTGATTTTCAACATTCTACAATTTATTCTCCTCTCTTACGTTTTGGGGATATGGGTGTCGCTGTGCGCCCTGTACTCAACGCCTTTGTTCGAAATACTGTTTATCGTGAAAGCTGTCATGCAAGATTCGGGGTACTTTAATAATACAAGGACACAGTAAATACGAATTAAATTTTAAACATTCCAAAAAAAAAGAAAAATTTGTTCTGTTATATTTCAGGTTTGTTAGTAGTGAAAGCAAGGCTCTCAAAACCAGGCTTTTGAGGAACTCGAAGGACGTCCAGTTTTACAGAGAGCTTTAAATTTTAACAAAAAATGCAATGTACTTGTTTAGCCCACTCGCGTTACCCACAGTATTCATCCTCCTAATTTTCATAGTTTTGATGTATAATTGTATCATTATTAGAATCTCAGGGGTAGTTTGCATTGCGTCAGCAGTTTCAAGTGCGTCAGGAATTGTTTACATTTTAAAACTGTGCTCGTGGTGCGCGGAGGTTCAGTCCTTATCTTCAGAATTGCTCTGCTTCATGTCCAACTCAAAACATCCGGTCGTTGTGCAAAAACTCTCAAAAAGTTGCGTCCGATTGCGTGTATCTTTTGGAAACTATTGCCACATTGATAAAGAAATGGTCCTAACAATGCTGCAAACACTGACAGAGTCAACTGTGAACATGCTGGTCACGTTAGAAGAGGTATTGAGTTAAAACACGTCCCCAAGTATTTTGTGTAATGTGCAGCGCACACTTTGTATTGTACGAGCATTAGAAAAACACAAATTGAGAGCAAAAATCCTTGCAAGTGTATCAATTTCCATAAACGGTTTTTACTCCTACTTATTTTTTACATTATTGTACGTCTGAAGTCAACTTACGTACAAAATGCTATTTTAAAGTTCAGACGATTAGGCCAATTATGCCAACGTACCTTACAATTAGCAGCACTGTTGATGTGTCATGGTAATTTAAAAAATAGTCATACATTTATTATTTATTCATAACAGTAAAGAAAAAAAATTTTGATACTCATATTGATAAAAATGAGAATGTATGTGTCAAAATGTCACTCCAAACGTAAGGATAATTCCCAGTTAACAATCAAATTTTACTCTTTCTAGAGAGCGCCGATGGTAGAGTAGGGTGCACTGCGCTTTAAAAAAAATTATTTCGTCAATTTCGAGTTAATGTGTTAATGGGTATTTTGAGACTATTTGGAAGTATGATTGAATTATATGATAATTAAATTGATTGATAATAAAAATTCCAAGTCAGAGAATTACACAAGTAAATTCAACTATAATAAAAACATCATTAACTAATTCATAAAACTTGGCACAGGTAAGTACGTAGAAATACATTTTGCTGCTAGATTATGTTTGCTATTATGTGTTTAGGCCAAACAGCTTCAAAACATTTTATTTTTGTCCAAAAACGCTGAGAAATACTTGCACACCAATTATACCTGACGTCTTGCAAACAAAAAACGAACTAAAATTCATACTATTACATAATTACTAAATACCCGTGGACTTTAGCAGTTAATATGTAACAAGATTATTATCCAAACTACGGTATCAAAAGCTATTACGGAGACTAATGCAAAAATACAATTATTCACAAATAACACAACATTCAAACCAAATAATACAACGAATGCAACGATTGCCTATTCACAATGTATAACAAGTCTGGTTATATAGACAACGGGTAATTTATGGTTGTTCGAATAATGCATACACAGATCTTTCCCAGAGCCACATTGATATTTGCACTTCCGGCAAAGATGCATTTCAGAAGCCCGGTCCTCTTCGGATACTTCCTGTTGATTTCCTATAGCCGAGCAACCTCTGTGGTGAACTCCTTTTTCTGAAGAGACTTCGTCATCAAGATGATTTAAATCTGTCGGACGAACAGTTGACAAAACAACGGGGTATTGGAAGACATCAGTTGTATCTGATTCCTTGCTGCTGATGATGCTTGGTTTACTTCGATTTGCAGGATAGGATTGAGTTTGACACTTCTGAAGTCCTTCATCAAGGTGGGTCCCCTCATGTTCTTTCAGAGAAGTATTTCGAGTCGAACTGTAAGAGCAATAGCGACACTTGTAAGGTCGTTCTTCAGCATGGGTCCTTTCATGAGATTTCAAACCAGATAAATTGACTGCAGAGTAGGAGCAATAGTGACACTTAAAATCTATTTCTCCAGTATGAATTCCTTCATGTCGTTTCAAATTACGCATATTGGCAGTGGAGAACGAGCAATATCGACACTTGTAGGGCCCCTCTCCAGTATGATATCTTTCATGACGTGTCAGAGCAGACTTTTTGGCTGACGCGTACGAGCAATTTTTGCACTGATAAGGCTTCATTCCAGTGTGAGTTTTTTCATGATCTATTAGAGTAGACTTTTTGGCTGCAGCGTATGAGCAATTTTTGCACTGATAAGGCCTTGCTCCAGTATGGGATCTCTCATGCTCCTTCAAACGAGACAATCTGTCACTCGAGTATGAGCAATATCGACACTTATAAGGTCTTTCTCCAGTATGGGTTTTTTCATGACATACCAAGTTAAACTTTCTGATTGAAGCGTAACAGCAATACCGGCACTTGTAATGTCTCTCTCCAGTACGGGTTCTTTCATGTCGTTTCAAAGAGGCCACATATCTTGAAGAAAAGGTACAATATCGGCACTTGTAACAACTCTTGCCAGCATCGATTCCTCCACATACTTTCGAAAAAGGCCGATGCACTGCTGCTGAGTTCAAGCGATCTCGACTGCTGCCAGCTTTTTTCTGCTCTCTCAATTTCTCTGAATTCGACCCGGTATTGAGGTACCTCCTGCGTTTCCCGCTCCGATGGATTCTTTTATGGTTTACCAAAAATCGCTTTAAAGCTCCAGAGTACGAACATTTGTCACACTTGAACGGCTTGATCCCCAAATGGACTAGCTCGTGATTTCTGAAAAAATCCCTTCGATGTGTGGAGTAGGAGCATCGTCCACACTTATAAGGTCCTTCCTCCAAGTCATTCCTTCTTTCAACTGCCGGAGGAGATTTTCCTGTTGCTGAATCAAGAGAGCACTTCTGGGCAAATTCTTCGATGATTTTACTTCGAGTCGACGATGACGCAAAGTTTGGAACATCTGACCTAATTCCCGTGTGGATTATTTCATGACTATTTAAACCACCGCTTAGATTTGTGGAATAAGGACAGTATTGACACTTGAAAGGTTTTTCAACCCTGTGCTGTCTTCTGTGAACAATTAGAAACGCCATTGCTGTGGTGGAGTAGGAGCAACGTCGACAACTGTACCGAAGTTGTTCGGGATGAGTCTTCCTGGAGTGTTCCCCTAATTTTTCTTCCTTTTGGAAACATTGTGCACACAAAGCACATTTAAAGGACATGTCCACACTGGATTCCATTAATAGTTGGTCCCCACGGACAACAAATTTCTTACTGATCTTCAATGAAGTCTCTGTAATATCAAAGCGGATACAAGTTTAAAACTGAAATTGTGACGAAAATATGTTTTGGGAATCTGTGTCCTACAGGAACGGATTGACGTAGTCAATGTTAGCATTTATTACAGGAATTATTACTAAAATTACATACTTATTACTTGCCACTATGTCTGAATTTAAAAATGGGTGATTTTTTGTATTTATTTGATTTTAATATAAACTACTACCTGCTTTAATTCCTGATAGTGTCCCAGAAGATGTCCACGTTCAATGAAGCGCAGTCTATTACATTTGGATTGTTCTGAATCTAGCAATTATTTCAACGCATTGATCTTCAGGAAGACTAATTGTAATCGTGACTCATTTGTACGGCGAGAGTGAATATTTTTATGTCAACGGCGTAATCACTTGAGTCCTTTGAACGTTTTTTACTTCACTCTGCCACTCTTGCGTCACTCTGAGATGAACTTGGAAACGTCAAGGGTACGAAACCTTGGCCGACTTCCGACTTTAGTCGGCTGATTCTGGCCGACTAAAGTCGGGTATTTTCAGATTTTGGCCGACCTTAAATTCTGGATTTTAGCCGACTTCCGACTTCAATAAGACTTTGGCCGACCCGACTTGAACAGATTTTAGCCGACTTCCGACTTGGTCGGAAATCGGAAGTTCATTTGAACCTCAAGTCGGCCAAAATTAGTCGACGTGAGTCGGATATTATCAGATTTTAGCCGATTAAGTCGCATGATTTTGGCCGTCCCAAGTCGGCTGTAGTAGATTCTGGCCAACCTGAAATATACAGAAATTCTGGCCGACTTCCGACTTATGCTTGGATTTTAGCCGACTTCCAACTAAGTCGGTTAATTCCAGCCGACTTGGTTTTTTTAAGAGAGAGAGAAGAAGCAAAGAACACAGAGTAAGGCAAAGGTGGGCAAAATAGTTTGCCTCGCCTATATCCTACATATATTTTTAATGCACGATCCTACCTACATTATAACTACATTAGTGTCGCTAAAAAATTATACCTACATATATGGAAGGATTATTCGCAAGCCAACCTAGATGCCTTTTTTAAAAAAAGTAAACTATAGCCTACATATACGCCTACATATTCTTGAAAAAATCCACAGCCTACATTTACGCCTACATAATTTTAGCCTATATTTGCGCCTATGAGTAATATGTAACAGTCTTTAGGAAATCTATGCTATAGGAACGCCTGAGTTGTCTCCCTACACAAGCATTTTCCCTATGTCAATTTCGGGTTCTCCCGGCGTTATACGTTTTATTAATTCATTCCAAACTTAGGTATATCATACATAATTAAAGTACCTATACTAACAATAAGAGTCATGTATAGTATGTATGATAGCACTCATAGACGGATTTGTAGTTCCCCTCCGCCATTGACATCACCTGGGAAAACTTTATCGCAAACAAACATAATAACATTATTTATCACTATTACGGAAATTACTGCAGGACTTTTGAAGTGTTCTTTTCCTTAGAAAATGCACATAACCCCATTCATGCAACCTGAGGATAACTAAGTTGAATACTACGTGAAAATTAAACAAATTTTTAACTTATGACTGCGGTTAGAAACAACAATTTCCTAGTTTTTCAGGAATTTTAGTAAACAATTTAAGGAAGCACTATATAAACTGTAGAAATTGTCCACAGCATAGTGTGTACATCAACCTAACATATAAATGCATGTAAAATGTGCGCCTACATTTAGCCTACATTTACATGGATAAGTTATTTTGCCCAACACATTTTATAGGCATTCTACACAACAAGTTATCCCCCTATCCTATTATGCCTACAACTAACATGGGATTTTTTTTGCAGTCTATATTTTACCTACTTGTAGGCCCTACATGTAGGGGAGGCGCCCACCTTTGGAGTAAGGTTTTATGACGGTGGTTGCTAATTTCTAGCACATTATCACAATGTCACGATATCACATTTTCTTAAAAACATTAAATACCTTTAATGGATTTTATATAGAGTTGCCAAAGAAGGAATGCACTGATTGTGAACTAGTAGGAATTAGAGCATCTCGGGCGGTTAAAATTTACAGGTAAAAAGCCCGGCCCGCACGGGCTTCGAGCGGGTACGGGTAAAAATTATTACGTTTGACGGGTTACGGGTGGGTACGGTCTTTTCATCGCGGTTAAAAAAGACTGAAAGCCCGTGAAAGCCCGGGAGAAATTCCATTAGTTGTGAATGCAGGAGCAGCGGTTGTGAATGTACATAGACTTGAACGAATTTCAGACGTTTGCAATTTTAGCTTTCAAACAAACTAAGGCTTGGTGTACAATAGAGCATCACCCTGTGAGTGTGCTTTCACACACACTCACCTCAATAAAAACACATTGGGCACACACACACACACACACACTCCCACACTAAATTAAAGGGTGGCCGGACGGATGATGAGGATGATCCATAAATGATGACGTCAGGATCTGCAAAATAAATAAAATAAAAATATAGGTCATGAGGCAAATGTAAACAAGCCGTTTACATTTGCCTCATCAATTCCTCTTTTTTCCTCCCTTCATTATTTAAAGCATGCCCTTATCCCTAAAATTAAAATAATAAAAAATGTAAAAACCCTTACCTTATTATGTACCTACCTGTAAGTCCACGGTCCCTGGAAAGGTATAAATAGGGCAGCCCTTCCAATGTTAAGGCAGACTTGTACTAAGTCTCCTTCCGTGAGTAGCTCGCGGCGAATCCTCCGAGGAACCCTCGGCACTGTTTCCGTCTAATAACGGCTAAGTTAAAACCTTTACCTTCCCGGCTTTAAAGCCTTATCCTTGACATAAAGCCCTGCTCTCGTCCAATCCTGGTCCAGTCCTGGTCCGCTGGCAAATATTTTAAATTAGCCAGCCGGTTTTCCTGTCAATGTTAAAACATAGTAATTGTTTTTTTTTGTCCTGAATATTTTTTTTTTGGAAATATTAAATTGTTTTGAAATAATTTTCATAAATTATACCTACCTTTTGTCCGGATCCATCCTGGTCTTGTGTGGTAGCTTTTGCTGAAAGTAAGCTTCCTTTTTTTTATTATTTTTGCGAGTTTTTATTTTTTGTGTGTGTCACTGGGTCAGACAAACCTCGCCCCTACCATATACCTTTTTGGGCATCCTTAATTCCTTCCCTAAATTATTAAAATATTTGTTCCCGGCATTAAGTGGGCCTGGCTCCTTAAAATTAAAACCTTAAAACCCTTCTAAATTAAGTACAGGGTACCCCCTTTCTATTTACCCCCTTAATTAAATTTATTTCAGTTCAGTTCAGTTCAGTTCAGTTCAGGTTTATTCATGTGTTAAGACATAACAATTACATTGTTGTTTTCATGCCGAACACCTAGTCTATAGTGTTAAAGAAATAATAGGAAGAAAAAATAAAATAAAACAGGAGAACATTTGTGTATACGTTCGCTCGTCACTAGTCATATAATATTAACCTCTATCCTTCTTGAAACAATAAATTCTCTTAGTTGTTTGTCAAATACACTTCCACTTTTAACTTCTTGTAACTGTGAACTTAGGGAGTTCCAGTAGTTTATAACTGTGTAGGAGAATGATTTTTCGGCAAATGACTTAATAGTAACACCGTGGTCCAGATTTAGTGGCTTTCGAAGTTTTCTTGTTGTTCTTGTGCTCCGTGGTTTAATTACGTCATTGAACAAGTGTTTTATTACTGATTCTCTTGACTGCATAAAATGTTTATGAAAGAATTTGAGCATGAGCAGTTTCCTCCTCTCTTCGGTCAGAAGCCAGTTCATTCTTTCGAGGATGTCAACTTTTGATGCAATAATTTTTGTATCCCTTTCAGTGAAAACTTTTTTAAATAATCTAAACATGCATTCATCTAACATATTCATTTTTGTTGCACAGATCGAGCCCCATACTAACAAACCATAGTCTATTACTGAGACTATCAAACTGTCTACAAATATTGCCATGTCTTTTGTACTAAAATTGTTTTTGTACCTTGACACGAGTTTTGTTCGGCCTGATATTTTTGCACATACTTGATTGAAATGTTCGTTCCATTGAAGAGTTCCGTCTAGAGTTATTCCCAGATATTTAAAAGTGGTCACGTTTCCGATAGGATTGTTGTACAAAAGGAGCAATATGTCACTTTCAGGTTTCTTCTTGTGAGGTGAACGGAAAGTCATGATTTTTGTTTTGTCAACATTCACTTTCATCCCATTTTGTCTGCACCAGATTTCAAGCTCTTGTATCTCGTTCTGTAGCCTTTCTTGCGCTTGCTCCAATGATTTGCTGCATGTGTAAATGACCAAGTCATCGGCAAATAGTATACATTTTGAGTTTTTGAACCTTAAGGGTAGGTCGTTGATAAAAATAGAGAAAAGTATCGGGGAAAGGCAACTACCCTGCGGCGTACCCACAGTGACTTTTCTCGGGCCCGATGTACTTTCTCCGACTTTCACTTCGATCACTCTGTCACTCAGATATGATGTAAACCACTTGAGAAGACTGCCTGCTATTCCCATACATTTAAGTTTATGTAACAGTAACTGGTGGTTGACAGAATCAAATGCCTTGCTGAAATCTACGAATACTGCGACTGCATACTTCCCACTATCAGCTTCAATGTATATGTCATTTGTAAATTTTAGCAGAGCACTGGTAGTAGAGAGTGACTTTCTAAAACCATGCTGATGCGGGGAAAGGAGATTGTAGTTTTCCAGGTAGTTACATAAGTGCATATGTACCACCCGGTCAAATATTTTCGCTATTACTGGCAGCAAGCTTATAGGTCTGTAGTTGTCACAAAGATGTTTAGCTCCTTTTCCTTTGTAAAGTGGAATGACAGTTGCTTTTTTGAGGTTGCATGGGTATACACCATGTTTTAGGGAAAAGTTAAATATTGCTGATAGTAAAACACTTATAGGGTTGATTAACAACTTGACCATTTTGATATGCATGCCATCCGGTCCCATAGCTTTGTCACTTGGTTGACTTTTGATTATATCATAAATCTGTTTCTCTGTTGTCACAATAGAATTAAGTTTGGTTTCCGGTTTTGATGCACATTCTTGAAGCTCATTGAGGGCACTCCTTTGGGGCTCATTGGCATGGTTCGCTGTAAAGTGCTCTGAGAACTGTTCTGCAATGGCCTTGTTGTCACTAATGGTGATATTGTTGTTCGTTATATGATTTATACGAGGAGATTGCTTCGTTTTGCCTATCTCATTATTAAAGATATTCCAAATTGTTTTACTTCTATTTCCACCTTTATTTGCAGCACACTTGATCTCATTAGCTTTAAGAGCAATTTTACTGTGGTTGATTTCATTACGTATGGCTTTGTACTTTATCCATGTTGAGAAACTATTGGTTTTATTAGCGTCAGCTTTTAATTTATCTCGTTGAGAGATTAAATTTTTAAAACTATCAGTAAGCCACACTGGTTTTCTAAGTTTCGCTCTGATTTGCTTGGGGGGTGCCATATTATTAATCACAAAGTTTGTTATATATATGAATACGCTAAAACATTCATTCACATTCGTGATCATGTCCATAATCCACCATGAAGCCTGAACATACGATTCGTTCATGGCTTTAACATCTATGTTTTTTATACTTCTTGTTGTAATTATTTTTGAGTCACATTTTTGTTTCATTCTACGCCTCACTGTATATACCAGGTCGTGATCGGATATTCCACAAGGATAGACACCTGAGTCAATTTGTATATCTGGTTTATTGGTAAATATAATGTCTAGTAAGGTGCTACTGCAAGTGGTTTGTCTAGTTGGTTTTTTTATCATATTGTGAAATCCCGATCTTGCAAGAATATGATTTATTTCCCACTGTTCCTTCCCAGTTTTAAGCAAGTCCAAGTTAATATCACCCAGTATGTAGCATTCGTTTTCGAACATATTTGTAGCAGTTTCCAGAGCTTCCCGGAATAGTTTAGGATAATATTTTGGGGAGTATAAGACAATAAGTGTTATAGGTTTGGAACTGGTGAATTTAGCCTCAATACATAGAGATTCTATAGGAAATGGAAAGGGTGTAGGAATTTCTAATATGTTCCATGTGTCCTTTGCGTATATACAAACCCCCCCCTCCTTTCTTGTTGATGAAGGACTGTCTGTCGGTACGGAAGATGTTGTATCCGGGAATATGTATCTCCTCATTGCTTGTTGCGGGTGTCAGCCATGTTTCGGATATTGCGAAAAAATCAAAGTCGTTGGTTGTGATCAGTGCATATAGGTCATCCTTTTTACTCAAGGAGAGTAATTCACGCACATTCAAATGACCTATTTTAGTGGCTTTTTTCACGTTGATAGCGAATATCGGAAGGTCATGTTTGCTACAGTTATATGTGGTAGCAGGGAAGTTCGGCTGGCATGGTATCTTGGATGCTGTCGCTGTTAGTACCGGATTGCATTGATTGCACATCCAAACAGTATTTGCTTTGATTGCTGTAATGTCAAGTTCCTTCTTTATGCAGGAATGATGAGCCATTCGCTTGCACGGTATGCATGTGTACAGTTTCCAAGAGCTCTTGAATGTATTGCATATTATGCAAGTCGTAAGATTGGTCGTAGGACTGCATCTGGAACACTTCCAATATGTACATAGTTCGACCTTTTTGAATTCGTTATTTGTCATTTTTAGACATACTCTGTGGAATGAGTTCTCACAGTGGTCACATATTTTCAATTTCTGGTTCTTTCTTCCTATAGCGTTGCAGATGCCGCAAGTGGGACCCGGGTTAAGTACGTTGGTGCCTCCTCTTAATATCCTTAACTTCAAGTGTTTCCTGGACAAAACATATTTCTTAGATAGGAGTATGGGTGAAGGTATAGTAAGGAATAGGAGGCGTTTGAGAAGCACTGTACTCCAGATAACAAATATCACTGAGTCCGTAGGTATCCACTTGTTTGCATATCTATCTGTTTTGCTACGGAATGATTTATTTAAATACACTTCCACGGATCTAAACGATTCTGTAGTTTTCCTATAAATTGGTTTTGTGAATTGCAATCTTGAAAATATCAAAAATCTCACTTCACAAAATCGCAATGTCTCCAACTCTTCTCTCAAAGTATTCATCTCCTCCACAGCTTCCGATTGGTCCGAGTTAATCAAACTATCGGTGAGGAGCACTTGTATAAAACACTGCAGAATCCAGAGGATATGAACTAAGCGTCTAGTAGCCATGGCCCTTACTCACCATATGGGTTCCAACTTCAATTAATTAATTAATTAATTGAAGTAGTTAGCTATGTAAGCCGACACCGCGTAAATTTATTTTTTGGGTAAATTATATATATGTACCTACATGAGGCCAGTACCATTTACCCAGAGTAGTTAGTTATGTATGCCGAGACATGCTAAATTTTTAGAGTAGTTAGTCGTGTAAGCCGATGAGTGCTTAAATTATTTTCCGTTTCCGAGATTAAATAATAACCCTCGTGAGCCCCATCACACACCCCGTGTGGGATATTTTAGGCCCGTGCCCGTCTGTACGACTGTAACTAAATAACAAAGGCAGGTATGCAAGAAAACTTTTCTTGCATACCTGCCTTTGTTATTTAGTAAGTTTCATTTCGCTCTTCATTACTGTGGAAAATTCCATTTAGTCTAGAAGATGAAACCTGCTTGTAGTTCAAGTATTTCTAATAAGAATCCAGAAGTTAACATTGTAATAAATTCAAGAACGCCACCAGAAGTGCTTACCAAAGCCGAAATAGCAGCATAAGCTTTTGTATTGCCTTCTTAATAAACAAGATAGTTTAACGACTGTATGTAACAGTCAAAAACACCAATATTTTAAAATACAGTTTTTCAGTATTTAAGATGTAGGTATTTGCGGGCGGGCTACGGGCTTTTTTTAATTTTGCGGGCCGGGCCGGGTTTTTTCGATAAACATTAATTTCGGGCCGGGCGGGTACGGGTAAAACGTTACGAGCCACGGGCGGGCACGAGCCTAAAATATCCCAAGGGGTGATGCTCTAGTAGGAATTATTCGATAAGTTTTTTGAATTTTGGCACGGTCTGTACCAAGCGCAGGATTATTACAAAAGATGTGCTACACTGTTTAATGGGATCGGATTTTTGTGGGAACACGGCAAGATTCTTCTAAGGGAAAAATATTTCTGGCAGGGAAAATCACAAAGGGAAGGAATTCTAGTTTACAAACGGGGATTTTAAAAATCGTTGATCTTTCTTTGGCAGGGATTTTCAATTTTTTTGGCGTATTTCAGGGGAAGTTGTTAGGCAAACAGGGATTGTTAGATTAGTTGAAATTATTTGACAGGGATATGACGTTTTGTAGGCAAATTATTTTTGCCAACAGGGATTTTGAAAGTCGTTAGCTTTTTTTCAGCAAGGATTTTTTAATTCATTGAGGACCTTCCAGGAGGGACATTTGACTCAGCAGGGAAATTCATAAATGGTCTTCCATGCAGATTTGCCGAGAAGACAGAGATTCGATAGAGAGAATCCGACTTCTACTGTTTACCATGGAAAAAATCGCTTTCACAAGTTCAAAGTCAATATCAAAAGTGAAAACGGCCACTTTACAAATCCAATTCAGAGGTCCGCAGCATTACCCAGGAATTGTGACTACAATTTTGTCACTGTCATGAAAGTGATGATTGGTGTATGCTTGTAAGAGAAATAAATTTTACAACACCGTGTCCTCTGATTTGTTTAAAAGTAATGGCGTGCTTTAAGTTTTAAAAAATACTATTAATAACAATTTATTTGAAGTAATACAATCAAAATACAAGCGGCGGAGATATAATTAGTTTTAATTTTAAAAAATAGTTCCTTTCAAAAAACTGACATTGGACTATGTAAGGACTTTTGAATTAAGCTGCGATTGAATTTCTCTGTAATAAAGATCTCACTTGAAATCCTATTCAATGCCCTTCATTAAAAAATATTTGCGGGATAATCAATAAAACATATTTTTACAAAACATATTCAAACTAAACACACTATTTGTCCCAAAGGAATCATCTTAAATACGACCGTAATTCAATACGATTTTTCTTTTGACGAATTTCAGAGAAATCTAAACTTGACCAGAGTTCGAAAATTTGAAAAAAAGATTCTTTTGGTGCCATCAATCATTGGCGAAACACTAAAATAATCTTAAAATGAACATACATTTGCCAACGAATGACCGGAAAAAAAGGATTCTAAAAGAGGCCAATAAGTTGGTGGAGAATATACTGTATTTTAGGTAGATTCATTTGACCACATTTGTTGGCATCATTGAAGTTTGACCAGGACGGCATATAGTGCATATACATTATATATCAGTAAGATTAGTGGCATCTCTACATATTGACAGGCATTTTGTCATTCCTTGGAAACCATTGTATCTGAAATTAACTAGATTTGATAATTGTATGATTTATGTAATTTAATTGAATTTAATGAACGAATTTAAGTTCGTGATGACGCAATGACAGAGGTAATCTATAGTCCTGGTGAATGGTTTGTGTGAAATTCAACACTTTTTATTGACGACGTGTTATCGACTTATCATCAGTGTAAACAAGTGTTGCCAAAAGGAGAGTTTAGAAAATAAGTAGGTGTATAGTCTAACACTTAGACATACATAATTACTCTTCGAAGGATTTCAAGTTATGTACTATGTAAATTGTTTTGCAAGGGAAGTTTAGTATCAGTGGTTAACCACAAATATCTGGAATGAAAACGAGGACTAGAAAGAATTTTCATCCCCTACGGTCCAAGAACGAATGCAGAACCTTTACTTCTGCCGTATCTGAACAAAAAACGTGCGTACTTACTGAAACATACGCTGTTTAGTTGCTTCTTATAAAATAGGGTTTATAATTGGTCCATAGGGTTTTATGCAACAAGGAGTGGTTTCACTCACACCTGAACTCAGATATATAAAATACTCGCAAGTAAGGGGGTACTGTCTGGGTGACACGGGTATTCTGGAAGTGTAATGTTAATTATGAATTGTGTAATAAATGTTATGTCACTGTGTGTAATGGTAGTGTTTAATATACTTAGGAACCGTATATTTATTCTGAAACTTTGGATCCTTTTCAACTTATAATTATCTGTCACAAGTTATTACTTTACTCTCGATCCTATAACATCCAACTGACTCTCGCCAGTTGCACATTCTCTGATCTCGCTTCTCAATCTCGATTGAATTTACATTCCAATCTTTATCATAAATGTAAATACTATTCCTTAGGAATAGGTCGAACCTTAAATTTATCCTTAGATTCATATTCTAATTTAACATCATATATGTATCCGTGACACTACATAGATCGAAGAGACAACTTTTCAGGACCACATAAATCATTTAATTTGTCTTACACAATATTCATCTGTTCATGCGTCATTTGCATTTTTTCAGTCGACTAGTATGTTTATAGCTGCGACTAAATTCATCCTTAGAATTTTTTGACCCTCGGATCATCAGATAAACCACGGTTTCCTTCGCTTAATTGGATATTTCTACAATATTCCTAACTTCCGTAAAAAAAGGCTACCTGACTTTCGTGTAAAAATGCGAAACTCTCACTCAATTAACTATAATATTGGCATTCCTCCACGATTTGTTAATCCAGGTATATAATGTTGCCCGTAATTGCTCAACTTCTTAACGAGAATGGACACATGACGCTCATTTTATTATTAGCTATTACAAGTTTACTTTTTGCCTCCTTCCTCCTTATTTGCTTTTATGATTACGGTATGGAGTCGCTACTACTATTAAAAGACATTGAAAGCTGCATATTACGGCATTCCTTCTTGAGCTTAGGATATTGCTACAGTTAGAAATAAAATTACGGAGTGTATATTCGAGATATCAAATCATCATATGGAGAGATTTCACAGTCGGGAATTTGAATTCACTTGTTTCACTTTACCCAGAAAATGAGTTGTCAAACTCGCTAACGGGTAATGAGCGGTTATATATATAATATGTAAAACTATAACAATAACCAGGGTTGGCAAAATGAAAATGCCCTCGGTTTTATGCCTGCCCGGCTGAAAATGCTGAAAATGCCCAACTTTCAAAATGCCCGGCATTTTGGGCAGGCATTTTGGGCATTTTCGATTATTTTGTAAATAATCCATATTTACCGCCCTTGTTTAAAGATTTTTTTAAAGGTCAAACTTCAAAAATATACATTTTACAGAATGAATTAATCTAAAGCACAGCAATTTGTAAACTGTTAGTATTCCTACATCGTTTCTTCCCCTGTGTATTATTAATCTAATTCAACAATATCCTCAACATCAACTCACCTTCGGACTCGTGAAAAGTAAAACTATAATAATTTTCGTCGTCATCTAAAATTTTTCTTTTCCAATTCGGGGATTGCAGTGATATTATATACACATGATAATCATGTCTAATATGTTTTGATGAACTCTGTTCTGGCTTTGTTGAGAATGATTTGACCAACGCTGATACTTGTGAATTTAAAGCGATTTCTTTGGTCACGTAGTTGTCGAGAGCAATATAGTACACGCTTTGGTACTACATTTGGATAATTACCGTTTTACCTCCACTGGGGCTTTTAAACTTTCGTGCGAGCACTCCAGTTTATGGTATAATCCAACCGCTTGTTATGAAAGTAATTAATTACACAACATTTTATTTTTACCAATATCTGACCAATGAAGCTGAATATTGTCATTGATTCGAGGTATCGTGATTAAATCTCAAGTTAAAATTAAAAAATGGAATGAGATTTTAAATAATGATAATAAAAATTTTAGTATAGTGAATCAAGCACGCTGCAATTAATGACATTTGAGGTATGCAATTATAAAGATATTTCCATTGGTTCAAACTTAACATGTATCCAAATTTACCTTGCTAAAAAATAATAGATAACGTTCAGGCAGAAGTATCCCAAGAAATGATTGAATATGCCCAAAATGCCTGCCCTACGCGGATTATGCCAAAAATGCCGAAAATGCCAAAGATGCCCAAAATGCCCGGGCATTTTCGGCAGGCAAAATGCCCAAAATGCCATGGCATTTTCAATTGGCCAACCCTGACAATAACTATCTCAAACCATCTCATCGCTCCAATGTATTAGTAATTGTGATAACCATTTGCTAAAATTGTGATAATCACAAATTTTTGAAATAAATTTTACAGAAATCTTTGGTTTTCCAGATTATAACCAGCACCTCCGTCCGGCAATTAAAAAAGGTCACATATATTTGGAAAATCTACTCGAAAGCAAATCTTGGCCGTTTTCCTGCATATTGTACAGCACTACCAGCAAAGAGTTCACAGAGAATCACGCATCTGCACATAAAGGCTACGATGAAGTGTTCACTCACTATTTAGCATTAAATCTTCTTGAGAACCACCTTTCACCTTCAATAAGGAAACAGCTCATTGAATCCCTGTTACCCAAGTCATTCGGTACGTTGTGTTACTTTGTTTCCTATGATACCATGCCTGATGATGTTGATACAACATCTCTGGGTTACGCGACGCTTCTCAAAATGAATGCACTTACCGAGTGGGATGTAATGGACGCAGCAGGAAAAGTGTTTTCCAATAAAACTGATGACGGCTTAATAGACCTTTTTATGGATCCGCCAAAAAAGTTGAATATATGCGATGCTGCAGCATGCGTTAATGTACTGTATTTCAAATACATTTTTGTATTTTGTATTTTAGTGGCTAGATATGTATTTTGTAGTTTGTATTTTGTATTTTGTCTTATGAAGCAATGTATTTTGTATTTTGTAGTTTGTATTTTGTCTTACGAAGCAATGTATTTTGTATTTTGTAGTTTGTATTTTGTGTTACTTAAGTGAAGTAAGCAATGTATTTTGTAGTTTGTATTTTGTTCGCTATAAAAGCTACTTGTGTTTTTTGTTGGCGCACTTTCTTGGGGTTTGAAATTTCCGTTTATGCCAAAAACCAATCACATCAATGAAGTAAAACGAAATTCAATCGTTTTAACATCCCATAAGGCTAAATTCAAGAGTCTACGTTTCAAGTATGTATTTAGTATTTTGTAGTTTGTATTTTCTACGTTTTGAGTATGTATTTAGTATTTTGTAGTTTGTATTTTCGTCGCCTGAAGAATGTATTTTGTATTTTGTAGTTTGTATTTTCGTCGCCTGAAGAATGTATTTTGTATTTTGTAGTTTGTATTTTCGACGCCTGAGGAATGTATTTTGTATTTTGTAGTTTGTATTTTCGACGCCTGAAGAATGTATTTAGTATTTTGTAATTTGTATTTGGGGAGCATGTATTTTGGACAGCTCTGTCGTAATGGAAAGTACGCGTAGACAGAAGCCATTTTCGGGTTGTCTGCTTTACTTCATTCATTCTGAAATTTGGATGTATTGACTTGTTGAATGTTAAAATATTTTTATACGGTGATTGGCACCTAGTATCCACATCCATCCTCCGGCCCGAAGTATATATGTATGCAATATAACTGCGCCCTCTGGTACAATAAAATAAGAACTACAGCTTATAGAAGTTCTTTAAATTGATTCGTGGATTACTTCGTGGCTTACTTTTGATGGATTACTATATACCATCAAATACCAAGTATTACCTTAGCTTTTTCATCATACAGTTTTTCATTGATGGAACCGTTAATAAATGCGTGTTTATGTATACCCTGATGTATCCGCACGCGTGTGTTCAGCACAAAATGCCAGAAATTAGTAAAATGCTATATTACTAAACCCTTCAATTACCTACGCTTCACAATCACGGTGATGTACAGATCTTAACAAGAAATTGGGCTGATTGTGAGTATCTACTCGAATAAAGATAATTATATATTTATGCTATTTACATATCCCATCACGGGCTCTCATGTCTAAATCCCATTTTACAAAACCTGGCATTTTTCAATGACAGTCTCTAAAACATTTAAAATTAGGAAACATAGCCTCTCCAGAAAATTACGGGAATTATAGCTATTTTTCCTGATATGACAATATATAAAAATAATATGTGCTGCTTCGAGACATTTATTTTCTTGTGTAAAACTCAAAGCATGGTAAGATTAATGTAACGATAAAATATGATTTGAAGTTTAATCTGTTGTGTGTTCCAGATTAAAGCAATTTAAGTCAGGGTAACAGAAAACAGACATTTTCGATGTTGCTCTTTCGGTATTTGCTTCTTGTTTGCACAACGTCACAGTTCCATTCCAGACAATATCAATCCGTGACAGTGTTTACTAGCAAATTATGCAGATCTGAAATGATGCTGATCTTGTGGAAATTTTTACTAGAAATTGTAGTACTGTAGTAGAGTGTAACATATTTGTAATTATTTTTCAGACTGGAGCATTAAAACTTGAGCAACGTACATAGTCTTAAATGATTGTTTTATTGGCGTATTTGCAATTTAATTTCAAAAAACTTCGTACTAAAGCTTTTGTAAAAGTTGAAAGTGGCAAAATTGAACCGCGTATGTCAACTTTTCAAAACCGTATTGCAAGCAAACAATGTTCAACATGTGTCAATTTTTTCTTGTTTCAGCTTTTAGAATCAAAAAGTAATATTTAATCAATCGGTATGCTAGGAGCTATTTCCAGGAGATATTTTTACGCTGGATTCTGGTCCTGTAATTATTTTTGTCACATTCCTTACCGATGGGACACAGAGAGAAAAATTCCTGTAGCAAAGAATGATATTGCAGGATACACTGGATGGATTATAAACATTTTGATCCTTTTGGTTTCCCAAGTTTGGGGTACGGTGCGAACATTTCAAAGTTTCTCGCAAGTAGATGGTACCTTTCAGAGCCACCAATATTGCGTCATCACAACTGTTCTCACAATTTCTCTCCTGGTGGCTCTTTTGATTCAAATTGATCAAGTTCGATGTCACAAAGATATGCTTATAATTTACAATCAATTTATTCAATACTGTGACCGTTTCAAAGGTTATAATAATATACCCATTTAACCAAAATACGTTAATTAATCATATAATCGCAGCAAAGAATAACGTTATTTTGGCAAAAATATGGGTGCATGTTGCATGTACCATAATGTCTAGTGTTTGTTTTTTCAGGTGCTTGTCCGCATGGATAGAGTGCTCTGTATTTATTTGACATATCCTATTTTAAGTTGGTTTAGTAAAAATAAAAACATGAAATATTATTTTGGCAGGGAATTATGAAAACGAAACTTTTGGAAAGATATCTTGGTTAGAAGCAATTACCAAAGACAGTTTAGGAACATGCCTGGCCTGCTTCTGGTGGAATTTGATTATAATACAACTGCTTGTACTTGTAATGAGTCTGGTGTATCCTGATACTCCACTGTGCCCCACGTCCGTGTTTAAATTTTCTTCTCCATATTTTACTCTGATTTTCAAAGTTCTACAAGTTTTTCTCCTCTCTTACGTTTTGGGGATATGGGTGTCGCTGTGCGCCTTGTATTCAATGCCTTTGTTCGAAATGCTGTTTATCGTGAAAGCTGTAATGCAAGATTCGGGGTAATTACTTTAATAATACAAGGACACAGTAAATACGAATTAAATTGTAAACATTGCAAAAAAAAAGAAAAAAATTTTCTGTTATATTTCAGGTTCGTTAGTTGTGGAAGCAAGACTCCAAAAACCAGGCTTTTGAGGAACTCGAAGGACATCCAGTTTTACCGAGAGCTTCAAATTTTAACAAAAAATGCAATGTACTTGTTTAGCCCACTCGCGTTACCCACAGTATTCATCCTCCTAATGTTCCTAGTTTTGATGAATAATTGTATCATTATTAGAATCTCGGGAGTAGTTCGCATCCCGTCAGCAGTTTCAAGTGCGTCAGGAATTGTTTACATTTTAAAACTGTGCTCGTGGTGCGCGGAGGTTCAGTCCTTATCTTCAGAATTGCTCTGCTTCATGTCCAACTCAAAACATCCGGTCGTGGTGCAAAAACTCTCAAAAAGTTGCGTACCATTGCGTGTAACTATTGGATTTTATTGCCATATTGATAAAGAAATGGTCCTAACAATGCTGCAAACACTGACAGAGTCAACAGTGAACATGCTGGTCACGTTAGAAGAGGTGTTGGGCTAAAACACGTCCCCAAGTATTTTGTGTAATGTGCAGCGCACACTTTGTGTTGTACGAGCATTAGAAAAACACAAAATGAGTACAAAAATCTTTGCAAGCGTATTAATTTCCATAAAAGTTTTTTGCTCCTTCGTATGTTTTTACATTATTGTACGTCTGAAGTCAACTAATGCTATTTTAAAGTTCAGACGATTGGGTCAATTATTGCCAATGTACCTTAGAATTAGCACTTTTGATGTGTTTGAAATAAACATTTCTTTCTCCCACTCTTCCGTACTGCTCATCCTCTCACCAAATACTAGAATACACAATTTTATAACCAATGATGGCTTATTTGCATTACTTCTTCTTGTATTCTATCGCATTGTCGATAAAGAAATTGCCCTAACAATGCTACAAATACTAGCAGAGTCAATAGTGAACATGCGGGTGACCTTACAAAAGATTCTGAATTAAAACACGCGCGAGTATTACATATTTATTTAGTGTTTAGTAAGCTCTTTTTGTACATACAAGAATCACAAAAGCACCTTAAATACGATTACTCCCACAGAAAACACGACTTCACAAGTGGTATTAATCTACGCCTGTACAATGTATGAGTGCAGGGATGAATTTAATTTAAGCTAATTTCAAGGCTATAATATATGTATCAAAATTTGATGTACTTGTAAAATCTTCATTATTATTATACAACATACGACAAGATATTATACAACAAGAACGGATCTAAAGTTCAAATTATTGGGTCAAAGTAATTACCTTGTTCGTATATTGATATAAATGTATAATTATGCGTCTACATTATGATTGTACGTATGTAAGTATTTATATAATATAATTGCGTTATTGTGTATGCTCCCAGAAAAAATGACTCATTTCTCATGAGATAATTTCAAAAATAAGCGACGTCTTACTTTTATTATTTATTCACAAATGTAAAGGATATTCCTATTTTTCAAAAGAAGAATATATATATCTATGTGTCAAAATGTCACTCAAAACGTAAGGATTATTCCCAGTTAACAATAAAATTGTATGCCTTTCAGGGAGCCCCGATATGGTAGAGTAGTGAGCACTTAAAAAATTATTTCGTCAATATCACTACATATGAACTACAACAAAAGCCGAGCCACATACATTGTTACACATATATATTATAAAATTGTACGGAAATTAGGAAGTTATTATTTCTTACCCATCCATGAACGAAAAATACAGTGTCTACAGCAATACTTGCTTGTACACATCATAAATAAATATTCAGTGCTGAACGCAGATTTTGCCCACAATTTGAAGTTAAGATAAAGATTTACCTACTTACACTAGGAACACAATCGAATATTTTCCTCATGCACTGGAAATATGGTTTACCATGGTAGAACTGCGAAAATGTCAGTACGATGTTCTACAAATTATATCTTGATGATTATTTTAAGTTTACGAACACTGCAAGAACCCATTCCAATTTTTCATCACTTCAAAACAGTAATTCAAAAATATGCTTTGAGATGACCACGTATTTTACGATTGAGAATACGTGCATAGATACATACAGCAAAGGTTTAGATAGTATTTATGAATTACAATTTTAGCATGAAAAGTTTGTCATTTGAGTGAATGTATAAAACCTTAAATTCCCACAAGCGGTAAAAACAAGCAATAAAAATAATTCACAAGTAAATTTAAGTTGTTTAGAAGCAAAACCATCCTTTAAACACAAAACTTGAAATAAAAAGAATTCAGGTAGTTAATTCAAAATTTTGAGCTAAAATAATTTGATTGAAAATTCCTAATACAATTTACTTGCTAAAAACACATTACTTAAATTCAAATTACAGGCATTAAAGTACGTCCAACTCATTGCCTTGGTCTTCTCCGTGGAATTGTCAGTAGCAAATGGACAATTGATCCCAGGGCCTACAAGGACTGTCACTCGGACCCGGGCACAAAGATTTGTTATCCCAAGAAGCCTGCTCGAAATAAACAAATGTGGTTAATCCATCCTGAGAAAATGTGCTAATGGGAATTTTGAGACTATTTTGAAGTGTAATTGAATTATGTGATAATTAAATTGATTGATAATGAAAATTCCAAGTCAGAGAATTACACAAGTAAGTTCAACTATTATAAAAACACCATTAATTAATTCATAACATTTTGGTAAACTTGGCACAGGTAAGTGCGTAGAAATAAATTTTGCTGCTAGATTATGTTTGCAATTATGTGTTTAGGCCAAACAGTTGCAAAACATTTTATTTTTGCCCAAAAACGCTGAGAAATACTTGCACACCAATTACACCTGACGGCTTGCATACAAAAACGAAACAAAATTCATACTATTACATAATTACTAAATACCCGTGGACTTTAGCAATTAATATGTAACAAGAGTATTATCGAAACTACGATATCAAAAGCTAATGCAGAGACTATTACAAAAATACAATTACTTACAAATAATACAACATTCAAACGAAATAATACACTGAATGAAACGATTGCCTATTCAAAATGTATAACAAGTCTGGTTATATAGACAACGGGTAATTTATGGTTGTTCGAATAATGCATACACAGTTCTTTCCCAGAGCCGCAATGATATTTGCACTTCCGACAGAGATGCATTTCAACATGGCAATCTCGGTCCTCTTCGGATATATCCTGTTGATTTGCTATAGCCGAGCAACCTTTGTGGTGAAAAGTTTTTCTCCCATTTTCTAATGATACTTTGTTATCCAGACGATTTGAATCCGGCGGGCCAACAGATGACAAAACAATGGGGTTTTGAAAGACATCAGCTCTACCGGATTCTTTGCTGCTGATGATGCTTGGTTTACTTCGATTTGCAGGATAGGATTCAGTTTGACACTTCTGAAGTCCTTCATCAAGATGGATACTCTCATGTTCTTTCAGAGAAGTACTTCGAGTCGAACTGTAAGAGCAATAGCGACACTTGTAAGGTCGTTCTTCAGCATGGGTCCTTTCATGAGATTTCAAACCAGATAAATTGACTGCAGAGTACGAGCAATAGTGGCACTTATGATGCATTTCTCCAGTATGGGTTCCTTCATGTCTTTTCAAATTACGCTTATTGGTACCAGAGTAGGAGCAATGCTGACACTTGTAATGTCTGTCTCTATTATGACACCTTTCATGACGTGTCAGATTAGACATTTGGGCTGCAGAGTACGAGCAGTACCGACACTTGTAGGGCCCTTCTCCAGTATGATATCTTTCATGGCATGTCAGAGCAGACTTTGTGGCTGCAGCGTACGAACAATTTTTGCACTGATAAGGCTTCATTCCAGTGTGAGTTTTTTCATGTGCTGTCAGAGTAGACCTTTTGGCTGCAGCGTACGAGCAATTTTTGCACTGATAAGGCCTTTCTCCAGTATGGGATCTCTCATGCTCCTTCAAACGAGACAATCTGTCACTCGAGTATGAGCAATATCGACACTTATAAGGTCTTTCTCCAGTATGGGTTTTTTCATGACATCCCAAGGTAAACTTTCTGATTGAAGTGTAACAGCAATACCGGCACTTGTAATGTCTTTCTCTAGTATGGGTTCTTTCATGTCGTTTCAAAGTGGTCCCATATCTTGAAGAAAAGGTACAATATCGGCACTTGTAACTTTTCTGGACAGCATGGATTCTTCCACATACTTTCGAAGAAGGCCGATGCATTGCTGCTGAGTTCAAGCGATCTCGACTGCTGCCAGCATTTTTCAAAATCGCCTCAACCGCTGAATTCGATCCGGTATTGCCGTACCTCCTACGTTTTCCGTTCCGATGGCTTCTATTATGGTTTACCAAAAATCGCTTTAAAGCTCCAGAGTACGAACATTTGGTACATTTGAACGGCTTGTTCCCCAAATGGACTAGTTCATGATTTCTGAAGAAATCCCTTCGTTGTGTGGAGTAGGAGCAGGTTCCACACTTATAAGGTCCTTCCTCCAAGTCATTCCTTCTTTCAACTGCCGGAGGAGATTTTCCTGTTGCTGAATCAGGAGAGCACTCCTGGGCAAATTCTTCGATGATTTTACTTCGAGTAGACGATGACGCAAAGTTTGGAACATCTGACTTAATTCCCGTGTGGATTATTTCATGACTATTTAAACCACCCCTTAGATTTGTGGAATAAGGACAGTATTGACACTTGAAAGGTTGATCAACCCTGTGCTGTCTTCTGTGAACAATTAGAAACGCCATTGCTGTGGTGGAGTAGGAGCAACGTCGGCATTTGTACCAATGTTGTTCGGGATGAGTCTTCCTGGAGTGTTCGACTAATTTTTCTTCCTTTTGAAAACATTGCGCACACACGGCACATTTGAAGGACATGTCCACACTGGATTCCAATATTAGTTGGCCCCAACGGACATCAAAGTTAATAATGATCTTCAATGAAGTCTCTGTAATATCGAAGCGTATACACATTTAAAATAGAAATCCTGAAACAAATATTTTTCTGGAATCTGCATCGTAAAACCGATTGACGTAGTCAATGTTAGCGTTGATTACAGGAATTATTACTAAAATTACGTAATGGTTACTTCTTAAAATAAAGTCACTTTCAGTGTCACTATGCCTGGATTTTAAGGGAAGGTCCAAGTTGGCGTACAGCATACAGTCGTGGAGTCAATTTAGCATACAATTGTATGCTAAAGCACACAGCATACAGGTATACATTTAATTCAAATATATTTATACCTAAAACGGAGTACCCATCACTTGCACATTATATCGAAGAAGTTAAAACACTTGTTAATACAAAAGTGAGTTCAAAACTTAGAGTAAAATCAAATATCAGTATTGAAGAATCCAACGCTATCAAAGAACTGAAATCACGTGATGATATTGTCATTAAACCTGCCGACAAAGGTGGGGCCACGGTTGTTTGGCGAAAGGATCTGTATATTGAAGAATGTATGCGTCAGTTATCTGACCAATCGTATTACATTCCATTGACAGAAGAACCGACAATTGAAAGCCAAGACATCGTAACGGAAACAATTTCTGAAATGATTCGTAATGGACAACTTCCAAGGGAAGCAATCAATCTGATTAGCAAGAAGCCAAGGTGTCCGAAATTTTACTGTCTCCCAAAAATCCATAAACCAAATAATCCAGGTAGACCAATCATCTCATCAGTAAATAGTACAACAGAATTAATTTCTTCATTTCTTGATACTATTTTACAACCTATACTGAAATCAACGCCGACTTATCTCAAAGATACTAATGATTTACTCAAGAAACTGGCTCAATTTAAATTTCAAGGACATGGACGATATATTGTAATAATGGATGTAGTCGCACTATATACAAACATACCACATCAAGATATACTTACTTCCATTAAATATTTTTTGGATCAAACTCCTAATACTGACATTCCAACTTCAGTAATAATACGTCTCACAGAACTTGTCCTTGACCTCACTGAATTTGAATTCAACTCGATGTATTTCAAACAGACCAAGGGTGTTCCAATGGGCACTAAGATGGGCCCAGTTGTTGCTTGCTTATTCATGGCATATTTGGAGGCACAATTTAATCAGGCGTATCATGGAGCTAAACCGGACTTGGATTTAAGATATATTGATGATTTGCTCAAATTATTTTCATGCTCCAAAGACGAACTTCATTTGTATATTCAAGAGTTTACAACTTCACATGATTCTATAAAATTTGAATTTAAAATATATGAGACATCAGCCCCATTTCTCGATGTATTGATTATTCCGGACCAATTAAGTGACACTATTCAAACAACCATCTATACGAAGCCCACAGATTCACACACGTATGTGTCATACTATTCATATCATCCAAAATCTACTTTGAATGCAATTCCTTATTCACAGTTTCTACGTTTAAGAAGAATATGTAGCCGAATTGATGAGTTTGAAAACCAAGCTAAAATAATGTCAACACACTTTATTAATCGGCATTATCCCGAAAACCTTATCAAAGAAGCTATAAACAAATGCAGATCAATTTCGAGAGAAGAATTAATTAACAAAACCAACCCACGACAAAATGTAACAACAGAACGAATTCCTTTAGTACTTAACTATTCTCCACTTGCACGTGTGTTAGCCTATGATGCTATTATGCTATATAAGTCAATAATCCCTAATTCTACCGGTTCTCAAATTATTCCACTGCCACCTATGAAATCTTTTCGCCGGGCCCCAAACTTAAAGCAATTACTTGTCCGCACATCAATTACCAAAGCACCTATACTAACAACACCAGGCACATTTCCATGCAAAAGAGGTAAACGATGCGTCACCTGCAAACATACTTTGAAACTATCTACGGTGACAAACTTGAAGAGGACAATACATCTCAAACAAGAATTTACATGTGAATCAAAGTCGTTGATATACGCTATTAAATGCAACAAATGCCCTGATGTAATATATATAGGGCAAACGGAAAGACATCTTGGGGATAGATTTGCGGAACACAGGAGGGATGTGTTGAATAAACAGTATAAAAATGTTTCCCAACATTTTAATCTAACTGGACATAGTGTGGATGATATGCTAGTTACTGGATTGAAGTACGCTTCAAGAGATGAAAAAGTCAGAATTGAAACCGAAAACCGAATGATCCATTTCTTCAATTCTAATGCATTACCTGGACTAAACATCAAATTTACATATTAAGGAAACATCGAAACCTCAGGACGAAAGTTCGACGGGTGTGGCAATCCCGGGGTTATCTTAGCCAAAATTTTTTTAAATGGCTTAACTAATTCATATTTTTAAAAAATAGTTTATTATGATTATTTTAAATAATCGAAAAATCAATAATTTCAATTTTTCAATTTTTATTGATTGTAGTATGCATTATATTGAATGTTACTACTAGTATATCATTTGCCTGACGAAGAGTAAAAGCTCGAAACGTTGCTGCGAATAAAATATAAGCCTTGTGTTAAAAAGTGAACTTCTACCCTTATTTAATATATTATACATTTAATTCAAGCTAGCATTCAGCATACAACCAATGATTCAAGTTGGCATACAACATACAACTGTTGATTCAAGTTAGCATACATAAAAAACATCAACTTAGCATACGGCATACAGCAGTATATTCAAGATAGCATACAACATATAATTAGGAAGGATCATTTCAATGGAATTGTTTTTACTAGTAGGTGAATGTTAATTCAGTTGCTGAGCATAGTGTATTTATGCGTAATTGTCAATGCACGAATAAATACTAAACAACTTCAGATCAGCAAAACATGAATTAAATAAATACACGCGGTTTCAAATAGTACAAGGGTTATACAGAGCTGCCTTGCTTTAGCTTGAGGAGTTAGAGGCTAAAGCATAAAAATATGGCTCGGTCAAAGTTGTATACCTTGCACTTATCAAAAACAAAGGTTGCAAGGAGAGAACCGAAGCGTTCTGGAAAAAACAATTAGGTATTGAACTCCAACATTTTACCGATAAGCTTCTAAAATTATTTTTTTTAAATTAACGTCATGTTTATCATTGACAAAAATCTATACATGTAAGATGGTATTCGTACAATAGTGGTCGGATCGATTCAGTCCGAAATCTAAAAATTTAGATTTAGTCCAGCTTGATTCAGTTAAGTTCATATTTTTTTCAGTTCAGTTCAAGATGGAATTGAACTGAGTTTGCTCAGTTGATTTCATTTTGCCTAGACAACTGAACTGAATAAAAAATTATAAACCAAACTGAATCGCTACGACCACTATCGTACATCAAATCGTATTCTGACAAAGACGGAGCTTCGTGTGTTTGGCTATTGGAGAAATTTAATATAACCTGAGCCATACTTCTGTCACTACGTGACGCAATAGTTTCTGGACAATTATATTAGTTATAGCAATATATGTATATTTCTGTAGTTTATTACCATACGTGATACGACTTTAATTTTCACTTTTTTATACTGAATTTCTTAATTTGTATGAGTACCACTTGTTGAAAATGTCAAACAACGTTGGTAGCATTACTAATTAATTACTAAGCATGGTCACACCTTGAAGAATTGTTTCATGTTGAGCTTGAATATATAAATGAAATTTTATTGCTTCTATGTTTACAGATGAAATTCAATAATGTCTAAGTAAAATATGTCTGTGTATCAACTTTTAATCCTGCGACCACTTTCTGAATTTTTATATGACAATTATGATGCATGTATTACTAATTTTGGTCCACATTGAGCTCATAGGGGAGTGTGCACATATTACGTTTCATTTTTGGACCCTACCCCCTGTCGTCATCTTAACATCATTAATCCTTGACACCCCGTCCCCTGTAAACGTCATCAAAGCAAAAACAAAGAAAAAAGTTTAATCCGCAGCATTTTTAGGGCGGCGTCAGCCCCCTTATAAGAGAGCGTTGTCGGCGATGTCTGGTAGTTTCCCCCCGAAACTACTATACCAAACCGTTCAAAGTTTTAGTTATCATTGGATAGGCCGAATACTCGTATGAGTTTGTTATCGATTGAAACAGGTCAGCGTGTTCTTGCGTAAAAATAATCTGTACTTTCCTCCGAAATTGCTCGACCCATTTTGTTCAAAATTGATGAGCTTGTTATTGGTTGAAATCGGTCCACGTGTTCGTACTTAAACAAAATAAGCTAAATTTTGAAGGAAGAAACAAATAATTAAGGTAAACGAATGAATACTGGTTAGGAAACTTGAGATCGTGGCCATTTGATTTCGGTTTCTCCTTCACGGACAAAAGCGAAGTTACAATTATTACTGTTTTTGCAAAGAGCTTATTGTCATTATAAAATTAACATTTAAAGTTAGTAATATAGGCAAATTCGCTCTGTATCGAGTCAGCCACATTTACAATAACTTCCATCGGTGTTTCCAACAAATACTTCGCTTCAAATGCTGTGGAAAACTGCATTTGATTACTTTGAACAACAGATTCAATATTTTTCGAGATGCTTTCTAACAAATTTCTATGAGCAGCTCTTTTGTGGGGTTCATATGCAATGTTGATAACAAAATAGTAATTTCACGCATGGTGGGTTTGACTTTCATGGTTGTCTGGAATGCTGGGGTAGACAAAGGATAATTTCCAGACATTTAGCATGGCATTTGCAACCGTCAAAGTAGGCAGATGAATCGTCCGGGTTTTCAAATACCAACTCTAGAAAAATCCTACTTAAAGAGCACCGGAACCTGGAGAAACTTCTGTATTAAAAATTTGTCCAAGTTGTATCATGAAAACTAATTATTTGCAAAACTGAAATTGACGGACGTGATTTTGTAGCTATTCTTGCGTGAGCCATGAGTTTTCAGAATGCTCATGGTTGTCAGACATTTGGACTAATGTACGGCTTGCGTATGTTTATAAAATGTATCAGTGGTCTTTCACAAATAAAAGTTTGTTACTAAAAACGCTAGTCTAACAATTATCCGTGTTTATTCCTTACATTTTTGTAATAATTGGTGAAACGTCATCAGCAAGATTACCCCCACCCCCCCCCCCTTTGCATACACAAAATCATCAGCTTCACGACCCCCTCCCTCCCCCAAAAATGAAACGTAATACACTCCTTAACGGGTTTCTGCTTCGATACAAAATTAAGGGTCACTGTGGATTCCTTTATTACAGTTCCCGTCACCCTTTCGCATTGAAAAACTGAAATTTGCTGACAGTAAATATCACCTAGGCTCAAAGGTGGGCGCCTCCCCTACATGTAGGGCCTACAAGTACGCAAAATATAGGCTGCAAAAAAATTCTCATGTTAATTGTAGGCATTATAGGATAGGGGGATAACTTTTTGTGTAGATTGCCTATAAAATGTGTTGGGCATAATAACTTATTCACATAAATGTAGGCTAAATATAGGCGCACATTTTACATGCATTTATATGTTAGGTTGATGTACGCACTATGTTGTGGACATTTTCTACTATTTAAATAGTGCTTCCTTAAATTGTTTACTAAAATTACTGAAAAACTAGGAAATTGTTGTTTCTAACTGCAGTCATAAGTTAAAAATTTGTTTAATTTTCATGTATGTAGTATTCAAATTAGTTATCCTGAGGGTGCATGCATGGGGTTATTTGCACTTTCTAAGGAAAAGAACACTTCAAAAGTCCTGCAGTACGTTCCCTAATAGTGATAAATAATGTTATTATGTTTTTTAGCGATGAAGTTTTCCCAGGTGATGTCAAGGGCTGAGGGGAACTACAAACACATCTATATTGTTACGACATTATTAGAATAGCCATAGTTGTTATTATTGAGTCAAACAATTATTCCTAGTTTTAGAAATAATGAATTATAATATTATGAAAGATATTCACCAATACTTACTACACGATGCTTAGCTAACTAAATGACTACAATCTATTCTGTTGAATAAATTAAGGGAGGTCATTCCTGGTTTAGCTCTTGGCATAACTTGACCTATCTTTACCACTCTACCACTGAGCCACCCTACACTATTTCACTCTTACATTTTACATTCTTACAAGGCGCCGGTTTTTAGTGACCTGTCCTCTCATTTCACGGTATTTATTTTACTCTCTACCTTCGAGTGTCATTTCACGCCCCTAACACAGTGACGAATTTCATTATTTACATATTTGGTTTTACACAATTACATTTTTTTTACAATCAGTGACACCAACCTCCATTTACACTACTCATCACGAGTAACATTTTCCGAATACAATTTACCTCTTTGTGTACTCTCATTTTTTCTCAACCTACGGTAGGTCATTACGACTTGCCGGGTTGTGAAAATTAATTAGTGTGTTATTTAGTGTGATATTCTACGGTTGGGTTTAACAACCTTTACCGGAATATCGTGAAGTGATATTTATTCATAATCTACGGTAGGTCTTAACGACTTTCCGGATTATTGAATTTTTAATTTCTGTGATTTTATACGGTTGAGTTTTAAAACTTTTACCGGGAAATTACTCCTCCTACATACTTCTGTTATAACCTACGGTAGGTCTTTAGACTTTCCGGGTTAATTTCTACAGTGAATATCCTACGGGTTGTCACCTGACTTTCCGGGATATTATTATTAACCTACGGTGAATCTTCGGATTATTCCGGGTTATAAAAAATAGTGCAAATTAAGGGGGAACCCCTGCCCAATTTTTTCAAAAATTATAAACACTTAGAGAACTAGTGTGGAAGTCACCGCGACCAAGGTTCCTCTCACTGCCAAACTAACTAATATCATGACTGCCTTTCTACCCAATCAAATCTTCGCGAACATTCCCACCTACAATGGAGATACCTCATGCACAGAATGGTTAGAAGCTGTGAATGCGAGATGTACCCACCTCAAATTGACAGATAAATGGAAATTAGAAAACATGAAATATCTATTATCAGACGAAGCCTCACACTGGTGGACATTCTCTAACAAGGAATTTCTCGATGGTTTGTCAACTACTAATTGTCAACAAAGATTTAAAGAATTTGAGGAAAAATTTCAACAAGCCTTCCTCGGAATCGACGACCAAGCTCTTGCTGAAGCTGAAAACCTATCTACAACACTCACAACCACCACCACAGGAAGGAAATATGTCTACAAGAAACTAAGTATCTTTATGCGTATGAACCCTGACATGAGCGACAAATTAAAACTAAAATACTTATACCAAGGATTACCCAACGACCTCAGATGGAACATCAAATCAAAGCTAGGATGTCACGGAACAATTGCTGAATTTCAAGAACAGCTAGAATTCTTCACAACTGAAATGAAAAACGACAATATTCAAATACCACCACCAGTACCAGCTCCAACCTCCAATGTCATTTCAAATATCTATCAAATCCCTAACTTGCCACCACTTGTGACACCAGCAATTCCGGAACCATTATCAACTCAAACAAATTTATCCACGCAACCACAACAGAAACCACCACCAACCTGCCTGTTTTGCAACACCAACACCCACACCTTACGACAATGCTTCTTCTTCGACAACTGGATTAAAGAAAAACAATCAAACGATCCCAACACTACAGCAAATCCCACAAACCCACATCAACTCAATCATCTCTACACAACCGACGATTCAAACAGTGCCCAATACCCTTCAATTCAGGATCAAAACTGGCGACCGGGAAACTAAATCGCCTGGTGAAGAAGGGAAATCATCAGGCTACACAACAAATCATCACGGAAAACTCCCACCGTATCAAAAAGACTACAATCAACCCAAGACCTATCCCATTAATGTCAATTGTATTTGATAGTCCTCCCACTCCCCCACCAAAACGTAAACATCCACCTACGTTATCCCTTATTCCCAAAACGTTCCCCAACTGTTCATATACCCCAGATTATCCCCATTACTTCCCGCGACAAGGATCTAAACCACGACATCACCGATTTCATCCCACTACCAAGCAAAAGATCTTCATCTCCCAATATCCAAACATCCAACAACCCCTACCTGTTCTAGACAACCAACAACGACACATGATAAAAACTAACAAAACTAACACACTACCCCACGCAACTTTCAAAAATGCAAAATCCAGCAAGCGAATAATTAATCACTCCTTATTTCCCAATTATTCAGACAGTCTACCCCAAACAAATAATTTGAGAGAACTGAGGAAACAACATAGATGGAATAACCAACATCAATATCATCATCAGAACAACTACAATAAAAGACATGCTAACTTCCTAAGAAAGAACTCACAACAACGAAGACGCTTTAGAAACCACTATACAGAAAACAAGAATTACTCTACCTCCAATTTACCAAATGCTTCAAACACAACATTATCACCAACTTGTTCATTCTGTAATACTGGCCATCACAAACTACGTGACTGTTATGCCTTCAGACAATGGATAAAAGTGCATTCGAGAGCACCATGACTACTACCAGAATAAATGCCAATTAGTTAATTTCCAATCCATTGATATGACCAGAAACCTACAGTGATAAGTGATTGACCTATAACACCCCCATGACGGAGAGATGTCCCAGTCTCAAAACACCCCACCTCGGGAAGGAGAAGTGTTACGACATTATTAGAATAGCCATAGTTGTTATTATTGAGTCAAACAATTATTCCTAGTTTTAGAAATAATGAATTATAATATTATGAAAGATATTCACCAATACTTACTACACGATGCTTAGCTAACTAAATGACTACAATCTATTCTGTTGAATAAATTAAGGGAGGTCATTCCTGGTTTAGCTCTTGACATAACTTGACCTATCTTTACTACTCTCTACCACTGAACTACCCTACACTATCTTACTCTTATAATAATTCTGAGCTACGCAACCTTACATCATTACAATATATTGGCACTACCATACATACTATACATAACTCTCTTATTGTTAGTGGAGGTACTTTAATTATGTATGATATACCTAAGTTTGGGATGAATTAATAAAACGTATAACGCCGGGAGAACCCCAATTTGACATAGGGTAAATTCTTGTGTATAGAGACAACTCAGGCGTTCCTATAACAGCATAGATTCCATATAAACTGTTACATATTACTCATATGCCCAAATATAGGCTACAATTATGTTGGCGTAAATGTAGGCTGTGTATGTTTGTAAGAATATGCAGGCGTATATGTAGGCTATAGTTTTCTTTAAAAAAAAGTATACATCTAGGTAGGCTTGCAAATAATCCTTCCATATATGTCGGTAAATTTTTTTAGCGACATTAATGTAGGCAAAATGTAGGCAGGATCGGGTATTAAAAATATATGTAGGATGTAGGCGAGGCAAACTATTTTGCCCACCTTTGCTAGGCTACTTGTGGTCAGTATGTTCATAATTTAATTTCAGTAACAAAACGTCCTATTTATTTTTACGTGTATGCTATCTTGTATATACTGCTGTATGCCGTATGCTAAGTTGATGTTTTTTATGTATGCTAACTTGAATCAACAGTTGTATGTTGTATGCCAACTTGAATCATTGGTTGTATGCTGAATGCTAGCTTGAATTAAATGTATACCTGTATGCTGTGTGCTTTAGCATACAATTGTATGCTAAATTGACTCCACGACTGTATGCTGTACGCCAACTTGGACCTTCCGATTTTAAGATGTAGCGGGCGGTTTCTATCATTTGATTTCAATAAAGAATAACTGCTTTTTATTCCTAATAGTGTCCCAGAAGATGTCTACGTTCAATGAAACGTATTCTATTACATTTGGATTGTTCTGAATCTTGAAATTATTTTAAAGAACTGATCTTCAGGAAGACTAACAATAAGTGTGACTCGGTTGTAAGACGAGAGAGAATATTTTTATGTGAACGGCGTAAATCACTTGAGTCCTTTCAACGTTTTTTTTTACTCTGCCGCTCTTGCGTCACCCGAAGAGGAACTTAAAAGCGTCAAGTGGGAGACATTCGAAATATTCGAGATAAATTTGGCCGATCACATAAAAGTTGGATGCCGATTGAGCGCAACGTTATTGACACGCTTTGCTTAACACTTATTATTATTAAACTAATTATTTTTATTAAAAAATATTTGAATTACATATTTGGTTGCTGAAGATGGTGCATCCATTTGAAAATACTCCGACCTCATAACTCTACTAAATTTCGTTCAGACTCGAATTTCTATTTTACAGATGTTGGGAGAAATTGGGACAATTTCGTACCTCCAAAACTAAAAGGAGGTTTTTAAAAAATGTACTCGTATGTTCAAAACTATGTAAACATTTTATCATATATTTTATATTCTCAGTAAATTTTTCTTACACTTTTTAAAACAATCGTCATATATTTTTAATTTTTTTCATTTCATTGCGTTTTAAATTGAAATGTAGGGAAAAAACTTTCTCATATATAGTTTGTCAGAGTGCTGTGTTCGTGAAAAAGTTTTTGGGACATTATTTTTGTAAGACTGTTGTTTGTTGTGGTGGCCAATGTACCTATATTTTACTTCTCAATTAATTGTAGATATTAGTCTGTTCCGCTCGAGTATTAAATGAAAGCTCTCAGAAATGAATTAAACAAAAATTCTAAATAAAATTGTCTGCTGGAAATGTTTTTCGCAGAATTTTTACTTTTCATCATTTTAAAACTTCATTCAGATCTTAAAATACCGTTATTTCAGTTTAAAATCATGACAAATCTTTCCTGATTTAGTTTTTAACTTTTCCTGATTTTTGTCCTAAAGCCCCCAAGTTTGAATAGGAATAACATCCAAGCAAGTTTCTAAAATAACTGACTTTACTTTTTTCTTCTTAAAATGCATGCAAGTTTTGATACTATTTCTAGAATTTTGCAATACATGAAGATTAGAAATGAAGGAAGGCTCCTTTTTGAGAAAGGCTGAAGGAAGTGTGAAATAGTTTAACAATTAAGGAAGGTTGAGGGAGAGGGAAGGCAAATAGTTTTAAAGGCTTCATTCATTGATATGAATAAGGAAGAAATTTTTTTAAGCTGACTTTTGAAGGTTTGAAATCAGGGCTGGAGTATTCGAAAAATACGGATACAATTCGGATTAAAATTAATCCTAACGGATTCCAATGCCAATTCAAATGTATTTTTTTCATAAAATAAAAATTCCAATTCAATTTATTTAGATATTTTCTAAGAATTCCAATATAATTCAAATACTTTAGTTATTAAATATTAATACCCGGAGGTACTGGAGTCCCGAAATATATCGTAACTTAACAACTGAAAAGCCAAAAAGTGTCTAAATTTGGCAATTATGAAGGCAAAGAAGCCAGGGGATATGCCAGACCATTTTATTAAAAGGCATTACTGCTTAATCTACACAAGTAGCATAACCGTATATGACGTGTTGATTCACCATGTTTTTCAGGGATACCCTAGTAGTCAAAAAACGTGAGCTGAATGCTCTTTCCCCTGAAATATACCCCTTTCCCAAATCAGAAAATTACTGACAAATGAATTAATTTCCTATAGATTGCAGCGAATTAATTTCCGTAAAAAAATAGTATCGTTGCTTTGCGTCATTTTGTGGAGTCAAACGTATAATCCCAAATTTTGTGTTCCATCGAGTAGTTTAAAAAAATTACGTAATGGCTGAGAAAGAACTCTTTTATTTTTTGAATTTACGAGACACACTTCAATATTTCACGGATTTTCGGATATCTAAGCATTGGATACAGTATTCAAATATATTTTGAATACTAATTCGAATACAGATATTTCTTTTCGATTCAATATAGATTTAAATACTTGAAAAAATATATTTAAGAATACCAATTCTGATAACAATAATACCAAAAAACAGGAATGAAATACCGATTCCAATTCTGATTCCGATTCGAATGACCAGCCCTGTTTGAAATACATTTCAAATGGAGATCTCTGGTCCTTAGACTATTCATGCTAAACAAACACGTCAAATTAATTACACGCATACTAAACTAGATATTTTTTACTCCTCAATGAAGGTGCATAATTCCAAATACCGCTCTATAATATAGCCAGAGCTGTCCAAAATACATGGTATTTTAAATACATGTATGTATTTCAAATACGTATTTCAAATACGTATTTCAAATACATTTTGTATTTTTGTGGCTAGGTATGTATTTTGTATTTTGTAGTTTGTATTTTGTCTTACGAAGCAATGTATTTAGTATTTTGTAATTTGTATTTGGGGAGCATGTATTTTGGACAGCTCTGAATATAGTATTATAATCAAAATTGCATACTAAGGTGTCATACAATATTACATATAGCGTACTATTTCATTTAATCAAATCTGGAAACAGTACCCGGGTACGAGTACGGGTACGACACTGAGATACCCGAGTATGGGTACAATTTTCGAGTTTTTTTCGGGTACGGATACAGTGTAGGTAAAAGTACATGATTTCAAATTACATTGCGGGTACGAGCCGGAAAACGTTTTACCCGCATACATACTCGGGTATGGGTGTAGGTAGTTACCAGAAATAACAATACCGGCACTTCGGGTATATGGATACGAGTATCGATTTTGCCTTCCCGTGCATTGAATTGCATAAAGTTATCAGGGAAGCACCGTAAATTGGATTATACTCCCAAAGAAACAAAGTCATCACAAGGAGTATAAATATACGCCTGTACAATGTATGAGGGCAGGAATGAGTTTAATTTAAGTCAATTTTAAGGTTATAATAAATGTACCAGAATTTGATATACTTGTAAAATCTAGGATGTTCGTATACAACACACGCATCCGAAGGTTAAATTATTGGTTCAAATGTCAAAGTACCTTGTTCTTATATATGTATGTATCTGCATTAGGATTATACGTAAGTACCTACGTATACAATACTATTGCGTCTGCTTTCAGTTATCGAGAAAACTCTCATTTCTCATGAGATAATTTCAAAAATAACAACGGCTTACTGTTATTATTTCTTCATAACATGTGCAGGCATTTTTTTCATATTTCGATTTTTTAAAAAGATGAATTTATGTGTCAAAATGTCACTCAAAATGTAAGGATTACGCCATTTTAACAATCAAATGATCAATTATACTCCTTCCAGAGAGTGTTGATATGGTAGAGTAGGGAGCACTGCACATTCAAAAAATTATTTTGTCAATTATACACTACATATTTGAATAATAAAATATGTACAGCAATTCTTGTATATGCACAACATAATTAAACATTCGGTACTGAACGCAGATCTTACCCACAATTAAAAAATAAGATGAAGGTTTATCTATTTGAGTTAGGAATACATATTTGAATATTTCCCACATGTACTGGAAATATGGTTTAACATGGTATGTATATAGAATAGAAGGGATTCAGGAAGTTAATTAAAAATTTTGAGCCAATTTAATGTTATAGATTCTTAAAAAAAAACAATTTACTTATTAAAAATACGTTACTTTGATTGAATTGAAATTATGTACATGCCTTGGAGTACGTCCTACCAGTACCTTGGTCTTCTCCATGATACGGGCAGTTGCAAATCGAGAACCTTTCCGGGACCTGGAAGGACTGTCTTACTTGAACACCGACATAAAGATTTGTTGGCCCAAGACAACGGAGATTTGAGAATATTTCTGATGTTTGATTAAAGTACACTTATTATAGAATTCGAGGTCAGAGAATTACACAAGTAAATTCAAATAAAATAAAAACAACATTAACTAGTTGATAACATCTTGGCAAATCTAGTACAGGTAAACACCACGTACGTAGAATCAAATTTTATTTATTATTATGTCTACAGGCCAAACAATTTTAAACAATTCATTTTCGGGGAAAACGCTGAGAAATATTTGCAAGCTTATTATACCTCACGGGGCTTACAAAGAAAAACGAACGGAAACGCAAACTATTATTAATTACTAAATACCCGTGGACTTTAGCAATTAATATGTAACAAGAATATTATCGAAACTACGGTATCAAAAACTATTCAGGAGACTAATGCAAAAATACAATTACCTACAAATAATATAAAATTCAAACCAAATAATACAGTTAAGGCAACAATTGCCTATTTATAATGTATAACAAATTTGTTTGTATAGACAACGGGTAATTTATGGTTGTTCGAATAATGCATACACAGTTCTTTCCCAGAGCCACAGTGATATTTGCACTCCCGACAAAGATGCATTTCAACATGGCAATCCCGGTCCTCTTCGGATACTTCCTGTAGATTTTTGAAAGCCGAGCAACCACTTTCGTGGAAAGTTTTCCCCTCAATTTTTGATGATACTTCGTCATCCAGACGATTTAAATATGTCGGACCAACAGTTGACAAAACAACGGGGTATATGAAGACATCAGTTCTATCTGATTTCTTGCTGCTGATAATGCTTAGGTTACTTCGATTTGCAGGATAGGATTGAGTTTGACACTTCTGAAGTCCTTCATCAAGATGGGTCCTCTCATGTCCTTTCAGAGAAGTATTTCGAGTCGATCTGTAAGAGCAATAACGACTACTGTAAGATCGTTCTTCAGCATGGGTACTTTTATGAGATTTCAAACCCGATAAATTCGCTGCAGAGTAGGAGCAATAGCGGCACTTATAATGTATTTCTTCAGTGTGGGTTCCTTCATGTCGTTTCAAATTACGCATATTGGTAGTCGAGTACGAGCAGAACCGACACTTGTAGGGCCCATCTCCAGTATGATATCTTTCATGACATGTCAGAGCAGACTTTTTGGCTGCAGCGTACGAGCAATTTTTGCACTGATAAGGCCTTTTTCCAGTGTGAGTATTTTCATGACATACCAAAGTATATTTTCTGGATGCAGAGTAAGAGCAGTATCGACACTTATAAGGTCTTTCACCAGTATGGGTTCTTCCATGTCGTTTCAGAGAGAACACATATCTCGACGAAAAGGTACAATATCGGCACTTGTAATATCTCTGGCCAGCACGGATTTCTTCACATACTTTCGTAGAAGGACGATGTGCTGCTGCTGAGTACGAGCGATCTCGACTGCATCCCACATTTTTCTGATCTTTCAAAATAGCATCATCCGCTAAATTCGATCCGTTAAAGCGGTACCTCCGACGTTTTCGTCTCCGATGGATTCTTTTATGGGTTCCTAAGAAACGCTTTAAGGCCCCAGAGTACGAACATTTGTCACACTTGAATGGCTTCTTCTCCAAATGGACTAGCTCGTGATTTTTGAAGCAATCCCTGAGTTTTGTGGAGTAGGAGCAACTTTCACACTTATAAGGTCCCTCCTCGAACTGATTAATTTTTTCAACGCCTGGGAGAAATTTTTCTCTTGCTGAATCAAATGAGCATATATTCCGATCTGTATCTCTATTCTGTTCAAATTCATCCATCATTTTTCTCCGAGTGGACGATGACGCAAAGTTTGGAACATCTGACTTAATTCCTGTGTGGATTTTTTCATGGATAATTAAACCACTGCTTAGATTTGTGGAATAAGGACAGTATTGACACTTGAAAGGTTTTTCAACCCTGTGCTGTCTTCTGTGAACAATTAGAAAAGCCATTGCTGTGGTTGAGTAACAGCAACGTCGGCATTTGTACCAATGTTGTTCGGGATGAGTCTTCCTGGAGTGTTCCACTAATTTTTCTTCCGTTTGGAAACATTGTGCACACAAAGCACATTTGAAGGACATGTCCGCACTGGATTCCATTAATAATTGGTGCCCACGGACATCAAATTTCTTACTGATCTTCAACGAAGTCTCTGTAATATCAAAGCGGATACAAGTTTAAAATTGAAATTGTGACAAAAATATGTTTTTGGAATCTGTGTCCTACAACCGATTGACGTAGTAAATGTTAGCATTTATTACAGGAACTATTACTAAAATTACATACTTATTACTTGCCACTATGACTGAATTTAAAAATGGGTGATTTTAAGTAATGATTTGATTTTAATAAAAACTACTACCAGCTTTGATTCCTGATAGTGTCCCAGAAGATGTCCACGTTCAATGAAGCGCAGTCTATTACATTTGGATTGTTCTGAATCTTGCAATTATTTCAACAAATTGATCATCTGGAAGACTAATTGTAAGCGAGACTCATTTGTAGGACGAGAGTGAATATTTGTATGTCAACGGCGTAATCATTTGAGTCCTTTGAACGTTTTTTTACTTCACTCTGCCACTCTTGCGTCACCCTGAGATGAACTTGGAAACGTCAATTGGGAGACATTCAAAATATTCCAGATAAATTTAACCGATCACAAACCAGTGGGATGCCGATTGAGCGCAATTCGAATCGACTTAATGTAAAACAAAATCAGGGAATTTTAATTAGATGATAATTGGCAGCAGTAGAAGGTCAAACCAGGTCAAAGTTCAAAGCATCTGGAACACAATTGGCTGACTGAAGTGCTAAAAGATAGCCAAAGCAATACCGAACCACAAACAGAAGTAATGACTTCTTCATGTGCTTTTTGTGTCATGTTTTACAACCGTGGTCAACATTGGGGTGGAACTGGAGATTTAATATATCTGGAATAATTATGATTACTATTTTCTTGCAAAATTCGAGGACAAAAATTGGAATAAAGGGAGTGTGGATATTTATTGCCAGACTTTACATATCCCTTGGTAAATCTCCTTGGAAATGATTTTTGAGGCCGGAGGGTTTTTAAAATGGAAAGAACGAGCATCAGGGATTTTTTAAGAAATATTGTAGTATATTATATAGTATATAAGATATAAAGGTAAATGCAAAATGCCTCCATTTAAATTGCATACTAATACTAACATATTATTAAGTTAGGATAATTATTTAGTCATTATTGGTAGGCATAATGAAGGTTTTTTTTAAATTCACTTTTAAAGTTTTGAAATAGATACATTCGAATTTGGACATCTCTGGTCCTTCGACTATTCATGAAAATTTTCTGAAACTTCAGTCGGGTAAAACGCGGATACTTTGGTCAGGCATCGACTTTAAGTTTTGGATTAGATACTTTAATTTGTTGGGGTGTTCTGAGGTTATTCATAACTTTCTTCTCTGAAGGGTACGTTTAGTAAGTAATTTTAGATTATTTTTTCGCGTCACTAAACGTTTAAAAAAAATTAAAAGTTTCTAGTCAAAGTAAAACTGTCTTCATACAAACTCTGTTAGCTTTAACCAAAAAATAGTACGCATGCTCCCTTATTAACGAATAACGAACAATATGTGACAGAACCCGACAGTAGTTTTAAAAATTACATTTGCAGGTATTTACGAATCAAAACGTTGTCTTATTGTCGCCCTGAGTCAAGAATTATCCCAACTGCCTTTAGACAATAATACTTTTTGTAGTTAAAAGGGATTAACACTGACTTTTACTGCTTTACGGGAGCAAATGGCATGATACACAAATAATTGCAAAACAAATGTTCGTATGCTTTGCTTATTACTCTTGAGGTAACTATGTACATACGAATGTACATATGTGCATACGTCAACAGAAGTCCAGGAACTAATAATTAACAGGATTTCACAGTAAACTTGGTCCATACGAACAGTAATACAAGCACACATTTACCCCAAGAAGATTGTTTTTACGAATTATGGCTAGCAACAATGTTTGTAAAAAATTTTTTCAAGCAGAGCTGCGTTCAAGTTCGAGTATAACTTGAATAGTTCAAGTGCGTATCAAGTTCAATCAAGTTCAAGTTAATAATTTATTATTTGATAGGAAAATCAAGTCAAGTTCAAGTACACTGAATGGGAGTACTTGCATAAAACTTGAGTATAACTTGGATTTTTGTCACTGAAAAGCAATGTAAGCATTGCGGAATTAGTCGCAACTTTGCATCCCACTAAAAATAATATTGAATGCGAATCATCACAATAATAACATCTTTGTTTGTTTTTATTCCATCGGTATTAAAGTCACCTCCACGAAGCCCAGTGACGGAGATTGAGAGTAATTCTTGTGTCCTGTTTCCATACTTTGAATAATTAAAAGTCCCGACTTATTGTTTTATAAGGATGTTCTTGATACTCGGGGTTCTTGTTCCATTATTAAAATGAAGTGATTGTTTAGTTCACCTATTCTGAAGCTAAGAAGAATTTTAAGAGTAACTTATTATTCCCTGTAAGAATGACTTTTGTTGATATTAAACATGATGGCGCAGATGAACAACAAAAAATCTTATAAATAAATATTGGTAAAACATAATTAACGACGACAAATATTCATGATTATAACTGCTGGTTAAACTCACCAAACGAGTGCAACATATTGTGAACAGGTCAATAATATGATTGCTAACCTGTTAACTGTGGAAATTAGTCAATTAGGCTACAATGCTTACATTTACTTAATCATGTATTTTAAACTTTTTAGCAATTTTAAAGTAAAGAATATCGTCCGCATGACGTTTAGTTTATCCTAATTACGGCCTAACTATTATCAACTGTAATAATTGTGGATGCAATTTCTTGTATGGTTTATTCATTTACGAAAAAAATACTTAAATAATCAAGTTCAAGTACAAGTTCACGTTCAAGTCAATTCATGTGTCCAACTTTAACGTCAAGTTCTAATCAAGTTCAAGTTCTACAAAATGAACTTGAAAATCGTGTACTTGAATATTTAAGTTGATTGAGAAACTTCATTCATCATGTACAAGTGTGGATATCTCGTTTAGACAATTTTTCAAGTTCAAGTCTAGTTCAAGTCAACTTTTCCAAAATAACTTGACTTGAACGCAGCTCTGTTTTCGAGTTATTGTTTATTCCGAGTTGAGAGTGAACTAATTGCAAGAGATATTAGGTCGACTGAAGTAATTTATTTTGACGCTGTATTTTTAGATTCAACATGCTGGGTAAATTTCACATAACTTGGGAACAATCAATAATAACTATAATGTTCATTGTTCTTCCAACAGCTTCCAACCAATTACTTTTAATTAATTATTTATGCTTCAATGTGTCATATTATTGTGTGAGAAAATTATAAAACCTAGAGTAATTAAAGTCGTGTGATTGAATTTGAACCAGGGTTAGGAAAAGGCGTAGGTCGGCCTGGACTATTCACAGTTGTCAAGTTCACGATTACTGATTACTGATTAGGGTTAATGATTACTTCGAAAAAATATATCTTTTGTTTCTTTGTATTGCTTCTGTTTTCCATGGAATAACCTTATACCAGCATTTTACTTTGCATCTGTCCCAAATTCAAATCATCATGTATCAGTCAAGTGATGAAATCCATAATTTCCTTCAATTTGTTCTTACAACTTTTCTTTTGTTTCTATGAAAAATATTAAACCAGGAATTCCAGTGTAATGGGTAAATCGTTAGCGTAATTTTGTTTATACGTAATGAATGGATAGAAAAACAGATGTGTTCTTTGGCCGACTCGGCCTCTCTGCTAGCCATTACAACCTGTAATTACTCGCAGGTGTTCACAGAAATAAGCTACGAGCTGGTGTATTAATCTCTGAATTCTTGGGAGAATTTACCTGAACCAATTTAAATTTCAGTAGTGGAGGCAATTTTCTGTAGGTGGATGTTATTGGCGCAAAAAGTACAACTTTGCTTTTCTCACAACTCTAAAAAAATATGGTATTAAGAATGAGGCACATGTTTTCACATACAGAGGGAAAATCTCCAGCCTATTTGTCTTTTATTAAGGAACAGGCTCTTCCCTTCACAGTCCTGATAAAAAAATGCAATAATTGTTAGAATGAATAATAATATAAACTAACGCGGATATTTACTTACCATAGCAAGTTTTACCATAAACATTTGATGGAAAACGGGACTGAGTTTCCAGATAAATAAATAAAAAAACAGGCTTAGATGGATATAAAAATCAGCTCTGGTTTCCCCTAATGTATATTTAGAACACAGCGGAAAAGCAATCATTAGTAACTTTCATAACTTTTAAAAAGTGTAAAATTTTATATTTGCTTCAGTTGGCTGTAAAAACATTTACATTTTTCGAATGCTGTGCCTTCTATTTCTCCCCCCCCCTGTCTCAGCTGAAATTTTGCATTTTAACTTCCATAATAACTGAAAATGTTGGGTTTCGACGAAAAGTTAACCACGTTCCTTGTGGCAGTACTTTGAAGTTATTCTCGTTACCTGTGGTCTTCAAAATACTGAATATCATATTTTGGGTCAAGACCAGTTGCCACAAACAGTAGTGGAGACGATTCATCCACAGGGAGATATTTTCCAGTTAAAAGTCCTGTTGCTTCGCTTAAAATACTTCAATCTGTCAAGTAACCTCATATATAGGGATATATATGTACATACCGCATTGTCATAGCTGCACCGGCGGGTCTCACTTAAAAACTTTCCAGCAAATGTTTGCACTTAAGGTCGTTCGTTTGATGCTGGCGGTGCTTACTCGAAAGTAATGTGACTGGGTTGAGAATTGTGCACCACATTGACATTTGGAAATCCGCGGATCATCCGACGAAAATAACCGATTCGATCGGTTAACGTTTGAAATTATCCGATTCGACTCGTATTTTCTATCGGATGGCTATAATATTCGATCCGATACGTTCGAGTAGGCATCGGATCGGATGAACCTTCCATCCGATCCGTATTTTCGGTTATCCGACTCGCGGATATCCGGTTTTATCCGATCCGTTGAGAACCTTAGAAATAAGTAATAAGAATGCTGAAAATGACATCTCAAAGTGCCCCAAACGATCCTTGTAGATTATTTACTACAGAGATATGTTTTCCTCTCATGTGATTGATTTGAGCGAGATACATGAACGTTGTGCTGTAGTCGCAGAGTTTAATATTCGGGAAATGGGTTTACTCAAGGTTTTGAAAGGAGGACTTGAATAGAAATAATGATTTTTTACAGTCAAGTCCAAGTCTATTCCAAGGAAGTTCAAGTCTAGTCTACTCATAATCTAAATTCTCACGTGTCTTTCTAGTCCAGTCTAGTCTAATCATTTTCGAAAAATAATGTAAACAGTCTAGTCATTTCTAGTCCAGTCGGACTAGACTAGAACAGCTCTGCAGAGCATGTATTTTGGACAGCTCTGCAGAATGACACCTATACTTAAGAACGAATTTATGAAACGAAGTAAGTACATACTTGAGCGAATGTATTATGTAAATGCAATTATATTCCATGTCATTATATTGAATGGTATTAGTATTTTTTAATACCTATAGCATTTGTAGTTTTTCCTATCCTACAAGGATTCACTCTTTCAACTTAGAAGAAAGGATTCCAATAGTTATACAAAATCTGGTTATATGAATTTTCATTAATTATATGTGCCCACCAAGAGGCTGAATATCATTAACACGGCACGTTCGCATGCAGAACCACCAATATCGCTGTAAGTCCAAAATTTGGTGTGATAATTTGCATCAACAGTGACGGCATCGTGTATCCCCGGAAAACAGACGGATTATCCGAATCACTCATTGTTTATTCTATCCAATCGGATAATAGCAATGTTTTAATCCTATCCTATCCGTCATATTTCAACGGATACAAAATTTGTATCCGATCCGTTGTATAAGTTTCGGACCGTTAAATCGCTTAATTTATGCCATCAGTTTCCGTTCGAATATATCTGATGTAGAACCTTATTCAAAGTCTAAAGGGAGCTTCGGCAAAAAAAAATTGTAATGACCTCCACACCTTCGTCGTCAGGATTTTGTTCTGCTGAAATTGGTTTCCAGCTAAGCTGAAGAGCATGACAGCCTTTGTGTGTACAAGGGCAGAACCGATATCATTCCAGTATATCGCTTCGCTCAAAATATGCTAAAAACATATACCCAAGGCATAGCAGTAGCTACAATCCAGTTCACACTACAGACTACATTGATTTTTCGGATTACGCTTAATCAAATAATTCATCAATAATTAGATTAGGATTGAGAACAGATTCGTAGGTCATGCAAATAATTGGATTTGTCTGATAGATTAATATGAAATCATTGGGCCTGGGATTAAATACGGAGTAAGTCCAAGTTTGCTCAACTCATGGATTAGGTGTAAATATTTCGTGCGGTAGTTGTAATCCGTGATTAAATTAATCCAGGATAAATAATCCATTTCCACCCCTGGGTGGCTAAATGCTAAGAGCAACACAATGAGCTTGTTATGCACTGCCGTATGCAAAATGATACGGAAACTTCCAGAACCTTCTCTTTCCAGACCAAGATTTTGTCAGCAATTTTCACACGGATAAATCGGTACCTAGCAATTAAAAATAGTGAACATTCGAGGTTCAAAACACATTCCAGTAAACAGATCCTCGCATATGTTTGCAAAACCTGGTTTGAACTTGTAGACGACATATACGTAACCGGGGGAAAAATATATAAATTGTTGCAGTTCAGATGTACATGTCGGTGTAATTACCTTCAGTTGCAAAATTGATAACCATCAACACATCAAACATTTTTAAATACGTGTTCCAGACTAGATACATTTTCTCAGTCCTTAAAACCGGAATATTTCTAAATTGAAACAATAAACAGGCGTATATACCTATACGCTTTTGAGGAATTTTCGTCGTTAGCAGCCCTAAGCAAAGTTATAAAACAAGATACTTTCGTTGTACGTGCTTATTTCTGTTTTGTCAATCGACGATTCTGTGCACATTTATTTACAATAAATAGATTTAATACAATAACAGTATAGCAACAGCTTACTCTTTGTCTTACTTGTAATCATATTTACAGTGCTAATCAAAATTACGAGCTGAATTTCCAGGACAGAAATCAATTTACAGACGATTCTGGAGCGTACTTTGCATTCTGCCGGAAATGACTTCTCAGCTTCCAAATACTGGTAATTAACCACTAAACCACATTAAGTCAATCTCACTATAAAGAATACTCGAGGGACCGACAAAAGGTTGTCCCCATCAGCGTCATCCCTTATAAGAAGTGTTATACAGGAAAAACTCGATATAACGGATGGCTCTACAACGGAAATTTAGTTACACCGGACAGACTTGTTTGTCCGGCTCCCATATAACCCATGCTAAAATTATTGCATACAACGGAAATTTTTTATAGTGGACAAATTTTACTGGTCCCCTGGAGATCCGTTATATCAAGTTTTTCCTGTACATTGTTTTGGGCTAATTACAAAAATAATGCTGTCTCTGGT